>CM037459.1:10635500-11835500 GCA_021014325.1 Plazaster borealis | reverse complement strand
ACCCGTTAAACAGTTACTGGTAAATTTCCAGAAGTGTTTCCCCAGTTAACCCTAGCAGTGACGTGGGCCGTTATCCATCCAATTTACAGAGTGTGTAATGAAAGCTCCAACTGAATCATCCCTATTTATAATGCATAATTTGTATTGGTTACGTTACCTTAAAGGTATCGTACACGTTTGGTAATGACTCAAAACAAATATTAGCATAAAAACTTACTTGGTAACAAGCAACGGAGAGCTGTTGATAGTATAAAACATTGTAGGAAACGACTCCCTCTGAAGTAACGTAGTTTTTGAGAAAGAGGTAATTTCTCACTAAAATAATAAAAACTTCTTGCAAGAAGTTTTTATTCCTATCTGAAAGCACACAAATTTGTACAACCAGGGTGTTTTTTCTTTCATCATTTTCTAGCAACTTCGATGACCAATTGAGCCCAAATTTTCACAGGCGTGTTATTTTATGCATATGTTGGGATACACCAAGTGAGAACACTGGTCTCTGACAATTTCCAAACGTGTTCAGTGCCTTTAAAATTACCTTTGTGAAAGTTCATGTTGTGACCAACATCTAGTTTGGGAAGTCGATTTTGAACTTGTGTATGCCTTTATGGCAGTCATTAATTCTAGAACTTTCATTTGCAATTAAAAATAAATAAATAGCAACGTGTACATTTGCAGCTTTAACAGTATAAAATGCATGGCATTACACATCTTAAATACATGGCCAATTGCTAGGGTTAAAAAAGACAAGAAACTTTGATTTTTGAGGTAGAGTGTTTTTAACCGAAGAATTTGTTTTGAACTTTGTTCCCTCAACCTACCCCCAGCCACCTGTGCTCTTGATTCTTTCAGTCTCAACGTTCACTCTGTTCTTGCATTGACATTACAATTATTTGTAGCTAAAACCATCTTCAAGTTATTTGTAACTGTCTGTCTCTATCCTCCCATAGTTGACCAAGTTGAATCAGACGTCAGAGTCTTGACTGAGAAAACAGACCTCCTTGTCTCCCTGCTCAACGAGACCACATCAATACGCAGCGTGATAAACGAGCGCATGGCCCGCCTCCGCGAGAAACTCCGCAGTGTGCAGAATAAGATCGCTGACACCAAGCAGCCGGCACGCTTCCTCGGCCAGACATCGCTGGAAGTCCAGCTGGATCTATCGGGAGTTTCAACATTATCCAATGAGATCCAAGTTAAATTCAAGGTAGTTTAAATTGTTGTTAAAGTATAACATTTATTTTTACTAATGGAGTGTCGTTGCTGAGCGGTGTAGTGCACCATGCTCAAGCTCTGATGTGTTAAGAGTGAGGGTTCGAGTCCCCATCATGGCACTTGTGCCCCTCAACATAATTGCTTCGTATAGGACGAAATGCTGTAGGTCCTTTGTATTGTGTGATGCTTGTTAAAGAACCCAGAACACTCATTGTTAAAGGTATCGTACACGTTTGGTAATGACTCAAAACAAATATTAGCATAAAAACTTACTTGGTAAGCAACGGAGAGCTGTTGATAGTATAAAAAATTGTAGGAAGTGACTCCCTCTGAAGTAACGTAGTTTTTGAGAAAGAGGTAATTTCTCACTAAAATAATGAACACTTGTTGCAAGAAGTTTTTATTCCTATCTGAAAGCACACACATTTGTACAACAAGGGTGTTTTTTCTTTCATCATTTTCTTGCAATTTCGATGACCAATTGAGCCCAAATTTTCACAGGCTTGTTATTTTATGCATATGTTGGGATACACCAGGTGAGAACACTGGTCTTTGACAATTACTAAACGTGTTCAGTGCCTTTAAAGAATCCAGAACACTTGTTGTTAAGAGATGGGGCTTGCCCTGCGGTTTCTTGCATGATTACATGGATTAGTTGCAGCACCTTATAAATCCTTGCAAGTCACTGTAAAAATGGGTCTTGTAATTCAAAATAGCTCTTTACACCAGTTTTACAACTTACAAACACTTTGAGACACCCGTAGATAGAACGTTATATACAAATTCATTAGTATTGCTTCTACTTTTTTGTAGTGAGAGTTTTTTATTAACATTTTCACTGCCCGCTTGTTTTTACGTTTTGAACCTAAAATGCCCAGCTTTTTAGGTTTTCTCGAAATTCTTTAGAAAAATAATTAGATAAGTCTTTGTCACCAAACAAAATGTATCTTGCTGATTTGTGTTGCCTTAGAACATTCCAAAGTCAATAGTATTTCTCGTTAGAGTGATAATGCCCTCTTGTGATAACATGTATATTATGGGTCGTACATGTACGATTGATGACACTTTTTGAGTACATAAAATAGATCGTACATGTTTGATATAATGGCGCTTTTGGAATACATAAAAAAGATTGTACATGTTAGACCTTGGCATAGAAAGAGTTAAGTATGTCAGTATACAGAACATTGCAGATTCCAGATGGGTACAAGCATTTGAGTGACTGTAGTGGAGGGATATCACATTATCTTGAAATTCTGTTCATGTCCGGCCCGATGTTTGTTCTTCTGTTATAGGCTGATAGTCCCGATGGGCTGGTGTTTCTAATAGAGACACCCCAAGCACAGTACTTGAGTTTGGAGATAGTGGAAGGTAAAGTTCAGTTCAGCTTTGACGTCAGTCAAGACACCGTCAGGATGAGCAGTCCCATTGAAGTTTGCTGTGGAGAATGGTACCACATCATTGGGACAAGGTCAGTGGATTTTGAAAAGTCCCATACTGGTAGCTTAATTGAAGAGGCTCTAGCGGTACAAATTGCAAAGTGAAGCACCACTGACTGTTGTCAGTAATTTGATGGGAGACCATTTCACATATTATCATGGTTGGTGGCTTGTCTGGGAAATTATAGGGTTCCTTAAAGGTATCGTACACATTCGGTAATTGGAACCCACTGTTTGTTTCAATCATATATAGTTGTAGATATATACCATAAAACTAACCTGTGAAAATTTCATTTCAAAAGGTGCTAGTGTTTTTAAGGTATTGCCGAAAATCTGGAGCCGTTATGTCCATGCAGGAAGAATAATCTGCAATTGGAATACACAATCTGAGAAACGTTACTGTCAGTAACGCTTCTCAGATTCAAATTTTTGGGGATAAGTGACATCTTTTTCCATAACCGAAATACTTCTATGTAAGTGAACAATTTCTCAAAATGCATTATGCTATCCAAAGCTGCTGTACTTCTTACCAAGTAAGTTTTTATTGTCATTAATTTTCAGAGTCATTACCAAAACTATACAGACCCTTTAACATCAATCCCTGTCTTTCGGATGGAACGTAAAACTACAGGTCTTGTGCATTCTGTAATGCACATAAAAATAACCAGAACTTGTATTTGTGAAAGAGAAGGCACTTGCCCCGGTGTTTCTGAAATGACTGCATAATGCATCCACTCTGATCATGTTTGGAGTCTAGTTTATATGATATGCATTTGAACACAACGATATGGAATTTGCATATATAAATGAATAATTTTCTTAATCTTATTTGAATTGTGCAGTTCGCTCTGGGAAAAATATTTAGCATGAGAACTGTTTTGATGAAGATTTAAAATATAATTTTTTTTTTTTTTTTAAATATTAAGTATAAACAGTAATTGATGGAGATTATGCGGTTCTGGTTTTGCAAAAGTAGATCTTTGGGCAATTCCAACACACGTTTGTGAAGCGATCACAGTGTTTGGAAATCTGGTTGTATGATAATTTTCAAGACCATATGTTTTTAATATGTGTTATTATTGATAATTTTAAAATCCTAACAATTGTCCAGAAAGCCAGAAATGTCATGTGGATCTGGGATCAATGTAAAATGAGCTACACTGGACTTGCTCATGTTAAGCTTGTAATATTATATTCAATAATTTAGACCATCGACTGTGGTGAGGTTTGCCCTTATGTTTAAAGACTATACACTCTAAACCGCTTCCCGACGGTATTACAAATCTATACCCTGCCTCTACGAAGTATTAATTTTTAGAGTTGGACAATTTTTTTAAAACTAAAGCAGGACTTGAACCTGCGACCTCTGGATTAACATGCCATTGCTCTACCAACAGAGCTACCAAGCCCTTTGTTGGCGGTCTCCCTATTTTGTAAATATCTTTGTTCCGGGGTGCCATTTAGAAGCCATTCGACCTGTCACTGCCGTATAGCTAGGGATCACACACAAGTTTGCCATACAACCTGGGAAGTGGCAGCAGAGGGACCATTTTCAGGGATGCGACTTTTTTATTTGAAATATCAAGAAATAAATCACAAGGAAAATAATTTTAGTTGTTGAGAATATCATTGTCACAATGAAACCCAGGCTAAACAAAGTAAAGACAACAAACGTTCACATAAAATGCACCGGGATTTTTAGTGCTCTTTCGAGAAATTATGGAATATCAAGCCATAGGCAATAATCTGCTATGCTGTAATCTCAGACATGCCTCCCATATGCCGAATACAATGATATCCAATGGTGGCAGCCTATTGATGTCTCGTAATCCTTGTACAACAAAGGAAAAAGGTCTCAAATTGGGGTTACACAGTAACCTCCAGAAAAAGGGAGATTTCAAGCATGAAGTCCAGCACCCTTTTTTCCCTCTTTTTATGGGGGGAACCGAAGTGTAGTTCAGTATATGCAATAGAATGTTTGGGCGTGCAATTATACAGATCAACCAATCGCAACCAAAACTTGATGTTCCGAAGTTGTTCAGAAACGTTTATAAACGTCCATCGATGTTCAATTTGGAAACTGTTTGCTGTAAAAGACATCAAGTGGTTAAAGAAGAAAGTTGTACAGTAGCCGCTTGTTAAATATCACCCTTTACTATTACTAATTTGTCTGTAGATATGCCAATGAGGGCCACCTTTCGGTCGTTAAGCTGAGCACTGGTGGTGCATCTACTAATTATGGGTCTAGCCTCTTGACTTATGACAAATACCTCTCCTTCCCTGTGAATAAGACATCATTCTACATCGGCGGTGTCCCAACCTCTTATCAGGTGAGTCTCAAAGACATCAAGTGGAGACAGATTTTATTTTGTTTAATGAATATATTCTTGTAAACAATATTATTGTAAAAAAATGTTATTCCTCGTCTTGCACCAGCCCTCTCACACTTGTACCTCTTCTTTATGCAGACTTCAAATGTGCGAAGCCGTTATTTCACAGGGTGTATCTCGGACATGATGTTTGATAAGAAGGAGTTGAACCTGTGGCGTCCATCATCGCAAGAGGGCTCCACGTCCTGCTGCGAAGGTGCTGTTGTACCAGTCATTCCTCAGCCTGACCTCACACCAGGAGCTAGTTTCAGCGGCTCTGGTTACTATCAGGTATTATTATACCCCATTCTTAAATTCTGTCTTGTGATTGGTTTAGAGCGCGTTATATATTATGTCTACTTTTACTAGAAAGCCGCGCGAGCTGCAGGATGCACTTTACCCATGTTATACCCTTAGCAACCAATTTACTATACCCATAGTAACCATTGTGCTATACCCATAGCAAAGACAGCTTCTTTTTACCTTGGCTATGTAAGTGTATCATGTGGGGTGTTATAAAACAAGTATTGACTGCTTTTACTTGTGCTAAATTTGAAACTACGACTCCCAGAGCTACTTTGGCATGCTGCTGACATTGATACTTGGCCTGCTGCTGACATTGATACTTGGCTTGCTGCAGATGTTGATAGTTGGCCTGCTGCTTATGTGGATACTTGGCCTACTGCCGATGTTGATACTTGGCCTGCTGCTGATGTTGATACTTGGCCTGCTGCTGATGTTGATACTTGGCCTGCTGCTGATGTTGATACTTTGCCTACTGCTGACATTGATACTTGGCTTGCTGCTGATGTTGATACTTGGTGTGCTGCTGATGTTGATACTTTGCCTGCTGCTGATGTTGATACTTGGCCTGCTGCTGATGTTGATACTTGGCTTGCTGCTGATGTTGATAGTTGGCCTGCTGCTGATGTCGATACTTGGCCTACTGCCGATGTTGATACTTGGCCTGCTGCTGATGTTGATAGTTGCCTGCTGCTGATGTTGATACTTGGCCTGCTGCTGATGTTGATACTTGGCCTGCTGATGATGTTGATACTTGGCCTGCTGCTGATGTTGATACTTGGCCTGCTGCTGATGTTGATACTTTGCCTACTGCTGATGTTGATACCTGGCCTGCTGCTGATGTTGATACTTGGCATGCTGCTGGTGTTGATAGTTGGCCTGCTGCTGATGTTGATACTTTGCCTGCTGCTGATGTTGATACTTGGCCTGCTGCTGATGTTGATACTTGGCCTGCTGCTGATGTTGATACTTGGCCTGCTGCTGATGTTGATACTTTGCCTACTGCTGACATTGATACTTGGCTTGCTGCTGATGTTGATACTTGGTGTGCTGCTGATGTTGATACTTTGCCTGCTGCTGATGTTGATACTTGTCCTGCTTCTGAGGCTAATACTTTGCCTGCTGCTGATGTTGATACTTGGCCTGCTGCTGATGTTGATATTTGGTCTGCTGCTGATGTTGATACTTTGCCTGCTACTGATGTTGATACTTGGCCTGCTGCTGATGTTGATACTTGGCCTGCTGCTGATGTTGATACTTTGCCTGCTACTGATGTTGATACTTGGCCTGCTGCTGATGTTGATACTTGGCCTGCTGCTGATGTTGACATTTGGTCTGCTGCTGATGTTGATACTTTGCCTGCTACTGATGTTGATACTTGGCCTGCTGCTGATGTTGATACTTGTCCTGCTGCTGCTGAGGCTAATACTTTGCCTGCTGCTGATATTGGTACTTGGCCTACTGCCGATGTTGATACTTGGCCTGCTGCTGATGGTGATAGTTGCCTGGTGCTGATGTTGATAGTTGGCCTGCTGTTGTTGCTTAGTCTTTCAGAACCACAATTTTTTTCATGAGATCACATATTCACATGTTTATTATCCTTATACTATGCAAAAGTTTCAACTATCAACACACTCATATTTTTCCCAAGTCATCATGCATACTCGCCCTGTATTATTCCTCCTTGTTATGTGGTTTGCACCATCTTTTGAAGAAAATGGTTCATTCCTTCTTTCATAAAATGCAATTTAGCTCTAATTTGCAAGGTATAAACCCACCATTTAACCCCTTATCTGTGTCATGTTTTTTTCTTGTGGTATGGTTTAGCTCATGACGGTAGTGTTTCACATTAGCTGTTAAATTGTGTGTTTTCCGTCGGCATACCTAGTTGTCTTTCAGCTGAGTTTTCAGTGTCATGAATGATTTATTCTTGAGGATTTTATCCTTTACTGCTATTAATTCTCTTGTGTCCTACTCCCTCAGATTCCTAACGATGGGTTTGACGTATACCAGGTTGCCAGTGTGTCCTTGGAGTTCCAAACCTCCCTGCCGGAATCCGTCCTGTTCCTGGTCACCAGACCGGACCTCATCTCATACATTGGGATCTTCATGGAAGCCGGTAATGTCATCTTTGAGATGAATACTGCTGGCAATGCCAGGTACATCTTGAGGAGTCGCAAGACCTACGACGACGCAAGAGGGTATCAGGTAAAGCCTCTTCGTTGATGATTGACAGTCTTTCTTTTCTATTCCTTACGCAATTTCCAGTTTGCGAAGTTACAAAGGCTTTATAATTCAGCTGCCAGACTGGTTAGGGAGCATCTCAAAAGTTGACATGTTCAATCACAAGAACCATGTCTGCCCTCACTGGTGCCCGTTTACCCCTGGGTGAAGAGAAGCAATTATAGTTAAGCTTCTTGCTCAAATACACAAGTGTCATAACTGGAATTCGAACCCACATCCTGAAGACTTATCCATTAGAACTTGAGTCCAATGTGCACTAAACAGTTCGGCCATGACATTACCCCCAAAAAAAAAAAAAAAAGAAGAAGAAGAAAAAAGAAAAGAAGAAGAGTGGTTTATTTTGAAGGATATGGGAGGATACCTAACCAAAGACACTTTGCTATTCCTCTGCGGAATATGCATGTCCTGTTTGGGAGAGGTCAACCCATGGTAAGAAACTTGACTCGGCATTGAACAACACCTGCCGCCTGATCACTGGCTACTTGAAACCCACCAACACAAGCAACCTGCACCTTCTCGCTGGCATTGCACCTGCCGACATTAGACGGGAAGTGGCCAGCCGAGTTGAGAAAACCAAAGTTGCTCGTGATGAACGCCATCTTTTCCATGGATGTCACCCTCCAGCCCTACAAGAAGAAGCTTTCTCGGCCATGTCCAGCCCCTAACAAAGTCTCGGGAAGAAATCAGAATCCAACTCTGGATGGAAAAGCTTGAGAATGACCCTCCTCCAACTGTCATGGGAATACCCCTACTGAAAGCCTACCCCCTGGCCCAGAAGCACCATGGGGGCAATGGAAAACACTCAACCGCCTCAGAAGGAGAACTGGAGGATCAAAAGATGCTCTGGTCAGATGGGGTCTACAAGTCTGGCCCAACCACCTGTGAATGTGGAGAAGCAGACCATACTATGGAGCACTGCCTTGTCTGCCCTCTACTACCCAACCCTTAAGCAGCTCAAAAGACCTTGCAGTGTTCAATAACAAAGCAAAGGACTGTGTAAAGAAATGGGAAACTGCCATATAACCATCACGCTTCAGTGATACGAAAAGAAGAAGAAGTTCTAATTACCCAATTCTGTTTGCCTCCTCCTTGTACAATGTAGGTAAATGTGGCATACAACAGCTCTCACTACAGCATGGATGTCCGCTATGCCAACCAGACTGATGTCATTCTAGAGAGCTTCCAGATGCGCACCCTTGCCTTTCTGAGCTTCACCAATCTACGCTATGCCTTCAAGTTAATCCTAGGCTCCCCAGATCCTTCTGTTTCCATTCTGTAAGTAAATTTGTAATGCGTGCCATATTTAAATATGTAATTATCAGGGCCAAATTTTATGGCTCTACTTTAAACCAAATCACACTTGGGTATGGAAAACTTTTCCATGCTTGCCGGAGGGATTAGTTTTTGGAATTTCCTGAAAAACTTTTCTTTTAGTTGGAGATAATCATTGTCGCAATGAAACCATAACTAAACCAAGTAAAGACAACACAAAATATCATAAAATGCACCAGGTTTTTTTTTTTTTTTTTGTTGTTGTTGAGAAAACGGGTTTGTGTTCACTGCAATTGGTCAACCCTTGGCCATAAGCTGCAGCAGATAATCGGCCAAAGCATGCTGGAATCTTGGACTTACCTCCTATGCAGCTTATCTATCTCCCTTAATCCAACAAAACGACGAAGGTCTGGAATTCGCAAATATTTTGAAAAGGGAGATTTTAAGCATGAATTCCAGTACCACTTGTTTCTCTTTGTACACAATGAAATTTCTGGGTGAGTTAACATGTCTCCTACTGTTGACCTTGTACCAGAAAATATTTCCAGCATGTTTACTTTATTGTACGACATTCCCATGTACATTTTTTGAAAAAGATTTGTTCATGCTTTCGTTTGTAAGATTTTTTTATTTTCATAACAAGTCCATGAATTCGTTCAAATTAGATACAGGTGTATGGGACATTTAGAAAGTGTAATTCTACGAAAAGTATCTTAGGAGAAAACCGCCAAAATTTATTCATTGTTAGACCTTGGGATATTATTATGTAACTAAAGAAAACATGTTTCGTTATTTATGGGACCTAAGTAAGGGACAGTGTTGTAGTCAAGTACTTTCAAGTCGAGTATCAAGTACTGTCGAGTACTAGGGTGGCTGAGTAGTACTCAAGTACGTGTACTTGGGCCATCGAGGAGTACAAGTACTTTGTAACGAAAAATACTGCAAAATAAGGTATCAATACATCTATTTTTTGGGGACTAATTTCTTTATGGCAATGTGTGCTTGTTATGGTAAGTATCTTTTGAACATAAAAACATCAAGGCAACTTTCATTTTACTTTTTCCAGTGCTTTATTCCTCTATTTCTTGGATAGCAATGTCATCCATTAAAATAGATTCCAAGTACATATTCAGTGGAGTATCGGGTGTGTGACTTTGAAGTCACATGTTATTTGTAAGTCGAGTATGGAGTATAGACTTTGAGTACGATTACTTTGCTCTCTGAGTACGACTCCATCCAGATGGTACTTAAAGGCACTGAACACGTTTGGAAATTGTCAAAGACCAGTGTTCTCACTTGGTGTATCCCAACATATGCATAAAATAACAAGCCTGTGAAAATTTGGGCTCAATTGATCATCGAAGTTGCAAGAAAATGATGAAAGAAAAAACACCCTGGTTGTACAAATTTGTGTGCTTTCAGATAGGAATAAAAGGCTTCTTGCAAGAAGTCTTTTATTATTTTAGTGAGAAATTACCTCTTTCTCAAAAACTACGTTACATCAGAGGGAGTTGTTTCTCACAATGTTTTATACTATCAACAGCTCACTGTTGCTCGTTACCAAGTCAGTTTTTATGCTAATATATATTTTGAGTAATTACCAAACGTGTACGATGCCTTGAAGTAGTACTCACATGACTCAAGTGTGAGTACTGAGTATGAGTACCACATCACTGTTAAAGGGAACCTTTTCTTGGGCTTTGCCAACAGGCATTGCTTGCTATTTAAAGCCTTGATTAACCTGCTCCTCAACATTCCACATTCCCTGCACTCCTGGGGTGATGGTTTGTTTTTCACATGCTGGGCCATCTCTTTGGAACAGCCTCCCACTTCAACTCAGACAAGCAGATACTTGTTCTCAATTTAAAACACATCTCAAAACCTATTTATTTCGGAAATCATAGCTTCGGCCTTTGGTTGTCTTTTGTGTGTGGCAGAGTTCTTGTTTTTGCGCCAGGAGTGTCATCCTTGACAGACATGGCGCACTAGAAATGTTCAGTATTATTATTAATGAAAAAGCCTTAATATAAGTGTAGCCTCATATTCATAGTAATCAATTTTTAAAAAAAGGGTTAAGCACAAGCTTTCTTATACACTCGTACATTGTTGCCAAGAAGTACATCAACATTTGTGTTTTCTCTTTATGATTTGCAGACGAGGACCGACCAATCTTCGCTTTGCCGGTTGCATGAGGAACATCATGTTGTCAAATGGCGCTTCAAGCCAGATGGTCAACCGTCCGCTTAATGAAACAACAGCCGTTTCCTTCGATGGGGTCACATTTGATGGATGCAAAGGAGGGGTAAGTTGAACAGGATGTCGAGGACTTTTAAAAATATTATAGTCTTAGGCTTACACTGTTGCTATCACAGCACAAAATATACAATGGAAATCATCTGGTTTCAAGTAACTTCCTTCTGCTTCAAACTCAGTTTCAATGTGTATGGAGGGGGAAAGGGAGGGTGAAGAATTGCTGCAAGTGCTTGATGTTGGTCCATTTACAGTTGATAGCCTGTCTGTTAATTGTAGATGATGGGCCATTTACATGTATAGATAATAGCCCTTTTATAGATGATGGCCCAGTTGTAGATGACTGCCAATTTATTGATGATGGCCCATTTATAGATGGTGGCCCATAGTTAAAGGCAGGGTATACCTTTGGTAATTACTCCAACAATTAATGACCATAAACACTTACTTGGTAAAGAAGTACAAGAGAGCTGTTGTGTTATAAAACATTATTAGAAACGACATTAGAAACGACCCCCTTTGAAGTAGTCTATGCAGCAAGGGTGTTTTTTTTCCATTTTTTTTTTGCAACTTGGATGACCAATTGAGCCCCATTATTCACAGGATTGTTAATGTATGCATATGTTGGGATACAAAAAGTAAGGATACTGGTCTTTGACAATTGCCAAAAGTACCTGCCTTTAATGTCATGTTTTTCAGAGTAATTTTACTCCCCAAATACATTTTACAAAAATATTTGTTGTTTCCCATGTTAACCACTAACTCACAGTCATCTGAAGGAAGGTGTAAGTCAGGTTAATTAAAAAAAAAATATATATATATATCCACTACATGTATTGGAAACAAACTATTACTAGTAATCTTCCTCAGAATGAACAGAGTATACTGTTCGAAATGTCAAGACCACAGTGGCTCATTTCAGAGCCAACACTCCTCCCAAAAGAAATTTACTCATGTTTGAACCTGCAAGTTTGCTAGTTACAGTTACTTTCAAATTTATCCACACCATGCAAAGCTTCAAACATCACTAGTACTATGCAGGGCTCGAATTTAACACTGGACCGCAGTCCCAAGGCCAGTGATTTTAGTACCAGGCCAGTAAACTCATGACCTGACAAATCCAGCAGTCTTGTGTTTTTCAATTGAATAATAATACGTCACTGTTTAATATATTTATTGACAGAAAGAAATGATGTTCAGTTGTTGACTTTGAGTATGGTAATACAGTTCCATTGAGTATCAAGATATACTAACCCCCAACACAAATGAGATAATCTTCTCTTAGTGCTTGTTCAATTAAAATTAAAGTTACATGTTAAATCTTTGTAGAAAGCTCTTTCTTATGAAGATTCCGGTCTTGTAAAATAAATTCTGGTCCAGTAAACATTTTGAACTACAAGCCCTGCGGTCTGGGATCTTACGCCAAATTCGAGCCCTGCTATGTCATGCATCATAATTTAATCATTCTCTGAATGTCTTCCCTCGTTCCTCTTTTCAGGTGGCAGCAGGCGTTGGTTTCTCCGGAGCCTTTGCCTTCGCTAAGCTCGCTCTCCCGAATGAGTTATCACTCACCCAAACAATCAGTTTTGCCTTCAAGACCACCCAGCCCCACGGAATCCTGGCCTACAGCTATGGAACACTCAGTTTTGTAAGTAATATTCAAAAAAAATGTTGTCAGGTGTTTGTTGAGGGGGATGAAATGTCAGGAATTTTTTTAAGAAATTGTTTTGCTCTAATCAGTGGCTTTGGACAGTGTTCATGAATTTAATAGATGTAATAATTGCATCAGGAATACTATTAGTTATCACATAAGCGAGTGGATTCTGAAAAAGTATAGCATACCTGCATCCAATACCCAACGAGGCCAAGTTAGATATTGGATACAGACCCACCATATTTTTCTCTATTCGCCATATTTCTCCCTATTCCAGATATTAAAAACAAACACGCTTTATTTTTCTGTATTCCAGATATGGAATGCAGCCTTGCTTTATTTTTCCCTATTCTAGGATGGGATACAGACACGCTATATTTTTCCTTATTCTTGATATGGGATACAGATGCGCTATATTTTTCCCTATTCTAGATATGGGATACAGACGCGCTATATTTTTCCTTATTCTTGATATGGGATACAGATGCGCTATATTTTTCCCTATTCTAGATATGGGATACAGACGCGCTATATTTTTCCTTATTCTTGATATGGGATACAGATGCGCTATATTTTTCCCTATTCTAGATATGGGATACAGACGCGCTATATTTTTCCCTATTCTAGATATGGGATACAGACACGCTATATTTTTCCCTATTCTAGATATTGGATACAGACGCACTATATTTTTCCCTATTCTAGATATGGGATACAGATGCGCTATGTTTTTCCCTATTCTAGATATGGGATACAGACGCGCTATATTTTCCCTATTCTAGATACATTTGTAAGGGATACATACGCATTATATTTTTCCCTATTCTAGATATGGGATACAGGTGTTTGTTGAGGGGGATGAAATGTCAGGAATTTTTTTAAGAAATTGTTTTGCTCTAATCAGTGGCTTTGGACAGTGTTCATGAATTTAATAGATGTAATAATTGCATCAGGAATACTATTAGTTATCACATAAGCGAGTGGATTCTGAAAAAGTATAGCATACCTGCATCCAATACCCAACGAGGCCAAGTTAGATATTGGATACAGACCCACCATATTTTTCTCTATTCGCCATATTTCTCCCTATTCCAGATATTAAAAACAAACGCGCTTTATTTTTCTGTATTCCAGATATGGAATGCAGCCTTGCTTTATTTTTCCCTATTCTAGGATGGGATACAGCCACGCTATATTTTTCCCTATTCTAGATATGGGATACAGCCGCGCTATATTTTTTCCCTATTCTAGATATGGGATACAGACACGCTATATTTTTTCCCTATTCTAGATATGGGATACAGATGCGCTATATTTTTCCCTATTCTAGATATGGGATACAGATGCGCTATATTTTTCCTTATTCTTGATATGGGATACAGCCGCGCTATATTTTTTCCCTATTCTAGATATGGGATACAGATGCGCTATATTTTTCCCTATTCTAGATATGGGATACAGACACGCTATATTTTTCCCTATTCTAGATATTGGATACAGACGCGCTATATTTTTCCCTATTCTAGATATGGGATACAGATGCGCTATGTTTTTCCCTATTCTAGATATGGGATACAGACGCGCTATATTTTCCCTATTCTAGATACATTTGTAAGGGATACATACGCATTATATTTTTCCCTATTCTAGATATGGGATACAGACGCGCTATATTTTTGGGTCATTCCGTGTCAAATCATCACGCCATCCGGGGTCAATCTCACGGATTTTCTTTAAATTTTGTGAATTAGTTTGGTCTTATGAGAAAACTCTGAAACCCGAATTTGAGCGTTCTGGGTCATGTGGTTTTTGAGTTACAGGTCGTTGACCTTTTGACCTTACGTTTTTTCAACATAACAACAAATGATTGTACCTCCAGTTATGAATATCGGACAAAGATGATTTTTAGCTTAAATTAAAGCCCTTGATATAAGAAATTAACTTATTGTGAAATATAAAAAATATATAAAAATAATCAGTTGGAGGTTGCAAAAAATAGACTTTGACCTTTGACCCCTCGAGGGCCGCCATTTTAATTTTTTTCAAACTTTGCCAAAAGAAGGCTTCGGTTGTTGCCATTTACCACACCAACTATAAAAATGGGATCTCTGTAGGTTTAGATGGGACATTGGTTTCTATGTGGGTAGTATATTAAAAAATACATTAAAGCGTGCACATTTCAATGTATGTACTGTACATACATGTACATTGTTGCACAGGGGACTCAAGTTGTATCAAAAATTGTACTTATACATTGTCATGGGCGGCGTATGGGTTAGTTGGGGTGGGGTAGGGGTGGGGTAAGGACTGAGTAGGGGGATCGGGTAGGGGGCTAAGCCAATACTAGACTTGACTCAAGTCCCAATCCCGTGCCATCGCCAGAAAACTATTGTTTTGTGATGGTTTGCATTCCCCAACCTGTTCCGCACGCGGGACAGGGACTTGACGATGCCGCAGTCGCCTGATATGTAAATGTATTCACTTATGAATATGTAAACTTGCTGCATTATACGTGTTGTCCGATCAAACCCATTCAAAAAGTAGACCCGTTCATTTGTTATTTGTGGGGGTTTAGTTCTTAGATGAGGATTGAAATACATTTTTGCATAACCAATTAATTATAAAAAGAAAGCACTGAATGTTCATTAAAACTTAAGTTAATACGTTAAAACAAACATTTGGGTCGGTTTTGTTTGCAAAATTTGAACTTTGGGAAGTGCAATTCAACGACTTTGGTACCGACACCCACTTGCCTGCTGATGAGTTTGCCTGCCCCCCACGTGTCACCGCGTTTAGACGCGTGCACTTACAATGCCTTGCTCTGTGATGTCACAGAGTGTAATGAATATTTTACCGGCGGGGCAGCGCTTCCACGCTCCCATTGGTTTTGTTCATCTCCCCATTTGGGGAGATTTTCCAATAACAACGTGCAGTGTAAGAAACGACCTCGTCAAGTCCCATTCTCGGGACCACATTTTGACGGCGAGCGCGCACTGTACGGCTTGTTTGCTAGTTGGCGCGATATGCTTGGGGACCTCTCGCACGAGAACGGGACTTGAATCAAGTCTAAGCCAACACGTGTACTGGTATTGGTAATGTAAAACTGTACTCAGCCTGGTACATGTTTCAAAAAGAATCTTTAAGTTCAGCATATTACATGGTTTTCTGTGAGCCTTTTGCTGCTTGAAGTCGTTCTCTAAGTCTTGTGTTGGCTGCAAGTGAATCTTTTTTTGGAAGGGTGTATGTTCTCCCTGTGGCGGTCAGTGGGGCAGCAGACGTCAAGACATCAGCAACATCAATTTCAAAGATGTCTTCCCTTTCTGGAAAAAAAGAATGATCGAGCAGGGCCATGTGGATGTAAGAAATTGACCTTCACAAGTGGACTTTCTTGCCTCAATTCTACAACACATCCAAGCCACCAGAACCCATCATATTCTGCTGTTATGTAGCCACTGATTAGATCTATTTTCTGAATGGGCAAAACACTCTGTGTTGTACGCTCTTGTCGTGCTGCAGGGCTAGATGAAAATTCTCGCACTTCAATACAATTCCTTGATATTGGCTTGAAAGAATGCAGTTTCTGGGTTCCAGGGATAGTGCGTGCATTTTGAAAGCGATCTTGCAGTAAAGTTGCTTCTTCACTGTGCTGGGCTGTTGTAGTGAAACAGAACTTCATTCCAGAAATCTCCTTGCAGGCAAAATCATACAGTTGCCGAGGTGTCATAATTTGTTTGTCAAAAGGTCTTTGTAGACTTGACTACCAATATAATGTTGGGCACTACAAAGTACTCAGGGGGTGTACGGATTGTACCTATCAGAAACTTGCAAGATAAAGGAGTTAACTTGACACCAATGTTCTTCCCCTGTCCAACCCACCCCCAGCCCCGACCCCCACTAAGTGCATGGCCAAGTGATTTCACAGTATTATTTATTTAATTATTTAATTAATTAGTTATACGGTGACTGCTCTATAATCCGACACCCCTATATTCCGACACCCCTATGTTCCGACAACCCCCTCATGATTTACATAGGGTTAGGGTTAGGGTTAGGGTTAGGGTTAGGTCTAGGAATAGGAAAATACACCAGGGTTGTCGGAACATAGGGGTGTCGGAACATAGGGGTGTCGGAACATAGGGGTGTAACCAGTTATACATACGCAGCATCAAACCATGCATTGTGTACATGTGTATTCACACATGTATACAGCCATGTATGCCATTGAAATGTGCACGTTTTAATGTATTTTTAATATACTACCCACATAGAAACCAATGTCCCGTCTAAACCTACAGAGATCCCATTTTTATATTTGGTGTGGTAAATGGCAACAACCGAAGCCTTCTTTTGGCAAAGTTTGAAAAAAATTAAAATGGCGGCCCTCGAGGGGTCAAAGGTCAAAGTTTATTTTTCGCAACCTCTAACTGATTATTATATTTTTTAAAAAAATATTTCACAATAAGTTAATTTCTTATATCAAGGGCTTTAATTTAAGCTAAAAATCATCTTTGTCCGATATTCATAACTGGAGGTACAATCATTTGTTGTTATGTTGAAAAAACGCAAGGTCAAAAGGTCAACGACCTGAAACTCAAAAACCACATGACCCAAAACGCTCAAATTCGGGTTTCAGAGTTTTCTCATAGGACCAAACTAATTCAGCAAATTTAAAGAAAATCCATGAGATTGACCCCGGATGGCGTGATGATTTGACACGGAATGACCCTTTTCCCTATTGTGCGAGAGCATGTTATAACAAATGTATCTTCCAGAAAACTTGACACGCAGCTTAAGTAATAGTGATGTGATCGAGCTAAATGAGTTGTTTGTCGGAAATATCAGTATGGAGAAACAAGCCAAAACAGGCCAACAGGGGTGAAATTTTCAAAAATATCGCTTTTGTAAACTTCAAATGCCAAAATATATCTTATTTTATATTGCAACTTCCTTCCTGATAAATAACATCAAAAAGGGGTTAAAATTAGCATTGAAAGAAAATGTGCCGATGTAGTCTCAATTAACAACTCGACTTTAAACCCCCTTTTCTCAGTTTCATTCTCTCGCATCTCTTGGTGTTTCTACTTTCACAACTTTTGAACCAAAGGTGGTATCAACATGGGGTTTTAACATAATTAAAGCATAGTTTATGCTCTTTTCAAATGTAAAAAAAATGACTCTGTATACTCTGCTTTCCACAGAACTCGGAAAGCACTGAGTATGAAGTGCTTACCACACATTCTATGAAGGATAGAAACCAAAATAATAATATTCATTATCCCAGATGCAATAGTTACATCTATTAAATTGTTGTAGTACACGCTGCTAATCAGAGGAGTCGAACTGGCATCTCAATGATGGTCAAAGTTCCATGTCTGAAGTTTTATTCTTAAAAGCAGTTAACCAACTTTTGGAAACTTGTGTTTATTCCACAGAATAAGTTGTTCTATATCGCTCTTTACCATGGCAATGTGTTTGTACAATACAACATTGGAGAGGGACTGTCAGAGCCACTTCAGACTGTGGGACTACGTCTCAACACAGGCCAATGGCAGACTGTGGTTGTTCAGTTCTTTGGACTCTCGTAAGTTGACCTGTTAAAGCGGGGCATTTGGTCTCCTTCACCGGTCGAGGGCCATTTGATCTCCTTCTCACAATAAGTGTGGGGAATTACCCCAAAGTTACCAATTTTCAAATTAACGCCAGACTCAAGCTCTGGTGTTTCTGGTCAGCAGAGTGTGGGTTCGTGTCCTGGTCTTGACACTTGTGTCTATAAGCAAGACACTTAACTATTATTGCTTCGTCCTTGGGATGGGACGTATAGCCATAGGTCCCGTGTGTTGTGTAATGAATGCAAAAGAACCCAGGTACACTTATCGCTAAGAGAAGAAGTTTGCCCTGGTGCTTCTGCCAGTGGCTGCTGAATACGCCACTGGATGCACCTTGTAAACCCCTATAAGGGGCTACATAAATTGGTCTCATAATTAAAATTAAAAAACCTGTCTTAAAAAGTCTCTGTTTGTTCAAGCGCCTTGAGTACGTTATTGGTAGATATGTACGATATATAAAACTATATCATTATTGGTTTATTAAAACACATTCAAACATCGCAGCTACAAGCTGAATTGAGTTTAAAATACAGAGATTCATAATAAAAAAAATAGAAATGTTAAAATTTACAAATCTTATTTTATTATCTTATCTTATTATTGTTATTTATTACAACTCCTCATACCTATTCCTCCCTGTGTGATATACCAGAGCTTCTCTGAAGGTGAATGGCTACCCAAGAATCTACAGCATGCGTCACCTGCCGACCAATGGCATAGACATTCAAGGCACCAACAGTTTCCTATATGTGGGCGGAGTACCGCACACCACCCCTGTCCTGATTGGTGGGGAATTTCCCGTGCGAGAATCACTTTCTGGCGATTTGAGGGACTTCATGATCAACTCGAAGTAAGTGGATCTTGTTGAGGGACGAGGCTGAGTAGTTTAATTACTCAAGTTCTGCTTTAACAGAATGAGTGACCGAATCCTGAGCCCAATTTCATAGAGCTGGGCCCAATTTCATAGAGCTGGGCCCAATTTCATAGAGCTGGGCCCAATTTCATAGAGCTGGGCCCAATTTCATTAAGCTGGGCCCAATTTCATAGAGCTGGGCCCAATTTCATAGAGCTGGGCCCAATTTCATAGAGCTTGGCCCAATTTCATAGAGCTGGGCCCAATTTCATAGAGCTGGGCCCAATTTCATAGAGCTGGGCCCAATTTCATAGAGCTGGGCCCAATTTCATAGAGCTGGGCCCAATTTCATAGAGCTGGGCCCAATTTCATAGAGCTGGGCCCAATTTAATAGAGCTGGGCCCAATTTCATAGAGCTGGGCCCAATTTCATAGAGCTGGGCCCAATTTCATAGAGCTGGGCCCAATTTCATAAAGCTGCTTAAGCAGAGAATTATGCTTAGCAACTTTCTGCTAAGCAAAAATAAGCAGGACACCAGTCACAAATTGTACATGCGACATGGTACTTTGGCTGGTAACCTTATTTTGGTGAACATAATTTTGTTGTGCTTGGCTACCTTTTGTGCTTAAGCAGCTCTATAAAATTGGGCCAGGTTTTAAGCAGAAGATATTGCTTTAACATTAAAATAAGTAGGTTACCAGTCAAAGGTGTTACATTTGACATGCTATTTTGGCTGGTAACCTCGTTTTGATAAGCAAATTGTTTTTGTGCTTAAGCAGCTGTATGAATTTGGACCCTGGCTTGGCATTTTGGGATGCGTTTCTACTCAACCAGTACACAAAAAAAAACAAAAGTTGCTTTGTTTTGTGTTTTTTGGTGGTGTTTTAAGCCTTTGGAGCAGTGAAAAGAATAAGTGGATATACAAGAAACGCTCATGACTTGTTGGAGGTAACTGCTATATTTCTGGTTCACTTGCATACAGTAGGTGATTCTGACCTACGGTACCTGAGGAAAAACTGTGTTCCACTGAAAGGTTTTGCCCACTTTAACAAAAAAGAAATAAGTACAATCTATCACTCTTTTTATATTTGTTTTATATTGAATTTTTTATTTGAATTATTATAGGGTGGTGAATTTCAATGATGGATCCATACTCCGTGATCAGAATGGATTAGACCTGTCGGGAGTAACCCCACCTGTGTCGGAGCTACCCCCACTGCCCTATCCAAGTCAGCCCTCGCCCAGTGGTTCCCCACCCCCTGCATCATGTAGTGCCCCAACCACAGTCATGCCTTATCCAGGAGTGATACGATTCGGTGCTACTGATTCCAGCTATCAAGCTTATCGTCTTGATTCCCAACAGGCTGCTTTGTTTTCCAACAGGTAATTTCTTTCTAATCCAAACTCCTGTATTATGATTTCTGTAAGCAGAAAGCTCTTGATATTGTTTCATTTGCTATGATAATTTTCATATTTGTTTTCGTATTTTTTTCTGTAAGGGACCTTGTCAAAATTAGTCCAGTACAACCAGCGGATATTAGTACCGTCCTGGACAAGGTTTTTTTACCTTGTTTGAATGTGGGTATCGGAGAAAACATGGGAGAAGTTCGCAGTGCCTTGGGTTACATTTGTTTACAAACTGCAGAGACTTAGATCGCTGTCTACTGGAAAACAATCAGGGGGTCGCTGTACATGTCTCACTAAAAAAAAAACGACCGACCTGACCAACCAACCCACCGACCCGACCGACCAACCTGACTGACTGATAAATAGTCAGTTGTCTTGAGTGGTGATATACTTATTCAGCTACATGTATTCAGCTAATTGCGTTTAAGAAATAGAAATAAAAGTGATGAATAAGTGACCACTATTCTAGATGGTTACTTGTGTTTATAATTCAACTTGATATTATCTGCTTTGGTAGCTTCGTGATTGTGATGTCCTTCCGTGCAATCTCGGCCAATGGCGTCTTGCTGTACGCAGCCAGCAGCACCACGCGGCCTCGTCAATTCATCGGCCTCGTCATGATGGAAGGCAAACTGTCCTTCAATATCCTAACGGACTCCCGGGCAATGACAGGATTGAACATTCAGACAGATAATCGATACGACAACGGGGAGTGGCAGGAGGTAAGTTTAGGAGTTTGTTCCGCAACAAAACTCTAAGATCCTCAACACAAAGTTGCGACAGGTAGCAAAATAGATCACAACCAAATACACTGATAGAAATTTAGGATGAAGCTGTAGAGGTCTTCATTAGAATAATATTTTCTAAAAGTTACACCGCCAACATTGGACTAGATAGCTCAGTTGGTAGAGCGCCGTCACATTAATCTGGAGGTCGATTGTTCAAATCCTGCTCTAGTCAATTTTGTTTTGTTCAACCCAAAACAATATTTTTAAAGGTACATTTTACTGTTTTGTGACATAACACTTTTTTATTTGTAGGATAGCAGATAATTAATTTAATATTAATATATTTTTGGGTTGAACAAAGAAAAGGAAAAAAAACTGGGAGTGGGAGTGGGATCACCTTAAAGGCACTGAACACGTTTGGAAATTGTCAAAGACCAGTGTTCTCATTTGGTGTATTCCAACATATGCATAGAATAACAAGCCTGTGAAAATTTGGGCTCAATTGGTCATCGAAGTTGCAAGAAAATGATGAAAGAAAACACACCCTTGTTGTACAAATTTGTGTGCTTTCAGATAGGAATAAAAACTTCTTGCAAGAAGTTTTTATTATTTTAGTGAGAAATTACCTCTTCCTCAAAAACTACGTTACTTCAGAGGGAGTCGTTTCCTACAATGTTTTATACTATCAACAGCTCTCCGTCGCTTGTTACCAAGTAAGTTTTTATGCTAATATTTGTTTTGAGTCATTACCAAATGTGTACGATACCTTTAAGGGGATGTGACTTTTTATATCAAAAAGAAAGTAATAAACCACAAGGGAAACTGATGTGGTAAATTTTAAATAATTTTGGGTTGAACAAAGAAAAATCGACTACAGCACGACTTGAACTTGCGACCTCCGGATTAATGTATCGGTGCTCTACTAATTGAGCCATCCAGCCCTTATGTTGCCAGTCTCCCTATTTTGTCAATATCTTTGTTAGGGGTTCCAGTCAGAAGCCATTCAACCTGTAACTGCCGTATAGCTAGGTATCACACCCAAGTTTACAATACAACCTTGAAAGTGGCAGGAGAGGGATTACCTTAAGGGAATGCGACTTACAGGGGATGACTATTAATTTATGACAAATATTTTTCTTTGTTACCGTGGTGTATAAAACCCCCTTTCTACCCTATCTCTCTGTAGGTGACCATCCTTCGCATCAATGATTTTGTAGCCATTCTGGTTGAGGCAACGCGAGATTACACTAATAACCAAGTGACTGTGAATTCGGTGACTTCCAGCCTCTCCATCAGTACAGATTTCTACATAGGAGGGATGGGGCCTTCGGTTGCTGCCGGCTCCCAATTGGTTGTAAGTCGAGCCTCCATTTTAGAAGAACGATCATCAGCCAGTTACAAGAAAAACTATAGTAGTAAACTTGCGGGGATAATCTCTCTTGGGAGGAGTGTTGGTTCTGAGACGAACCAGTGTGGTCTGGACGTTTCGAAACAGTATACTCTTGCTCCTCTTTAGGAGAGTGCTGGAGTGCTGAGGATGTTGAGGTTTAAGTAGAGCTGCAGGGATGCACCCGCATGTTTACTAATATAATTTTTCTTATCTTTTCAGTTATATGAACAACCGCTAAACCATGATGGAGTGACTGACTGATTTCTTGTTTAATTCCATTAACTCCACAAAATGGCCGACCGTGTTTGTTCACGATGTAAAATGAAAACCACGCAATTTTGAGACATATTTGTGTGGATCATTGTATTGTACTTTTATAACGTCTTTCTAACCATATGCAT
This sequence comes from Plazaster borealis, assembly GCA_021014325.1. Taxonomy (NCBI): domain Eukaryota; kingdom Metazoa; phylum Echinodermata; class Asteroidea; order Forcipulatida; family Labidiasteridae; genus Plazaster; species Plazaster borealis. The sequence goes on along the minus strand of CM037459.1, from coordinate 11,812,369 downwards.
TGAATAACAAACGGTTACGAATGCTTTTTATAGACCAACTCGCCCGATCCAAGGCCATGGTCCTTTTAAATCTCTGTCCACCCTAAATTGTTATAATTTTCCCCAGTCAATTTCCCCTTGTGGTTTAGTACTTATTTTATAACGAGAAAATGCCAATAACAGCTAAAACAAAAGACAAACATCAAAATGACAGATTTAACACTTCACACTGCATTCTCTTTCAATGTCAAATGTATCTTTATAAGATGAAAACTTCCGATGTCTTCTTATTGACTAATCAGGTGTCCAAGCCATTTGATGGCTGTATCAGAATGGTGAAAGCGCAGTTTGACAATGCACCAGATATGATCTTTGACCTTAGGTAAGTTTAATGTCCCTAAAACTTGTTCAGGTTTTTTCCTCTCTGTGTTTGTCTCAGAGGGTAAGATCATTCTTGAAACTTAGGCAAGTAGATTTGTGGATGTATTAGGGTCAGGATGGAACTCCCATCAAGTCTATGTGGGCCTTTTTTCTTTCTCCATGTAGGATCTATTAGACTCTTTAAAGGGGCTGTGTCGTCATGATCAAAGCAGGCATGTGGCTGTACATGGGATTATGATCTCTCACCCAGCTACTGTACTTGCGTGCCCTCCCTCCGTACTATCTATGGAGAGCGTGTGCATTCTGTGTAACTGGTTGAGAGTTCATCCTATGAATAGCCACAGGCGTTATTATTATTATTATTATGGTTTGTTAAAATGTTGCTCATTGCAGTCTACCGGCTGAATTACAAAACAATTTACATTAAAAAATAAATGGAATACAAAGACTTTTTTTAAGTAAACAGTTTAAAGTGAAGAATTGAATCTAAAAAGAGGCATTTAGGAAATCAACAACATACAAAACACATACACAATATTGCACATTGAAAAGCACACTCATCCAGGGGGACATGAAAACCACATGAAAATTCAAAAAAACGCACACAAAATTACATGCTTTGATCATGACGACACAGCCCCTTTAAGGATGGGCGTTTTGTAGTCAGCGGTAATTACTGAACTTCCAGTTGGAGACCTATTGGAGAGCTACATGTAGGTGGCAGGAGACCTACGTGGTGCCTTTTCCAAACCTAGACTTAGTCTCCGGCTCCAGCTCCAGCTCCATCATCAATTTTGGAGCAGTGTGTATTTTGCACATTGCTTCAACATCAAACAAAGCCCGAAGCCTGAGCTGAGGTGTAGAAAAATCCACTGGTATTAGTTTCCATTTTAAGTACCGTAATTTCCTGCGGATAAGACGCGTCTTATCTGACTTTCAAAGGTACAACAAGTCACTGCGTCTTATCTGCCAGTGCGCCTATCTGATTTCGATTGAGTTCATTGTGATGATTACAATGTGAAATCTTACATTTATACTGCAAAATAGTTCCTTTATTTCGTCCAGGGTAATTCTACATGTCACATTTTTCTTAAAATAAAACCTAAACCGTTCACATTTTTGATGAAACTTACCGAAGAACGAAGTCACTGGCCTTCGCGAATGAGCGACGATCAATGCATGCTGCACACAGTACACAGCTATATCACATGATAGGAACTAGTCTTTATTAAAGACACTGGACACCTTTGGTAATTGTCAAATCTCAACATATGCACAAAATAACAAACCTCTAAAAATTTGAACTCAATTGGTCATCGAAGTTGCAAGATAAAAATGGAAGAAAAAAACACCCTTGTCACGTGAAGTTGTGTGCTTTCAGATGCTTGATTTCGAGATCTCACGCGTGAGGTCTCGAAATGAATTCAAATATTTTACTTTTTTCTCAAAAACGACATTACTTCAGAGGGAGCTGTTTCTCACATGTTTTATACTATCAACAACTCTCCATTGATCGTTACCAAGTAAGTTTGTATGCTAACAATTATTTTGAGTATTTACCAATAGTGTCCAGTGCCTTTAAACAAATATTTGTTTAATGTTATTGTGAATTTCGCCAACAGAGGGTATGGGTATGTGATTTCTGAGGATTTTTCCTGATTTCAGGATTATTTCCAAATCTCCTTGAGCGATTAAACTTTCTTGAAAGAAAAAGAAATAGTCCACATTGTGTCCAAACCTGTAGTTGTGTATTTCTGATGATGCACAGAGTCTGTGAACCTCCTGAATTATAACATGTGGAGGTTCTGGATCTAGAACAAGGGGTAACCCAGGCATTAGAGTCATCAAATCTCATCCCTGTACATGTATCTTTACCTTATATGAATTGGGTCGAAATTAAGGTTTTTATTTATTTTTATTTTATTTGGGGGGGGGGGGTCAAGGTGTAAATTTCATCCACTTTATAGGATTTGAGGCATTGCAACGTTTCAGCTAGCTTGCCCTGACGATGACTACAGCAAGCTAGTCAAAACGTTGAGACCTATTTAGACTCACTCTGCGGCAGTGTAGTTATTAACGAGAAGTCCCCACGATCCACATAGCGAAAGTAGTAGTCCTGCCCGATTTCCTACCTCCCGCCCAGGTACATGTAGTAGTTAATAAGAAGGGCAGTTCATTTTAAGAACTGAGAAGTCCCCAGAATTCCGAATATTCTACTCTACGGCAGTAGAATAATAAGCAAGACAAATTCTCAAAGAACAGAATCTACCTAGCAAGTAGATATACACATGGTGTTACCGCAAACCAAATATATACAAGATGGTCATGTTTCTAAGAAAACACCAAACGGTCTGTATGTTTGCTCAGTGAGTTTCTGAACATTCTTATGTGCATATTTTGATAATGGTAAATCAAAATAAGAGTGTTCTTTTTCCAAAATAAATAGTGGTACTATTAAAATATCTGACAAATTAATGTTCATAATTGATATTACAGCAATCCAAGCCATAGCCGAGATGTCCAAGAATGTAGCATGAATGAGGTGGACATTGGAGGCTCCTTTGATGGTACAGGATGGCTTTTAATACGTAAGTCCCTTTTTCTCAGGATTTCTTTGGAGGATTTTCTGGACAAGGGGGTATACTTCTGTACAAGAGGGGAAGACTGTGTGTGTTAATTGGAACATATTGGGGTTGGGGGACTCCCCTGCCACATATCGGGCATGGTATAAAACATGTTTGTATGTACTCTGTGCTTTCAAAGTCCTGCAGAGAAAAAATATTTGGCTACTCGGTCGGGATTCGAACCGGAGACCCTCAAATTCTTGTCATTGTCATGAAGTCATTGGTTGGTTGGTTGTAGGTAACTTCGTGCAAATGAGTGGCATTCTTGATATCGGCATGACTGTGCGCACATCTGGTCAGAACGCTCTTCTGTTTGCTGTATCGGCCAACATCGAGAACTTCATTGCAATCGATATCTTCAATGGAGTGGTAAGGTTGTCCTTTGGGGGGTTTTAGTAATTGTTTTTAGTTTTTTAGTTGAAAGATTTTTTGTGTTTGAGGATCTCTTCATTTATAAAGTTCTGTCATTTTTCAAAAAAAAATGTTAAATTTTGTTGTCACGTCAGCTGTCAAAGATAAATAAAAATTGAAAGTGGGAGTACCATTTCCAATATTATGACTGTTTATTATTAATGTAATCTTCTCTTAGCTGGTAGATTTTGAACGATTATGGGATCTAATTTTTCTGTCTCCTTTCTTCGTCAGGTGAGGGCAGTAGTTAGCCATGGCTTGTTGTCATCCTACATCGTCCGTTCTAGCGCCCTGGTCAGCGAGTTTGACATCTGTGATAACCAGCCTCACGTTATCCAGTTAGTATTCTCCTCAGCGTCATTACAGCTCACCGTGGACAGCAACCCCAGCGACCAGACACTGTTCGATGGCGGTACGCCCAGCATAGACGTTGTCGGTAGAGGGCTGTATATTGGTGGAATACCCGGTGAGTATAGATTCCTGAGAATAGCAACAGGAAGGTTATTTAGGGTTGTATGAAGTACATACAAGAAAGCAGGTGGTACTTTTTCATACAAGAGTTTGGAAAACGCTGAGTATTTCATCGGTAGGTCATTACATCACATATGTGCATTGGCTCTAAAGATGATACTTAATAGTAGTAAAAATAATGTACAAATATTGAATGCATGTGAGTGCTTTGTCGCAGACTATAATCACAAGGTGAAATCTGGCCGTTTCACAAGGCGAAGCCGAGTGAGATGGAAAAGCCAGATTTTGTGGAGTGAGTATTTTCGGTGACAATGCATGAACGAAATGCATTTATAATATTTGTTTTGTATAACTCGCACATAGATCCTTGTCATTTGAAAATGTTTAACAATTTACACAAAATAGACATGGAAACTCATCCAACCCATACTCCGAAAACTCAAAAAAGAAAAATCTAAATAAACGTGGACGACTCCATGCAGACACCAACCTTGTTCGCCATGACACAACCTTGCCTTGTTTGGATGAACCAGCAAGATTGATTATTTTGGGAGCAACGCTGAGATTTTATCATCGAAAATCAATACACCCATCCTATATCATTTCCATATACTACGGATGCCGGTCCAAATAAATACGTGGCAAAATAAACGATGACACGTGACGCGTGTTCCACCAATTATATGACAAGGATCTATGTGTGAGTGATGTTATGATAAGGGATATTTATATTTTAACCCATAATCGCCTAAATACATGATTTCCCGTAATGCCCACCTACTCTTTTTGAAAACCTGTCAATGGAAAATAAGTTAGTGTCTTTGTTTTGGGAGGAATGCAAAATTACACAGGGGGTAACTCAGTTGAACCTTATGTAACCCAGGGGTTTTCCCAAGGTACAAAGAGGTTACTTGAAGTTCGACTCTGAGTTAACTCTTGTTTAATGTTGCATTCTTCCTGCCCACATTACAAGGGAGATGGGAAACTGGTAAAATACATATCACATTAAAGACAGTTACGTACTCTTTTCAAGAAACATGTGTATGCAGTTGTGGGTGCTTTGGTTAGTTTTAAACATCAAACCTAAGTATTAATTAAACCATGTTTGCTTTGAATAGAATAACAAGTTTTTGGACAGTTTGTTAAACTAGTTTGAATGATTTCAATACATCGGTGTAAAATCAAATAATATTCTTTGAATAGAATAACAAGTTTTTGAAAAGTTTGTTAAACTAGTTTGAATGATTTCAATACATCGGTGTAAAATCAAATAATATTCTTTATCCACGATGCAAAATTAACATCTATTAGATTTCAACCATGTTATGGACTTTGCAAAGTAGCTTTTATGTTATGTCTCGCACACATCACATCAACATTCTACATGGTTTCCTTTTCAAGTAGTAAACCACAGCAGAAACTGACTGGGTAAATGGAATTTAATTTGTTCATACATCAAGTCCGCCCGTAGAGTGACCAAGACATTGACTATGACGTTATATTTCATTATGTTTCTCTACATTTGTTTTTTCCCCTTCTCTCACCAGACACAACTACAGTGCCCCTGATCAGCGGCATAGCCACCCAGTCCTTCCAGGGGTGCATCCAAGACCTTGTCATCAATGGCGTGACTGAGAACTTGAGAGACAACATCGGGAGCAGTGGCTTTATCACCGGCTGCCCACGTCCTGTCTAGAGTTCGGTGTCGAGACTTCACATCAAGTCCATCCATAGAATGACCAGCAGCCGATTTCACGAAACGCTTGGATTAATCCTATCTCGAGTTAGGATAAGTAACTTGTCCTAACTTAGGATTAATCTTAAGGTTTACATGTTACAGTGCAAGGCTGGGACTCGTCCTAAGTCCTAAGATTAATCCTAAGTTAGGAAGAGTTTGGTGAAAATCGACGGCAAGACATTGTCTGACTATGACATTATCTTTTGTTTTTTTGTTGTTGTTGTGTTTGCATTTAACCCTAGCTCCCTTGAGTGATTTACTAGGATCCTTCCTCACTCCAACAAAATCCAACACCACATGGTAACTGTTGGGTTATGATAGTGCTATGAAAGTTTACCAGTGTAGTCCCCAGTCAAACAGAATCAAACAAATTTTCAGTTGGATTTTGATGGGTTTGTGTGGGTAGGTTTGTAAGCAGTTTCAGCTGTTTTGTCATAGTCTGCTATAATATTAATTATCACACAAGTGCGAGTGGAATACGGAAAAATATATTGTGCATCTGCGTCCCATTTCCAATGAGGCCGAAAACATAGCACTTCTGCGTACCATATCGAACAAAGCCGAAGGCCAAGGTGGATATTGGATGCTATAAATTTCTGTATTCCCTGAGCGAGCGTGTGATAAAACGATTTTATCATCAAGCAATACACCAATCCGGGCGCGCAAGTGTTGGGCACCGCGTGCCACTGCTGCAGTGTCGTCAGTGCCCAGATTATGCACAAAGACATGAGGAAATCGTGTTCCTTTTCAGTCTCTATGGAAATTAGATGTTTTCCTCAACGACTTACACAATTTCCTTAACAGGACATCATGATATACCAATGTAGATCACTAACCACAAATACTTGCAACTAAATAGAAACCGAATCATCCTGAAAACGGTGCATGTCTTAGGTGAGTTTAAGGGTCATAGACGCGGAAACTGCATAGTCGCATAGTTTAATGCGTTGCATCGGCAAGGTATTTTGTCAGAATTTCAGTATTTTACTTTCTGCTTAATTTTAAAAATTTATCAAGAATGTAGTACATCGTTATATCATGCAGCCATGTCAGGGAAATTGCATAGATTGTCGAGGAAGACATTCAATTCCCATAAAAAGAGAAAAGGGAAACGATTTTCTTGTGTCGTTGTGCACAAAAATAGGCACATGTACATGTACATCGCAGCATGGCGCGCACGGCGCCCAGCACTTGCGCGCCTGGATTGGTGTATACGCAGAAATAGAACAGCGCGTTATAGATCAGGGTTTGCTTGAAGATAATTATTTTTAACAGTTGTTTTGTGTGAGAGTGCTTTACTATGTAATTAACAATTGGATATTTTGGAGAGATTATTTTATTAGTTTGGATAAAACCCTAACGTCAACAAGAAGGTGCCATTTTAAGTCACCCTAGACGCTAGGAAGAAAGATTTCATGAAAGGAATGGTAATTGGTAATCATTTTTAAAACCACATGTGGGTGACTTGTCATCTCAAGTCTATCATGAAGACGATCAGAGTGTACTGTGATCGAACTGTCAGTTGATTAAGCACCATTTTTTCTCAGAACCAGCACAACTTACAAGAGTGATTTCATGTACATGGTGTTACTGCAAACATTCTCCACCATGCAAAGTTTCAAATCCTACTCATGTACATGGTGTTACCACAAACCTTACTAGATTGTATCTCCACCATGCAAAGTTTCAAATCCTACTCATGTACATGGTGTTACCACAAACCTTACTAGATTGTATCTCCGCCATGCAAAGTTTCACATCGTACTCATGTACATGGTGTTACTGCAAACCTTACTAGGTTGTATCTCCACCATGCAAAGTTTCAAATCCTACTCAAGTACATTGTAATACTACAAAACTTACTAGATTGTATTACCACCATGCAAAGTTTCAAATCCTACTCATGTACATGGTGTTACCACAAACCTTACTAGATTGTATCTCCGCCATGCAAAGTTTCACATCGTACTCATGTACATGGTGTTACTGCAAACCTTACTAGGTTGTATCTCCACCATGCAAAGTTTCAAATCCTACTCAAGTACATTGTAATACTACAAAACTTACTAGATTGTATTACCACCATGCAAAGTTTCAAATCCTACTCATGTGCATGGTGTTACTACAAACCTTACTAGATTGCATTCCAACCATGCAAAGTTTCAAATCTTACTCATGTACATGGTTTTACCAGAAATCATACTAGATTGTATTCGCACGATGCAAAGTTTAAAATCCTACTTATATACATGGTGTTATCGCAAAGCTTACTAGATTGTATCTCCACCATGCAAAGTTTCAAAACCTACTCACGTACATGGTGTTACCGCAAACCTTACTAGATTGTATTTCCACCATTTAAAGTTGCAAATCGTACTTAATCTCAAAGCTTATACCTTTTGATAAACTTGAAATCGGCCCAAGAATTAGTACACCTGGATTTCTGCCATTTGTGAGAAAATTGTTCTTCAGCACTCAATTTTTTGTGTTTGATTTACCGAAATAATCAAGTACAGTGACAAAATTATAAATAAAACCTCTTTTGAAAATCTTTTTTATATGACCGGAAGATTGGAATGAGTGTACTCCTCTGAAAACCCAATTGTATTCTGCCTATAACCCCTACTCCATAGGTCTTTTTGCCTTCAGTTTCCCTCAATCCTCCAATATCCTCCTCTCCTTTGTCACTTCACACCAACATGTTTGGACTTGGATACAATTAAAATGCCTGACCCAGTGATAAGTAATTGTTATTTGGGCCTAAGGTCCTCGGTCATTCTGAATGCAAAGAGGATATGTCATGTGGTTGAGTGGTTTAGAGCATTGAATTCAAGTGCTGATGGTTAAGTCATCGGGTTATGGGTTCGAATCCCGGTCATGACACTTGTATCCTTGAGCAAGATACTTTACTATAATTGCTTCTCTTCACCCAGGGGTATAAATGGGTACCTGGGATGGTAGAGGTTGATATTGTGTTTGAAAAGCCTTCGGAGCGCCACGGCAGCTCGGGGCTGCATACTCCACAGGGAGCTGAGAAAGATTAAAGGAATGTTATTGGCCCAATGACTAGGGCACTAATGTAAAGCGCATTGATACGTTATTGTAATATGCGCTATTTAAGAACTAGTTATTATTATTATTACTATTATTATACCAGGATTGAGAGTGTTTTGGTTATTTTTAATAAAATTCAAATTACACAGTGCATTGAGATTGATACATGTATTCCCGTATTCAATGTAGTGGAACCTTTTATCTTGTGATGGTCTATGCCAAAACCAGGCACTTGCTAAAAAAACTCAAACTGTGTTTATTTGCTCATCAAACAAAATCATATCGAGAGCTTTCAAATAACACCTAATTTGGCCTATTATGCAAGCATTTCACAACACATAAAAATGCTTCAGACATAGCTTTACATCTGTTCATTGCATTTATGGCTAATGTTTCACTAGTCTTCAGTTTCAATTAATGCCATTACACAATTTTTTGAGAAGTACTTGATTTTGGCATGTGGTGCTAAGTTTAATTAAAATTGTGGTTTTTATCAGATATTTTTAGTTTTTAAATTTCATTTAGTATTTTGAAAACTGTAGAGTTTGTAATGGTTTTTTTTTTTAATGCAAACATTGTTTTCTTTTGTAAACTAGCCTAATTATGTATTTTTTAATATACATTTTTATAGAGAATGTAAAGAAACGGACAGATTTTCCTTTTAATTCTCATTTCATTTTGCCACATTCCACACGGGATTACTCCATGTCTGTATTTATCACAAACTTAATTCCATTTTTAGATTGATAATAAATAATTTAATCCTTTCCATGAAAAGAATTTGGTGTGTGTTTGTTTTTGATATCTCAGTGCCGAATGTATCAGTTTTTTGTCAGCTGGCTTTTACCAAACAACAAAGGGACCGTATGTACTATTTGTAATGTGAAAGGTCCCTTTAAATTAAACGAATAAATAGGCGCGGGAAAGTTATAATATCAACCTGTTAAGCAATTTCAAAATAAATCCAGTGCACGGTGAGTGGAAATAGCGCCCCCTTGAGTTGACGTTGCTTACTATTATCAGTGGTTACCGCTTGCGTGGTCTGGTGGCCGTCTAGACTGGCCCCCGTCTTCAGCCTCGAAATGTGCCTCGAAATGTGACGATGTAAACGGGCTCGTGGCCTTCAACAATCAACTGGTGTGGAAAGGATTATTGCTGTTCGGTATTTGTCTTTGGAGAATGTAGTATTACAAGCAGTTTCACACATTATTTGTGAACATCAAAGTCTGCATGGCTATCGGGTGAGTACCTACTGTAAGTGTAAGCAAAAGCATGGTTTATGACATGGAATAACTGACACGTGGGCGTTTCAAAACTAGGTCGGTTTAAAGGCACTGAAATTGTCAAAGACCAGTGTTCTCACTTGGTGTATCCCAACATATGCATAACATAACAAGCCTGTGAAAATTTGGGCTCAATTGGTCATCGAAGATGCAAGAAAATGATGAAAGAAAAAACACCCTTGTTGTACAAATTTGTGTGCTTTCAGATAGAAATAAAAAGTTTTTATTATTTTAGTGAGAAACTACCTCTTTCTCAAAAACTACGTTACTTCAGAGGGAGTCGTTTCCTACAATGTTTTATACTATCAAAAGCTCTCCGTTGCTTGTTACCAAGTAAGTTTGTATGTTAATATTTGTTTTGATTCATTACCAAACGTGTACGATAACTTTAAGCTCCGTAAATAGTGATATAGGTGAAGAAGTACTCTGGACACCAATCCCTACCGCAAGGTTCATCACAAGACATGTAGGCAGTGGCGTAACTAAGGGGGGGGGGGGGGGAAGAAAATGTACATCGGCCCGATAGCGCCGCCCGTCACGTATGTGACGCAGGAGGGAGTGGGAGGAGGATGTGCCCCCCTCTCAGAAGTTTGAAATAAAAATATAAAAAATGCCCAATTCAAGCCATTGGTGCACCATTTTGGCGCTATGATGTTGGTTATTATCTGAAAACAACTCTATTACAGCTTTGTATCAATATTATTTCAGTATATTTGTTGCTCAGACGGCGTATGCCATCCATTGCGTCCTCTATTTACAATACTGTATATTATTTTATGCTATAACGTCATAATTTAACGATAATAAATAGACTGAACAAACTTTTTGCTTAGTGTGTTATTTATTAGTTGAACAGTTACGACGAGACTTTTTAATTTTTTTTTCAGACGTTTTTATTCTTTTTTCTTATAGTTTATTTATTTATTTTATTTTTCATAAAACATTTTTTTTTAGGGGGCCCGCCGGCCCCCCTCCCCCTATTACGGGCATGGGCTTGTTTTCAAGAAAAAGGCAAGCGGAAACTTTGCCAGAAGTGCCCCCCTTGAAAAAATAGTGCACCACCTTGTTCCCCCCCCCCTGAAATTTTACTCTATTTACGCCGCTGGTCCTATACTCAATCGTCCTCATGGTAAAGAAGAAGAACAGTTCATTCGATGGCTTGTTTTGGTGCAATTGTACAGATAACATACACCTCGTTCAGATTCATTTAAATTCATTGTCCGTTCGAAAGCCGTTTTCTCGATATGCATGTGGCTGTTTTATGATTAGCGATCGTATCAATAAACAGGTGATATTCCGATTTTTTTTTTGTTTTTTTTTTGGTTGCCCTCTGAAAAATAGGCAAATAGCCTGAAATGCCTATCAAAGCCTATTCGCCCTTTGCGGTCAGCCATTTGAGTGTAGAGCTTTGACTTGGGTACAGCAGTGAATAACTTTGTTTGGTCACGGTAATGTAATGACACTTTCATCCAAACAGATACACGAATACAATACAAATGAAGTATGAAGTCCAGGCTCTACACACACATGGCGGATCCGTGTAAAGGGCGAATACCGTACATATCAGCCCTTGGAGATTAACATTTTCCTACTTGTTTTCCATGGGCCAGACATGCCTGTTTAAACCGGACATTGGCAACCTAGTAAATTGATGAACTGTCAGAGGTTGTTGGATGTTGTGTTTATTAAAATATATTAATGGAATGGAATTACTTTTCAAAAAAAAAAAAAAAAAAATAGTTAAAGATTTAGTATTATTATTATTATTATTAATAATAATTGCTTTTCTTTCTTTTATTTTTAATTTTTTTGAAAACATAACATATTTCAAAGTGCTGGATATTTGTTTCTGGTAAAAAAGCAGTCAGACTAATTTCTCTGTTTCAGGTGTTCCGTATTACTAGAAGTAAAAGTGCAAAAGGCACATTATGCTTCAACACTCTTAACTGTTCGATTCGATGTATGTTCGATATCTATACTGGTAAGATAGTACAATGACTGAAAGAAACAAACTACACGTACTCATTGACAAGATTTCTCTTTTATACCTCTTAGAGCGTACGTCTTATTCTCTGTTATCAATTGGATCATGGGAAAACTGAAGAATGTATCGGTTTGTACGATGTTTGGTTCAGCTAGATGGCGGAAAGGACTTGAGGTAAGATTTGATCCACTTTGCATGGTGCGGGAGATAAGAAGAAATAATATTGTACGGAACACGGGTGAAGCTATTTAATCTGTTATTGTGATTGGTCCTGGAAGAATTAGGTGGAAAGGTGACAGTGTAGGACCTACATAGCAAAATTAACCGTGAAACATGGTATTTTAACTGTTCAACTGGTTCGATAAATATGTTAACTACTCTGTGAGTTTACAAAATAATTTATTTTAGAATATTCCTTCTTTATTGAAATGTCTGCGTAATACATGTAGCAACTGTTTCGAATTAGAAGAAAATGAAAGCTGTCAAAAAAGCTTTATGAGAAAAACATTTTTTTCAAATAATTGTTGCACGGCAACTCATGGATCAAAATACAAGAAAATGATATTTGACCTTAGAGCAGCAGTCCGCAAACGTTTAGCCGGCGACCCAAGGAACATTTCAGGCACTCGACCGCGGCCTACCCGCCGATTTGATCGCCAGCCGCTTGAACCCCCTCCCCCTCCCTCGCTGCTGCAGAGGTAATGTCATAGGCTAATGTTAACATGAGTAAATAATTTTTTGAAGCGGTTTGTTTTTTATTATTTACATATTTACGATGAATTGCATTGAACTGATAAATTAAAGTTGAACAAGCCATGTCTTTGTTGAAAGATTGATTGTGAGGCTGACGGAATAACGGAATGATTAAAAGTGTTACGATGTTTGAGCGCTCCAGACGAAGTTTTGCGACTCTCCTTATTACAACTTTTCCCGTGACTCTCTTTTTGGTCGCAAATCATAGTTTGTGTACGTTGATTTAAAGACACTGGACACCTTTAGTAATTGTCAAAGACCAGTCTTCTCACTTGGTGTATCTCAATGCACAAAATAACAAACCTGTGAAAATTTGAACTCAATTGGTCATCGAAGTTGTGTGCTTTCAGATGCTTGATTTCGAGACCTCACGCGCGAAATGAATTCAAATATTTTACTGAGAAATTACCTTTTTCTCAAAAACGACGTTACTTCAGAGTGAGCCGTTTCTCACAATGTTTTATACTATCAACAGCTCTCCATTGATCGTTACCAAGTAAGTTTTTATGCTAACAATTATTTTGAGTAATTACCAATAGTGTCCAGTGCTTCTAAAGAACTCTCTTAATTACATTTTGAACCAACTGAAAAATAATGACATACATTTTCTCAACATCCTGAACAAGATCAGATCAATAAGTATATTTTGAAAATTCATTTAGAATGTTCACTATTTCTTGACGTATCTTTGGAGACTGTTTCTTAGTAGGACATATAAAAGCTGTTCTACGAAAGCCCGTTAGTGTCATCTCCATTTTATTTTCAAGAGCAGTTATTTTTTATTTTCAAGAGCAGCTCAGGTGGTCGGTGATTACCAGTGAGCCCCAAGGCGACCCTTACCTGGTTGGGGTGAGTGCTGGACATGGCCTCGGTAGAGCAGTTATTTTTTATTTTCAAGAGCAGTTACTTTATATATTCAAGTGCAATTCTTTCGACAGCACTTGTTTTTTTTTCGAGAGCAGTTACTTTTATTTTCAAGAGAAGTTTTTTTTTTTCAAGGGCAGTATTTTTTCTCGAAAGCAGTTATTAATATTTTCGAGACCTTTATGATTGTTGGGTTTATGATTTATGCTTATGGGTTTATGATTTAAATGCCGCGGCTGTAAGTTACTGGTGTCAGTGATGTACATGTTCCCGACTTGCACTACAACTACACCACTATGGCTGATTTATAACGCATTAACTAAAAATTACAATCTTTGTGGTCGAAAAGAGTAAGTCAAGACAACACCATTTTATTTCAACGTGCAAACTGTTTACATATATGCTAAAACATTGTTGCTATAATCATCTTTAACTCATTTATGACCGTCACCATTCGAAGCCTATAGACGATGACACATACCGTTTGGTAAAATTATAGACTTATAGTTTGGCTCCAAACCTGTAAAAAAACGACTTCGTAATCTTCGTCATTTTGTTTTTGCAAACTGGCAGTTATCAAAATAATGTTGGATTTTGTATTCAAAATGATCCTCAAAGTTTGTCTAAACCTTGCAGTACTTCTGCATCGTCTATAGCTGTAAATTATAGCAGGGGAATGAAGTTATATCCCATTATTATAAAGCTTCAGACCCCTCAGAGGGGCTAGAAATGTTTGTTGCCTAAACTTTCGAATGGCTTCACCCCTTTTCTCCATAAGCTGTCTTTATGAATGGTTGATGACGACATAAGGGCTTGCTCTGAAGCCCTGCACCATAACCTTTCAACCCCAAACTGTTGTTAATTAGCCTATATAACCTTTACCCTGTCAAATAAATGTCCCCGGCCTTTCAAAGTTTTTTTGTGGTTGGCTACAAGCTGTTATCATGGATAAAGATGACTGATGATTGTTCTCAAGCCAGGCTGGCAATACCACAACCCAGAGCCGTATGTTGAGAGAGTTGCGACAAGTTGCGATAGAAGCCATTTTGTGTCAAAAAAAAAACCCGCATGAGCGAACACAGGGTGTCAGACTAGTCTGCCCATTGGGTTGTGAATAGAGATCAATGGTTGTGCTGCTTTTGGACCGAAAATGGCGTCCAGCAGCCACGTGACCAAAAAAACCCCTGGTCCCTCTATGTCGCAACTCTCTCAATACACAGCTCTTCCACAAGCCCCCTGAGGCCAAATACATAGTTATTGCTATACACAGGGTACTGATGCCAAATGGCGCTCCCCTTCCCAGGCATGTCATTTGTAATGACATTTTCAGGGTGAACAAAACTCAGTGCTTGTGTTTTCGGAGAGTGTGAGGGTGGAATACCTGAAAAGCCGTTTTCTTTGAAATTAATGGGCGGATGAATTACACAATAAGAATAAACCTATTGTGAAGTACAATTACCGACAATCGCCGCAGGAGGTGATATACACAGTTCTTATAATATAATTTTGAGTTGTGTCATACAGTCATTGGCTGCCACTTTCTGTTACGCAATTATATTGCCTTGGTTTTGATACACGTGGCTAGCCAATCAAATACGAACTTATTTAGCGGTAGTTTAAGGTCGGCGATAATTAGCCTTGAGTGCTCTTTCACTCAAAGTGAAAGATGGTACCATTATTTGTTAATTTGACTATTTTAACCATGTTTTAAATAACTCAAAATTGCAATGCTGCTCAAACATCTCTCGATCAAATAATTATATGTAGCACGAGCACTAACTAGATCTAGAGAGTGTTAGCGTCTAGTTCTCGCCAAAAAGCAAGAACCCGCTAAAGGAAGTATGATGTCTATCGTCACTGCGCAAGGAACCGCCTGCACTTAAGAAAACTCGATCACCCTTTTGTAAAGACACAACTGCACTGTTGCCTGCTTGCAAGTAATTGCCAGTGCCAGATGTGTAAGCCCTTACAATAACGTCGTCATTCTTTGTCAGACTGGCGTAAGCATTACTTGAGCCACTAACCTTCAAAAATGAAAACATTAGTACATAAATGCCAGTCACGTTACACGTGAAAGTGCCGGTGGGTAAATCAAAGTGGGTCCCCTCTTCAAACAGTACGTCTTCAAAAGGCAGAATCCTGCCTGTACTTTCAGTAAAATCTGTGTTTCTAACTACACTAAAGGCCACCCGTTGATGAGTGCGCTGTACACATTCACCCTGTTGTCCCTTCAGTCCATCTAGTCCAGGTACTCCTCTCTCTCCCCTCAATCCAGGCAGTCCTTGTTTACCTTGCTGACTGACACCTTGTTCTCCCTTCTGGCCGGGTTCTCCTGTAGCGCCTCGTTCCCCATTCAACCCGTTTGATCCCTTGTCTCCCTTAGCTCCGTGCATACCTACATCACCAGGAGACCCCATGTCTCCTTTAGGTCCAGCCGGCCCGTATGGTCCCGCCGGCCCGTATGGTCCCGGATGACCTGGAATACCAGGAACTCCTGCAGGACTGACTGGGCAGCATGGACCAGTTGGCATTCCTTCTTCAGGTGACGTCATGCTAGCATTGAACCCCATCAGATTCAAAACCGTCAGAAACAGGATAACTTGTTTTACTTCCCGCATCTGCAAAACATTGAACATGTAACAAATAAACCAACCAACCAAACCAACCAACCAAACTGTGAGACGTGTTTGTCTTAAAAGTTTTTGGCTATTTGCATTATCTGCCGATATATCTCTCATGGAAATCTACCTTTAAAAATACTTCAAATCTCAAATCAGATTTCTTTCAAATTTGTCCTAATTTTTGTCCCTTACTTCTAGCCTCAAATCGATTTCTACACCATGATTTTAGATGGAACGGGGCTCATAACTTACTCGAATGGGGACTTTTAATACATTTTATTTCAACCATTACCTTGGTAGTATATATATTCAAAATGAATTAAATAATCAGAATAAATAAACAATTATTAAATTGAATTGTTTATACCTAGTTCAACTTCTCAAATTTTTGTGTTTTCCATTTGTTTATGCTGTATCTTGACATGTTGTTGAAAACCGGGCTAGTAAAGTCAAGCTAACGCCCTAAACGTAATCTGAAGAGGCATGAAACAATGCACATGTCAACCAGGACTTTATATTATAATGATTGTGTGGTGCATAGTGAGTCAAGGTCACCCTTATTTAATCCTCATAAATTCTGCTGCATTGGGATTGGCCTGGGGGTCAAATACTATTCTAAGGTCAGTGTATATTCTGGGTTTTAAGTCGAGTAAATGCTTCAGTGCTTAAACAACGGTAAATACACCCAATCCATCCTTAGACTTGACCCTCACGTGTAATTGGATATTCATGAATTGAAAACTGATATTTACATAACCATACGAATTCAACAGAAGAACATGTATTGATGAGGCCATAAAAACCTTGTTGGCTGCACCTATTACCGCATTTAATAATAGAGAGAAACTACCGGTAACTTACCATAATGTTGTCTTCTGCGCTGTCTCTGCTAGTGTTGTTACCTTGATCATCAATGCTGAAAGGCTTTTTGAGCTGTGGGTCTGGTAGAATCTCCTTTTAAGTTCTCGAATATTTCCAGACAAAAGTGACATTTCCAGTGTGTGATAACCATTGGTGTGTCACACGCAGTATTGGGCTGAAAGTCACTGACATGTGGGCGTGGCTTGCTTAGCTTTCAGCCAGTGATAGTTTTGATAGGCATACACAATAATGATATTAACCTTACCAGGATGTTAGTCATATCTTATAGGGGCGCTATAATCATTTGTTAAAATTTATTTGGAACTAGTCTTGTAGGTTCTTTTGTATGTTCATGGTTCTTAAGCAACTGAATTTATCTTAGGGATACTGTGCAAAGACAAACATTTAAAACAAACTCTCACACTTATGTTAATAAACGTTGAACCTGCTGTAGCACATAGGCCTAATACAAAATTGTTTAATTGGTTTTAATGATTGTTACAAAATTGATTCGATTATCGATGAGAGTATCCTGTAGGGGAATGTGTTCTCCAAGTAGAATTTATTTTGAAGTTGGATTTTGCCCATACCCCCCCTACCGCCCACCACTACAAAATCAAACTTGCAAAAAGCACCAGTTAGGCCTAGTAAAATTTGTTTTTTGTTTCTGATTTTTTACTTAAACACTATCAGTTGCACTTTGAAGTTATTTTTCCATTCATTTGAAATTGTATTTGCATAGTTTGGAGATCTGGATCTATGTATCACGCGCTGGTATACGTTCGTTTACCACAGTGATTAGCGGCATGAATTTGGAACCCTTGGGGTCAATTTCAAGCCACTGACAGAGTTAGCAAAACATTGAAGTTTTGTCCAAGTTAGCATGGGTTTGCTAACATAGATTATATAATGTGTTTTGTAACATCATACAAACAAAAAGTAAAGTTCCTGGCTCTATTGTAAAACACGCCAAATTTAATCATGGCGCATGAGCTTTGCGATTCTCCACTTGAGACAAACATCTTGTGAGCATAGACCGTACATTGTCATCACATGCCGACAGGCTTATTTCCTATAGGTTATGGGGGTTTATTTTGCCTTTTAACATTTTCACCTACATTTGTGTCTGTTGAGTGTTGTTAGTATGTCCAGGTATTACTTGTTTGTAAAGCTTACTTGTTTGCTACATTAATTAAGTTTAATTATAATTTGGTTTCCTCTACCCTTGACGATATACCGATTCTGTACACAAAGGCTGTTGACAGAGTTTTGTCCTGCCCAATTTTAACCAAATCACTGTTCCATATTGACTGACACCCCCTCTAGTACATGTGGCATGGTCCAGCTTAGAGTATCATGACATAAAAATAATAATACAACAAATAATAATGAAAACTTATAGAGCTCACAAATCTACAGAAGTGCTTATAGCGCGAATACAAACAAGAACATACGCATCAAATAAAATGAAACTAAAGCTTAGAAAATCAGAAATTTTAAAAATCAGGAAAAACATGAGCTGACCAGTGTAGTCGATGTGGGTAAGACAATGGAAACATTAAAATATGTCAGCATGTGCTGACAGCATACCTCTTTGCAATGCTTTAAACTGTTACTTGCATAGCACTTGGATTAGATTTATATAGAAATTATGAAACAAAATGTAAAATTATCCATATGACTATGTAATATATTGCCTGCCAGAAAGGCCCTGAAATTTACAAGGCCACTTATTTTGAAAACAAAGGTAACACGATGTTTAGACGAACAGAAAAACAAAGAAGGCGACAAAGATTCCTAGAAGAATCCATCTCGGTATACAGTTTAGCTCCGGCGGACAGAAACTCAGGGATAAAACTCCTTGCCACACCGGCGTTGCTAGAAATTTGCTCACTTTTATTTAGAGGCTAGTGATGTTAAAATAATGCTACTACAATTGTCCCCTTTGTCTCTGCATCAGACAGAGTATCAACTTAAAACTGAAAAACGTTTGTAAAGTCGTGTTTGGTATTCGGGTTTATTTCAATTTGACTGACAACCTATTTTTTTTTCGACAGTTTATTTACCCGGAGTTAGAGTTATCTTATAGTCATAGTTAATTGCGTGTCTAGTAATGAAATCGCTATAACTTGATGAGGTAGGGTTTAATAGTTGACCGATCAAATGTAAACATGTTAAAATGAACACTTTAAAAAGATAAAATCAGCTTGAAGCTAAGAAACTGGACGCATTTTAAATTTTCTCCGGTATTTAATGACAACTTCCGAGTTAAAAGGATATTTATGTGATTGTTATTAGTTTTAAGTCTGCGTCTTTAAGTTAGAAGGCACGGTAACGTACAAGTACCTGCATGTGTGCTTCCATTTTACCGGTCTGGCCAATTAAAAGTCTGTATGCAATTAGTAAACATTCCACTTTACTCTGATCAGAAAAATTGAAGTGATGACAACACCATGTTAATTCAATATGCAAACTGATTACAATGTATTAAAATATATATAACGCATTAATGATTTAACCGTTTAGCATCATAATGCTTTACCTCATTAAATGATCAAGTTTAAAGCATCATTAAGTTTTCTTTTCAGTCGTGAGCCAACATGTGGGCAATAATGATTTTAATAAGAGTTGACATGGATGAAATCAAAATACTATTACTTTGAATGATTTGGAGGAAATCTATATCGAGATTAGGCACCGTGTATTACAGGAAGACTTTGAAAACTCGAGAGAAAACTTAATTTCTTCATTTCGAGGTAATTAAGTAATTGATATGTATTTATTGTTTACCTTGGCCTGGTGGATTCATTCACTGAAAATCATTATTGGATTGTTCAATCAGTCTTTAGAATATTGTGCGAGTTTAAAATTTTGCCCCAGCTTTAAATAACCTTTTTTTATACTGTACTTTTAACCAACCCGTTCTGCAAAATCGATTTCGTTTAAATTTGGGTTTTTTTTCATCGATGGTTTATGTGTAACATATCTTGAACTCGTGATACAAGAATATTGTTGTTTTCCCACAATTACTACCAAGATAATTGTCAACCATTAGAATGGAACATTTATTTTAAATATCAACTCTTACATAGCGCAATTCCAAAGAGTGATCATCACGCTTCGAACATTGTTACCCCTGGTCACTGCGTCATTTATTTCATTCCTTAAAAACCATCTCTGGGGAGTGTACAGCCTGTGCTGCCAAGTAATGTAGCACACTAAGCTAAATCAATCACAAGAACAACCCCTGCCCTCACAGGTACCCATTTACCCCTGGGTAAAGAGAAGCAATTGTAGTTAATTGTCTTGCTCGGGGACACAAGTGTCATGACTGGGATTCGAACCCACACCCTGATGACTCGGCAACCAGAACTTGAATCCGATGCATTAAACAGCTCGGCCACGACACTATTGTTTTACGTTATTGCTATTGGTTTGAATAAATTCTCAAAACTGTCGTCGTGCCTTTATTCTTTGAGACTTGAGTTCATTTAAAATCATCAATTCAGAAACTTGCTTACAAATTCAAAATTTTCTTAAAAATCATCTAACGAGCAGTCGTAAAACTCCATTATCTCATAGAAAACTGAGATGAGATGTTACAGTGTGAGTACCAAATTTATTTATTTATTTATTTCAACATCTAACCTTGACATTCCATGCAGAATAAAGAACCGTACAAATTCTGCAGCAATTATGTACAATTATTGACTTAAAGGGGCCCGTTGCCTTGGATCGGGCAAGTTGGTCTGTAAAAAGCATTTGTAACCGTTTGTTATAAAATGCATATGATTAGAAAAATGTTTTAAAAGTAGAATACAATGATCCACACAAATATGTCTCGAAATTGCGTAGTTTTCCTTTTACATCGTGAACAAACACGGTCGGCCATTTTGTGGAGTCAAACTTTTGATTCCACAAAATGGCCGACCGTGTTAGTTCGCACCACGCAATTTCGAGGCATATTTGTGTGGATCATTGTATTCTACTTTTATAACGTCTTTCCAACCAGATGCATTGTATTATAAACGGTTACAAACGCTTTTTTTTTAGACCAACTCGTCCGATCCGAGGCAACGTGACATTTCCTGGAACATTGCCCATTTCTATAATGAAAAGTAATCCCATTTAATCAAAACAGTAAAGCAATTTAAAGAATTTTATTCCAATCATAAATGTAAATGTTTACTTATTTATTTAAACAAATTGAGTTTTTAGTTTGCGAAACTATTGAAACTTTTTGTTATTGACATATTTTTACTAAATATGTTTATAACCATCGTAACAAGACCGGTGATATTAGCCATGCAATGTTCCACAACTCAAATTGAAAGTACACTTTACACGGTACAATTTCTCTAGTTTAATTATCAACCATGCCAATATTTCAAATAATTAAAGCCGCTTCACCCCTTTCGATCAATTACTGGTAATAAGCACGTGATACTGAACAAGTAGAGATAACGTCTAGTTCTTATAAAGCAAGAATCCACTAAAGGAAGTTTGGTGGGCAGAGTCACTGTACACGGAACCTTCGGGCTTTAAGAAAACTCGATCACCCTGTTGTAAAGACAAAACTGCACTGTTGCCTCCTTGCAAGATAGAACCTGTGGCGCCATGGACAGTTCCCCTTACAATAATTTGATCATTCTTCATCAGATTAGCGGAACCGCTACTTCCGGTAGTCGGTTTCAAAATTGAAAACATGAATACATAGATGCCAGTCACATTACACGTGAACGTACCGGTGGGTAAGTCAAAGTGGGCGCCCTCTTCAAAAACTATTTCTTCAAAGGGCAGACTTGTACTTCTTGATGCTCTAAAAACTGTGTTTCTAACTGCACTAAAGGCCACCAGTCGAGTTCGTTCAACACATTCACCCTGTTGTCCCTTTAGTCCAACTGCTGCTCCAGGTACTCCTCTCTCCCCCATCAATCCAGCTATTCCAGGCAGTCCTTGAGGTCCTTGTTTACCTGGCTGACCGACACCATGTTCTCCCTTCTGGCCGGGTTCTCCGTTAGCGCCTCGTTCCCCATTCAACCCGTCTGATCCCTTGTCTCCCTTAGCTCCGTGCATACCTACATCACCAGGAGACCCCATGTCCCCTTTAGGCCCAGCTGGCCCGTATGGTCCAGGATGGCCTGGGATACCGGGAACTCCTGCAGGACTTCCATGACAGCATGGACCAGTTGACATTCCTTCTTCCGGTGACGTCACGCTAGCGTTGAACCTCATCAGATTCAAAACCGTCAGAAACAGGATAACTTGTTTTACTTCCCGCATCTGCAAAACATTGAACATGTAACAAATAAACCAACCAACCAAACTGTGAGACTTGTTTGTCTTAGGAGTTATTTGCTATTTGCATTATTTGCCGATATATTTCTCATGGAATTCTATCTTTAAAAACACTTGAAATCTCAAACCAGATTTCTTTTAATTTGTCCCGATTTTTGTCCCGATTTTTGTCCCGTACTTCTAGCCGCAAATCGATTTCTACGCCATGTCTTAGATGAACGGGGGTCATAACTTACTCGAATGGGGGCTTTTAATAAACTTAGGTCTACGTCACTCTACTTACCTGTAGAGAAACTACACTTGCATGTTTCCCAAGCCGGCAGGCGCGAACGCTAATATTTTACACTCAATAGCGCCCCCTGTCGACTCCCCCATGATGCCCCGCGGCATAGGCGCCACGTTCTTCCTCTTTTCTCTTAGCGCCCACAGTCACAAGACGTTTCTGTGAGCTAGCTCCGTCAAAGACGCTTTAACGCTGAGTAAGAGAATATTTTGGTAGTTATTTGTTGTTTCTTCTTCATTATTGATTCCTCTATATACTAGTTATGAGTAAGAAACGTTTGGCAGGGAGCGAGACCGTCCATAACGGAGAGAAATTCTTCTCCCCGGGACGAGCCTCCTCCTCGGGGGCCCGTACCGGTGACAATATCCTGTCGCCGGCTGTACGGGCCCCCACCCAGCACTCGAGGTCGATGGAGGCCACGGGCGCCGGTAGTCCCGTTGACCCGGCCTTGGACGCTCTCCAGTCCTCGGCCCCGGTCAAACCTCCCGGGACAAGCCAACGTAAGGTCCGCTCTGGCAAGGTTAAATCTGAAACATCTTCCTCTGCCGGAGCGGGCCCAGGCAATAAGGGCGGTCAAGCGAAACGGGCCTTCATACCCGACATTGGAGTTTGACCCGTGCTCGGGAGTGCCCATGCCTCAGTTTACGTCTGATTTTTCTTCGGGTCTATCCCATTCGCGCCCGAAGAAAAAGAAAAAAACAAAGGGAAACGCCGGACTCGATCCTCATCTACATCGAGCTCGGCCTCTTCCTCGGATCGGGGCGTTCAAAACGGCACCACGGTTCCGTTTTGGCAGCTGATTTTATGCAGGCTTTTCAATCTACAAATGCCTCGCTGTCAGCCATGGCCTCGGCCAGCCTCATGCCGCCTCAGCCCCCACCGCCAGACCCTCCTCAGCCGTGCCCCTGGATTGAGCATTCATCCTTCAATGGCCTTTGCCTCGGACCTGGATGCGCAGTCGGCCGCGGGCCCCCCGCCCGTCTTGGCCCCACAGGACGACTCGGCCCGAGCCTCATCCCGCCAGTCGGCCTCGGGAGACTGGGCCGGGGATGGGGACGAGGTGGCCCAACTGCAGCGGCTTTCCATTTCTGAAACCGAGCTGTGTCTCGTCCAACGGGACATGATCCGTGCCCTTCAACTGCCGCAACCAGAAGGCCCAGCCCCTGAGGAACGAAAGTCCTTTAAGCGCCGGACAACTACGGCCGGACCACAATCCGCTCCAGTTTTTCCAATGCTCCCGCTGGACTGAATGTGTACCGACCGGATCAATGCTATAGCCGGTGAGACATCCTGGAAACCATACAGGAAACAGGACTTGTCATACTACCGTTTCCCGCTGGCAGACTTCGAGTCATTTTTCTCCCCGCCTGCCCTTCCGGTCTCCGCAAAGGACAATTAATTGGCAGCCAACTATGGCGTTTCATCTGCCAAGTCGGCCTTCGCAGATCGGACCCGGAACAAGTTTGAAGAAACCCTACGCAAGGCTGATTCTGCCTCCCTTTTCGGGATGAGAACATCGTCTTTTCTCCTCCTCCTGTCAGAGTATTTGGTGTTGGGTTGCGAGCAAGATTCCTCCATCCCGACGGACTTGTTCACAGCGGCTTTTCACTGTCTAGACCTTGGTCTCCGCACGGTCCTGGAATAGTTCGCCCGTGTGTCGACTTTGGCCACTGCTACCCGTCGAGCTAATGTTTTGGACGCGCTCTTCCTCCCCTCGGAGGGGGCGCGCAAGCGTTTTGATCATCTCCCTCTCTTCGGCAGTGACCTCTTTGCCGGGAAGTTCCTGGACTTCATGGAAGCGGAGGCCAAACGTATCGAGGCTACAGATAAGATAAACCTCAAGAAACCGTCCGCTCAGGATGCCAATTCGGCCCCCAAAGCCAAAGCCAAGACAACTTTTCGGATCCCCCGCCGCCAACCTTTCAAGGCGCGCGGTGATGCCCGTAATCGGGGCGGTGGCAGAGCCGCTTCTCGCAACACCCAGAGCCAGCCCAGCTACGCCCGCCAGTTCCAACCATACACCCGAGGCGCCTTGCGTCTATACATGGGGCCCTGGGCTCAGATTACGTCCGATCGGTGGGTACTCGAGATCATCAGTCGCGGTTACGCGCTAGAATTTACGAGTACCCCCCCCCCCCGTCGGACACGATCACCCGCCGGACGCAGACCCCCTCTGCACCGGCGAAACGCCAAGCACTCAAAGAGGAAATAATGTCCCTTCTTTCCAAACGTTCGATTCGCGTGACCCCACTCGGAGCCACGCGTCTCGGTTTCACATCAACGTTTTTCCTCGTGCCCAAAAAAGGAACCCGGCGCCAGATCCTCAACCTGAAGCCCCTCAACAGGTTTATAAAACCACGTCATTTCCGGATGGAAACCTTGAGAACCGTCCTCGAGTCTGTCGGCCCCTACACCTGGGCGGCAACTCTCGACCTCAAAGACGCATATCTGCACGTATCGATCCACCCGGATCATCACAGGTTACCCCGGTTCATGTACAAAAACATTATGTACGAATTCATGACGCTCCCATTCGGCCTCTCCACCTCCCCACACGTCTTTACCCGTGTGGCCAGGATGACCGGGGCAGCATTACAAAGGCGAGGCCTCGACGACCTCGACGACTGGATTGTCCTCGGCCGATCACGAGAAGCAGCGGCCGACGCCATTTGCCAGACGTGGGACCTTGCCTCGGACTTGGGTTTTATCACCAACCAAGCCAAGTACCATCCAATCCCCTCGCAGCGCCCGACTTTTTTGGGTGCAAAACTCGACCTGTGCGCCTGCTTGGCTCGCCCGACCGACGATCGCGTGACGGCCTTCCGGCAGTGTGTCACGCTTTTTCTGTCTGTCCCAGGGGCCCCAGCCCGCGCTTGGCTCCGCTTGCTGGGCCTCATGGCAAGTCTAGTAGACCTAGTGGATTTTTGCAGATTGCGCATGCGCCCTATCCAACTCCATCTCCTGTCCCTATTCCAGCCCAGCCGGGACACTATCGACCATATGGTCCCGACAGCAATATGGCTCGTCCCCCATCTGCGCTGGTGGATAGACCCTGTCAACATCATGAAGGGCCTTGCATTCTGTCAGCTGCAGCCCGCGGTCACAATCACGACCGACGCGTCACTGACCGGCTGGGGAGCCACCCTGTCCCCCCGCCAGTTAGCGGGGCTTTGGGACGCCACCCAGCGCTCTTTCCACATCAATGTCTTCGAGCTCCCAGCACAGAATTGCCCTGTCGGCAGTGTATCTCCCGGGCGAAGAGAACGTCGGTTGTGCAGTCGATATTCTCCCTGATCGACCGACCGCACGTCGACCTCTTTGCCACGGCTCTCAACAACCGTCTGCCGATCTATTGCTCAAGGGCGTATGACTCAAACGCTTGGCAGACGGATGCTCTGGCGATCCCATGGGACGGGCTGTTCGCATACGCCTTTCCACCCCTGTCCCTCCTTGCTCGGGTTCTGTCCAAGATCGAGCGAGAAAATTGCATGATCCTCCTCGTGGCCCCGTTCTGGCTCCGCCAGCATTCGTTTGCCAGACTGATCGGACTTCTGGTGCACTGCCCCGTGATTCTCCCGCGGCGGCCAGACATTCTGTTTTAACCTCAATCCGGTTTTCTTCATCCGGCACCGAGGGACCTACACCTGACGTGTTGGATGCTGTCAAACAGTCATTCCGCTCGGCGGGCCTTTCTAAGCGGGCTGCAATTGTCGCCGCTCACAGCCGTAGAGCATCGACTCGAGCGGTATACAACAGCCGATTACGACATTTCTATCGATGGTGCAGGCGGCGTACTCACCGTCCAGCTCATTCTTCTGTGGGGACATTAGGCGACTTTCTTCTATACCTGTTCGAAAGTGGCCTGTCAACAGCCACCGTAAAGAATTACCGTTCGGCCATCGGAGCCATTCACCACGGTTTCTCTGATGGCTCTTCAGCCTCTAATAATCAGGCCTTGGGTCATCTTCTCAGGGGCATGTTTGTAGACCGCCCCCCGTCTCGTAAACTTGTCCCTTCGTGGGACCTTTTCCAAGTGTTAACGGCCCTTTCAAAGGCTCCGTTCGAACCCTTGGCTGACGCGTCACTCCTACATCTGACGCTTAAGTTAGCCTTTCTTTTGGCCGTCGCCACCTCCAGGCGCCGTAGCGAACCCCATTCCCTATCACTGGAGTCGGGCCATATTCGTTGGGAACCCGCTGGGGTCCGGCTGGTCCCTGGGTTTTCTCTCCAAAAATCAGTCCGAGTCCTTCTCTCCCCCGGACATTTTTGTGCCAGACATAAAATCATTCTCTGCCGTTACGGCTGACAGGCTGTGGTGCCCGGTCCGGGCTCTCAAGTGGTATCTCAGCCGGACAAAGTCACTGCGGGGAGACTGCAAGCAATTGTTTGTCTCCACAGTTCCACCACATGGTCCAGCGTCCCGGGATTCTGTTTCCCGATGGATTGTAAGTGCCATCCGCTCGGCCCTTCCCGAATGGCCGGGAGAGACTGCTGTCCCAGTCCATGCCACGAAGTCAGGGCGGCCACGTCTCCGTGGGCCTTTTTTCGGGGCATACCCATGGCAGACATTATCAAGGCGGCTGCTTGGAAGTCCGCTAATACCTTCACAGAGTGCTATCTGAAGGATGTCATCTAGTCCGATGGTGCCGCTGGCAGAGCTGTCGTGAAAGCGGCGGCAGCGTCATCCCGGCACTAGTCACTCTGACGGCGACCCACCAGAGGTCCAGGTGCGTTTGCTTTTCATTCCTTTCTTATCAGATTATATTGTTCTATATATTACATATGTATTATATATTGTATATATATATTGGTGCTTCACATGGTGTACCTATACATGTTGTATTGCCCTTTTTTATTCTCTGATTGACAACCCTGTGACTCAATTTCTCAGGTACAGCCTGGCATCATCCCCATGACGATGATATCCGCCTTACCCTGAGTTGAAGGATGACTCCTTCCAGTCCATTGGATTCCGTCAGGGCCCTCCGGGAATCCCATCCTCTAAAGGTAAATATTTGTCCTCACAAATATTCCTATGTCATTTTCATATCGAGGGCTGCACCCTCCCTCGACGATCGTACCCACGATCGTCGAGTTGGCAGTTCTCGATTACAGTTTTCTGAGACGACCGTGCCAACCACGGTCGATTAGTTATATTATCCATTATAATATACCCTTGCGCGGGGCGCGGTGAGTCTCGCTCCTCTCGGGACATTACTCACGCGGGCCTACCCTCTAGGTAGGTCACGCCCCGTTGATTCACGCAGTAGCATCTCGAATACCCACCGCCTTCTTACGGTGCTATTCTATGCAAGTGTAGCTCTACAGGTAAGTAGAGTGACGTAGACTCCCCCCACAGTAGTGAGGGTAGGGTCTACGAACGATACTTACCTGTAGAGCATCCCTCCTCCTTCCCCACTATAATCGATCTCGTGTTGTGTAATTAGTTGCGCGCACGAGAAAAGAGAAAGCTAACGTGGCGCCTATGCCGCGGGGCATCATGGGGAGTCAACAGGGGGCGCTATTGTGTGTTAAATCTTAGCGTTTGCGCCTGCCGGCTTGGGAAATATGCAAGTGTAGTTGCTCTACAGGTAAGTATCGTTCGTAGACCCCTACCCACACTACTGTGGGGGGGGGGGATTCAACCATTACCTTGGTATATATTCAAATTGAATTAAATAATCAGAATAAATAAACAATTATTTAATTGAATTGTTTATAACTAGTTGAACTTCGCAAATGTTTGTTTTTTCCATTTGTTTATGCTGTGTCTTGACATGTTGTTGAAAACCGGGCTAGTAAAGTCAAGCTAACACGCCCTAAACGTAATCATGAAACAATGCATGTTAACCAGGGCTTTATATTACAATGATTGTGTGGTGCACAGTTAGTCAAGGTCTCCCATATTTAATCATCGTAGATTCTGCTGCATTGGATTGGTATGGGGATAAAATGTGATTCTAAAGTCAATGTATATTCTGCTTTTTTTAAGTTGAGTAAATGGCTGTAGTGCTTAAACAAACTAAAAAATACACCCGATCCCTCATTTATAGACTTGACCCTTACGTGTATTTGGATATTCTGAAATAATTGAAAACTGGAATAACCATACGAATTCTACAGAATTAAAAAAAAAACACATAAATTACATAAAAACCTTGTTGCTGGCTGCGCCTATTATTGTTATATAATTATTTTCCGTATATTAATTTGTTCTGAAATCACAGAGCTTAAATTGGCCTTAGATAAAACAATATATGATATATACAAGATAATGACAAAATGCCAAATAAAAGTGAAATTCTTACTAGACGAAGAATGCGAGAGCTCGGGTTTGCATGGGATCATCAAGTAATTCTTTTCCAAACCAGAATCGATGTTTTTTATTCATTCGAAAGCTGGGAACGATTGACTGAGCAGCGGTGCAACGTAATTAATCCACATCCAATGTTGTATTCATTAAAAATAGCATGTAGTACTAGGTTCAATTTGAGTATTCGTTTTTATCGATGGCTCTTTTAGATTCAGCTCAATCAGATTATTCCGTCCACTTTTGACTAATTTGAGTGTGTACAAACCGATGAAGAGGATTCCCAAGTCTGTTATTGAAGGTTATAGGGCGCTATCTCAAGGCAATACTGGAAGACCCGAAGAGTTTTTTAAAGGATCAAGTTGTGAAACATTCTTTTCCCCAAGTGCGCCTTATTTTTGGCATCCGTTGTGAAGAAACCGATACCATGCAACCAGCCCCTTGTTCATCATCACATCTGAAAACTGTCCCAACAGTTGATTTTGTACTGAAATTGAGATGAATTGGAGAAACCGCTTTCTTCTCCTAATGTTCTTAGGAGAACAAACACATTGGGGGCACTAACAATATCCATTGTGAAGAAACCGATACCAGCCCATTATTTATCAATTCGGAATGCAACTGACTTTTTACTTAATAGACTAAAGTTTCAACTGAAAACAAAAGCAAAAAACATAATTGTTTGATTTGTCTTCTGACTTGGCACATAACGACTGAGAAAACTGGCGAGTCCTTATAACAGTCATAACGTTGCTTTAATGAAAACATAATAGAGAGAAACTACCGGTAACTTACCATAATGTTGTCTTCTGCGCTGTCTCTGCTAGTGTTGTGACCTTGATCATCAATGCTGAAAGGCTTTGTGGAGGTGTGGGTCTGATAGCTTCTCCTTTTAAGTTCTCGAAGATTTTCAGACAAAAGTGACATTTCCAGTGTGTGATAACCATTGCTGTATCACACGCAGTATTGGGCTGGAAGTCACCGACATGTGGGCGTGGCTTGCTTAGCTTTCAGCCAGTGATAATTATGATAGGCGTACACGATAATGATATTAACCTTACCAGGATGTTAGTCCGATCTTATGGGGCGCTATAATGATTTGTGAAAATTTATTTGGAACTAGTCTAGTAGGTTCTTTTGTAAGTTCATGGTTCTTAAGCAACTGAATTTATCTTATAGGGATACTGTGCAAAGACAAAAATTAAAAACAAACTCTCACACTTGTGTTTATAAACGTTGAACCTGCTGTAGCACATTGGCCTAATACAAAATTGTTTAATTGGTTTTATTGAGTTTTACAAAAATTGATTCGGTTAATCGATTAAAGTATCCTGTAGGGGAGTGTGTTCTCCCACTATAATTTATTTTCCAGCTGGATTTTGCCCATACCCTCCCCACCACAAACTCAAACTTGCAAAAAGCACCAGTTAGGCCTAGTGAAACGTAAAGTTCCTGGCTCTACTGTAAAACACGCCAAATTTAATCATGGCACATGAGCTTTGCGGTGCAAATTTTCTGGGAGGCAGATTCTCCAGTTGAGACAAACATTTTGTGATCATAGACCATGTGACTTATGACATCACATGTTTACAAAAACGCCACATATATAGCCTGGACTTCCTGCATACACGATTTGTAGGCCTACACAGGTCCATGGAAATGTTACACTTTATAGGGACTGCACTTTCTGATTTTTATCAACTTTTGATACGAAGAAAGGGGGGCATATCTCTAAATTTGTTAAACCTGCAGTGAGTGACCTGTTTCAATACAACATGCTTGTGGCACATTGTCAGCACATGCCGAAGGGTTTATTTTTTAGGTTAATGGGTTTGTTTAAAACAAAATGTATCAAAGTGTGTTGTTAATTCGTTCAGGTATTCTTACTTGTTTGCTACATTAATTAAGTTTAATTATAATTTGGTTTCCTCTACCCTTGACAATTGATATACCGATTCTGTACACAAGGGCTGCTGGCAGAGTTTTTTCCTGCCCAATTTTAACCAAATCACTGTTCCATATTGACTGACACCCCCTCTAGGACATGTGACATGGTCCAGCTTAGAATATCATGACATAAAAATAATAATACAACAAATAATACTGAACACTTATAAAGCTCTAAAATCTACAAAAGTGCTTATAGCGCGAATACAAACAAAAACATATGCATCAAATAAAATGAAACTAAAGCTTAGAAAATCAGGAACACATCAGTATAGAAATTTTAAAAATCACGAAAAACGTGAGCTGACCAGTGTTGTCGATGTGGGTAAGACAATGGAAACATTAAAATATATCAGCATGTGCTGACAGCGTCCCTCTTTGCAATTCTCTAAACTGTTACTTGCATAACACTTAGATTAGATTTATATATAAATTATGAAACAAAATGTAAAATGTTCTATATGCCTATGTAATATATTGCCTGCCAGAAAGGCATTATAAGGCCATTTATTTTGAAAACAAAGGTAACACGATGTTTAGACGAAGAGAAAAACAAAGAGGGCGACAAAGATTCTAGAAGAATCCACCTCGGTATACAGTTTAGTTCCGGCGGACAGGAACTCAGGGATAAAACTCTTTGCCACGCCGGCGTTGCTAGAAATTTGCTCACTTTTAATCAGAGGCTAGTGATGTTAAAATAATGCTACCACAATTGTCCCCTTTGTCTCTGAATCAGACAGAGTATCAACTTAAAACTGAAAAACGTTTGTAAAGTCGTATTTGGTATTCGGGTTTATTTCACTTTGACTGACAACCTATTTTTTCTTTTTTTCGACAGTTTATTTACCCGGAGTTAGAGTTATCTTATAGTCATAGTTAGTTGCGTGTCTAGTAATGAAATCGCTATAAGTTGATGAGGTAGGATTAAATAGTTGACCGATCAAATGTAAACATGCTAAAAACGAACACTTTAAAAAGATAAGATCAGCTTGACTTCCGAGTTACAAGGATATTTTTTTTATTTTAAGTCTGCGTGTTTAAGTTAGCAGGCACGGTAACGTACAAGTACCTGCATGTATGCTTCCATTTTACCGGTATGGCCAATTAAAAAGTCTGTGTGCAATTAGTAAACATTCCACTTTACTCTAATCAGAAAAATTGAAGTGAGGACAACACCATTTTAATTCAATATGCAAACTGATTACAATGTATTAGAATATATATAACGCATTAATGATTAAACCGTTTAGCATCATAATGCTTTACCTCATTAAATGATCAAGTTTAAAGCATCATTAAGTTTTCTTATGTATTTATTGTTTACCTTGGCCTGGTGTATTCATTTACTGAAATTCATTATTGGATTGTTCAACCTAATGTTAATATTTTCACCCCTACACCGTTATGAACTTCGTTGTGGGTCTTTAGAATATTGTGCGAGTTTAAAATTTTGCCCAAGCTTTAAATACCCTTTTTTTTACTGTTCTTTTAACCAACCCGTTCTGCAAAATCGATTTCGTTTAAATGTTGGGTTTTTTCATCGATGGATTATGTGTAACATATCGGGAACTCGTGATACAGGAATATTGTTGTTTTCCCACAATTACTACCAAGATAATTGTCAACCATTAGAATGGAACATTTATTTAAAATATCGACTCTTATATAGCGTAATTCCAAAGAGAGATCATCACGCTTCGAACATTGTTACCCCATGTCACTTGACCATTTATTTAATTCCTTAAAAACCATCTCAGCTCCCTGGAGAGTGTACAGCCTCTGCTGCCAAGTGATGTAGCGCACTAAGCTAAATCAATCAAAAGAACAATCTCTGCCCTCACAGGTACCCATTTTTACCCCTGGGTGAAGAGAAGCAATTGTAGTTAAGTGTCTTTCTCAAGGACACAAGTGTCGTGACTGGGATTCGAACCCACACCATGATGACTCGGCAACCAGAACTTGAGCCCCATGCACTAGCCGCTCGGCCACGACACTATTGTTTTACGCTATTGCTATTAGTTTGAATAACTTTTTTCAAAACTGTCGTCGTGCCTTTGTTCTTTGAGACTTGGGTTCATTTGAAATCATCAATTAAAAAACTTGCTTACAAATTCAAAATTTTCTTAAAAATCTTCTAATGCGCAGTCGTAAAATTCCATTATCTTATAGAAAACTGAGATAAAATGTTACAAGGTGAGTACCATATCTAACCTTGACATTCCATAAAGAAAACGGTACCGTACAAATTATTCAGCAATTATGTACAATTGTTGACCATTAAAACTCTTCTATGACATCTTTATCATTGATTATCTCGTATGAACTTGACATTTCCTGGAACATTAGCCATTTCTATAATGAAAAGTAATCCCATTTATTCAAAACAGTATAGCAATTTAAAGAATTTTATTCCAATCATAAATGTAAATGTTTACTTATATTTTTAAACAAATTGAGTATTTAGTGTGCGAAACTATTGAAACCTTTTTGTTATTGACACATTTTACTAAATTTAATTATAACCGTCGTAACAAGACCGGTGATATTAGCCATGCAATGTTCCACAACTCAAATTGAAAGTACACTTTACACGGTACAATTTCACTAGTTTAGTTATCAACCATGCCAATATTTCAAATAGTTAAAGCCGCTTCACCCCCTTTCGATCAATTAATGGTAAATAGCACGTGATACTGAACAGGTAGTGATAACGTTTAGTTCTCGCCATAAAGCAAGAACCCACTAAAGGAAGTTTGGTGGGTATTGTCACTGTACACGGAGCCTTCTGGCCTTAAGAAAACTCGATCACCCTCTTGTAAAGACAAAACTGCACTGTTGCCCCCTTGCAAGATTAAACCTGTGGTGCCATGGTTAGTTCCCCTTACAATAATTTTATCATTCTTCATCAGGTTAGCGGCACCTTTACTTGCGGTACTCGGTTTCAAAATTGAAAACATGAATACATAGATACCAGGCACATTGCACGTGAAAGTGCCGGCGGGTAAGTCAAAGTGGGCGCCCTCTTCAAACAATACTTCTTCAAAGGGCAGACTTGTACTTGATGCACTAAAATCTGTGTTTCTAACTGCTGAAAAGGCCACCCGTCGTGTACGCTCAACACATTCACCCTGTTGTCCTTTTCGTCCAACTGGTCCAGGTACTCCTCTTTCTCCCATCAAACCAGCTATTCCAGGTATTCCTTGAGGTCCTTGTTTACCTGGCTGACCGACACCTTGTTCTCCCTTCTGGCCGGGTTCTCCTGTAGCGCCTCGTTCCCCATTCAACCCGTCTGATCCCTTGTCTCCCTTAGCTCCGTGCATACCTACATCACCAGGAGACCCCATGTCTCCTTTAGGTCCAGCCGGCCCGTATGGTCCCGCCGGCCCGTATGGTCCCGGATGACCTGGAATACCAGGAACTCCTGCAGAACTGACTGGGCAGCATGGACCAGTTGGCATACCTTCTTCCGGTGACGTCACGCTAGCGTTGAACCCCATCAGATTCAAAACCGTCAGAAACAGGATAACTTGTTTTACTTCCCGCATCTGCAAAACATTGAACATGTAACAAATAAACCAACCAACCAAACCAACCAACCAAACTGTGAGACGTGTTTGTCTTAAAAGTTTTGGCTATTTGCATTATTTGCCGATATATCTCTCATGGAAATCTACCTTTAAAAATACTTCAAATCTCAAATCAGATTTCTTTCAAATTTGTCCTAATTTTTGTCCCTTACTTCTAGCCTCAAATCGATTTCTACACCATGTTTTTAGATGGAACGGGGCTCATAACTTACTCGAATGGGGACTTTTAATACATTTTATTTCAACCATTACCTTGGTAGTATATATATTCAAATTGAATTAAATAATCAGAATAAATAAACAATTATTAAATTGAATTGTTTATACCTAGTTCAACTTCTCAAATTTTTGTGTTTTCCATTTGTTTATGCTGTATCTTGACATGTTGTTGAAAACCGGACTAGTAAAGTCAAGCTAACGCCCTAAACGTAATCTCAAGAGGCATGAAACAATGCACATGTCAACCAGGACTTTATATTATAATGATTGTGTGGTGCACAGTGAGTCAAGGTCACCCTTATTTAATCCTCATAAATTCTGCTGCATTGGGATTGGCCTGGGGGTCAAATACTATTCTAAGGTCAGTGTATATTCTGGGTTTTAAGTCGAGTAAATGCTTCAGTGCTTAAACAACGGTAAATACACCCAATCCATCCTTAGACTTGACCCTCACGTGTAATTGGATATTCATGAATTGAAAACTGATATTTACATAACCATACGAATTCAACAGAAGAACATGTATTGATGAGGCCATAAAAACCTTGTTGGCTGCACCTATTACCGCATTTAATAATAGAGAGAAACTACCGGTAACTTACCATAATGTTGTCTTCTGCGCTGTCTCTGCTAGTGTTGTTACCTTGATCATCAATGCTGAAAGGCTTTTTGAGCTGTGGGTCTGGTAGCTTCTCCTTTTAAGTTCTCGAATATTTCCAGACAAAAGTGACATTTCCAGTGTGTGATAACCATTGGTGTGTCACACGCAGTATTGGGCTGAAAGTCACTGACATGTGGGCGTGGCTTGCTTAGCTTTCAGCCAGTGATAGTTTTGATAGGCATACACAATAATGATATTAACCTTACCAGGATGTTAGTCATATCTTATAGGGGCGCTATAATCATTTGTTAAAATTTATTTGGAACTAGTCTTGTAGGTTCTTTTGTATGTTCATGGTTCTTAAGCAACTGAATTTATCTTAGGGATACTGTGCAAAGACAAACATTTAAAACAAACTCTCACACTTATGTTAATAAACGTTGAACCTGCTGTAGCACATAGGCCTAATACAAAATTGTTTAATTGGTTTTAATGATTGTTACAAAATTGATTCGATTATCGATGAGAGTATCCTGTAGGGGAATGTGTTCTCCAAGTAGAATTTATTTTGAAGTTGGATTTTGCCCATACCCCCCCTACCGCCCACCACTACAAAATCAAACTTGCAAAAAGCACCAGTTAGGCCTAGTAAAATTTGTTTTTTGTTTCTGATTTTTTACTTAAACACTATCAGTTGCACTTTGAAGTTATTTTTCCATTCATTTGAAATTGTATTTGCATAGTTTGGAGATCTGGATCTATGTATCACGCGCTGGTATACGTTCGTTTACCACAGTGATTAGCGGCATGAATTTGGAACCCTTGGGGTCAATTTCAAGCCACTGACAGAGTTAGCAAAACATTGAAGTTTTGTCCAAGTTAGCATGGGTTTGCTAACATAGATTATATAATGTGTTTTGTAACATCATACAAACAAAAAGTAAAGTTCCTGGCTCTATTGTAAAACACGCCAAATTTAATCATGGCGCATGAGCTTTGCGATTCTCCACTTGAGACAAACATCTTGTGAGCATAGACCGTACATTGTCATCACATGCCGACAGGCTTATTTCCTATAGGTTATGGGGGTTTATTTTGCCTTTTAACATTTTCACCTACATTTGTGTCTGTTGAGTGTTGTTAGTATGTCCAGGTATTACTTGTTTGTAAAGCTTACTTGTTTGCTACATTAATTAAGTTTAATTATAATTTGGTTTCCTCTACCCTTGACGATATACCGATTCTGTACACAAAGGCTGTTGACAGAGTTTTGTCCTGCCCAATTTTAACCAAATCACTGTTCCATATTGACTGACACCCCCTCTAGTACATGTGGCATGGTCCAGCTTAGAGTATCATGACATAAAAATAATAATACAACAAATAATAATGAAAACTTATAGAGCTCACAAATCTACAGAAGTGCTTATAGCGCGAATACAAACAAGAACATACGCATCAAATAAAATGAAACTAAAGCTTAGAAAATCAGAAATTTTAAAAATCAGGAAAAACATGAGCTGACCAGT
Organism: Plazaster borealis; assembly: GCA_021014325.1. Lineage (NCBI taxonomy): Eukaryota > Metazoa > Echinodermata > Asteroidea > Forcipulatida > Labidiasteridae > Plazaster > Plazaster borealis. The sequence continues at coordinate 11,775,571 of CM037459.1, read as the reverse complement.
GTAGTCGATGTGGGTAAGACAATGGAAACATTAAAATATGTCAGCATGTGCTGACAGCATACCTCTTTGCAATGCTTTAAACTGTTACTTGCATAGCACTTGGATTAGATTTATATAGAAATTATGAAACAAAATGTAAAATTATCCATATGACTATGTAATATATTACCTGCCAGAAAGGCCCCTGAAATTTACAAGGCCACTTATTAAAAAAAAAAGGGGGGACACGATGTTTAGACGAACAGAAAAACAAAGAAGGCGACAAAGATTCCTAGAAGAATCCACCTCGGTATACAGTTTAGTTCCGTCGGACAGAAATTCAGGGATAAAACTCCTTGCCACACCGGCGTTGCTAGAATTGTGCTCAATTTTATTCAGAGGCTAGTGATGTTAAAATAATGCTACTACAATTGTCCCCTTTGTCTCTGCATCAGACAGAGTATCAACTTAAAACTGAAAAACGTTTGTAAAGTCGTGTTTGGTATTCGGGTTTATTTCAATTTGACTGACAACCTATTTTTTTTTCGACAGTTTATTTACCCGGAGTTAGAGTTATCTTATAGTCATAGTTAATTGCGTGTCTAGTAATGAAATCGCTATAACTTGATGAGGTAGGGTTTAATAGTTGACCGATCAAATGTAAACATGTTAAAATGAACACTTTAAAAAGATAAAATCAGCTTGAAGCTAAGAAACTGGACGCATTTTAAATTTTCTCCGGTATTTAATGACAACTTCCGAGTTAAAAGGATATTTATGTGATTGTTATTAGTTTTAAGTCTGCGTCTTTAAGTTAGAAGGCACGGTAACGTACAAGTACCTGCATGTGTGCTTCCATTTTACCGGTATGGCCAATTAAAAAGTCTGTATGCAATTAGTAAACATTCCACTTTACTCTGATCAGAAAAATTGAAGTGATGACAACACCATTTTAATTCAATATGCAAACTGATTACAATGTATTAAAATATATATAACGCATTAATGATTTAACCGTTTAGCATCATAATGCTTTACCTCATTAAATGATCAAGTTTAAAGCATCATTAAGTTTTCTTTTCAGTCGTGAGCCAACATGTGGGCAATAATGATTTTAATAAGAGTTGACATGGATGAAATCAAAATACTATTACTTTGAATGATTTGGAGGAAATCTATATCGAGATTAGGCACCGTGTATTACAGGAAGACTTTGAAAACTCGAGAGAAAACTTAATTTCTTCATTTCGAGGTAATTAAGTAATTGATATGTATTTATTGTTTACCTTGGCCTGGTGGATTCATTCACTGAAAATCATTATTGGATTGTTCAATCAGTCTTTAGAATATTGTGCGAGTTTAAAATTTTGCCCCAGCTTTAAATAACCTTTTTTTATACTGTACTTTTAACCAACCCGTTCTGCAAAATCGATTTCGTTTAAATTTGGGTTTTTTTTCATCGATGGTTTATGTGTAACATATCTTGAACTCGTGATACAAGAATATTGTTGTTTTCCCACAATTACTACCAAGATAATTGTCAACCATTAGAATGGAACATTTATTTTAAATATCAACTCTTACATAGCGCAATTCCAAAGAGTGATCATCACGCTTCGAACATTGTTACCCCTGGTCACTGCGTCATTTATTTCATTCCTTAAAAACCATCTCTGGGGAGTGTACAGCCTGTGCTGCCAAGTAATGTAGCACACTAAGCTAAATCAATCACAAGAACAACCCCTGCCCTCACAGGTACCCATTTACCCCTGGGTAAAGAGAAGCAATTGTAGTTAATTGTCTTGCTCGGGGACACAAGTGTCATGACTGGGATTCGAACCCACACCCTGATGACTCGGCAACCAGAACTTGAATCCGATGCATTAAACAGCTCGGCCACGACACTATTGTTTTACGTTATTGCTATTGGTTTGAATAAATTCTCAAAACTGTCGTCGTGCCTTTATTCTTTGAGACTTGAGTTCATTTAAAATCATCAATTCAAAAACTTGCTTACAAATTCAAAATTTTCTTTAAAATCATCTAACGAGCAGTCTTAAAACTCCATTATCTCATAGAAAACTGAAATTAGATGTTACAGTGTGAGTACCAAATTTATTTATTTATGTATTTCAACATCTAACCTTGACATTCCATGCAGAATAAAGAACCGTACAAATTCATCAGCAATTATTTACAATTATTGACTTAAAGGGGCCCGTTGCCTTGGATCGGGCAAGTTGGTCTGTAAAAAGCATTTGTAACCGTTTGTTATAAAATGCATATGATTAGAAAATGTTTTAAAAGTAGAATACAATGATCCACACAAATATGTCTCGAAATTGCGTAGTTTTCCTTTTACATCGTGAACAAACACGGTCGGCCATTTTGTGGAGTCAAACTTTTGATTCCACAAAATGGCCGACCGTGTTAGTTCGCACCACGCAATTTCGAGGCATATTTGTGTGGATCATTGTATTTTACTTTTATAACGTCTTTCCAACCAGATGCATTGTATTATAAACGGTTACAAACGCTTTTTTTTAGACCAACTCGTCCGATCCGAGGCAACGTGACATTTCCTGGAACATTGCCCATTTCTATAATGAAAAGTAATCCCATTTAATCAAAACAGTAAAGCAATTTAAAGAATTTTATTCCAATCATAAATGTAAATGTTTACTTATTTATTTAAACAAATTGAGTTTTTAGTTTGCGAAACTATTGAAACTTTTTGTTATTGACATATTTTTACTAAATATGTTTATAACCGTCGTAACAAGACCGGTGATATTAGCCATGCAATGTTCCACAACTCAAATTGAAAGTACACTTTACACGGTACAATTTCTCTAGTTTAATTATCAACCATGCCAATATTTCAAATAATTAAAGCCGCTTCACCCCTTTCGATCAATTACTGGTAATAAGCACGTGATACTGAACAAGTAGAGATAACGTCTAGTTCTTATAAAGCAAGAATCCACTAAAGGAAGTTTGGTGGGCAGAGTCACTGTACACGGAACCTTCGGGCTTTAAGAAAACTCGATCACCCTGTTGTAAAGACAAAACTGCACTGTTGCCTCCTTGCAAGATAGAACCTGTGGCGCCATAGACAGCTCCCCTTACAATAACTTTATCATTCTTCATCAGATCAGTGGAAGCACTACTTCCGCTACTCGGTTTCAAAAATGAAAACATGAATACATAGATGCCAGTCACATTACACGTGAAAGTGCCGGCGGGTAAGTCAAAGTGGGCGCCCTCTTCAAATAGTATTTCTTCAAAGGGCAGACTTGTACTTCTTTATGCTCTAAAAGCTGTGTTTCTAACTGCACTAAAGACCACCAGTCGAGTTCGTTCAACACATTCACCCTGTTGTCCCTTTAGTCCAACTGCTGCTCCAGGTACTCCTCTCTCCCCCATCAATCCAGCTATTCCAGGCAGTCCTTGAGGTCCTTGTTTACCTGGCTGACCGACACCATGTTCTCCCTTCTGGCCGGGTTCTCCGTTAGCGCCTCGTTCCCCATTCAACCCGTCTGATCCCATGTCTCCTTTAGCTCCGTGCATACCTACATCACCAGGAGACCCCATGTCCCCTTTAGGCCCAGCTGGCCCGTATGGTCCAGGATGGCCTGGGATACCGGGAACTCCTGCAGGACTTCCATGACAGCATGGACCAGTTGACATTCCTTCTTCCGGTGACGTCACGCTAGCGTTGAACCTCATCAGATTCAAAACCGTCAGAAACAGGATAACTTGTTTTACTTCCCGCATCTGCAAAACATTGAACATGTAACAAATAAACCAACCAACCAAACTGTGAGACTTGTTTGTCTTAGGAGTTATTTGCTATTTGCATTATTTGCCGATATATTTCTCATGGAATTCTATCTTTAAAAACACTTGAAATCTCAAACCACATTTCTTTTAATTTGTCCCGATTTTTGTCCCGATTTTTGTCCCGTACTTCTAGCCGCAAATCGATTTCTACGCCATGTCTTAGATGAACGGGGGTCATAACTTACTCGAATGGGGCCTTTTAATAAACTTAGGTCTACGTCACTCTACCTACCTGTAGAGAAACTACACTTGCATGTTTCCCAAGCCGGCAGGCGCGAACGCTAAGATTTTACACTCAATAGCGCCCCTTGTTGACTCCCCCATGATGCCCCGCGGCATAGGCGCCACGTTCTTCCTCTTTTCTCTTAGCGCCCACAGTCACAAGACGTTTCTGTGAGCTAGCTCCGTCAAAGACGCTTTAACGCTGAGTAAGAGAATATTTTGGTAGTTATTTGTTGTTTCTTCTTCATTATTGATTCCTCTATATACTAGTTATGAGTAAGAAACGTTTGGCAGGGAGCGAGACCGTCCATAACGGAGAGAAATTCTTCTCCCCGGGACGAGCCTCCTCCTCGGGGGGCCCGTACCGGTGACAATATCCTGTTGCCGGCTGTACGGGCCCCCACCCAGCACTCGAGGTCGATGGAGGCCACGGGCGCCGGTAGTCCCGTTGACCCGGCCTTGGACGCTCTCCAGTCCTCGGCCCCGGTCAAACCTCCCGGGACAAGCCAACGTAAGGTCCGCTCTGGCAAGGTTAAATCTGAAACATCTTCCTCTGCCGGAGCGGGCCCAGGCAATAAGGGCGGTCAAGCGAAACGGGCCTTCATACCCGACATTGGAGTTTGACCCGTGCTCGGGAGTGCCCATGCCTCAGTTTACGTCTGATTTTTCTTCGGGTCTATCCCATTCGCGCCCGAAGAAAAAGAAAAAACAAAGGGAAACGCCGGACTCGATCCTCATCTACATCGAGCTCGGCCTCTTCCTCGGATCGGGGCGTTCAAAACGGCACCACGGTTCCGTTTTGGCGGCTGATTTTATGCAGGCTTTTCAATCTACAAATGCCTCGCTGTCAGCCATGGCCTCGGCCAGCCTCATGCCGCCTCAGCCCCCACCGCCAGACCCTCCTCAGCCGTGCCCCTGGATTGAGCATTCATCCTTCAATGGCCTTTGCCTCGGACCTGGATGCGCAGTCGGCCGCGGGCCCCCCGCCCGTCTTGGCCCCACAGGACGACTCGGCCCGAGCCTCATCCCGCCAGTCGGCCTCGGGAGACTGGGCCGGGGATGGGGACGAGGTGGCCCAACTGCAGCGGCTTTCCATTTCTGAAACCGAGCTGTGTCTCGTCCAACGGGACATGATCCGTGCCCTTCAACTGCCGCAACCAGAAGGCCCAGCCCCTGAGGAACGAAAGTCCTTTAAGCGCCGGACAACTACGGCCGGACCACAATCCGCTCCAGTTTTTCCAATGCTCCCGCTGGACTGAATGTGTACCGACCGGATCAATGCTATAGCCGATGAGACATCCTGGAAACCATACAGGAAACAGGACTTGTCATACTACCGTTTCCCGCTGGCAGACTTCGAGTCCTTTTTCTCCCCGCCTGCCCTTCCGGTCTCCGCAAAGGACAATTAATTGGCAGCCAACTGTGGCGTTTCATCTGCCAAGTCGGCCTTCGCAGATCGGACCCGGAACAAGTTTGAAGAAACCCTACGCAAGGCTGATTCTGCCTCCCTTTTCGGGATGAGAACATCGTCTTTTCTCCTCCTCCTGTCAGAGTATTTGGTGTTGGGTTGCGAGGAAGATTCCTCCATCCCGACGGACTTGTTAACAGCGGCTTTTCACTGTCTAGACCTTGGTCTCCGCATGGTCCTGGAATAGTTCGCCCGTGTGTCGACTTTGGCCACTGCTACCCGTCGAGCTAATGTTTTGGACGCGCTCTTCCTCCCCTCGGAGGGGGCGCGCAAGCGTTTTGATCATCTCCCTCTCGTCGGCAGTGACCTCTTTGCCGGGAAGTTCCTGGACTTCATGGAAGCGAAGGCCAAACGCATCGAGGCTACAGATAAGATAAACCTCAAGAAACCGTCCGCTCAGGGTGCCAATTCGGCCCCCAAAGCCAAAGCCAAGACAACTTTTCGGATCCCCCGCCGCCAACCTTTCAAGGCGCGCGGTGATGCCCGTAATCGGGGCGGTGGCAGAGCCGCTTCTCGCAACACCCAGAGCCAGCCCAGCTACGCCCGCCAGTTCCAACCAGACACCCGAGGCGCCTTGCGTCTATACATGGGGCCCTGGGCTCAGATTACGTCCGATCGGTGGGTACTCGAGATCATCAGTCGCCATTTCCGGATGGAAACCTTGAGAACCGTCCTCGAGTCTGTCGGCCCCTACACCTGGGCGGCAACTCTCGACCTCAAAGACGCATATCTGCACGTATCGATCCACCCGGATCATCACAGGTTACCCCGGTTAATGTACAAAAACATTATGTACGAATTCACGACGCTCCCATTCGGCCTCTCCACCTCCCCACACGTCTTTACCCGTGTGGCCAAGATGACCGGGGCAGCATTACAAAGGCGAGGCCTCGTAATTTTCATTATCGTACCCACGATCGTCGAGTTGGCAGTTCTCGATTACAGTTTTCTGAGACGACCGTGCCAACCACGGTCGATTAGTTATATTATCCATTATAATATACCCTTGCGCGGGGCGCGGTGAGTCTCGCTCCTCTCGGGACATTACTCACGCGGGCCTACCCTCTAGGTAGGTCACGCCCCGTTGATTCACGCAGTAGCATCTCGAATACCCACCGCCTTCTTACGGTGCTATTCTATGCAAGTGTAGTTGCTCTACAGGTAAGTAGAGTGACGTAGACTCCCCCCACAGTAGTGTGGGTAGGGTCTACGAACGATACTTACCTGTAGAGCATCCCTCCTCCTTCCCCACTATAATCGATCTCGTGTTGTGTAATTAGTTGCGCGCACGAGAAAAGAGAAAGCTAACGTGGCGCCTATGCCGCGGGGCATCATGGGGGAGTCAACAAGGGGCGCTATTGTGTGTTAAATCTTAGCGTTTGCGCCTGCCGGCTTGGGAAATATGCAAGTGTAGTTGCTCTACAGGTAAGTATCGTTCGTAGACCCCTACCCACACTACTGTGGGGGGGGGGATTCAACCATTACCTTGGTATATATTCAAATTGAATTAAATAATCAGAATAAATAAACAATTATTTAATTGAATTGTTTATAACTAGTTCAACTTCTCAAATGTTTGTTTTTTCCATTTGTTTATGCTGTATCTTGACAGGTTGTTGAAAACCGGACTAGTAAAGTCAAGCTAACGCCCTAAACGTAATCGCAAGAATCATGAAACAATGCATGTCAACCAGGGCTTTATATTACAATGATTGTGTGGTGCACAGTTAGTCAAGGTCTCCCATATTTAATCATCGTAGATTCTGCTGCATTGGATTGGTATGGGGATAAAATGTGATTCTAAAGTCAATGTATATTCTGCTTTTTTTAAGTTGAGTAAATGGCTGTAGTGCTTAAACAAACTAAAAAATACACCCGATCCCTCATTTATAGACTTGACCCTTACGTGTATTTGGATATTCTGAAATAATTGAAAACTGGAATAACCATACGAATTCTACAGAATTAAAAAAAACACATAAATTACATAAAAACCTTGTTGCTGGCTGCGCCTATTATTGTTATATAATTATTTTCCGTATATTAATTTGTTCTGAAATCACAGAGCTTAAATTGGCCTTAGATAAAACAATATATGATATATACAAGATAATGACAAAATGCCAAATAAAAGTGAAATTCTTACTAGACGAAGAATGCGAGAGCTCGGGTTTGCATGGGATCATCAAGTAATTCTTTTCCAAACCAGAATCGATGTTTTTTATTCATTCGAAAGCTGGGAACGATTGACTGAGCAGCGGTGCAACGTAATTAATCCACATCCAATGTTGTATTCATTAAAAATAGCATGTAGTACTAGGTTCAATTTGAGTATTCGTTTTTATCGATGGCTCTTTTAGATTCAGCTCAATCAGATTATTCCGTCCACTTTTTGACTAATTTGAGTGTGTACAAACCGATGAAGAGGATTCCCAAGTCTGTTATTGAAGGTTATAGGGCGCTATCTCAAGGCAATACTGGAAGACCCGAAGAGTTTTTTAAAGGATCAAGTTGTGAAACATTCTTTTCCCCAAGTGCGCCTTATTTTTGGCATCCGTTGTGAAGAAACCGATACCATGCAACCAGCCCCTTGTTCATCATCACATCTGAAAACTGTCCCAACAGTTGATTTTGTACTGAAATTGAGATGAATTGGAGAAACCGCTTTCTTCTCCTAATGTTCTTAGGAGAACAAACACATTGGGGGCACTAACAATATCCATTGTGAAGAAACCGATACCAGCCCATTATTTATCAATTCGGAATGCAACTGACTTTTTACTTAATAGACTAAAGTTTCAACTGAAAACAAAAACAAAAAACATAATTGTTTGATTTGTCTTCTGACTTGGCACATAACGACCGAGAAAACTGGCGAGTCCTTATAACAGTCATAACGTTGCTTTAATGAAAACATAATAGAGAGAAACTACCGGTAACTTACCATAATGTTGTCTTCTGCGCTGTCTCTGCTAGTGTTGTGACCTTGATCATCAATGCTGAAAGGCTTTGTGGAGGTGTGGGTCTGGTAGCTTCTCCTTTTAAGTTCTCGAAGATTTTCAGACAAAAGTGACATTTCCAGTGTGTGATAACCATTGCTGTATCACACGCAGTATTGGGCTGAAAGTCACCGACATGTGGGCGTGGCTTGCTTAGCTTTCAGCCAGTGATAATTATGATAGGCGTACACGATAATGATATTAACCTTACCAGGATGTTAGTCCGATCTTATGGGGCGCTATAATGATTTGTGAAAATTTATTTGGAACTAGTCTAGTAGGTTCTTTTGTAAGTTCATGGTTCTAAAGCAACTGAATTTATCTTATAGGGATACTGTGCAAAGACAAAAATTAAAAACAAACTCTCACACTTGTGTTTATAAACGTTGAACCTGCTGTAGCACATTGGCCTAATACAAAATTGTTTAATTGGTTTTATTGAGTTTTACAAAAATTGATTCGGTTAATCGATTAAAGTATCCTGTAGGGGAGTGTGTTCTCCCACTATAATTTATTTTCCAGCTGGATTTTGCCCATACCCCTCCCCCACCACAAACTCAAACTTGCAAAAAGCACCAGTTAGGCCTAGTGAAACGTAAAGTTCCTGGCTCTACTGTAAAACACGCCAAATTTAATCATGGCACATGAGCTTTGCGGTGCAAATTTTCTGGGAGGCAGATTCTCCAGTTGAGACAAACATTTTGTGATCATAGACCATGTGACTTATGACATCACATGTTTACAAAAACGCCACATATATAGCCTGGACTTCCTGCATACACGATTTGTAGGCCTACACAGGTCCATGGAAATGTTACACTTTATAGGGACTGCACTTTCTGATTTTTATCAACTTTTGATACGAAGAAAGGGGGCATATCTCTAAATTTGTTAAACCTGCAGTGAGTGACCTGTTTCAATACAACATGCTTGTGGCACATTGTCAGCACATGCCGAAGAGTTTATTTTTTAGGTTAATGGGTTTGTTTAAAAAAAAATGTATCAAAGTGTGTTGTTAATTCGTTCAGGTATTCTTACTTGTTTGCTACATTAATTAAGTTTAATTATAATTTGGTTTCCTCTACCCTTGACAATTGATATACCGATTCTGTACACAAGGGCTGCTGGCAGAGTTTTTTCCTGCCCAATTTTAACCAAATCACTGTTCCATATTGACTGACACCCCCTCTAGGACATGTGACATGGTCCAGCTTAGAATATCATGACATAAAAATAATAATACAACAAATAATACTGAACACTTATAAAGCTCTAAAATCTACAAAAGTGCTTATAGCGCGAATACAAACAAAAACATATGCATCAAATAAAATGAAACTAAAGCTTAGAAAATCAGGAACACATCAGTATAGAAATTTTAAAAATCACGAAAAACGTGAGCTGACCAGTGTTGTCGATGTGGGTAAGACAATGGAAACATTAAAATATATCAGCATGTGCAAAGGACAGCGTCCCTCTTTGCAATTCTCTAAACTGTTACTTGCATAACGCTTAGATTAGATTTATATATAAATTATGAAACAAAATGTAAAATGTTCTATATGCCTATGTAATATATTGCCTGCCAGAAAGGCATTATAAGGCCATTTATTTTGAAAACAAAGGTAACACGATGTTTAGACGAAGAGAAAAACAAAGAGGGCGACAAAGATTCTAGAAGAATCCACCTCGGTATACAGTTTAGTTCCGGCGGACAGGAACTCAGGGATAAAACTCTTTGCCACGCCGGCGTTGCTAGAAATTTGCTCACTTTTAATCAGAGGCTAGTGATGTTAAAATAATGCTACCACAATTGTCCCTTTTGTCTCTGAATCAGACAGATTATCAAGTTAAAACTGAAAAACGTTTGTAAAGTCGTGTTTGGTATTCGGGTTTATTTCAATTTGACTGTCCACCTATTTTTTTTTTTCGGACAGTTTATTTACCCGGAGTTAGAGTTATCTTGTAGTCATAGTTAGTTGCGTGTCTAGTAATGAAATCGCTATAAGTTGATGAGGTAGGATTAAATAGTTGACCGATCAAATGTAAACATGCTAAAAACGAACACTTTAAAAAGATAAGATCAGCTTGACTTCCGAGTTACAAGGATATTTTTTTAATTTTAAGTCTGCGTGTTTAAGTTAGCAGGCACGGTAACGTACAAGTACCTGCATGTATGCTTCCATTTTACCGGTATGGCCAATTAAAAAGTCTGTGTGCAATTAGTAAACATTCCACTTTACTCTAATCAGAAAAATTGAAGTGAGGACAACACCATTTTAATTCAATATGCAAACTGATTACAATGTATTAGAATATATATAACGCATTAATGATTAAACCGTTTAGCATCATAATGCTTTACCTCATTAAATGATCAAGTTTAAAGCATCATTAAGTTTTCTGATGTATTTATTGTTTACCTTGGCCTGGTGTATTCATTTACTGAAATTCATTATTGGATTGTTCAATCTAATGTTAATATTTTCACCCCTACACCGTTATAAACATCGTTGTGGGTCTTTAGAATATTGTGCGAGTTTAAAATTTTGCCCCAGCTTTAATTTTTTTTTTTGTACTGTACTTTTAACCAACCCGTTCTGCAAAATCGAGTTCGTTTAATTATTATTTTTTCATCGATGGATTATGTGTAACATATCAGGAACTCGTGATACAAGAATATTGTTGTTTTTCACACAATTAATACCAAGATAATTGTCAACCATTAGAATGGAACATTTATTTAAAATATCGACTCTTATATAGCGTAATTCCAAAGAGAGATCATCACGCTTCGAACATTGTTACCCCATGTCACTTGACCATTTATTTAATTCCTTAAAAACCATCTCAGCTCCCTGGAGAGTGTACAGCCTCTGCTGCCAAGTGATGTAGCGCACTAAGCTAAATCAATCACAAGAACAATCTCTGCCCTCACAGGTACCCATTTTTACCCCTGGGTGAAGAGAAGCAATTGTAGTTAAGTGTCTTTCTCAAGGACACAAGTGTCGTGACTGGGATTCGAACCCACACCATGATGACTCGGCAACCAGAACTTGAGCCCCATGCACTAAGCCGCTCGGCCACGACACTATTGTTTTACGCTATTGCTATTAGTTTGAATAACTTTTTTCAAAACTGTCGTCGTGCCTTTGTTCTTTGAGACTTGGGTTCATTTGAAATCATCAATTAAAAAACTTGCTTACAAATTCAAAATTTTCTTAAAAATCTTCTAATGCGCAGTCGTAAAATTCCATTATCTCATAGAAAACTGAGATAAAATGTTACAAGGTGAGTACCATATCTAACCTTGACATTCCATAAAGAAAACGGTACCGTACAAATTATTCAGCAATTATGTACAATTATTGACCATTAAAACTCTTCTATGACATCTTTATCATTGATTATCTCGTATGAACTTGACATTTCCTGGAACATTAGCCATTTCTATAATGAAAAGTAATCCCATTTATTCAAAACAGTATAGCAATTTAACGAATTTTATTCCAATCATAAATGTAAATGTTTACTTATATTTTTAAACAAATTGAGTATTTAGTGTGCGAAACTATTGAAACCTTTTTGTTATTGACACATTTTACTAAATTTAATTATAACCGTCGTAACAAGACCGGTGATATTAGCCATGCAATGTTCCACAACTCAAATTGAAAGTACACTTTACACGGTACAATTTCACTAGTTTAGTTATCAACCATGCCAATATTTCAAATAGTTAAAGCCGCTTCACCCCCTTTCGATCAATTAATGGTAAATAGCACGTGATACTGAACAGGTAGTGATAACGTTTAGTTCTCGCCATAAAGCAAGAACCCACTAAAGGAAGTTTGGTGGGTATTGTCACTGTACACGGAGCCTTCTGGCCTTAAGAAAACTCGATCACCCTCTTGTAAAGACACAACTGCACTGTTGCCTCCTTGCAAGATTAAACCTGTGGTGCCATGGTTAGTTCCCTTACAATAATTTTATCATTCTTCATCAGGTTAGCGGCACCTTTACTTGCGGTACTCGGTTTCAAAAGTGAAAACATGAATACATAGATACCAGCCACATTACACGTGAAAGTGCCGGTGGGTAAGTCAAAGTGGGCGCCCTCTTCAAACAATACTTCTTCAAATGGCAGACTTGTACTTGTTTCAGTAAAATCTGTGTTTCTAACAACACAAAATGCCACCCGTCGAGTACTCTCAACACATTCACCCTGTTGTCCCTTTAATCCAACTGGTCCAGGTACTCCTCTTTCTCCCATCAAACCAGCTATTCCAGGTATTCCTTGAGGTCCTTGTTTACCTGGCTGACCGACACCTTGTTCTCCCTTCTGGCCGGGTTCTCCTGTAGCGCCTCGTTCCCCATTCAACCCGTCTGATCCCTTGTCTCCCTTAGCTCCGTGCATACCTACATCACCAGGAGACCCCATGTCCCCTTTAGGTCCAGCCGGCCCGTATGGTCCCGCCGGCCCGTATGGTCCCGGATGACCTGGAATACCAGGAACTCCTGCAGAACTGACTGGGCAGCATGGACCAGTTGGCATACCTTCTTCCGGTGACGTCACGCTAGCGTTGAACCCCATCAGATTCAAAACCGTCAGAAACAGGATAACTTGTTTTACTTCCCGCATCTGCAAAACATTGAACATGTAACAAATAAACCAACCAACCAAACCAACCAACCAAACTGTGAGACGTGTTTGTCTTAAAAGTTTTTGGCTATTTGCATTATTTGCCGATATATCTCTCATGGAAATCTACCTTTAAAAATACTTCAAATCTCAAATCAGATTTCTTTCAAATTTGTCCTAATTTTTGTCCCTTACTTCTAGCCTCAAATCGATTTCTACACCATGTTTTTAGATGGAACGGGGCTCATAACTTACTCGAATGGGGACTTTTAATACATTTTATTTCAACCATTACCTTGGTAGTATATATATTCAAATTGAATTAAATAATCAGAATAAATAAACAATTATTAAATTGAATTGTTTATACCTAGTTCAACTTCTCAAATTTTTGTGTTGTCCATTTGTTTATGCTGTATCTTGACATGTTGTTGAAAACCGGGCTAGTAAAGTCAAGCTAACGCCCTAAACGTAATCTCAAGAGGCATGAAACAATGCATGTCAACCAGGACTTTATATTATAATGATTGTGTGGTGCACAGTGAGTCAAGGTCACCCGTATTTAATCCTCATAAATTCTGCTGCATTGGGATTGGCCTGGGGGTCAAATACTATTCTAAGGTCAGTGTATATTCTGGGTTTTAAGTCGAGTAAATGCTTCAGTGCTTAAACAACGGTAAATACACCCAATCCATCCTTAGACTTGACCCTCACGTGTAATTGGATATTCATGAATTAAAAACTGATATTTACATAACCATACGAATTCAACAGAAGAACAGGTATTGATGAGGCCATAAAAACCTTGTTGGCTGCACCTATTAGCGCATTTAATAATTTTCCGCATACTGTTTTGTTCTTAAATCGCACAGCTTAAATTGGCTTTAGATGAAATAACATATGATATCTACAAGATAATAACGAAATGCCAAATAAAAGTGAAATTCTTACTAGACGAAGAATGCGAGAGCTAGGGTTTGCATGGGATCATCAAGTAATTCTTTTCCAAACCAGAATCGATGTTTTTTATTCATTCGAAAGCTGGGAACGATTGACTGAGCAGCGGTGCAATGTAATTAATCCACATCCAATGTTGTATTCATTTAAAATAGCATGTACTACTAGGTTCAATTTGAGTATTCATTTTTATCGATGGCTCTTTTAGATTCAGCTCAATCAGATTATTCCGTCCACTTTTTGACTAATTTGAGTGTGCACAAACCGATGAAGAGGCTTCCCAAGTCTGTGATCGAAGGTTATAGTGCGCTTTCTCAAAGCAATACTGGAATACCCGAAGAGTTTTTTTAATGGATGAAATTGTGAAACATTCTTTTCCCCAAGTGCGCCTTATTTTTGGCATCCGTTGTGAAGAAACCGATACCAACCAGCCCCTTGTTCATCATCACATCTGAAAACTGTCCCAACAGCTGATTTTGTACTGAATTTGAGATGAATTGGAGAAACAGTTTTCTTCTCCTAATGTTCTTGGGAGAACAAACACATTGGGGGCACTAACAATATCCATTGTGAAGAAACCGATACCAGCCCATTATTTATCAATTCGGAATGCAACTGACTTTTTACTTAAAGGTATCGTACACGTTTGGTAATGACTCAAAACAAACATTAGCATACAAACTTACTTGGTAACAAGCAACGGAGAGCTGTTGATAGTATAACACATTGTAGGAAACGACTCCCTCTGAAGTAACTTAGATTTTGAGAAAAAGGTAATTTCTCACTAAAATAATGAAAACTTCTTGCAAGAAGTTTTTATTCCTATCTGAAAGCACACATATTTGTACAACAAGGGTGTTTTTTCTTTCATTGTTTTCTTGCAACTTCGATGACCAATTGAGCCCAAATTTTCACAGGCTTGTTTATGCATATGTTGTGATACACCAAGTGAGAACACTGGTTTTTGACAATTTCCAAACGTGTTCAGTGCCTTTAATAGACTAAAGTTTCAACTGAAATAAATAAAAAAAAACATAATTGTTTGATTTGTCTTCTGACTTGGCACATAACGACTGGACAAACTGGCGAGTCCTTATGGGTAGTCATAACGTTGCTTTAATGAAAACATAATAGAGAGAAACTACCGGTAACTTACCATAATGTTGTCTTCTGCGCTGTCTCTGCTAGTGTTGTTACCTTGATCATCAATGCTGAAAGGCTTTTTGAGCTGTGGGTCTGGTAGCTTCTCCTTTTAAGTTCTCGAAGATTTCCAGACAAAAGTGACATTTCCAGTGTGTGATTACCATTGGTGTGTCACACGCAGTATTGGGCTGAAAGTCACCGACATGTGGGCGTGGCTTGCTTAGCTTTCAGCCAGTGATAGTTTTGATAGGCATACACAATAATGATATTAACCTTACCAGGATGTTAGTCATATCTTATTGGGGCGCTATAATCATTTGTTAAAATTTATTTGAAACTAGTCTTGTAGGTTCTTTTGTATGTTCATGGTTCTTTCGCAACTGAATTTATCTTAAGGATACTGTGCAAAGACAACAATTAAAAACAAACTCTCACACTTGTGTTAATAAACGTTGAACCTGCTGTAGCACATAGGCCTAATACAAAATTGTTTAATTGGTTTTAATGATTATTACAAAATTGATTCGATTATCGATGAGAGTATCCTGTAGGGGAATGTGTTCTCCAAGTTGAATTTATTTTCAAGTTGGATTTTGCCCATACCCCTCCCCCCACCGCAAAATCAAACTTGCAAAAAGCACCAGTTCGGCCTAGTAAAATTTGTTTTTTTGTTTCTGATGTTTTACTTGAACACTATCAGTTGCACTGTGAAGTGATTTTTCCATTGACTTGAATTTGTATTTGATTAATAGTTTGGAGATCTGGATCAATGTTTCACGCGCTTACGTTCGTTTCCCACAGTGATTAGCGGCATGAATTTGGAACCTCTGCATGGGATCAATTTTAAGCCACTGACAGAGTTAGCAGAACATTAAAGTTTTGCCCAAGTTAGCATGGAATGCTAACATAGATTATATAATGTGTTTTGTAACATCATACAAACAAAAACGTAAAGTTCCTGGCTCTACTGTAAAACACGCCAAATTTAATCATGGCGCATGAGCTTTGCGATTCTCCACTTGAGACAAACATCTTGTGAGCATAGACCGTGTGACCTGTGACATCACATGTTTACAAAAAAAGCAACATATAGCCTGGACTTCCTGCATACACGATTTGTAGGCCTACACAGGTCAATGGAAATGTTAAATTTTCTTGTTTTTTTATCAACCTTTGATCCGAAGAAAGGGGGAATCTCTCAAAACACCTTTCTAACATGCAGCGAGTGCCCTGTTTCAATACAACATGCCTGTAGTACATTGTTAGCACATGCCGACAGGCTTATTTCATATAGGTTATGGGGGTTTGTTTTGCTTTTTTAACATTTTCATCTACATTTTTGTCTATAAGAGTGTTGTTAGTATGTTCAGGTATTGCCTTGGTTAATGTAAAGCTTACTTGTTTGCTATATTAATTAAGTTCAATTATAATTTGGTTTCCTCTACCCTTGACGATATACCGATTCTGTACACAAAGGCTGCTGGCAGAGTTTTGTCCTGCCCAATTTTAACCAAATCACTGTTCCATATTGACTGACAATCCCTCTAGGACATGTGGCATGGTCCAGCTTAGAATATCATAACATAAACATAATAATACAACAAATAATAATGAAAACTTATAAGCTCACAAATCTACAAAAGTGCTCATAGGGCGAATACAAACAAGAACATATGCATTAAATAAAATGAAACTAAAGCTTAGAAAATCAGGAACACATCAGTAAAGAAATTTTAAAAATCACGAAAAACATGAGCTGACGAGTGTTGTCGATGTGGGTTAGACAGTGGAAACATTAAAATATGTCAGCATGTGCTGACAGCGTACCTCTTTGCAATGCCTTAAACTGTTACTTGCATAGCACTTGGATTAGATTTATATAGAAATTATGATACAAAATGTAAAATAAATTTTCCATATGACTACACTGTAAAAAAAAAATCGTATTTTTACGGTTTTTTCCTGGCAGTTTGGACGCCAGTACTATCCCGTAAATAAACGGTCTAAAGTAAATGTACAGGCCACACTGTTAAATCACAGTACCTTCGGTGTTGTAAAATTATGGTCCGTCGCTGTGATTTTACAAGGAGAGGCTTGTAAAAATAGGGCAGCTCCAGTCAATAAACGTAACTTTTCTTGTAAAATAACAGCTTTCTAACCTTAATTTTACAAATTAAACCCTGTAAAATCACGGTCCCACTAATGTTACTTCACGTTGACGGTTGGGCAAAATTACACGCCACACTGTTAAACCACAGTACCTTCGGTGTTGTAAAATTATGGTTCGTCGCTGTGATTTTACAAGCAGAGGCTTGTAAAAATAGGGCAGCTCCAGTCATTAAACGTAACTTTTCTTGTAAAATAACAGCTTTCCAACATTAATTTTACAAATTAAACCCTGTAAAGTCACGGTCCCACCAATGTAACTTCACGTTGACGGTTTAGCTAAATTACACGCGACACTGTTAAGTCACAGTACCTCCGGTGTTGTAAAATTATGGTTCGTCGCTGTGATTTTACAAGGAGAGGCTTGTAAAAATAGGGCAGCTCCAGTCATTAAACGTAACTTTTCTTGTAAAATAACAACTTTCTAACCTTAATTTTACAAATTAAACCCTGTAAAATCACGGTCCCACTAATGTTACTTCACGTTGACGGTTGGGCAAAATTACACGCCACACTGTTAAACCACAGTACCTTCGGCGTTGTAAAATTATGGTTCGTCGCTGTGATTTTACAAGCAGAGGCTTGTAAAAATAGGGCAGCTCCAGTCATTAAACGTAACTTTTCTTGTAAAATAACAGCTTTCCAACATTAATTTTACAAATTAAACCCTGTAAAATCACGGTCCCACCAATGTAACTTCACGTTGACGGTTGAGCAAAATTACACGCCACACTGTTAAACCACAGTACCTTCGGTGTTTTAAAATTATGGTTCGTCGCTGTGATTTTACAAGGAGAGGCTTGTAAAAATAGGATAGCTCCACCGTCCTTTCACATAACTTTTGTTTTAAAATCACAGCTTTTTGAAATTAATTTCACAAAATCAGCCCAGTAAAATCACGTTCCGTACCTTACCGTAAAATACACGTCAATTTAATAACTGGAAACGTCAAGAACAAACAACTAATAACATTACCGGAACACATCAGTATAGGGTTTCGATTTCTTTTTATTTAGCGCTCAACATCCTCAAACCACAAACATGTAAAAACTTGGCAAACTTTGGCATATACCTTCTTGGAACCCTAAGAACAAACAAGAAAAGCAGAACAAAAACATCTCCAACATTTAAGTATTTGTAAATAACGGTGTAATGTTCTGTTCTGATGGTGGAACAAAAAATAACTAAATTTATAATACAAACTTTTCTATTTTTTGTTCCACTATCAGAACAGAACATTACACGTATATTACATCACAAATTATGTGCTACATGTTTTTGCAGTGACACATAATTTTTATCTCTAATAGTGGCCCAAGTTTTGGCCACTCCACCAAGAATGTGATCACAGGTCTTTGTTTATTGGCATAACTTTAACTGATTTTAAAGGCCTGTATAAAAGTATGACCTAAATAAAAATGAGACAAGTATTTATGTGTTGCAGTTTTTTTGCAGTGACACATAATTTTTATCTCTAATAGTGGCTCAAGTTTTGGCCACTCCACCAAGAATACATATGTGATCACAGGTTTTTTGTTTATTGGCATATTTCCAACTGATTTTAAAGGCCTGTATAAAAGTATGACCTGAACAAAAAATGAGACAAGTATTTATGTGTTGCAGATTTTTTGCAGTGACACATAATTTTTATCTCTAATAGTGGCTCAAGTTTTGGCCACTCCACCAATAATACATATGTGATCACAAGTCTTTGTTTATTGGCATAACTCCAACTGATCTTAAAGGCCTGTATAAAAGTATGACCTGAATGAAAATGAGACAAGTATTTATGTGTTGCAGATTTTTTGCAGTGACACATAATTTTTATCTCTAATAGTGGCTCAAGTTTTGGCCACTCCACCAAGAATACATATGTGATCACAAGTCTTTGTTTATTGGCATAACTTCAACTGATTTTAAAGGCCTGTATAAAAGTATGACCTAAATAAAAATGAGACAAGTATTTATGTGTTGCAGATTTTTTGCAGTGACACATAATTTTTATCTCTAATAGTGGCTCAAGTTTTGGCCACTCCACCAAGAATACATATGTGATCACAGGTCTTTGTTTATTGGCATAACTTCAACTGATTTTAAAGGCCTGTATAAAAGTATGACCTAAATAAAAATGAGACAAGTATTTATGTGTTGCAGTTTTTTTGCAGTGACACATAATTTTTATCTCTAATAGTGGCTCAAGTTTTGGCCACTCCACCAAGAATACATATGTGATCACAGGTTTTTTGTTTATTGGCATTATTTCCAACTGATTTTAAAGGCCTGTATAAAAGTATGACCTGAACAAAAAATGAGACAAGTATTTATGTGTTGCAGATTTTTTGTAGTGACACATAATTTTTATCTCTAATAGTGGCTCAAGTTTTGGCCACTCCACCAAGAATACATATGTGATCACAAGTCTTTGTTTATTGGCATAACTCCAACTGATTTTAAAGGCCTGTATAAAAGTATGACCTGAATGAAAATGAGACAAGTATTTATGTGTTGCAGATTTTTTGCAGTGACACATAATTTTTATCTCTAATAGTGGCTCAAGTTTTGGCCACTCCGCCAAGAATACACATGTGATCACAAGTCTTTGTTTATTGGCATAACTTCAACTGATTTTAAAGGCCTGTATAAAAGTATGACCTGAATAAAAATGAGACAAGTATTTATGTGTTGCAGATTTTTTGTAGTGACACATAATTTTTATCTCTAATAGTGGCTCAAGTTTTGGCCACTCCACCAAGAATACATATGTGATCACAAGTCTGTGTTTATTGGCATAACTCCAACTGATTTTAAAGGCCTGTATAAAAGTATGACCTGAATGAAAATGAGACAAGTATTTATGTGTTGCAGATTTTTTGCAGTGACACATAATTTTTATCTCTAATAGTGGCTCAAGTTTTGGCCACTCCGCCAAGAATACACATGTGATCACAAGTCTTTGTTTATTGGCATAACTTCAACTGATTTTAAAGGCCTGTATAAAAGTATGACCTGAATAAAAATGAGACAAGTATTTATGTGTTGCAGATTTTTTGCAGTGACACATAATTTTTATCTCTAATAGTGGCTCAAGTTTTGGCCACTCCACCAAGAATACATATGTGATCACAAGTCTTTGTTTATTGGCATAACTCCAACTGATTTTAAAGGCCTGTATAAAAGTATGACCTGAACAAAAATGAGACAAGTTTTTATGAGTTGCAGATCTTTTGCAGTGACACATAATTTTTATCTCTAATAGTGGCTCAAGTTTGGCCACTCCACCAAGAATACATATGTGATCACAGGTCTTTGTTTATTGGTACAACTTCCACTAATATTAAAGGCCTGATACTATTATTACCTGAACAAAAATGAGACAAGTTGTGCTGCATGTTTTTGCAATGGCACATATATTAAAATTATGTGTCACTGCAAAAAATCTTGGTGGATTAGCCAAAACTTTCATATGATGATTACATTTACATGTACCATGTTTTTTAGTGCAAGTCCCAGTCATTCTCAAAGACTTTCATTGAATTAGCCAGCTTCAGTACGCCTGGATGAACAGATGGCTTCTTTCGTCCACTTTTGGAGCCAGTCCCTGGGTTTAGGCCCAAGAAACATCTGTAATAAAAACAGAAATATACAGATTGGAATATTGCCTTGTCTTTGTTAAAAACTAAAGATGTGCTGTTATGTTCTTCATAAAAAAGTTGGAACTGTTTAGATACAGAAAGGAGTTAATGTCATGTTTCGACCCTAGCAGAGTCCTTCTCAAAGGCTAAAATGACAACACAACACACACAAACATGTGTAACAGAAGCAGCCAGGTGGAAAGAAGTGAAAAGACAAAAGAAGACTGTAGTCAGAAAAAGCAGGGGAGGAACAATGGAAAGGGAGACAAAGGAGGGGTGCACACTAATTTTATGTGTGACCCTTGACATACTAGTGGGCATACATGTGCTATGAGTATGGCCAAATATCAGACCACTTCCTGCTGTCCAATGAGACCCACCCTAAGTACATGCTGTCTCCTGTGTTCAGTTGTTCATGAGTACCAAATAAACCAATACCTATCTTACATGGGGGATCAATGGTTGAAAAATATCAACCCTGACCTGGAATCAGGGCGAAAATTCTCAGGGTTGGTGCAGGATTAAATGTTTCCAATTGTTAAACACAGAACATGATATATTGAACCCTGCATCAAGCCTGGGATTCCTCTAGCATGAACAGGCCAAGCTTCTTGAACATTGTCAGTAAACTCACCTCTGGATAAACTCAAGCGCCCCTTCGGATTTGTTCGGGTACTTCAAATTGAAGCAATAGTAAGCACAGAACCACATGCTTAGGGCTGACAAAGGATTAGCCAAATCTGCCACGAGAAACTTTCCAATGGCGAGTGAAAATCTTGGAGATTGAAGTGGTCTACCTGCAGAGCATGTAATGAAAGTATTGAACAGTAAAGTTAAAGACACAAACAAATGCTTTGCAAATATTTAGATGGAGATTTGACTTGTAGTATGCAATGTTTCTGACAAACATGTTAAGTGACATTTTAACCCTATCAGGAGGGGAGAGCACACCCCCACATATTAATCAGTCGTAAACTTTGGAAAATGCAGAGGAAGGGGGCAATATGTGGTCCCCCCTTGAACAGCGTTAATACAAACTCTTTATGTTAATTTGTTGGCTGTAAAGTTTGAAGTACACAGCAAGCCCTGTACCATTTTATACAGACAAAACAAAACAAAACCAATATATGCACTTACCTGATGAAACCAAACATGGGTTTGCAGGAAGTCTGTCTTTCTCCATAGGATATCCAAGTGTCTATTATAAAACAACATAGAAACACAAAAATTGTTAATACATGTAGGTTAAAAAACTTATCAGATAGAATAATAGAGTTGGACAAATTAGGAAAAATGACAGTCACAGCTTACAGTTCAATAGCACCAATCCCAAGGTGATTGCAAAGTGAGGGTTGGCTATTGTGCAGGATGGGTTCAGACTGGATGGGTTTCTTTGTCTTGTCTTATCTTGTTGTAAATTTTGCACAAACCGCTACTGCTTGGTTGGGCTATAAACGCGCAGACCCTCTTGCATGTAAGCTCCTACATGTACTTAAATTTGGATGTTTTAAAGAAGGGACTTAAAGTATTGGTGGCAGCAGCTGATCTCACTTGTGGTTGGAGTGAGTTCCACATTCAGTCATTGAAATGCAAACAATTAAGTAGGGTGACCCTTACCTCTCTTGATATGACGTGGCAAGCTTCGTCCTCTCCAAAGTAACTGCACAGTAGCAGAATCAGTCCAATCACCTGTGGTGTATGGTCACCTACTTCATGTTTGGCTTTCTCTATATCAGTGAGGACAGTTCGTACCTTTTTGTTGTTGACCCCTTGGTTCAAAAAGCGTAGCAGCTTTGGTACCTTGTCTTCGAAGATATTGGTCAGTTTCACCTTCACATCTATGCCAACAAGTTCTTTGAAGTGTTCCAACATGAATCTTTCGTCAAAGAGGTAGGGCCATTGTTCAGTCAAGTCGAGGAACACACATGTCGGTTTATTTATTGCCTGCCTTTGACTCCTGTAAGTCAAACCCATTAGGTCCATGACCTCCGAATGATTGGTGTGAGGTTCTGATTTGTGTAATTTTTTTAATTGTTCTTTGAGTTCATTTTGCGATTCTTGTGTCTGACCTTGAGGAAAAGAACTGGGTTCCCAGTTAATACATCCATACGAATCACGCTTTCTCTTACTGACAGGTGTTGCACTCGCATTGTCTGGTGATGATTTCCTTTTTGTAGACAACTGACTCCGAGAAATATTGTCAACCCTGTTGACGAGTTGCGAGAGGATACTATCGTATCCGCTACCAATTTGTTCACCGTCGACTTCGTCGATGAAGGATTTTGGGTATTTACGGATGACTTCTTGGGCAATTGACCGTAATGTCTTAGTGCGAGGGAGTGGTGTGTTTGGCTTGTGTAAATCGTCTATTATGACTCTAATCATCTCCTTCCTCATGCTTGGTGATGGACTCAAATTAGCCTGTACACAAGACAGGAGCTCTTTCGACATCTTGCGCCAAGGGACACTAGGTTGAACACTAGATGCAGTCGATGACATTGGAGATGAGCCTGATGCAGTTGATGAAAAGTCATCTTCTGGCACAGATGAGCCTGCCGCTGATGAAGAGTCATCTTCTGTCACAGATGATTCCATTGCAGGTGCTTTCTCAAGCACACCTATGAATGTGGAAAAATCTAATATTTATTAAATTTAAAAATAAAACCAAAAACTTCAACTAATTAGAGCATTTATGAGATGTACATTTTAACCCTGGCCAAATTCCTAGTGGATTGGGATTTATGGCCCACCAAAAGGGGCGTGGCACCACCCTTTTTGACATATGAAAATCTTACTGACACTTTTCGTCCATTTCCATTTACTCATAGCTAGCTACATGTATTTATTTGAAAAGATGTGAGCCTGAAAGTTGGTTTATTGGGTAAACTTGACCTGTACTCTCTATATAAAAGGCATCTAAAACACTGTATCTACATCACATCTTGAGATATTCTCACCTAAAAACCCTACTTTAATTCTTCGACAGTTATTAAATTGGAATGTTTACCCCCCCCCCCAAATTCACATTCAAACATAAAAAAGCACTATTTTTGTATAATATAGCTATTTAGCTATATTATACAAAATAGTGCTATATTATATGTTTGAATGTGAATTTGGGGGGGGGGTAAACATTCCAATTTAATAACTGTCGAAGAATTAAAGTAGGGTTTTTAGGTGAGAATATCTCAAGATGTGATGTAGATACAGTGTTTTAGATGCCTTTTGTGAAGAGAACAGGTCAACTTTGACCAATAAACCAACTTTGAGGCCCATACCAAGTTATTTAAATACAAATTATGAGCATACATGTATGAAATTTGCGGAGAAGTGTCAGCAACATTTTCATTTGTCAAAAAGGGCGGTGACACACCCCATTTGGAGGGTCTTAAATCCCAATCCGCTTGGACTTTTTCTCATATTTTAAATTTATTTTATTTTTGTCTGAGTTTGAAGAATAATGCTATGTTTAAAACAAATTCAGCCAAATATGAGGGGGTCACCTGGGGACCCTAAGGTGACTTGATCAAAATGACCAAACAGTACAACCTATTTTTTGCTTAAATGTACTACCAATCCACCTACATTGTAACAACTCTTCCCCACCCCCACTAAACTTATTTAATGTTGGTTAAATTTTTTCATGGCGGGGTGGTTTAAGCCCACCCCCCCTAAAAAAAAACCAGGATTTGTCAATGACTTGAGAAGCAAGAAAAATCAAAAACTGTATTTCTATTGCTAACCTTCCACTTTCAAACCTGATAACAGCTTCCTTGCTTCAATCTTGGTAAGGGTAGGAACAATGTCATCTTCAACCAAATAAGTCATGTCCTCTTTGCACACAACACCTAATCTTTGCAAGCAGGTCACTAATTTCATAAAGCGGTGTGGCTGAATAGCTGGCAAAACTGTATGTATTGACTGTGCAATCTCATCTTCCTGCTCCTCCACATCACTTCCTGTTTCACTGTGAGTGTGAATGTCATCCATTTCAAAGCTGAAATCTGTAATAAAACTGTTGAGTCAATGAAAGGGTAGATTGTCCCTACTCGGCTGGCACAGATTGACCCAAACTCTGATCACAACATCCATGGTACGTGTGTTTTATTATATATTGTTTTGATGGCAAATTGACAATAAATACTTGACCAACACTTTTTAACCATGGGCAAAAATATTTGTACATTATATATGTACATCTATTTTGGTTAACCCTGCCTAATAATCAATACATGAAAATTGGTCCATAAATGTTTTTAAAATATAAATCTTATAGGAACACAGAGACCATACACAATCTACTTGTAGTTTCTTTCCATTGCACATTACAAAACAATACAAGGTGAGTACAGTGTAGGTGGATCAACTGTTTGCCTGTTGACATGAGGTACATGTAGTCGACTATATATAAACTGCAGTCCTAACAAATCTTTGGTTGGTTTTTTAGTGTGATCATGGAATTGCCTCTAATGTTATAAGAGGCCAAAGGGAAGTAGTCTTTCAGAGCAGTGTATGGTATGCATTCTACATTTGAGTGATCACTGTCTGATGAACACAGTTTATAAAGGCCATATTCATGCAGATATGTACACTCACATCTTCTGACAAGAAAGTAGACCTCCTCTCTCAATAGAACAAGAAGTATGCAGGCAAAAGTCCAGGAATCAGCAGATTTAACCAGAACATACTTGCCCTTTGTGTATTTTGTGCCAAAGATAAAAACTTCATCTGAAACTTCACAACTCTTGTCATGAAATTTGTCACCAAAATACAAATGTACAGCTTGTTGGATGCTTCCAGCATAAAGATTTGGATCAAATCCTATTCCTTTATCCATTTTAACATCATCAGGAAATAGCTGCCCATGACAGGAGAATGCCTGAAACAATTGATGTCTCTCTGATAGCATTCCTGTTATGTTCTTAAAATTCTGGCTGAATCGCACACACTTTTTGAAAAAAGAGTGTTTGCTTTCAAACCTCAATGTCCAGACACGAATAAGTGGCCCAAACATATGTATAAGCCACGCATAATGGCCCAAGAAGTGATGCTTGGGACGAAGCTTTTTACCTGGAAACAGTCTGACTCTATCTTCAAGATATTCATCAACAAGGACTTTGAGATTAGCCACTTGTGAGGATGAAATGACTGGTGAAACAACAATTTCCACTATTTGCTTTAACTTCAAAAGCAATTCCCAAACAGGGTCTTCAGTATCTACAATGTGGTTATACATTATAAGTGGGAAAAATCGTAAGAAATGCCAATTCTGAACTGCATGACCCCCTATTTTGTCTTTCTTTGCTGTATACAGCTTATCTTTTGCATCACTTACACAAAATGGAAAATTCTGCAGCTCTTCATTCAAAATCTTGTCGGTGAACCAATTGCATCTAATGAAATGCTGAATATACAAAGCAACATCATAATCCACTATGCCTTTAAAGAGGTCGTGTCCTAGGCAAGGTGGCAAACCAGGATTTGCCACATGAAAGAACGACAAATTATTGAACACAGAATCAAATTTAATCCCTTTGTCAGAGTCAACAACCATTTCCTCTAAAATTTGCAGTGAATTATTATGTGTTTCAATTGTTCGATACACCCCTTTGGTGTATGGTGGTTCTTCATTAATTTTTGTCTTACTCCGAAGGCAATATCGGCAAAAGTACTCAGCGTTGAAACTTTCACAGAATCCTCCAATGAAATGAGAACCTAAATTGTCACCTACTATCGATAGTACGGTTCCCTTGACAACTTCTTGATTAACAGAAATGCCCTCTCTCTCCAGGAATTTTATATCCTGCACAAGTCTTGAAAATACTGCTTCTTGTCCAAAGAGCTTTATTGACTTTTCTTTGCATAGAAGGACAAGCTGCATTGGATCTATCTGTGATCTACACCTAGCATCAATATTTCCAAGTGTATAGTACACTCCAAGAATTTTATGCTTACTTCTAGCAGAACCCAAAGGATTCACAACCTCAAAACTATCCTGGAACAAGATTATTTGAAAGGCATTAGGATTGTCTTTGTAAAATGCACTTTGCTTGTACACCTTTCCATCATGGACATCACTGTAGGTTTGTGCAACATCACTGGCTTGTACAATATGTGTTTGCACTGATCCATCCTTCCACATGACTTTCAAAGTTTCTTGGATAGGCACATAATGACAAACATGGGTTTTTCCAGATGAATCTACTCCCAATTTGATTTCAACAGGCTTCACAAAATCAAACTCTTTTTTGTAGTAGCAATTCCTACAGTGTTTTGATCGAAGCGCACCACACAATGGGGACTTAAAATGATTGGATGGATCCAAAGCACAACTCAATTCGGATATGGCATCTAAAATGTTACCAGCTAGCACATGATTTGAAATGGAACAGTTGGTACCTGCTTTTTCAAGCATACACTGAACATGCTTCTTGGCGCTCTCACAACTTAGTTCAAACAAATCGTGCATCTCTTCCACTATCATTTGAATAGTGTTCTCTGGAACTAGGAACTTTGAATATAATTTGAGCAGAAATAGTGCAATACTCTTGGTAAAGTCAGCCACAGATACTCCAGGATCATCGTCATCTTCATGATCATTGTCATCACCATCAACTGTGTCTTCAGGCTCAGTAAATGTGGATGTACCTGCTCCATCATGGCATGGATTATCATCAACATTGAAGTTGACATTTTGGTCAACAATTAATGTTTGGTTCACATTATGAGCCGAGTAGTTTCTGTGATACCGCGATAAGTGAGAAGAGAAAGACTTTTTATTTGTGAATGTTTTAGTACAATCTTCAAATGGACAAGGTACATTCAAACCACTTGTAATATGGCTTCTTAAATGAGCAAGTAGCTCCTGAATATCGGAACATTCATGCTGACAGAAATCAAGTGGACACCGGAAAAGTACACCAGCATCTCTGTACCTATTATTGTTTTCTTCCTTCGTAAGTTGATGGTGTCTTTCAATATGAGAAATGAGACCTTTGTATGTGAAATACGTTTTTTGACAACCCGACACACAACAAGGAAATCGCATATTTCGATCATGTCTATGTACTTGATAATGTCGTATGTATGCTCTGATACTGTCACATTGTGTACCACAAACATGACAAACAGTCCTGTTGTACATGTTTTTTGATCTTTTTGGTTTAAATGTGTACTGTACACATAGTTAAGGTACTGTACATACATTAGCATAGGATACTGGAGGTTTTGTGTGCAAGATTGTCGTCTGCACAGAGAAAACGTGACATAAACTAACTAACGTTCAACGTCAACGGACATGACGCTACCGGGGCTATTTTGTTTTAATTAAAGTTAATCCTTTCGTTAATTCTAAAAAAGGAGTAAACAACAAGACACCTTTCCAATTTTGCCAACATCAACAACGTATAATTCTAAGCTACACGTACAATATGAATGGAATGATATAATCATACCTTAAGCAGCAATGATTCTGCTGTTTGACACAATTCTCAGTACAGTACTTCAGCTCAGGATTCGACAGTTCACGTGAAAGGAAGAGAGCAACTGTTGACAGCTCAGCCAGTCGTCAACCGTTCGTATCATGCGCGCCCGCTTCTCGTCTAGTTTCCCAAATTTAGCCCATGTTATTCACGGTACAGCGAGGATAGACTGGTTCCTAAAAAGTTACTGGTTGCCAAAATGCTTTTTGTCTATATCGGTATGTAAAATCAGGGTACCAGTTTCCACGTGCGTTGCATACATGAGCCACGGTAAATTTACAGGATTTTTTCGGCAAATATTAACCATCGACTTAACAAGGAAACTACAGGCCCATAATAAGTAAATGAATAAATAAATAATAAAAATATATGATCAATGGTTACAAAATCAACAGTTGAGGGAAATTTTCTTTCGGGGGGGGGGGGGTCACAAAAAGAAGGTAAAAGGGGTCGGTGGAAATGAAAAGGGAAAAACATTGAGGAGACGATATTCAGATGACTATGAGGGCATCCTTGCAGGTTTTTTGAATGGGAAACAATGTATTTTGACAGCGGGAAAATTCATAAAAATAGCTACAATTTAAATTTACAGTTTAATTATGTAATAAACGGTGTGTTAATTATTAACAGAAAGTCTACAGTCATCAAAAAAATTCGTCAAACCAACGTTGGTGCGCTGTTATTTTAAACGTCGTAATGTTAACAACAGTAAGTTGGCGTTGACTTACTTGCAAAAGTCAGACCACAAAGTGTTGCCATTCTTTGATTACCCCCCCCCCCAATAAGATGTTTTTACACAAAGTATATTTACATAGACCCTAAGGGTTTATTCACACGCACGGGAAACCTGTATGTTTACGGAATTGATCCTGAAAAACAGCATACAATTTAAATTTACAGTTACAGGGTAAAAAGTGTGTTAATTAAAGTCGTAAAGTTAATTAACAGTAAGTTGGCGTTTACTTACTTACAGAACTCCGTTTGACCCAAAAAACGTTGCCATGCTGTAATTTTATTGCCAAAAAACGTTAATTTGTACAGTGTTTTTTTTCACACGCACGGGAAACCTGTATTTTGCCAGAAACGATCCTGAAAAAACAGCACAACTTAAATTTACAGTTTCATTGTTAAAAATATGTAAATAAACGTCGTAAAGTTAATCAACAGCAAGTTGGCGTTTATTTACCTGCAAAACTCCGTCAGACCAAAAAACGTTGCCATGCTGTTATTTTATTGCCAACAAACTTGTATTTTACGGTTATTTTTTACAGTGATTTTTACAATTTGTTTTTTCACACGCACGGGAAACCTGTATTTTGCCGGAAACGATCCTGAAAAAAACAGCATACAACTTAAATTTACAGTTTCATTGTTAACAATATGTAAATAAACGTCGTAAAGTTAATTAACAACAAGTTGGCGTTTATTTACCTGCAAAACTCCGTCAGACCAAAAAACGTTGCATTGCTGTTATTTTATTGCCAACAAACTTGTATTTTACGGTTATTTTTACAGTGTATTTTTACAGGGTTTTTTTCACACGCACGGGAAACCTGTATTTTGCCGGAAACGATCCTGAAAAAAACAGCATACAACTTAAATTTACAGTTTCATTGTTAAAAATATGTAAATAAACGTCGTAAAGTTAATTAACAGCAAGTTGGCGTTTATTTACCTGCAAAACTCCGTCAGACCAAAACACGTTGCCATGCTGTTATTTTATTGCCAAAAAACTTGTATTTTACGGTTATTTTTACAGTGTACTTTTACAGGGTTTTTTTTCACACGCACGGGAAACCTGTATTTTGCCGGAAACGATCCTGAAAAAACAGCATACAACTTAAATTTACAGTTTCATTGTTAAAAATATGTAAATAAACGTCGTAAAGTTAATTAACAGCAAGTTGGCGTTTATTTACCTGTAAAACTCCGTCAAATCAAAAAACGTTGCATTGCTGTAATTTTATTGCCCCAAAACTTGTATTTTACAGTCATTTTTACAGTGTATTTTTACAGGTTTATTTCACACGCACGGGAAACCTGTATTTTTACGGTAATGATCCTGGAAAAACGGCCTACAATTGAAATTTACAGTTATAACTGTTATTTTCAATTGCAGACCGTTTTTTTTAAGGATCATTTCCGTAAAAAAAAAATGTACTATGTAAATAAACGTCGTAATGTTAATTAACAGCAACTTGGTGTTTATTTACCAGCAAAACTCAATCAGACCCAAAAAACGTTGCCTTGCTGTAATTTTATTGCCCCAAAAACTTGTATATTTACAGGTTTTTTTTACAGTGTATGTAATATATTGCCTGCCAAAAAGGCCCTGAAATTTACAAGGCCACTCATTTTGAAAACAAAGGTAACACGATCTTTAGACGAACAGAAACAAAAGAGGGCGACAAAGATTCCTAGAAGAATCCGTCTCGGTATACAGTTTAGTTCCGGCGGACAGAAACTCAGGGATAACCCTCCTTGCCACACCGGCGTTGCTAGAATTGTGCTCACTTTTATTCAGAAGTGATGTTTATTTCACTTTGACTGACAACCTATTTTATCTTTTTTTCGACAGTTTATTTACCCGGAGTTAGAGTTATCTTATAGTCATAGTTAGTTGCGTGTCTAGTGATGAAATCACTATAAGTTGATGAGTTAGTGTAGTTGACTGATCAAATGTTAACATGTTAAATTGAACACTTTAAAAAGATAAGATCAGCTCGAAGCTAAGGAACTGGTCGCATTTTGAATTTCACCGGTATTTAGTGACAACTTCCTAGTTATATTCCAGGGATATTTATGTGATTGTTATTAGTTTAAAGTCTGCGTCTTTAAGTTAGCAGGCACGGTAAAGAACAAGTACCTGCATGTGTGCTTCCATTTTACCGGTACGGCCAATTAAAAAGTCTGTATGCAATTAGTAAACATTCCACTTTACTCTGATCAGAAAAATTGAAGTGATGACAACACCATTTTAATTCAATATGCAAACTGATTACAATGTATTAAAATATATATAACGCACTAATTGTGCCTTGAAAATCGTGGCTCGCCCGCTTGAGGCTTTGATCAAATCGTTTAGCATCATAATGGTTTACCTCATTAAATGATCAAGTTTAAAGCGTCATTAAGTTTTCTTTTCAGTCGGGAGCCAACATGTGGGCAATAATGATTTTAATAAGAGTTGACATGGATGACATCAAAATACTAATTATACTTTGAATGATTTGGAGGAAATTTGTATTGAGAATAGGCACCGTGTATTACAGGAAGACTTTGAAAACTCGAGAGAAAACTTATTTCTTCATTTCGAAGTAAATAAGTAATTGATATGTATTTATTGTTTACCTTGGCCTGGTGGATTCAATCACTGAAAATCATTATTGAATTGTTCAATAGAATGTTAATATTTTTACCCCTACACCGCTAAATACTTCGTTGTGGGTCTTTATAATATTGTGCGAGTTTAAAATTTTGCCCCAGCTTTAAATAACCTTTTTTTATACTGTACTTTTAACCAACCCGTTCTGCAAAATCGATTTCGTTTAAATTTGTTTTTTTTCATCGATGGCTCATGTGAAACATATCGGGAAGTCGTGAAACAAGATTATTGTTGTTTTCCCACAATTACTACCAAGATAATTGTCAGCCATTAGAATGGAACATTTATTTAGAATATCGACTCTTACATAGCGCAATTCCAAAGAGTGATCATCACGCTTCGAACATTGTTACCCCTGGTCACTGGGTCATTTATTTCATTCCTTAAAAACCATCTCTGGGGAGTATACAGCCTGTGCTGCCAAGTAATGTAGCACACTAAGCTAAATCAATCACAAGATCAACCCCTGCCCTCACATGTACCCCTGGGTAGAGAGAAGCAATTGTAGTTAATTGTCTTGCTCGGGGACACAAGTGTCATGACCGGGATTCGAACCTACACCCCGATGACTCGGCAACCAGAACTTGAATCCGATGCACTAAATCGCTCGGCCACGACACTATTGTTTTACGTTATTGCTATATTGGTTTGAATAAATTCTCAAAACTGTCGTCGTGCCTTTATTCTTTGAGACTTGAGTTCATTTAAAATCATCAATTCAAAAACTTGCTTACAAATTCAAAATTTTCTTAAAAATCATCTAACGAGCAGTCTTAAAACTCCATTATCTCATAGAAACCTGAGATGAGATGTTACAGTGTGAGTACCAAGTTTGTTTATTTATTTATTTCAACATCTAACCTTGACATTCCATGCAGAATAAAGAACCGTACAAATTCTTCAGCAATTATGTACAATTATTGACTTAAAGGGGCCCGTTGCCTTGGATCGGGCGAGTTGGTCTGTAAAAAGCATTTGTAACCGTTTGTTATAAATGCATATGGTTAGAAAAATGTTTTAAAAGTAGAATACAATGATCCACACAAATATGTCTCGAAATGGCGTGGTTTTCCTTTTACATCGTGAACAAACACGCTCGGCCATTTTGTGGAGTCAAACCTCCACAAAATGGCCGACCGTGTTAGTTCGCACCACGCAATTTCGAGGCATATTTGTGTGGATCATTGTATTCTCCTTTATAACGTCTTTCTAACTATATGCATTTTATTATAAACGGTTACAAACGCCTTTTTAGACCAACTCGTCCGATCCAAGGCAACGTGACATTTCCTGGAACATTACCCATTTCTATAATGAAAAGTAATCCCATTTAATCAAAACAGTATAGCAATTTAAAGAATTTTATTCCAATCTTATATGTAAATGTTTACTTAGTTTGCGAAACTATTGAAACTTTTTGTTATTGACATATTTTATTAAATATGTTTATAACCGTCGTAACAAGACCGGTGATATTAGCCATGCAATGTTCCACAACTCAAATTGAAAGTACACTTTACACGGTACAATTTCTCTAGTTTAATTATCAACCATGCCAATATTTCAAATAATTAAAGCCGCTTCACCCCATTCGACCAATTAATGGTAATTAGCACGTGATACTGAACAGGTAGTGATAACGTTTAGTTCTCGCCATAAAGCAAGAACCCACTAAAGGAAGTTTGGTGGGTATTTTCACTGTACACGGAACCTCCTGGCCTTAAGAAAACTCGATCACCCTCTTGTAAAGACAAAACTGCACTGTTGCCTCCTTGCAAGACAGAACCTAGGCCATGGACAGTTCCCCTTACAATAACTATATCATTCTTCATCAGATTAGCAGAAGCACGACTTACGTCATCCAATTTCAAAAATGAAAACATGAATACATAGATGCCAGTCACATTACACGTGAAAGTGCCGGCAGGTAAGTCAAAGTGGGCGCCCTCTTCAAATAGTATTTCTTCAAAGGGCAGACTTGTACTTATTTCAGTAAAAACGGTGTTTCTAACTACACTAAAGGCCACCATCCGCCTACGACCAACACATTCACCCTGTTTACCCTTTAGTCCAACTGGTCCAGGTACTCCTCTGTCGCCCATTAAACCAGCTATTCCGGGCAGTCCTTGAGGTCCTTGGTTACCTGGCTGACCGACACCTTGTTCTCCCTTCTGGCCGGGTTGTCCTGTAGCGCCTCGTTCCCCATTCAACCCATCTGATCCCTTGTCTCCATTAGCTCCGTGCATACCTACATCACCAGAAGACCCCATGTCCCCTTTAGGTCCAGCCGGCCCGTATGGTCCAGCCGGCCCGTGTGGTCCAGCCGGCCCGTATGGTCCAGCCGGCCCGTATGGTCCAGGATGACCTGGGATACCAGGAACTCCTGCAGGACTGACTGGGCAGCATGGACCAGTTGGCATTCCTTCTTCCGGTGACGTCACGCTAGCATTGAACCCCATCAGATTCAAAACCGTCAGAAACAGGATAACTTGTTTTAATTCCTGCATCTGCAAAACATTGAACATGCAACAAATAAACCAACCAACCAAACTGTGAGACGTGTTTGTCTTGAGAGTTTTTGGCTATTTGCATTATTTGCCGATATTTTTTTCATGGAATTCTATCTTTAAAAATACTTGAAATCTCAAATCAGATTTCTTTTAGATTTGTCCCGATTTGTGTCCCGTACTTCTAGCCGCAAATCGATTTCTACACCATGTTTGAGATGGAATTGGGGTCATAACTTACTTGAATGGGGACTTTTCATAACGTTGGTCCAACCATTACCTTGGTATATATTCAAATTGAATTAAATAATCAAAATAAATAAACAATTATTTAATTGAATTGTTTATACCTAGTTCAACTTCTCAATTTTAAGTTTTTGTCCATTTGTTTCTGCGTACCTTGACATGTTGTTGAAAACCGGACTAGTAAAGTCAAGCTAACGCCCTAAACGTAATCTTAAGAGCAATGAAACAATGCATGTCAACCAGGACTTTATATTGCAATGATTGTGTGGTGCACAGTTAGTCAAGGTCACCCGTATTTAATCCTTGTAGATTCTGCTGCATTTGAGATTGGTATGGGGGTCAATTGTGATTCTAAATTCAGTGTAGATTCTAGGTTTTTAAGTCGAGTAAATGCTCTAGTGCTTAAAAAATTAATAAATACACCCGATCCCTCCTTTATAGACTTGACCCTTACGTGTATTTGGATATTCATGAATTGAAAACTGAAATTTATATAACCATACGAATTCCACAGAAGGACAAGTAAAGAGGCCATAAAAACCTTGTTGCTGGCTGCGCCTATTATTATTATTTAATTATTTTCCATATGTTAATGTGTTCTTAAATCACAGAGCTTAAATTGGCCTTAGATAAAACAATATATGATATAGACAAAATAGCAAATAAAAGTGAAATTCTTACTAGACGAAGAATGCGAGACCTAGGGTTAGCATGGAATCATTAAGCAGTTCTATTCCAAACCAGACTCGGTGTTCTTTATTCATTCGAAAGTTGGGA
Source organism: Plazaster borealis (assembly GCA_021014325.1). NCBI lineage: Eukaryota > Metazoa > Echinodermata > Asteroidea > Forcipulatida > Labidiasteridae > Plazaster > Plazaster borealis. Next base: position 11,740,124 of record CM037459.1, on the reverse strand, counting down.
AAAAATAACTGAGTAGCGATGTAATTAATCCACATCCAATGTTGTATTCATTTAAAATAACATGTAGTACTAGGTTTAGTTTGAGTTTTCATTTTTATCGATGGCTCTTTTAGATTCAGCCCAATCAGATTATTCCGTCCACTTTTTGACTAATTTGAGTGTGCACAAACCGATGAAGAGGATTCCCAAGTCTGCGATCGAAGGTTATAGGGCGCTATCTCAAAGCAATACTGGAAGACCCGAAGAGTTTTTTTAAAGGATGAAATTGTGAAACATTCTTTTCCCCAAGTGCGCCTTATTTTTGGCATCCGTTGTGAAGAAACCGATACCATGCAACCAGCCCCTTGTTCATCATCACATCTGAAAACTGTCCCAACAGTTGATTTTGTACTGAATTTGAGATGAGTTGGAGAAACAGTTTTCTTCTCCTAATGTTCTTGGGAGAACAAACACATTGGGGGCACTAACAATATCCATTGTGAAGAAACCGATACCAGCCCATTATTTATCAATTCGGAATGCAACTGACTTTTTACAGGTATCGTACACGTTTGGTAATGACTCAAAACAAATATTAGCATACAAACTTACTTGGTAACAAGCAACGGAGAGCTGTTGATAGTATAACACATTGTAGGAAACGACTCCCTCTGAAGTAACTTAGTTTTTGAGAAAAAGGTAATTTCTCACTAAAATAATGAAAACTTCTTGCAAGAAGTTTTTATTCCTATCTGAAAGCACACATATTTGTACAACAAGGGTGTTTTTTCTTTCATTGTTTTCTTGCAACTTCGATGACCAATTGAGCCCAAATTTTCACAGGCTTGTTTATGCATATGTTGGGATACACCAAGTGAGAACACTGGTTTTTGACAATTTCCAAACGTGTTCAGTGCCTTTAATAGACTAAAGTTTCAACTGAAATAAATAAAAAAGCCATAATTGTTTGATTTGTCTTCTGACTTGGCACATAACGACTGGACAAACTGGCGAGTCCTTATAACAGTCATAACGTTGCTTTAATGAAAACATAATAGAGAGAAACTACCGGTAACTTACCATAATGTTGTCTTCTGCGCTGTCTCTGCTAGTGTTGTTACCTTGATCATCAATGCTGAAAGGCTTTGTGGAGGTGTGGGTCTGGTAGCTTCTCCTTTTAAGTTCTCGAAGATTTCCAGACAAGTGACATTTTTAGTGTGTGATAACCGTCGGTGTATCACACGCAGTATTGGGCTGAAAGTCACCGACATGTGGGCGTGGCTTACTTAGCTTTCAGCCAGTGATAGTTTTGATAGGCATACACGATAATGATATTACAGGATGTTAGTCATATCTTGTAGGGGCGCTATAATCTTTTGTGAAATTGGAACTAGTCTAGTAGGTTCTTTTGTATGTTCATGGTTTTTAAGCAACTGAATTTATCTTAGGGATACTGTGCAAAGACAAAAATTTAAAACAAACTCTCACACTAGTGTTAATAAACGTTGAACCTGCTGTAGCACATAGGCCTAACACAAAATTGTTTAATTGGTTTTAATGATTGTTACAAAATTGATTCGATTATCGATGAGAGTATCCTGTAGGGGAATGTGTTCTTCAAGTAGAATTTATTTTCATGTTGGATTTTGCCCATCCCCCCTACCCCCACCACCACAAAATCAAACTTGCAAAAAGCACCAGTTCGGCCTAGTAAAACTTGTTTTTTATGCCCCCGCTACCGGTGGCGAGCCACCGAAGGGGCATACTGTTTCCGACATGTCATTCGACATGTCATTCCGTGTGTGTGCGTGTGCCTTCATATTCACTACCTTATTCACTACCTTCACCGAACAAGGTGTCGGTCAGCCTCAAGGACTGCCCGGAATAGCTGGTTTGATGGGAGATAGAGGAGTACCTGGAACAGTTGGACCAAAAGGACAACAGGGTGAATGTGTAGAGCGCACTCAGCGGGTGGCCTTTTCAGTAGTTAGAAACAAAGGTTTTAGAACATCAAGTACAAGTCTGCCCTTTGAAGAAATACTTTTTGAAGAGGGCGCCCACTTTGACTTACCCGCCGGCACTTTCACGTGTAATGTGACTGGCATCTATGTGTTCATGTTTTCACTTTTGAAATCGAGTTTTGGAAGTAGTGCTTTCGCTAGTCTGATGAAGAATAATACAATTATTGTAAGGGGGAACTGTCCATGGCAGTGCAGTTTTGTCTTTACAAGAGGGTGATCGAGTTTTCTTAAGTCCCGAAGGTTCCTTCTACAGTAGCTCTAGCCATCAAACTTCCTTTAGTGGGTTCTTGCTTTATGGCGAGAACTAGGCGTTATCACTACCTGTTCAGTAACACGTGCTAATTATCATTAATCGAAAGGGGTGAAGCAGCTTTAATTATTTTAAATAATAGCATGGTTGAAATAATCAAACTAGAGAAATTGTTCAGTGAAACCTGAGTTGTGGAACATTGCATGGCTAATATCACCGATCTTGTTAATACGGTTATAAACAATTTAGTAAAATATGTCAATAACAAAACATTTTAATGGTTTCCAAAACGAAATACTCAATTTTTTTAATAAATAAGTAAACATTTACATTTATGACTGGAATAAAATTCGTTAAATTGCTATACTGTTTTAAATTAATGGGATCACTTTTCATTATAGAAATGGATAATGTTCCAGGAAATGTCAAGTTCATACGAGATAATCAATGATAAAGATGTCATGGAAGAATTTCATGAGTTTAAGTCAATAATTGTACAAAATTGCAGAATAATTTGTACGGTTCTTTATTCTGCATGGAATGTCAAGGTTAGATGTTGAAATAAATAAATAAATAAATTTGGTACTCACACTGTAACATCTCATCTCAGTTTTCTATGAGATAATGGAGTTTTACGACTGCTCGTTAGATGATTTTTAAGAAAATTCTGATTTTGTAAGCAAGTTTTTGAATTGATGAGTTTAAATGAACTCTAAATGAACTTTACGTTTTGGAAAAACGGAAAGAACAAAATATGTCTCCACAGGGATGTAAAAAATAGAATTTTTACAAACCCATACAACACCATGCCGTCATATTCACTACCTTATGGAGACCGAGAACAAAACAGAAAAGGGAAAACAAAAGGTCTCCATAGGGGAATTCTAAAGACTTGGGTGCTCCACAAGGAATTTTGTGTACACAGTCTATGGGAGGTTCTTAACTACAGGGACGAAGGAAAGAACAAAATATGTCTACACAGGGATGTAAAAAATAGAATGTGTGTGTTTGTGGGTAGGTATCCACATTCAAACCGTGGACCTATAACAAAAGGGACAATAGGTCCACGGTTGCTATCACAAAGGAAATCATTGTGGTCCACGGTTGCTAACACAAAGAGTTGAACAAAGGAGGGTCCACGATTGCCGGTGTTTACACACGTGTGTGCGTGCACACATTCTATTTTTTACATCCCTGTGGAGACATATTTTGTTCTTTCCTTCGTCCCTGCAGTTAAGAACCTCCCATAGACTGTGTACACAAAATTCCTCGTGGAGCACCCAAGTCTTTAGAATTCCCCTATGGAGACCTTTTGTTTTCCCTTTTCTGTTTTGTTCTCGGTCTCCATAAGGTAGTGAATATGAGGGCATGGTGTTGTATGGGTTTGTGTGTGTGCGTGCGTGCGTGCCTGCAAATTATAACTCGAGAAGGACTCAAATGACAATTCAAAACTTGGCGTGTGGATTGGTCCTGGTATCCCCCCAACTCCAGAGGTCTGTCGTTGTTGGACCCTAGGCCAATTGTCAAAGTCATTATGGCTAAAACAAAAGAAATGTTGTCTGAGCAATACCTCGAGAAGTACTTGTCATATCAACTCCAAACATGGTTTGTGGATTGGTCTCGGGATCCCAAAGAAGCCTACTGTTTTTGGACTCCTGGATTAATTGTCAAGGTCATTATGGCTAAAACAAAGACATTTTGCTTGTGCGATAACTCTAGAAGGACTTGGCATATTATTAGAAGGTCCAAGTGATATTTTTAGAAAGACTTGGCATGTAACTCTAAACTGGCGTTTGGATTGGTTTTAGGATTTAGAAGCCAATTTATCCAAGCCAATAACAATCTAACATACAACTGCTCTTGTGCAACTTACTATGGCATTGCACTCTTTTTCTCTGTTTCATTTCACATGTTAATTGTTCCAAATGGTTAACTATATTTCTTTCATGAGTTTCCAGCACAGACCACCTTTATTGTTCTTTCATTCCCCACAGGCTGTCATTCATTTCAACTGACTTGTGTGTTGTATGTTCTGATTACATTAAACTCAATACACGAAAATATATGGAATATCAAAGTGAAATTTGGTTTGTAGATTGGACTTGGCCTTACAATGCAGAAGTCAAGGGTCAAAATTTATTCCCCCACAGAACTAGTCAGTACAATTGACTTGGTGTTGATCGATGTTGGAATCCCTTAGAAGTATATTGGTCCCCTCCCCCCGCATCCCCAGGTCAAATGTTCGGTCAATGTTATTATGGCTAAAACTAAATTATTTTATGGCTAAAATAAAATAAATGATGTCCCAGTGATAACTTCAGAAGAACTTGGTATGTGAACTCCAAACTGGTGTGTGGATTGTTCTCAGGAAGCCTGTTGCTTTTGAACACTATGCCAAATTTTAAGGTTGTTATGGCTAGAACAGAGGAAATGTTGTCTGAGCGATAACTTTTATAGGACTTGTCATATCAACTCCACACTTAGTGTGTGGATTTGTCATGAGAATCCGCCTATTTTGTTTGTGCGATAACTCCAGAAGGACTTAGCATACATGTATTATTAGAAATGATGTCCCAGTGATATGTTCAGAAAGACCTGGCATATAAACTCTAAACTGGTGTGTGGATTGATCTCAGGATCTAAAAGTTTATTGTTTTTGGACCACCTAGGTCAAATGTCAAGAAACAGACTAGCTTGTGGGGCATTTGTGTTTACCAAACACTACTTTTCTTGTTTGTTTCTGATTTTTTACTTAAACACTATCAGTTGCACTTTGAAGTGATTTTTCCATTCATTTGATATTGTATTTGCTTAGTTTGGAGATCTATATCTATGTATCCCGCGCTGGTATACGTTCGTTTACCACAGTGATTAGCGGCATGGATTTGGAACCTCTGGGGTCAATTTCAAGCCACTGACAGAGTTAGCAGAACATTGAAGTTTTGTCCAAGTTAGCATGGAATGCTAATAATAATAATAATAATAATAACAAGCTCTTATACAGCGCATTTTACAATAAATGTCTCAATGCGCTTTACATTAGTGCCCTAACATAGATTATATAATGTGTTTTGTAACATCATACAAACAAAAACGTAAATTTCCTGGCTCTACTGTAAAACACGCCAAATTTAATCATGGCGCATGAGCTTTGCGATTCTCCACTTGAGACAAACATCTTGTGAGCATAGACCGTGTGACCTGTGACATCACATAATTAGAAAAACGCCACATATAGCCTGGACTTCCTGCATACACGATTTGTAGGCCTACACAGGTAAATGGAAATGTTAAATTTTCTTGTTTTTATCACCTTTGATTTGAAGAAAGGGGGAATATCTCAACTCCTTTTTAACATGCAGCGAGTGACTTGTTCCAATACAACATTCCAGCAGTACATTGCCAGTACATGCCGACAGGCTTATTTCATATAGGTTATGGGGTTTTATTTTGCCTTTTTAACATTTTCATCTACATTTTTGTCTATAAGAGTGTTGTTAGTATGTCCAGGTATTGCCTAGGTTAATGTAAAGTTTACTTTTTTGCGACATTAATTAAGTTTAATTATAATTTGTTTTCCTCTACCCTTGACGATATACCGATTCTGTACACAAAGGCTGCTGACAGAGTTTTGTCCTGCCCAATTTTAACCAAATCACTGTTCCATATTGACTGACAATCCCTCTAGGACATGTGGCATGGTCCAGCTTAGAATATCATGACATAAAAATAATAACCCAACAAATAATAATGAAAACTTATAGAGCTCACAAATCTACAAAAAAGTGCTTACAGCGCGAATACAAATACAAAGCAAATGCATCAAATAAAATGAAACTAAAGCTTAGAAAATCAGAAACACAGCAGTAAAGAATTTTTTAAAAATCACGAAAAACATGAGCTGACCAGTGTTGTCGATGTGGGTAAGACTATGGAAACATTAAAATATGTCAGCATGTGCTGACAGCGTACCTCTTTGCAACGCTTTAAACTGTTACTCGCATAGCACTTGGATTAGATTTATTTATAAATTATGATACAAATTGTAAAATTTTCCATATGACTATGTAATCAATTGCCTGCCAGAAAGGCCCTGAATTCGACAAGGCAACTCATTTTGAAAACAAAGGTAACACGATGTTAAGACGAACAGAAAAACAAAGAGGGCGACAAAGATTCTTAGAAGAATGAATCTCGGTACACAGTTTAGTTCCGGCGTACAGCAGTGAATAGAAGCATTATATAACTCTGTATTGTCACGGTAAAGTAATGACACTTTCATCCAAACAGATGCACGAATACAATACAAATTAAGCATGAAGTCCAGGCTCTACTAGCCTTTTGTCAAGGCCTTCGTGGCTTGGACAGCTTCGTAAACAGCGGAGCGACTGGAACGGAGAGACCATGCGCGCGAGTCGAGTGGCACAGCCACGAGGGCCTTTTCCAACTTGATTTATGGTTTTCTTGATGAATTATTCATAAAGTATGAAGCGTGCATTATTCATAACTTGTATGCAAATAAGTAAAGGGCTGAACGATTAACCAATCAAAACGCGGACTTCCCCTAGTTTCGTCCATTTGGTAATAAAGCTCGGTTGAGTAAACGGAAAATACTAACAATAAATCAACTCCGACAACATGGAAGTGAGTTCATGGGGAAATAAGTTTGGAAAAAACGTTTATAAATGTAATAATGTAACAGAATGAAGAATCAATTACTTGAACATAATCCGGAAAAAGGTAGCGTGAATGCAACAGACATGAATGCATCATATACCCCAAAACGACTCTATAAACGAATCCAAGATGGACGATTGTTGTTTCCTCAGTGCACGGTGTGTGTGAGCGTGTCTATCCATTGAAACCGAGGACTTTAACAAAAAAGATCCGGGTGTTTGACAGAGCGAGGACGTCCTCGCTGGATTTTCGTGTACAAACCCATTGGGGACGTCGCAAAAAATTTATGTCCAAACAATGGGAGAACAAAGAGAAGTCCTCGATTAGCGGGATTCACAAACGTGTGTGCGTGTGTGTGTGGGCATGTCTACGCATTCAAACCGAGGACTTTAACAAAAGGGATCCGGGGAAAAGGTGTACCGAGGACGTCCTCGCTTTGATTTCGTGTACAAAACCAACGGGGACGTCGCTGAAAAAAACAACAGAGAACAAAAGGAAATTCCTCGGTTCACACCTTACACAATGTGTGCCTTCATATTCACTACCTTATGGAGACCGAGAACAAAACAGAAAAGGGAAAACAAAACGTCTCCATAGGGGAATTCTAAAGACTTGGGTGCTCCACAAGGAATTTTGTGTACAAAGTCTATGGGAGGTTCTTAACTACAGGGACAAAGGAAAGAACAAAAGATGTCTCCACAGGGATGTAAAAAATAGAATGTGTGTGTGTGGACACACGGAAGGGCATATGTGGGGTCCTGACAACAATGGAACAATTGACCCCACAAGGTCATTTCAATAGGAACAATTGGGCCCCACAAGGGAATTCTTCAGAAAAGGGAATAATAGAACAACAATAGCAGTACCCCATAAACCGGATCCGTAAGGATGTGTGTGTGTGTGCGTGTGCACGTCGTGTGTACGCGCGCATAGCTCACAGTAACTTGTTAATGAAGTCGTCGACGAAGCTAGTCAAAACACATTGGGCCGGGACCGCTGGAACTATTGAACTTTTACCATATCCGGTGGGATGGGGAGAGTTACGAAAACATCATGCCCGCGTGAGGGTTTAAACTCTTTATTTTGTCGAATTTCCTAGCAGCATATCCCATACAATTCCTTAAAGATTCGTCCGATGACACTATTATTCTATACTAGTTCTGATGACGACGAACCGTTCGCCATTTGTTTACATTTGTTAATTTGCATAATTTGTTAATGTATGCTGACCCGCTGACCCCCGTCGCTTCTGATTGGTTTATAATTTTGCTACCCTAGCAGGGTAGCAAAAATCGAGATATAAAGAAAAACATTAGAAACCGCAAACAAGTTGGAAAAGGCCCTCATGGCTGCGCCACTCGCGTGCGTGGTCTCCTCTTCGTGTCGCTTGGGATCGTGGCTCTACGTAGCTGTCCAAGCCACGAAGGCCTTGACAAAAGGCTGAGGCTCTACACGCACATGGTGGATCCGTGTAAAGGGCGAATACCATACATATCAGCCCTTGGAGATTAACATTTTCCATGGGCCAGACATCATGCCAGTATGAACTGACAGAGTTTGTTGGATGTTGTGTTTATTAAAATGATATACAAAATTTATGGAATGGAATTACTTTTCCAAAAATAATCGTGTTACATTATTATTATTAAATAATATTTGTTTTTCTTTCTTTTATTTTTTATCTTTTTGAAACATAACATAATTATTTCAAAATGCTGGATTATTTTTCTGGTAAGAAAGCAGTCAGACTAATTTCTTTGTTTCAAGTGATTTACTAGTAGCAAAAGTGCAAAAAGCACATTATGCTTCGACACTCTTAACTGTTCGATTCTCTGTATGTTCGATACTCTATACTGGTAAGATAGTACAATGACTGAAAGACACAAACTACACGTACTCATTGACAAGATTTCTTTTTTATACCTCTTAGAGCGTACGTGTTATTCTCTTTGTTATCAATTGGATCATGAGAAAACTGAAGAATGTATCGGTTTGTACGACCCTGGATCAGCTAGATGGTGGAAAGGACTTGAGGTAAGATTTAATCAACTTTGCATGGTGCGGTGATAAGAGGAAATAATATTGTACGAAACACGAGTGAAACTTTATTTAATAGATGTGAAATTTGCATCGGGGATAAGTTTTTACCCGTACACCGATGTCTGAAAAGCACTGTATACTTAGTACTTTCCCGAGTCTGTGAAAAAATCAAAGGCATATTACGAACCCACGACCTTTGCCATTCTAGAGCAGACGGGTGAAGCTATTTAAATCTGTTGCTGTGATTTGTCCCAGAAGAATTAGGTGGAAAGAGGAAAGTGGAGGCTCTACATAGCAAATTTAACCGTTATTTTAACTGGTTCGATACATACGATAACTACTCTGTGAGTTTACAAGATCATTTATTTTAGAATATTCCTTCTTTATTGAAATGTCTGCGTAATACACGTAGCAACTGTTTCGAATTAGAAGAAAATAAAAGCTTTCAAATTAATTACACTTTATGAGAAATACATTTTTTCAAATAATTATTGCACGGCATCTCATGGATCGAAATACAATAAAATGATATTCGACCTTAGAGCAGCAGTCCGCAAACGTTTAGCCGGCGAGCCAAGGAACATTTCAGGCACTCGACCGCGGCCTACCCGCCGATTTTGATCGCCAGCCGCTTGAACCCCCTCTCCCCTCCCTCGCTGTTGCAGAGATAATGTCATAGGCTAATGTTAACATAAGTAAATAAATTTTTTAAGCGGTTTGTTTTTTATTAATTACATATTTACGATTAATTGCATTGAACTGATAAATTAAAGTTGAACAAGCCATGTCTTTGTTGAAAGATTGATTGTGAGGCTGACGGAATAATGGAATGATCAAAAGTGTTGCGATAAGTTTGAGCGCTTCAGACGAAGTTTTGCGACTCTCCTTATTACAACTTTACCCGTGACTCTATTTTTGGTCCCAAATCATAGTTTGTGTACGTTGATTTAAAGACACTAGACACCTTTGGTAATTGTCAAAGACCAGTCTTCTCACTCGGTGTATCTCAACATATGCACAAAATAACAAACCTGTGAAAATTAGAGCTCAATTGGTCATCGAAGTTGTGTGCTTTCAGATGCTTGATTTCGAGACCTCACGCGTGAGGTCTCGAAATGAATTCAAATATTTTACTGAGAAATTACTTTTTTTCTCAAAAACGACGTTACTTCAGATGTTGTTTTATACTATCAACAGCTCTCCATTGATCGTTACCAAGTAAGTTTTTATGCTAACAATTATTTTGAGTAATTACCAATAGTGTCCAGTGCTTCTAAAGAACTCTCTTAATTACATTTTGAACCAACTGAAAAATAATGACATACATTTTCTCAACATCCTGAACAAGATCAGATCAATAAGTATATTTTGCAAATTCATTTAGAATGTTCACTATTTCTTGACGTATCTTTGGAGACTGTTTCTTAGTAGGACATATAAAAGCTGTTCTACGAAAGCCCGTTAGTGTCATCTCCACTTTATTTTCAAGAGCAGTTATTTTTTATTTTCAAGAGCAGCTCAGGTGTTCGGTGATTACCAGTGAGCCCCAAGGCGACCCTTACCTGGTTGGGGTGAGTGCTCGACATGGCCTCGTTCGTTTCCTAAAGGTCACTTTTTTAAAACTTTCGGTAGAGCAGTTTTTCTATTTTCAAGAGCAGTTACTTTTATATTTTCAAGAGCAATTCTTTCGACAGCACTTGTTTTTTTTTTCGAGAACAGTTACTTTTATCTTCAAGAGAAGTTTTTTTTTCAAGGGCAGTATTTTTTCTCGAAAGCAGTTATTAATATTTTCGAGAACTTTATGATTGTTGGGTTTATGATTTATGCTTATGGGACTTGCACTAAAACTACACCACTATCGCTAATTAATAACGCATTAATTAAAAATGACAATTTTTGTGGTCGAAAAGAGTTCGTCAAGACAACACCATTTTATTTCAACGTGCAAACTGTTTACATATATGATAAAACATTGTTGCTATAATCATCTTTAACTCATTTATGACCGTCACCATTCGAAGCCTATAGACGATGACACATACCGTTTGGTAAAATTATAGACTTATTGTTTGGCTACAAACCTGTAGAAAAACGACTTCGTAATCTTCGTCATTTTGTTTTTGCAAACTGGCAGTTATCAAAATATTGTTGGATTTTGTATTCAAAATGATCCTCAAAGTTTGTCTAAACCTTGCGGCGCTTATTATGTACTTCTGCATTGTCGCTGTGAATTATAGCAGGTCTTGGAAATCGTAGAACACCGGGGAATGAAGTTATATCCCATTGTTATAAAGCTTCAGACCCCTCAGAGGGGCTAGAATTGTTGGCTGCCTAAACTTTCGAATGGCTTCACCCCTTTTCTCCATAAGCTGTCTTTATGAATGGTTGATGACGACATAAAGGCTTGCTCTGAAGCCCTGCACCATAACCTTTCAACCCCAAACTGTTGTTAATTGGCCTATATAACCTTTACCCTGTCAAATAAATATCCCCGGCCTTTCAAAGGTTTTGTGTGGTTGGCTACAAGCTGTTATGGATAAAGATGACTGATGATTGTTATCAAGCCAGGCTGGCAATACCACAACCCAGAGCCGTATGTTGAGAGAGTTGCACAACAACTCGCGATTAGAAGCCATTTTGTATTTAAAAAAAACCCGCCTGGGCGAACACAGGGTGCCAGATTGTTCTGCCCATTGGGTTGTGAATGGAGATCAATGGTTACGCTGCATTTGGACCGAAAATGGCGTCCAGCAGCCACGTGACCAAAGAAAACTGGTCCCTCTATGTCGCAACTCTCTCGGTACACAGCTCTGCCTCAAGCCCCCTGAGGCCAAATACATAGTTATTGCTATACACAGGCTACTGATGCCAAATGGCGCTCCCCTTCCCAGGCATGTCATTTGTAATGACATTTTCAGGGTTAACAAAACCCAGTGCTTGTGTTTTCGGAGAGTGTGAGGGTGGAATACCTGAAAAGCCGTTTTCTTTGAAATTAATGGGCGGATGAATTACACAATTAGAATAAACCTATTGTGAATTACAATTACCGACTATCGCCGCAGGAGGTGACATACACAGTTCTTATAATATAATTTTGAGTTGTGTCATACAGTCATTGGCTGTCACTTTCTGTTACGCAATTATATTGCCTTTGTTTGGATACACGTGGCTATCCAACGAATACAAACGTACTAAGCGCCAGTTTAAGTTCGGTGATAATTAGCCTTTGACTGCTCTTTCACTCAAAGTGAAAGATGGAACCATTTTGTTAATATTTCACTATTTTAACCATGTTTTAAAGATATATAACTCAAAATTGCAATGCTGCTTAAACATCTCTCGATCAAATAATTATATGTAGCACGAGCACTAACTAGATCTAGAGAGTGTTAATGACTAGATCTAGAGAGTGTTAACGTCTAGTTTTCGCCAAAAAGCAAGAACCCGCTAAAAGAAGTTTGATGTCTGTCGTCACTGAGCAAGGAACCGCCTGCACTTAAGAAAACTCGATCCCCCTTTTGTAAAGACACAACTGCACTGTTGCCTGCTTGCAAGAAATTGCCAGTGCCAGATGTGTAAGCCCTTACAATAACGTCATCATTCTTTGTCAGACTGGCGTAAGCATTACTTGAGCCACCCACCTTCAAAAGGGAAAACATTAATGCATAGATGCCAGTCACATTACACGTGAAAGTGCCGGTAGGTAAATCAAAGTGGGTGCCCTCTTCGAACAGTATTTCTTCAAAAGGCAGAATCGTACCTGTACTTGTTTCAGTAAAATCTGTGTTTCTAACTACACTAAAGGCCACCCGTTGATGAGTGCGCTGTACACATTCACTCTGTTGTCCCTTTAGTCCATCTAGTCCCGGTACTCCTCTCTCTCTCCCCGCAATCCAGACAGTCCTTGTTTACCTGGCTGACCGACACCTTGTTCTCCCTTCTGGCCGGGTTCTCCTGTAGCGCCTCGTTCCCCATTCAACCCGTCTGATCCCTTGTCTCCCTTAGCTCCGTGCATACCTACATCACCAGGAGACCCCATGTCCCCTTTAGGTCCAGCCGGCCCGTATGGTCCAGCCGGCCCGTATGATCCAGGTTGACCTGGAATACCAGGAACTCCTGCAGGACTGACTCTGCAGCATGGACCAGTTGGCGATCCTTCTTCCGGTGACGTCACGCTAGCGTTGAACCCCATCAGATTCAAAACCGTCAGAAACAGGATAATTTGTTTTACTTCCCGCATCTGCAAAACATTGAACATGTAAAAAAATAAACCAACCAACCAAACTGTGAGACGTGATTGTCTTAAAAGATTTTTGCCATTTGCATTATTTGCCAATATATTTCTCATGGAATTCTACCTTTAAAAATACTACAAATCTCAAATCAGATTTCTTTCAAACTTGTCCTGATTTTTGTCCCTTTCTTCTAGCCGCAAATCGATTTCTACACCATGTTTTAGGTGGAACGGGGGTCATAACTTACTCGAATGGGGACTTTTAATAAATTTAGTGCAACCATTACCTTGGTGGTATTTATATTCAAATTGATTAAATAATCAGAATAAATAAACAAATATTTAATTTAATTGTCTATACCTAGTTCACTTTCTCAATTTTTAGTTTTGGCCATTTGTTTATACTGTATCTTGACTAGTAAAACTGGACTAGTAAAGTTAAAGTGTCACTACAGTGAGAATTTGGAAAGCAGAAACAATTATACACCTTGCAGATATTATATCAGACTACTGTTTTATGAGTTACATGAGTTATTTGGATTCGTAGGTTTTGTGTAACATCACATCAAAAAAGTTGGTCATTATTGGGGATTGGCGAAACTTTCGAGCAATTGGCCGTTGAGGGCGTTTGATTGGTTCGAAAATTCATGACGTCGCAAGGTGGATTAGGTTGCTTATGCTATTGCGCAACCACTGGCTACAGTAGTGTGCGAGCATGGACGGATGCAAGAGGCCTGCCGTGAAGCTCACGTCCTGATGGTTGAAGGTCTCTAAAAATGCCAAAAACGTGTGTTGTTGGAGGCTGCACAAGGAACACCAATATAAATCCGGTACGTAGCTTCCTAAAATTGCTGGGAGATTCAGCTAATTTAGGAAGGAGAGGTTGCGTTTTGTAAATCAACGCGATCGAACTTCATTCAATGCTTCACTGATGACTGCATGGAAACAGTCGTTGGCGAAGCCAAGCGAGAGTTTGGATTCGCCCGTAAAACTGCCCTGAAAAAGTGTGCAGTTCCCACACTGAAGGCCCCTAATACTGCCACAACGTGGTCTGCAGGGAAGCAAGATGAAAAGCCGGAAAGTGAAAGAGCCAAACGGAGGGGAAAAAAGGAGCAAACACAGGTAAGTCGGGGAGTGTTAGGCGAAACCGGGGAGGTAAAACTAAAATTCAGTATGGGGAGAGTGGGGACTCCCCGCGCAGATGATCGGGTCGGCCAAGCCGCCGAAGTTCTTTCCCGTTTTTGAAAAAAATGCGGCTTTGACATGTTATATTATTGTATGGCCCTTTTAATGAAATATATTTTATGGTAGTCATGCATTATGCTGTATTGTTTGATCAAACGATCGATCATGATGATCGGAAAAGCGGTGTCCGGATATCGGGCAAAACATGGTGTTCACATTGTCAATAAACAATTACTATGCTAATCCCTCTGTAAAATAGAAGTGGCTAGCTTCTTCCACCCGTCATTGTTGATATAATCCTGTTATTGTTACCTGTAGCTCTCAATAGTCTCTGAATGAGCTGTAGCTGCAGCTGCAGTATGAACTTGACAATTATTATGGGGCCAGGGATGATAAGGAAAAGCACAACCACATGATGATTATTTAAAGCTATCTGCATGTGTCCATAACAAATAAAACAGAAATAACTCACTCACTCACCACTTTTTCATTCATTATGACAAATGAGATACGTTCTTTGCTCATAAAAGATAACATTATTTATTGGTCATAATGAGTGAAATATTACTTGAGTGTCTTTCTAAAGTAATCCCCCAAAGAAAAGAAAAAAGAAAAACATAAATTTAAATCAAGTTATGAAGTTTAAGGGTGAATTTTAAATTTGTTCTCAATGGATTGCATTATTCTGCTTTTGCTAGATGCTGAAGGAACAGCTGAAACGACTGGACCCTCCGCGTCTGCTACACCGAGTACGCCAGCTCATTTGTCGGATGAGGTACATGAAATGTCGACTAGCCAAAAGGGACACAAGAAACATGGGAAGACACTGATTGGGGAGTTAAGCACAATGGAGGGTCACGGTCAGAGTTCAACAGAAACGTCGACTAGCCGAAAGGGACACAAGAAACATGGGAAGACACAGATTGGGGAGTCTAGCACAATGGAGGGTCATGGTCAGAGTTCAACAGGAACGTTGTTGAGTCGAAAGAGAAACAAGAAACATGGGATATAGATTGGAGAGTCCAGCACAATAGAGGGTGACGGTCAGAGTTCAGCAGGAACGGTGTAGAGCGATAAGACACACAAGAAGAAAAAAAGACTGACATTTGAAGAGAACATAAAACTGATGATACACATGCAGTATAACAATTTCCTTTTTCATACACATATAAGTGTGAGTAGGGTAAATTCATTTCAAATGGAGGGAAAACCAGCATTAAACTTCACAAACTTTATTTTCACCGTCATGAAAATTGTAGATTTTCCTGGCAACCCAAATAAACACTGTATATATCTCAAACTTCCTGTTCACTGAAAATTT
Source organism: Plazaster borealis (assembly GCA_021014325.1). Lineage (NCBI taxonomy): Eukaryota > Metazoa > Echinodermata > Asteroidea > Forcipulatida > Labidiasteridae > Plazaster > Plazaster borealis. The sequence goes on along the minus strand of CM037459.1, from coordinate 11,724,417 downwards.
GTGGTTTGCTGGCTGGCTGCATGCCTTAAAAAAATGGCTGCATAGAATCTTGAATCATGAAAATTGTAGATTCTCCTGGCAACCCAAATAAACACTGTATATATCTCAAACTTCCTGTTCACTGAAAATTTGTGGTTTGCTGGCTGGCTGCATGCCTTTAAAAAAAATGGCTGCATAGAATCTTGAACTGAGCATACTCGATGCCCTTTTTAACTACTGAAAAACATGAAATGATTGTTATTGTAGTCTGAATCCGAATTTAGGATAAAGAAAAATGTGTCTCAACTAATACGGTATCTAGAAAGTTCAGTGTTTTACAGAAGGCTAAAAATAACAAGCCAAAGGAATGTAAATTATGAAGCAAATATATTCTGTGACCCAGAATAAATGTTTATTTTAATCTTTCAATTTATCAGAAGTTGATATTGTAACAGAAAGTTGAAAAAAGTGTGCAAATACAAAATCACATCCTAATTAAACTAAAATTACAACAGTTTTTACAGCTTTTAAGCTATAAAATTTACTGCATTATCCAAAAGAAGCGTGACATTATTAGGGAAGTAGTGTATAAATGTACATCATGTACAGATGTAAATTGCCATTTTTAGATTAAAAAAGTTGCAAAAAATATCATGAAAGTGTCAACACTATGCCAAGATACAAAAAGGTAGTACCAGAGATGTACATGAATGAGAGGTGTAAATTACTTTCAAGTGGACATTTTTATTAAAAAAAACAAAACACATGGGTCAAAAGTGACAATATACTTCTAGCCATAGGCTAATGGTTTTACGAGCATAGCCAGCAGCTGATGGGCATTTGGTAGGCCAATGGGCTAGTGAATAAAATGCATTATATTAATGCAAAAAAATTCAGTATCTCAGGAAGGACATGATAATGCTCAACAACTTTTGTTTCTCGGTCTACTGATTTGTTGTTTTTGAAGTCTTGCTATAGTCAATTTTTCTTTTGAAATTCATAACTAACAAATTCTGTGGTGTATTTCAATAATTTAAATATGTAAATCTTGAAAATAAAACACTTTTTGTGCAGGACACATGTAATTACAAAATGCAGACACAAAAAAGAATGTTAATCCAGTTTGGGATAGCTGAAGCCTTTGTATGTACCATCTGGGTTTGGGTATGTCCGTCGGATAGTATTCATTACACAGGATGGGAGTTGAACCCGGTTGAATCTTCCCAAGTATCCCCAACACCATCTTACGACTTGACGATAAGCCACATGTTGATATTTCCTGGAGATAAATGAGAAATTAATAAATGGAACAAATAAGTACTAAGTGAGGATACTTGTGAATTTACTAGGTCATACAGTATAAAGTATAGCCGTTTATTATAACAGATCTGCCTTGTACTGTTGTTACATGTAATCTTGTTGGCCATATACAAACAATATAATTCTAAAATGGAAGGAAAGTTGTAAGTTTCTGTCGAGTTCAGAATTGTGTAATGGTTTTTTTCTAATCTGATTCTATGTTCTATTTAATGTGCAGTGCACATGAGTGTACTTTAACTATGTGCAGGTGGAATGACAAAAAAACAATGTCTTTTGTTGAACTTTATTTCAATGTACAATATGGATAATATTAAACAGTTCAAAGTTTTAAATATATATTCACTTTTGTCTTGAAACACTACTTACTGGTCAACCGTTCCCTGTACACCCCTTCTCCCATATTGAGCTTGGTACTGCAAACGTGCTGTCTGGAGAACTGCTGGAGCAGCACGCTTCAAACCACTCATGCTGGCTAAAACATTAGTCCGGAATCCAGGTCGATCCCCAAATCTGTCATTCTTGTGCTAACTGCATCAACCTCTTTACAGCAAATGCAGTTTGATATGACAGGTTGCATGACGCAATGTCCACAACTACACCTGAAAATAATTGGGGGGGGGGGGTGGAGCGGAAACAATTAATTTAACGTTGTCTTTCAGTCTAGTGTATAGTCTAGTGTCTTTTTTGTCTTTTTTTATTATTTGATTTATTATTATTTTTATTTATTTTTTCTTTGGGGGGGGGGGGTATTTTTATTTATTTTTTCTTTGGGGGGGGGGGTTCCCTTTTATAATTTAGTTGGGGTATGAGTGTGTCACAACATTTATCCGAAATTACTGTTATTGTTGAACTTACCATGGGGTAGCGTGCACTAAATTTAAATATCGAACTAGATAAGAATGCTGGGTGAGATTAAAGGTAATTCAGGATAGACAAGTTTTTTTCGCACAATCCGGGATTGAAATACCAACCTGGATTAATGACATTAGAACCATGTTTGATTTTTGAATGAAGCCTGACAATTTATTAGACATCATACTCAAGGTCCACCACATCCAACCCAACTCAAAACATATTTTCTCCATCTCTTTTATTTCAAAAATTTAATTTATTTTTAATAGGAATTACACAAACATGAACCATACACAATTTACAACTAGACTCATTGTACATGTTCTCTCTGTACACGACTATCTACGTACATGTACATGTACGAGTAAATTGTACATACATGTACAACACACACTGTGGTCCCTATTTTGGAAATATGCATGGCAATAATGTGTGTGCATGTACATGTACATGTACATGTACATGTACATGTACACTTTTATTGTACAAAATAGTCGTAGTCAATCGGCGAACTTCATATTCACCGTACTGGGCAATGAGAAATATTTCACGTATAAATATAGACCAGGCATGTACAGGTGTGTTATGATCCCCTTTTATCTTGATAAACAACTCACCATGTCGGTGTTTAAAACCCGATTGTGTCCTGTTCAGGGTCGACTTCGTCGTCATCTCCACCCTTGGCCTACCGGAGCGAGTGGCTCGAACCGGTAGTGTTCTGCACCACGGATTTCCTCATCCTGGTCTTCGACTTCGTCATCTGGCGAACTGAAACAAACTGCTGGAATCACTAGCAGAATTACTGCCACTGTCGCTACTGTCACCATGAACGACTTCCTCGGTTACACTGTTATCTTCCTTTCAGCAATGGTGAAATTTGGGCGAGAATTCGCGAAACAAGGTTGAGCGCAGGGAAAATATTTGCTCGTTCACGCAGTGTGGGACGCTGTTAGTGCGTGTCAACAAAACAGACCAATCCACCCGGTGACGTCACGCAGTTGGGCGCGGAATGGGGAGGCACAGAGGCTCTTTTCGCGATTCGGAGTGGCGAGTGCAAAAAATGGGGCTGTGAAAATCGTTGTTTAGGCATGACCAAAATTACCAATTTTTTTTTATTTTTTTTATGTGACATAATGAAGTATCATTCTACAGTTTTATTGGAAAAGGGAACCTCAAAAAAAATCGCTCTAGTGACACTTTAAACTAACACACCAAAAACGTATAATCTAAAGGGTCATGAAACAATGCATGTCAACCAGTGCTTTATATTATAAATATTGTGTGGTGCACAGTCAGTCAAGGTCACCGGTATTTAATCCTCATATATTCTGCTGCATTGGATTAGTATTGGGGTCAAATGTAATTCTAAAGTCAGTGTATATTGCTGGGGGTTTTAAGTTGAGTAAATGGCTGTAGTGCTTAAAAAATAAGTAAATACACCCGATCCCTCCTTAGACTTGACCCTTGCGTGTATTTGGAAATTTATGAAAACTGAAATTTATATTACCATACAAATTCCACAGAAGGACAAGTAAAGAGGCCATAACAACCTTGTTGCTGGCTGCGCCTATTACTATTGTTTAATTATTTTTCGTATATAAATTTGTTCTTAAATCACAGAGCTTAAATTGGCCTTAGATAAAATAATATATGATATATACAAAATAGTGACAAAATACAAAATTAAAGTGAAATTCTTACTAAACGGACGAAGAATGCGAGACCTAGGGTTTGCATGGGATCATCAAGCAGTTCTTTTCCAAACCAGAATCGATGTTTTTTATTCATTCAAAACATGGGAAAAATAACTGAGCAGCGGTGCAATGTAATTAATCCACATCCAATGTTGCATTCATTTAAAATAACATGTAGTACTAGATTTAATTTGAGTTTACATTTTTATAGATGGCTCTTTTAGATTCAGCCCAATCAGATTATTCCGTCCACTTTTTGACTAATTTGAGTGTGTACAAACCGATGAAGAGGATTCCCAGTTCTACGATCGAAGGTTATAGGGCGCTATCTCAAGGCAATACTGGAAGACCCGAAGAGTTTCTTAAAGGATGAAATTGTGAAACATTCTTTTCCCTAAGTGCCCCTTCATCATCACATCTAAAAACTGTCCCAACAGTTGATTTTGTACTGAATTTGAGATGAGTTGGAGAAACATTTTTTCTCTCCTAATGTTCTTGGGAGAACAAATACATTGCGGGCACTAACAATATCCATTGTGAAGAAACCGATACCAGCCCATTATTTATCAATTCGGAATGCAACTGACTTTTTATTTAAAGGTATCGTACACCTTTGGTAATGACTCAAAACAAATATTAGCATAAAAAATTACTTGGTAACAAGCAACGGAGAGCTGTTGATAGTACAAAACATTGTAGGAAACGATTCCCTCTGAAGTAACGTAGTTTTTGAGAAAGAGGTAATTTCTCACTAAATAATAAAATTTGTACAACAAGGGTGTTTTTTCTTTCATCATTTTCATGCAACTTCGATGACCAATTGAGCCGAATTTTTCACAGGCTTGGTCTTTGACAACTATCAAACGTGTTCAGTGCCTTTAATAGACTGAAAAAAACCCATTATTGTTTGATTTGTCTTCTGACTTGGCACATAACGATTGAGAAAACTGACGAGTCCTTATAACAGTCATAACGTTGCGTTAATGGAAACATAATAGAGAGAAACTACCGGTAACTTACCATATTGTTGTCTTCTGCGCTGTCTCTGCTAGTGTTGTTACCTTGATCATCAATGCTGAAAGGCTTTTTGAGCTGTGGGTCTGGTAGCTTCTCCTTTTAAGTTCTCGAAGATTTCCAGACAAAAGTGACATTTCCAGTTTGTGATAACCATTGCTGCATCACACGCAGTATTGGGCTGAAAGTCACCGACATGTGGGCGTGGCTTGCCTAGCTTTTTGCCAGTGATAGTTTTGATAGGCACAGACGACAATGATATTAACCTTACAAGGATGTTAGTACGATCTTATAGGGGCGCTATAATCATTTGTAAAAGTTTATTTGGAAATAGTCTAGTAGGTACTTTGGTATGTTCATGGTTCTTAAGCAACTGAATTTATTTATCTTTGAGGGATACTGTGCAAAGACACAAATTAAAAGCAAACTCTTACACTTGTGTTAATAAACGTTGAACCTGCTGTAGCACATAGGCCTAATACAAAATTGTTGCACTTTGAAGTGATTTTTTTCCATTCATTAGGTGTTCGTGCAATACAAGCACGAACACCTCTTTGTTATTGTTCTGTTTTTTGTTTTTTTAGGTGTTCGTGCAATATGAGCACGAACACCTCTTTGTTATTGTTCCGTTTTTTTTTTTTTTTTTTTTAGGTGTTCGTGCAATACAAGCACGAACACCTCTTGTTATTGTTCTGGGTTTTTTTTTCTTCTTCTTCTTCATCTTCTTCTTCACCGGAACTCTTCTCCAGAACAGAACTCAAAAAAGAAATTTAATTGAACCTTGAAACTTAGCATATACTTCAACCTTAACATGAGCACGGCACTTGCACAATTTCGTCATGATGACGTCATCAGGTGTCGAATTACAAGGTTTTTAAAGTTGAAAAATGATCATTTGGTATTTGCTGTATCTCATTGAATATGAAAGCTATGATGTTCATAATTGGGCATGTGATAGATCAAGACTGGGGCTACATTTCAAAAGTTAACGTAAAAATCGTATGACCTTTTCTTCAAGGTCAAGCCCCTAGGTCAAAGTTTGCCTTTGGTTTTTTTCTTGAAAAACATCATTTTCGGGATTATCTACGGCATAACTCAAGATTGAAATTGAATTTTACATTGAAACTCATCAGACATTTGAACCTAAATATCAAGACGACACAAACGTGATGATGTCATGATGACGTCATTAGGTATTGAATTACATTAAATCAAAGTTTAATATTTGAAAAAAAATCATAACTCATGAACGACATGTTGGATTTTTACAATCTATACATCATCGGAAATTTCGTTAAAGGTTCAACAAACGCTGCACAGAAAGTGACCCCATTTGACCTTGACTTCCGGTTCAACCCAGAAATTTAAAATTTCATAATATTCGTATCTCAAAAACCACTTATCATTTCAGCATAATTTTTGCATCAGATTGTAGAAAGTTGAGCCTGCTCAAACTTTTGCACAGAAATAACAACATTTTGACATTTACATCTTGTCTTATGACCACCGGCATTAAAGCGCACGTTTGTGTTGACCCACTTTGATAACGCGAGATACTGTTATAGCGCGTGTACAACAGAAACATGCATTTTGAACGTGTAGTTCAGTTTACATCAACTACATGTAGGAATACATTTAACATCGCTGGATGTTACCTTGTATATTGCGCACCCCGGCATAAAGATAATCCATGTAGTACTTGAAAAATTCGTAACTCCTGAACCACACATTGGATTTTACAAACTATACATCATCTGAAAGGTCTTTATAAAACCTGACTTACGCTACACTTATTGTGACCCCGTTTGACCCCGACTTCCGGTTCAAAGCGGAAGTTGAAATTTAATGTTTCAAAATTCATAATTCCTGAACCACACGATGGATTTTTACAATCTATACATCATTGGACAAGTATGTAACAACTTAACAAACAATATACAGAATGTGACCCCAATTGACCTTTACTTCCTGTTCAAACCGGAAGATGAAATTTAATATTTGAAAAAATCAGAATTCCTGAACCACACATTGGATTTGTATCATCTATACATCATCAGAAAGGGCTCCAAAGATTTAAGAAAAGCTACACACTGTGACCTCATTTGACCTTGACTTCCGGTTCAAACCGGAGAGTGAAAGTTAATGTTTCAACAAATTGTTGGAGGTTTACAATCCATACACCATCTAAAACGTCTTCATAAACTAAACGCGCTACACAAAATGTGACCCCTATTTGACCTTGACTTCCGGTCAAAACCGGAAGTTGATGTTAATTTTTTTTTGAAAAATTCATAACTCCTGAACCAGGAATTGGATTGATAAGGTATAATGACCTATTCATTCAATCACTCACCACAAACACCGTGTTTTTGTAGTAAACAAAAATTCAATGTATAGTTTTCTTTTCTTCTCCATCTTCTTCTTCTTCCCTGGAACTCTTCTCTACAGCATAACTCAAGATTGAAACTGAATTGAACAATGAAACTCATCAGACAATTGAACCTCAGTATGAGGACGGCACAAAGTTAATGACGTCATGCTGACGTCATCAGGTGTCGAATTACAAGGTTTTTAAAGTTGAAAAATGATCATTTGGTATTTGCTGTATCTCATTAAATATGAAAGCTATGATGTTCATAATTGGGCATGTGATAGATCAAGACTGGGGCTACATTTCAAAAGTTAACGTCAAAATCGTATGACCTTTTCTTCAAGGTCATTCCCCAGGTCAAAGTTTGCCTTTGGTTTTTTCTTGAAAAACATCATTTTCGGGCTTATCTACGGCATAACTCAAGTTTGAAATTGAATTTTACATTGAAACTCATCAGACATTTGAACCTAAATATCAAGACGACACAAACTTGATGATGTCATGATGACGTCATCAGGTATTGAATTACATTAAATCAAAGTTTAATATTTGAAAAAATCATAACTCATGAACGACATGTTGGATTTTTACAATCTATACATCATCGGAAAGTTCGTTAAAGGTCCAACAGACGCTACACAGAAAGTGACCCCATTTGACCTTGACGTTCGGTTCAACCCGGAAATTTAAAATTTCACAAAATTTGTATCTACAAATCTATTTATCATTTCAGCATAATTTTTGCATCAGGTTGTAGAACGTTGAGCCTGCTCAAATTTTTGCACAGAAATAACAACATTTTGACATTCACATCTTGTCTTATAACCACCGGCATTAAAGCGCACGTTTGTGTTGACCCACTTTGATAACGCGAGATAGTGTAATAGCACGTGTAACTCCTGAACCACACATTGGATTTTTACAATCTATACATCACCTGAAAGGTCTATATAAAACCTAACATACGCTACACTTATTGTGACCCCGTTTGACCCTGACTTCCGGTTCAAAACGGAAGTTGAAGTTTAATGTTTCAAAATTCATAATTCCTGAAGCACACAATGGATTTTTACAATCTATACATCATTGGACAAGTATGTAACAACTTAACAAACGATATACAGAATGTGACCCCAATTGATCTTTACTTCCTGTTCAAACCGGGAGATGAAATTTAATATTTGAAAAAATCAGAACTCCTGAACCACACATTGGATTTTTATCATCTATGCATCATCAGAAAGGGCTCCAAAGATTTAAGAAACGCTACACACTGTGACCTCATTTGACATTAAATTCCGGTTCAAAACGGAATTTGAAACTTTATAGTTGAAAAAATCATAACTTCTGAACCAAATATTGGATGTTTACAATCCATCCATCATCTAAAAGGTCTTCATAAACTGATCTCGCACTACACAAAATGTAACCCTACTTGACCTTGACCTCCGGTCGAAACCGGAAGTTGATGTATACGTTTTGTAAAATTCATAACTCTTGAACCAGGCATTGGATTGGTAATGTTAAATGTCGTTACGTATTCAATCAGTCGCTCACCACGAACACCTTGTTTTTGTAGTAAACAAAAACTCAATGTCTAGTTTTTTCTTCTCCTTCTTCTTCTTCCACTCAACTCATCTCTGGATCATAACTCAAGATTGAAACTGAATTAAACATTGAAACTCATCAGATAAGTGAACCTTAATAAGAAGACGGCACAGTTGTCATTACGTCATGATGACGTCATCAGGTGTTGAATTACAGGGTTTTTAAAGTTGAAAAATGACCTTTTGCTTTTTGCTGTATCTCAACGAATATGAAAGCTATGATGTTCAAAGTTTTTGCATCTGATAGACCAAGGTTGGGGCAACATTTGAAAAGTTAACGCCGAAATTGTACGACCCTAGCTTCCGGGTCGTTACCCTGGGTCGAAGTTCACCTTCGTTTTTTTTTAGTCAAAAAAAAACTTTCGAGCTTATCTACGGAATAACTCAAGATTGAGATTGAATTGAATATTAAAACTCAATAGATAGTTGAACTTCAGTATCGAGACAACACATACTTAATTACGTCATGATGACGTCATCGGGCATCAAATTACAATAAGTCAAAGTTTAATATTTGTAAAAATCATAACGCAAAAACTATAATTCGGATTTTGGCAATCTACACATCATCGGATAGGTCGTCAGAAGTTTGACAAACGCTTCACAAAACCCGTACAATATTTTAACTTATTTTTGGTTCAAAACGGAAGTTTAAAATTTCGTAATATCTTATCGTATTCATATCTTTAAAACTACTGATCATTTCAGCATAATTTTTGTATCAGATTGTAGAACAGCAATCCCTTTTAAACTTTTGCACAGAGATAACAACATTTTAACCTTGAACATCTTGTCAAAAGCGGACAACGATGGGCACCTTCCCACTCGTACCCCCCCTCCACTTTAATTGACAAAGCATTATGTACCCATAACGTTAAAAACTCATGCAAGCTACAGTTCACGCGCTGACTGTGTGTACTGTCGCCGTCCTTGTTTTTTAGATGTGGCAGCGGCAAACAACATAATCAACAGCGCCCTCTTTCGTTGAATATTAAATAAACAGCGCTGATAATAGAATCGTTTTGGGGGCTTATCTACGAAATAACTCAAGATTGAAATTGAATTGAACATTGAAACTCATAGGATAGTTGAACCTCAGTATCAAGACAACACAAACTTAATGACGTCTTGATGACGTCATCGGGCATCGAATTATAATAAATCAAAATTTTATATTTGTAAAATTCATAATTGACAAAGCATTATGTACCCATAACGTTGAAACTCAAGCAAGCTACAGTTCCTGCGCTGACTGTGTGTACTGTCGCCGTCCTTGTTTGTTAGATCTGGCAGCGGCAAACAAAATATTTCAACAGCGCCCTCTTTCGTTGAATAAACAGCGCTGATAATAGAATCGTTTTGGGGGCTTATCTACGAAATAACTCAAGATTGAAATTGAATTTAACATTGAAACTCATAGGATAGTTGAACCTTAGTATCAAGACAACACAAACTTAATGACGTCTTAATGACGTCATCGGGCATCGAATTATAATAAATCAAAATTTATCGTTATAAAGCTCATAACTCGGGAACCATTTATTTGATTTTTACTATCTACACATCATCGGATAGCTCATTTAAAGTTCGACGAACGCTACACAACACCTTACACTCTTTGACCTTGACTTCCGGTAATATCTTATCTTATTAATTATCTTTAAAACTACTGAACATTTCACGTTCCCAACAACATATATAATTTTCATGGCCAGAAACTTCTTTAAATAAAAGTACTTGACTAAAAGAAAATCCGGCCCACGTAAAACTCCTTAAGGTTGGGACCACAATGGTCCCAGATGTTCGAATACGCGTGAGACTTGCACAGTCTATAAGTAACAACGTCTTGCACCAACACTACCATATCAGCTGCATTCATGATCAATGTAAAAAAAACCTAAACCATCTAAAAGGTAGTCAAAAACTAATCACGCGCTATAAAAAATGTGACCCTATTTGACCTTGACTTCCGGTCAAAACCGGAAGTTGATGTTTAATTTTTGAAAAATTCATAACTCCTGAACCAGGAATTGGATTGATAAGGTATAATGACCTATTCATTCAATCACTCACCACGAACACCGTGTTTTTGTAGTAGACAAAAACTCAAGGTCTAGTTTCTTCTTCATCTTCTTCCTCCTTCCACGGAACTCTTCTCTAAATCATAACTCAAGATTAAAATTGAATTGAACTTTGAAACTCATCAGACAATTGAACCTCAATATGAAGACGGCACCAACTGACTGACGTCACGATGACGTCATCAGGTGTCCAATTACAAGGTTTTAAAGTTGAAAAATGATCATTTGCTATTCTCTGTATATCCTTGAATATAGAAGCTACGATGTTCAGTATTGGGCATCGGATTGATCAAGACTGGGGCAACATTTCAAAAGTTAACGCCAAAATCGTATGACCTTTACTTTCGGTCGTACCGGAAGGTCAAAGTTTGCCTTTGTTTGTTTTTCATTAAAAAAATATATTTCGGGGCATAACTCAAGATTAAAATGGAATTGAGCATTGCAACTCATCAGAAAATTGAACCTCAATATCAAGACGACACAAACTTGATGATGTCATGATGACGTCATCAGGTATTGAATTACAATAAATCAAAGTTTAATATTTGTAAAAATTCATAACTCATGAACGACATGTTCGATTTTTACAATCTATACATTATCGGATAGGTCGTTAAAACTTCAACAAACACTACACAAAGCATGACCCCTTTTGACCTTGACTTCCGGTTCAAATCGGAAGTTGAATATTTCATAATATCTCGTCTTATTCATATCTTCAAAACTACTAATCATTTCAGCATAATTTTGGTTTCAGGTTGTTAATCCCGCTTAAACTTTTGCACAGAGATAACAACATTTTGACCTTAAAATCTGATCGAAAAGGACGTTAAAGCGCACCTGTTGACCCACACGTTTGCACTATGTACATCAGTACATGTACATAACGCTGAAATGCACGCAAATGTGTGAATCTCCGTTTGTGTGATGTGGTGGTTTCAGGTTGTTAATCCCGCTTAAACTTTTGCACAGAGATAACAACATTTTGACCTTAAAATCTGATCGAAAAGGACGTTAAAGCGCACCTGTTGACCCACACGTTTGCACTATGTACATCAGTACATGTACATAACGCTGAAATGCACGCAAATGTGTGAATCTCCGTTTGTGTGATGTGGCGGGAAATCTTGGAGTTTTCCCAACAGCGCCCTCTTTTGTTGGATATTTAGTGAAAAAGCAATGAGCGCAGAGCGGAGAATCGCGAAAGTCGAATGATAATGAACAACAACGTCTGACTACATGTAGGAATACGTTGGCATTGATGTTACAAGATATATTGCCCATCCACAGATAATCCATCTAATATTTGAAAAACTCGTAACTCCTGAACCACATGATGGATTTTTACAAGTCAAAGACTGCCGTTGGAATCGAGAGACGGAGGATAATATACGTACGTTCTAATGGGGTTTTCGTTAAAAGGCATTGGATTGGGATAAGTTACATACCATCGTGTACCTTATCAAATTTATTAGTATGAAAAACACATTTTTGTTAATGTGACGTCATCAGGTGTCAAATTACGGTAATTCAAAGCTTTAATTAGTTAATCTTTGCAGCACCATATCTCAAGAAGTAAACAGCCGATTGTCAAACTTTTTTCAGTTATTGACTCCTTGGGTATTGAAAATTAGCCTTGGGTTACCGTGACCCCATGTTGACCTTTACTTCCGGGTCAACCGGAAGTGGGACCATATTTCAAGAACTACACAACTGATTTTCAAACTTTGTTCAGTTATAGACTCCTTGGGCATTGGAAAATAGCCTTGGGTAACCGTGACCTCATGTTGACCTTTATTTCCGGGTCAACCGGAAGAGAAACCATATCTCAAGAACTACACAACCGATTTTGAAACTTTTTTCAGTTATAGACTCCTTGGGCATTGGAGATTAGCATTGGGTAATCGTGACCCCATGTTGACCTTTACTTCCAGGTCAACCGGAAGATTTGACCAAATGTTTGACCTTGACTTTCGATTCAAATAAAAAATGTTTGATTCTTGAATTATGAGACGTTTACTAAAATACATGCAGGATAAGTTTCAATTCAAGGATCACCGACACGAACACCTGTTTTTGTGATCTAACAAAAACTCAAGGGCTAGTTTCTTTTTCTTCTTCATCTTCCTTCCCCAGAACTCTTCTCTAAATAATAACTCAAGATTGAAACTGAATTAAACATTGAAACTCATCAGACAACTGAACCTCAATATAAAGACGGCACCCTAACAATGACGTCATGATGACGTCATCAGGTGTCGAATTACAAGGTTTTTAAAGTCGAAAAATGACCATTTGCTATTTGCTGTATATCCTTGAATTTGAAAGCTATGATGTTTATAGTTGGGCATCGGATAGATCAAGACCGGGGCAGCATTTGAAAAGTTAAAGCCAAAATCGTATGACCTTTACTTCCGGTCGTACCGGAAAGTCAAAGTTTGCCTTTGTTTGTTTTTCATAAAAAATTATATTTCGGGGCATAACTCAAGATTAAAGTGGAATTGAGCGTTGCAACTCATCAGATAATAGAACCTTAATATCAAGACGGCACAAACTTGATGATGTCATGATGACGTCATCGGGTATTGAATTACAATAAATCAAAGTTTATTATCTGTACAAATCCATAACTCCTGAACCACATGTTGGATTTTTACAATCTACACATCATCGGATAGGTTGTTAATAGTTCAACAAACGCTACACAAAGCATGACCCAATTTGACCTCGACTTCCGGTTCAAACTGGAAGCTGAACATTTCAAAAATTCAATTTCAATTCATATCTCAAAAACCACGTATTTGTTTATCATAATTCTTGCATCAGGTTATAGATGATTGAGCCTTCTCAAACTTTTGCACAGATATGACAACATTTTGATGTTTACATCTGGTCAAAACCGGACGTTAAAGCGCACGTTGACAACGCGTGATACGTGTACACATTATGCTGAATTAGACTTGGGTCCAAGTCCATGAGCGTGTTCACCGGTTTGCTAATACCGTTTTCCTAAAATAGCGCCCTCTTGTGGATCAACATTGACGTGACTCACGTTGACAACGCACGACGGCACGATATGAAGGCCCTACGATCACGCTGTAGTGAGTGACAGTCGGTATAGTCTTGGTTCCAAGACGCTCCAGTTGAAAACTAATGTATGTACTGTACAGCTACACGTATGAATACATTTGGCGTGACTGTGCAATATAGAAAGAAACAACGAGCGAAAAATTCAATATTTGAAAATGTCATAACTCCTGAACCACAAATTGGATATTTGCAATCCATACATCATCTGAAAGATCTTAATAAACTTAACACGCGCTACACAACGTGTGACCCTGTTTGACCTTGAATTCCGGTTCAAACCGGAAGTTGAAATTTAATATTTAAAATTATCTTAACTTCTGAACAACTCTTTCGATTTTTACAATCTATTCATCATTGGGAAATTATGTAACAACTTTAAAAACAATATACAGAATGTGAACCCAATTGACCTTTACATCCTGTTCAAACCTGAAGATGAAATTTAAAATTTGAAAAAATCAGAACTCCTGAACCACAAATTGGATTTTTATCATCTATACATCATCAGAAAGGGCTCCAAACATTTAATAAACGCTACATACTGTGACCTTATTTGACCTTGACTTCCGGTTTAAACCGGAAAGTGAAAGTTAAAGTTTCAACAAATCGTAACTTCTAAACAACACATTGGATTTTAACAATCTATAAATTATTGGGAAAGTTCGAACAACTTAAGAAACAATACACAAAATGTGACCTCATTTGAGCTTGACTTCCCGTTCAAACCGGAAGATAAAATTTAATATTCGTAACTCTTGAACCACACACTGGATTTTTACAATCCACACATCATCTGAAAGGTCTTTATAAAACCTGACATACGCTATTTCACGCGCTGGTATACGTTCGTTTACCACAGTGATTAGCGGCATGAATTTGGAACCTCTGGGGTCAATTTCAAGCCACTGACAGAGTTAGCAGAACATTAAAGTTTTGCCCAAGTTAGCATGGAATGTTAACATAGATTATATAATTTGGTTTGTAACATCATACAAACAAAAACCTAAAGTTCCTGGCTCTACTGTAAAACGCGCAAAAATTAATCATGGCGCATGAGCTTTGCGATTCTCCTCGTGAGACAAACATCTTGTGAGCATAGACCGTGTGACCTGTGACAACACATGTTTACAAAAAAAGCCACATTTAGCCTGGACTTCCTGCATACACGATTTGTAGGCCTACACAGGTCAATGAAAATGTATTTTTTCTTGCTTTTTATCAACCTTTGATCCGAAGAAAGGGGGAATATCTCAACTCCTTTTTTAACATGCAGCGAGTGACCTGTTTCAATGCAACATGCCTGTAGTGCATTGTCAGCACATGCCGACAGGCTTATTTCATATAGGTTATGGGGGTTTATTTTGCCGTTTTAACAGTTTCATCTACATTTTTGTCTCTAAGGGTGTTGTTAGTATGTCCAGGTATTGCCTTGGTTAATGTAAAGCTTACTTGTTTGTTACATTATTTAAGTTTAATTATAATTTGGTTTCCTCTACCCTTGACGATATACACAAAGGCTGCTGGCTCACAAATCTACAATAGTGCTTATAGCGCGAATACAAAAAAGAACATGTGCATCAATTAAAATGAAACTAAAGCTTAGAAAATCAGGAACACATCAGTATAGAAATTTTAAAAATCACGAAAAACAAGAGCTGACCAGTGTTGTCGATGTGGGTAAGACAATGGAAACATTAAAATATGTCAGCATGTGCTGACAGCGTACATCTTTGCAATGCTTTAAACTGTTACTGGCATAGCACTTGGATTAGATTTATATATAAATAATGATACAACACGTAAAATTTTCCATGTGACTATGCAATTTATTGCCTGCCAGAAAGGCCCTGAAATTAACAAGGCCACTCATTTTAAAAAACAAAGGTAACACGATGTTTAGACGAACAGAAAAACAAAGAGGGCGACAAAGATTCCTAGAAGAATCCACCTCGGTATACAGTTTAGCTCCGGCGGACAGAAACTCAGGGATAAAACTCCTTGCCACACCGGCGTTGCTAGAAATTTGCTCACTTTTATTTAGAGGCTAGTGATGTTAAAATAATGCTACCACAATTGTCCCTTTTGTCTCTGCATCAGACAGAGTATCAACTTAAAACTGAAAAACGTTTGTAAAGTCGTGTTTTGTATTAGGGTTTTTGTAAATTTGACTGACAACCTATTTTTTTTCGACAGTTTATTTACCCGGAGTTAGAGTTATCTTATAGTCATAGTTAGTTGCGTGTCTAGTAATGAAATCGCTATAACTTGATGAGGTAGGGTTTAATAGTTGACTGATCAAATTTAAACATGTTAAAATGAACACTTTAAAAAGATAAGATCAGCTTGAAGCTAAGAAACTGGTCGCATTTTGAATTTCACCGGTTATTTAATGACAACTTCCGAGCTACAAGGATATTTAGTTAGCAGGCACGGTAACGTACAAGTACCTGCATGTGTGCTTCCATTTTACCGGTATGGCCAATTAAAAAGTCTGTATGCAATTACTAAACATTCCACTTTACTCTGATTACGCTTTTGATCAAATAAATTGAAGTTATGACAACACCATTTTAATTCAATATGCAAACTAATTACAATGTATTAAAATATATATAACGCATTAATAATTAAACCGTTTAGCATAATTTAAAAGTTTAAAGCGTCATTAAGTTTTCTTTTCAGTCGGGAGCCAACATGTGGGCAATAATGATTTTAATAAGAGTTGACATGGATGAAATCAAAATACTAATTATACTTTGAATGATTTGGAGGAAATCATTATCGAGATTAGGCACCGTGTATTACAGGAAGACTTTGAAAACTCGAGAGAAAACTTAATTTCTTCATTTCGAAGTAATTAAGTAATTGATATGTATTTATTGTTTACCTTGGCCTGGTGGATTCATTCACTGAAAATCAGTATTGGATTGTTCAATCTAATGTTAATATTTTCACCCCTACACCGTTATAAACTTCGTTGTGGGTCCCGGAACTCTTCTCTAAATAATAACTCAAGATTGAAACTGAATTAAACATTGAAACTCATCAGACAACTGAACCTCAATATAAAGACGGCACCCTAACAATGACGTCATGATGACGTCATCAGGTGTCGAATTACAAGGTTTTTAAAGTCGAAAAATGACCATTTGCTATTTGCTGTATATCCTTGAATTTGAAAGCTATGATGTTTATAGTTGGGCATCGGATAGATCAAGACTGGGGCAGCATTTGAAAAGTTAAAGCCAAAATCGTATGACCTTTACTTCCGGTCGTACCGGAAAGTCAAAGTTTGCCTTTGTTTGTTTTTCATGAAAAATTATATTTCGGGGCATAACTCAAGATTAAAGTGGAATTGAGCGTTGCAACTCATCAGATGATTGAACCTTAATATCAAGACGGCACAAACTTGATGATGTCATGATGACGTCATCGGGTATTGAATTACAATAAATCAAAGTTTGTTATCTGTACAAATTCATAACTCATGAACCACATATTGGATTTTTACAATCTACACATCATCGGATAGGTTGTTAATAGTTCAACAAACGCTACACAAAGCATGACCCAATTTGACCTCGACTTCCGGTTCAAACTGGAAGCTGAACATTTCAAAAATTCAATTTCAATTCATATCTCAAAAACCACGTATTTGTTTATCATAATTCTTGCATCATGTTATAGATGATTGAGCCTTCTCAAACTTTTGCACAGATATGACAACATTTTGATGTTTACATCAGGTCAAAACCGGACGTTAAAGCGCACGTTGACAACGCGTGATACGTGTACACATTATGCTGAATTAGACTTGGGTCCAAGTCCATGAGCGTGTTCACCGGTTTACTAATACCGTTTTCCTAAAATAGCGCCCTCTTGTGGATCAACATTGACGTGACTCACGTTGACAACGCACGACGGCACGATATGAAGGCCCTACGATCACGCTGTAGTGAGTGACAGTCTGTATAGTCTTGGTTCCAAGACGCTCCAGTTGAAAACTAATGTATGTACTGTACAGCTACATGTATGAATACATTTGGCGTGACTGTGCAATATAGAAAGAAACAACGAGCGAAAAATTCAATATTTGAAAATGTCATAACTCCTGAACCACAAATTGGATATTTGCAATCCATACATCATCTGAAAGATCTTAATAAACTTAACACGCGCTACACAACGTGTGACCCTGTTTGACTTGAATTCCGGTTCAAACCGGAAGTTGAAATTTAATATTTAAATTTATCTTAACTTCTGAACAACTCATTCGATTTTTACAATCTATTCATCATTGGGAAAGTATGTAACAACTTTAAAAACAATATACAGAATGTGAACCCAATTGACCTTTACATCCTTTCAAACCTGAAGATGAAATTTAAAATTTGAAAAAATCAGAACTCCTGAACCACAAATTGGATTTTTATCATCTATACATCAACAGAAAGGGCTCCAAACATTTAAGAAACGCTACATACTGTGACCTTATTTGACCTTGACTTCCGGTTTAAACCGGAAAGTGAAAGTTAAAGTTTCAACAAATCGTAACTTCTAAACAACACATTGGATTTTAACAATCTATAAATTATTGGGAAAGTTCGAACAACTTAAGAAACAATACACAAAATGTGACCTCATTTGACCTTGACTTCCCGTTCAAACCGGAAGATAAAATTTAATATTCGTAACTCTTGAACCACACACTGGATTTTTACAATCCACACATCATCTGAAAGGTCTTTATAAAACCTGACATACGCTACACTAATTGTGACCCCGTTTAACCTTGCCTTCCGTTTTAAACCGGAAAATGAAATTTAATGTTTGTCAAAAACATATCTCCTGTACCATGCACACAATGGATTTTTACAATCATTACGTCATTAAACATGTCTTTAAAATCTCAACAAGCACTACACAAAATGTGACCCCATTTGACCTGACTTCCAGTTCAAACCGGAAGTTAAGGTGTTATAATGGAAAAAAACCTAACTTCTGAACCAAACATAAGATTTTTTTCACCAATTCATTTAATCATAATTTGATGACATCACTCACGAACACCTTGTTTTTGTAACCAACAAAAACTGAATCTCTAGTTTGAAATTGTATTTGCTTAGTTTGGAGATCTGGATCTATGTTTCACGCGCTGGTATACGTTCGTTTACCACAGTGATTAGCGGCATGAATTTGGAACCTCTGGGGTCAATTTCAAGCCACTGACAGAGTTAGCAGAACATTAAAGTTTTGTCCAAGTTAGCATGGAATGTTAACATAGATTATATAATTTGTTTTGTAACATCATACAAACAAAAACGTAAAGTTCCTGGCTCTACTGTAAAACACGCAAAAATTAATCATGGCGCATGAGCTTTGCGATTCTCCTCTTGAGACAAACATCTTGTGAGCATAGACCGTGTGACCTGTGACAACACATGTTTACAAAAAAGCCACATTTAGCCTGGACTTCCTGCATACACGTTTTGTAGGCCTACACAGGTCAATGGAAATGTTAAATTTTCTTGTTTTTTATCAACCTTTGATCCGAACAAAGGGGGAATATCTCAACACCTTTTTAACATGCAGCGAATGACCAGTTTCAATACAACATGCCTGTAGTACATTGTCAGCACATGCCGACAGGCTTATTTCATATAGGTTATGGGGGTTTATTTTGCCTTTTTAACATTTTCATCTACATTTTTGTCTCTAAGGGTGTTGTTAGTATGTCCAGGTATTGCTTAGGTTAATGTAAAGCTTACTTGTTTGCTACATTAAATAAGTTCAAGTATAATTTGTTTTCCTCTACCCTTGACGATATACCGATTCTGTACACAAAGGCTGCTGGGAGAGTTTTGTCCTGCCCAATTTTAACCAAATCGATGTTTCATATTGACTGACAACCCCTCTAGGACATGTGGCACGGTCCAGCTTAGATAATCATGACATAATAATAATAATACAACAAATAATAATGAAAACTTATAGAGTTCACAAATCTACAAAAGTGCTTATAGCGCGAATACACAAAAGAACATATGCATCAAATAAAATGAAACTAAAGCTTAGAAAATCAGAAACACAACATAATAGAAATTTTAAAAATCAGGAAAAACATGAGCTGACCAGTGTTGTTGATGTGGGTAAGACAATGGAAACATTAATGTCAGCATGTGCTGACAGCGTACCTCTTTGCAACGCTTTAAACTGTTACTTGCATAGCACTTGGATTAGATTTATATTTAAATTATGATACAAAATGTAAAATTTTCCTGGTGACTATGTAATATATTGCCTGCCAGAAAGGTCCTGAAATTTACAAGGCCACTCATTTTGAAAAAACAAAGGTAACACGATGTTTAGACATACAGAAAAACAAAGAAGGCGACAAAGAGATACACGAATACAATACAAATTAGGCATGAAGTCCAGGCTCTACACGAACATGACGGATCCGTGTAAAGAGCGAATACCATACATATCAGCCCTTGGAGATTAACATTTTCCATGGGCCAGGCATCATGCCAGTATGAACTGTCAGAGATTGTTGGATGTTGTGTTTATTAAAATGATATACAAAATTAATGGAATGGAATTACTTTTCCAAAAATAATTGTGTTACATTATTATTATTAAGTAGGAACATAATTCTTTCAAAGTGCTGGATATTTTTTCTGGTAAGAAAGCAGTCAGACTAATTTCTTTGTTTCAGGTGTTCCGATTTACTAGAAGTAAAAGTGCAAAAAGCACATTATGCTTCGACACTCTTAACTGTTCGATTCTCAGTATGTTCGATACTCTATACTGGTAAGATTGTACAATGACTGAAAGACACAAACTACACGTACTCATTGACAAGATTTCTCTTTTATGCCTCTTAGAGCATACGTGTTTTTCTCTCTGTTATCAATTGGATCATGGGAAAACTTAAGAATGTATCGGTTTGTACGACCCTGGATCAGCTAGATGGCGGAAAGGACTTGAGGTAAGATTTGATCCACTTTGCATGGTGCGGGAGATAAGAGGAAATAATATTGTACGGAACACGGGTGAAGCTTTATTTAATAGATGTCATCGAAGTTGTGTGCTTTCAGATGCTGAGGTCTCGAAATGAATTCAAATAATTATTTTACTGAGAAATTACTTTTTTTTCTCAAAAACGACGTTACTTCAGAGGGAGCCGTTTCTCACAATGTTTTATATTATCAACAGCTTTCCATTGATCGTTACCAAGTAAGTTTTTATGCCAACAATTATTTTGAGTAATTACCAGTAGTGTCCAGTGCCTTTAAAGAACTCTCTTAATTACATTTTGAACCAACTGAAAAATAATTACATACATTTTCTCAACATCCTGAAAAAGATCAGATCAATAAGTATATTTTAAACATTCATTTAGAATGTTCACTCTTTCTTGACGTATCTTTGGAGACTGTTTCTTAGTAGGACATGTTAGTGTCATCTCCATTTTATTTTCGAGAGCAGTTATTTTTATTTTCAAGAGCAGCTCAGGTGGTCGGTAATTACCAGAGTGAGCCCCAAGGCGACCCTTACCTGGTTGGGGTGAGTGCTCGACATGGCCTCGTTCGTTTCCTAAAGGTCACTTAGGACGCTCAGTCTATTTTTTTTTTTTTTACTTTCGGTACAGAAGTTATTTTTATTTTCAAGAGCAGTTTTTTAATACTTTTATATTTTCAAGAGCAATTTTTTTTGACAGCACTTTTTTTTCGAGAGCAGTTACTTTTATCTTTAAGAATTTTTTTTCAAGGGCAGTATTTTTTCTCGAAAGCAGTTATTAATATTTTCGAGAGCTTTATGATTGTTGGGGTTTCTGATTTATGCTTATGGGTTTATGATTTAAATGCCGCGGCTGTAAGTTACTGGTGTCGGTGATTTACATGTTCCCGACTTGCACTACAACCACACCACTATGGCTAATTAATAACGTATTAACTAAAAATGACAGTTTTTGTGGTCGAAAAGAGTTCGTCAAGACAACACCCTTTTATTTCAACGTGCAAACTGTTTACAATGTATATGATAAAACATTGTTGCTATAAACATCTTTAACTCATTTATGACCGTCACCATTCGAAGCCTATAGACGATGACACATACCGTTTGGTAAAATTATAGACTTATAGTTTGGCTTTAAAGGCACCGGACACGTTTGGTAATTGTCAAAGACCACTATTCTGAATTGGTCATCGAAGTTGCAAGAAAATAATGGAAAATATAAACACTCTTGTTGCACACATTTGTGTGTTTTCAGATGCCTGAAAAAGACTTCTGGCCAGAAGTCTTTTTTTAGATTCAAATATTTCAGTGAGAAATTACCCGTAAAAACTACGTAACTTCAGAAGGAGTCGTTTCTCACAATGTTTGATATTATCAACAGCTCTCCGTTGCTCGTTACCAAGTAAGTTGTTATGCTATTTTTGTTCAAGTAATTACCAAACGTGTACAGTGCCTTAAACTCAATGACCGTCACCGTTCGAAGCCTATAGACAATGACACATACCGTTTGGTAAAATTATAGACTTATAATTTGGCTACAAACCTGTAGAAAAACGACTTGGTAATCTTCTTCATTTTGCTTTTTGCAAACTGGCAGCTATAAAAATATTTTGTTTCACATATTGTTGGATTTTGTACTCAAAATGATCCTCAAAGGTTGTCTAAACCTTGCGGCGCTTATTGTGTACATCTGCATGTCTATAGCTGTGAATTATAGCAGGTCTTGGAAATTGTAAAACACCAGGGGAGTGAAGTTATATCCCATTATTATAAAGCTTCAGACCCCTCAGAGGGGCTAGAAATGTTTGTTGCCTAAACTTTCGAATGGCTTCACCTCTTTTCTCCATAAGCTGTCTTTATGAATGGTTGATGACGACATAAGGGCTTTCTCTGAAGCCCTGCACCATAACCTTTCAACCCCAAACTGTTGTTAATTGGCCTATATAACCTTTACCCTGTCAAATAAATGTCCCCGGCCTTTCAAAGGTTTTGTGTGGTTGGCTACAAGCTGTTATGTATAAAGATGACTGATGATTGTTATCAGGCTAGGCTGGCAATACCACAACCCAGAGCCGTATGTTGAGAGAGTTGCGACAAGTTGCGATTAGAAGCCATTTTGTGTTTAAAAAAAAACCCGCATGGGCGAACACAGGGTGCCAGACTAGTCTGCCCATTGGGTTGTGAATAGAGATCAATGGTTGTGCTGTGTTTGGACCAAAATGGCGTCCAGCAACCACGTGACCAAAGAAAACTGGTCCCTCTATGTCGCAACTCTTTCAATACACGGCTCTGCCACAAGCCCCCGAGGCCAAATACAGAGTTATTGCTATACACAGTGTACTGATGCCCAATGGCGCTCCCTTTCCCAGGCATGTCATTTGTAATGACTGTTTCAGGGTGAAGAAATTCCGTGCTTGTGTTTTCGGAGAGTGGGAGGGTGGGCGGATTAATTACACAATTAGCATAAACCAATTGTGAACTACAATTACCGACACTCGCCGCAGGAAGTGATATACACTGGGTTTTTTTATTTTGCGTTGTGTCATACAGTCATTGGCTGTCACTTTCTGTTACGCAATTATATTGCCTTTGTTTGGAAACACTTGGCTAGCCAACGAATATAAACTTCTTAAGCGCCAGTTTAAGTTCGGTGATAATTAGCCCTTGAGTGCTCTTTCACTCAAAGTGAAAGATGGAACCATTTTGTTAATTTGACTATTTTAACCATGTTTTAAATATATATAACTCAAAATTGCAATGCTGCTTAAAAATCTCTCGATCATTTAATAATTATATGTAGCACGAGCACTAACTAGACCTAGCGAGTGTTAATAACTAGATCTGGAGAGTGTTAACGTCTAGTTCTCGCCAAAAAGCAAGAACCCGCTAAAGGAAATTTGATGTCTATCGTCACTGAGCAAGGAACCGCCTGCACTTAAAAAAACTCGATCCCCCTTTTGTAAAGACACAACTGCACTGTTGCCTGCTTGCAAGAAATTGCCAGTGCCAGATGTGTAAGCCCTTACAATAACGACATCATTCTTTGTTAGACTGGCGTAAGCATTACTTGAGTCACCCGCCTTCAAAAATGAAAACATTAATGCATAGATGCCAGTCACATTACACGTGAAAGTCCCGGTGGGTAAATCAAAGTGGGTGCCCTCTTCGAACAATATTTCTTCAAAAGGCAGACTCGTACCGGTACTTATTTCAGTAAAATCTGTGTTTCTAACTACACTAAAGGCCACCCGTTGATGAGTGCGCTGTACACATTCACCCTTTTGTCCCTTTAGTCCATTTAGTCCCGGTACTCCTCTCTCTCCAATCAAACTAGCTATTCCGGGAAGTCCTTGAGGTCCTTGTTTACCTGGCTGACCCACACCTTGTTCTCCCTTCTGGCCGGGTTCTCCTGTAGCGCCTTGTTCCCCATTCAACCCGTCTGATCCCTTGTCTCCCTTAGCTCCGTGCATACCTACATCACCAGGAGACCCCATGTCTCCTTTAGGTCCAGCCGGCCCGTATGGTCCAGGATGGCCTGGGATACCAGGAACTCCTGCAGGACTTACATGACAGCATGGACCAGTTGACATTCCTTCTTCCGGTGACGTCACGCTAGCATTGAACCCCGTCAGTTTCAAAACCGTCAGAAACAGGAAAACTTGTTTTCCTTCCCGCATCTGCGGCAAAACATTGAACATGTAGCAAATAAACCAACCAACCAAACTGTGAGACTTGTTTGTCTTAAAAGTTTTTTGCTATTTGCATTATTTGCCGATATATTTCTCATGGAAATCTACCTTTAAAAATACTTGAAATCTCAAATCAGATTTCTTTCAAATTTGTCCTAATTTTTGTCCCTTACTTCTAGCCGCAAATCGATTTCTACACCATGTTTTAGATGGAACGGGTGTCATAACTTACTCGAATGGGGACTTTTAATAAACTTTAGTTCAACCATTACCTTGATGGTACATATATTCAAATTGAATTAAATAATCAGAATAAATAAACAATTATTTAATTGATTTTGTTATACCTAGTTCAACTTCTCAAATGTTTGGTTTTTTTTCATTTGTTTATATACTGTATCTTGACAGGTTGTGGAAAACCGGACAAAGTCAAGCTAACACGCCATATAAACGTAATCGCAAGAATCATGCATGTTAACCAGGGCTTTATATTACAATGATTGTGTGGTGCACAGTTAGTCAAGGTCTCCCGTATTTAATCCTCATAGATTCTGCTGCATTGGATTTGTATAGGGATGAAATGTGATTCTAAAGTCAATGTATAATCTGCTTTTTTTAAGTTGAGTAAATGACTGTAGTGCTTAAAAAAAACCTAATAAATACACCCGATCCCTCATTTAAAGACTTGACCCTTACGTGTATTTAGATATTCATAAATTAAAAACTGAAATAACCATACGAATTCCACAGTATTAGAAGAACAGAGGACATAGAAATCTTGTTGCTGGCTGCGCCTATTATTGTTATTTAATTATTTTCCGTATATTAATTTGTTCTGAAATCACAGAGCTTAAATTGGCATTAGATAAAACAATATATGATATCCACAAGATAATGACGAAATGCCAAATAAAAGTGAAATTCTTACTAAACGGACGAAGAATGCGAGAGCTAGGGTTTGCATGGGATCATCAAGTAGTTCTTTTCCAAACCAGAATCGAAGTTTTTTATTCATTCGAAAGCTGGGAACGACTGACTGAGCAGCGGTGCAATGTAATTAATCCACATCCAATGTTCAAATGTCCAAATGTATTCATTTAAAATAGCATGTAGTACAAGGATTATCGATGGCTCTTTTAGATTCAGCTCAATCAGATTATTCCGTCCACTTTTTGACTAATTTGAGTGTGTACAAACCAATGAAGAGGGGCGCTATTTCAAGGCAATACTGGAAGACCTGAAATGTTTTTAAAAAAAAGAAATTGTGGAACATTCGTTTCACCAAGTGCGCCTTATTTTTCATCTGTTGTGAGAAACCGATTCCAACCAGCATCTTATTCATCATCAATTCTGAAAACTGTCCCAACAGTTGATTTTGTACTGAAATTGAGATGAATTGGAGAAACCGTTTTCTTCTCCTAATGTTCTTAGGAGAACAAACACATTGGGGGCACTAACAATATCCATTGTGAAGAAACCGATACCAGCCCATTATTTATCAATTCGGAATGCAACTGTATTTTTACTTAATAGACTAAAGTTTCAACTGAAATAAATAAAACAAAAACATAATTGTTTGATTTGTCTTCTGACTTGGCACATAACGACTGAGAAAACTGGCGAGTCCGTAACAGTCACAACGTTGCTTTAATGAAAACATAATAGAGAAGAAACTACCGGTAACTTACCATATTGTTGTTTTCTGCTCTGTGTCTGCTAGTGTTTTAACCTTGATCATCAATGCTGATTGGTTTTTTGGAGCTGTGGGTCTGGTAGCTTCTCCTTTTAAGTTCTCGAAGATTTCCAGACAAGTGACATTTCCAGTGTGTGATAACCGTCGGTGTTACAGTATTGGGCTGAAAGTCACCGACATGTGGGCGTGGCTTGCTTAGCTTCAGGCAGTGACACTTATGATAGGCATACCGGTACACGATAATGATATTAACCTTACCTTAGATGTGAGTCAGACCTGATTGGGGCGCTATAATCATTTGTGAGAGTTTAATTGGAGCTAGTCTAGTAGGTTATTTTGTATGTTCGTGGTTCTCAAGCAACTGAATTAGTCTTTGGGATACTGTTCAAAGAAAAACATTTAAAAAAACCTCTCACACAT
Source organism: Plazaster borealis (assembly GCA_021014325.1). Lineage (NCBI taxonomy): Eukaryota > Metazoa > Echinodermata > Asteroidea > Forcipulatida > Labidiasteridae > Plazaster > Plazaster borealis. Next base: position 11,697,584 of record CM037459.1, on the reverse strand, counting down.
AGAATATATTTTTTAAAGTTAGATTTTGCACATACCCCCCTACCAAATCAAACTTGCAGAAAGCACCAGGTAGGCTTCATAAAGATTTGTTTCTAATTTTTGAACTTAAACACTGCAGTTGTACTTTGACGTGATTTTTTCCTTTTGTGGGGAGTTTTATTTGCTTAGTTTGGAGATCTAGATCTATGTTTCACGCGCTGGTATACGTTCGTGTACCACAGTGATCAGCGGCATGAATTTGGGACCTTTGGGTCAATTTCATGCCACTGACAGAGTGAGCAGAACATTTACGTTTTGTCCAAGAGAGCAAGAAATGCTAACATAGATTATAGAACTTTATTTTTAACATCATACAACCAAAAGCGTAAAATTCCTCGCTCTACTGTGAAACACACAAAGTTAGTCATGGCGGTGGGAATTTACCAGGGACAGATTCTACGGTTGAGACAAACATCTCGCGAGTAAAGACCACGTGACCTGTGACATTACATGTTTACAAAAGAGCCACACAGCCTTAAATTCCCGCAGGTAGGATTTGTACACCGATATTTGGAAGAAAACATTAAATGTTGTATTTTATGGGGATCGTACTGTCTGATTTTTATTAACCTTTGATACGAAAGGGTGCACATCTCAAAACATAAGCTGTTACTTGTTTAACACTTGAATCGATGTGATCAATATGACACAAAATGTAAAATGTCCTACATGGCCAGTGTAATATCTTTTCTGCCAGTAGAAAGGGCCTGGAATGTACAAGGTCACTCATTTTGTAAACAAATGTTACATGGGCGGACAGAATAACCTATTGGGTGACAACAATTCCGAGGATAATCCGTCTCGGTGTACAGTTTGGTTCCGGCCGACTGCAACTCGGGGCGCAGTACCTCATGCCACACCGGTGTTGGTCTAATTCTGCTCCACCTTTTTCAGAGGTTAGACAATTAAAGATGTTAAAATATTGCTACTGAATTTGTACTTAATGTCTCAAGACAAAGTATCAAGTTAAAATTGCAACCTATTTCAATTTGTGTTCGCATTCGGGATTTGTTTTTCCCTTTGATCGGCAACCTGTTTTAAGCATTTATTTCCTCTGTGTATTTACCTGAGACAGAGTTAACTTATATTGATAGTTAGTTGCTCGTCTAGTATTAAAATTGCTAGAAGTTGATAAGGTGATATGGGTTTACTACAAAATCAACCGATCAAATGTAAAACTGTTCAAATGGACACTTTACAAAGATAAGATGAGCTTGAAGGATAGGAAACTGGTCGCATTGGATTTCCAAGATTATTTTTACTGACAACTTCTGAGAGTCTGCGTCTTAAATTTAGCAGGCTTGGTAACTCACAAGTGCCCGTGCACCTTTATTGTACCGGTATATATAGTTAATTAATAAGTTTGTATGCATTAACTAATCATTGCACTTTACTCTGATCATGTTTCTGGTTAGAAAAAAGACAACATCATTTTAATGCAATATGCAAACTGATTACAATGTATATCTGATTAAAATACATCGAACACAATACTGATTGAACCGTTTACCATCATAATGCTATACCTCAAGTTCTAGGAGTCACTCCAAAGTTTTCTTTTCAGTCGGAAGCCAACAGTGTGGGAAACAATGATTTTAAAAAGCGTTGACATGGATGAAATCGAATTATTCATTATATTTTGAATGATCTGGAGGAAATTATTATTGAGATTAGGCAGCGTGTATTACAGGAAGAATTAGAATACTCGAGAGAAAATATTGATGTAACTTTATGTTATGTTCTCTTAAGCTTTATTTCTTCATAATTTATATGTATTTTTTTAATTGTTAACCTTCAACTAATTCGTGGATTCAATAACTGGAAATCAATCTTGGATGGTTCAATCTATTGTTGATATTTTTCACCCTTACACCGTTATAAACAACGTTATGGGTCTTTGCAATAATTTTCGATATTTAAGAAATCTGTCTTGTACTCTACATTTTACCAACCTGTTCAGCAAAATAGATTTCGTTTAAACTTATTATTTGTTTATCGATAGATAAGAATTCTGTTATTTCCCCACAATTACTACCGAGAGAATTTTCATCATGAGAACCAAAAAATGATTGGTTTGATTACATTCTGAAAACTTTCGTCCTGCCTTTATTCTTTGAGACTTGAGTATTATTAAAATCTATCAATTCAGAAACCTGCTTAACATTTATATTTTGTTCTTCAAAATAACCCAAACAAGGAGTCGAAAAACTCAACCATTATGTCATACAAATCTGAGATGAGATATTGTTACATTGTGAGTACCATATCTAACCTTGACATTGCATGCTGAAAAAGTCACATAACAAATTCTTAGCAATTAGTTTAACTTGTTTGTTTGTTGGTTTGTTTGTTTTTATTTCCATTCATACAACAAATAATTTTAATAAGTAGTACACAAAGTGATAAACTATACCAAGTTATACAAATGTTGTATCGAAATTTGAATAAAATACAGGACACATAGGTATGAACGGGGGTGTCATCCGAGAGAAGGACAAGGCCTTCTGTATTGGAGCACCCAAGACTGCTGTCAAATTACAAATCAGTAGATAATAGCAGTTAAGAATATACAGTTCATTTCAGTTGCAGAAATCACAAACAAATATTATTCCTTCAGGGACACACAATAACAAAGTAAAACTAAGAATAAAAAATGCCTAGCTCCTATGGGCAAGAAAAGCAATTAAGATTAGTAAAAAGGAAATGCCTGTAGTTGTCAAACAAAATCTTTTAAATGCTTCATGAACACCTTTTTAGACAAATTCGTCAATTCATGTCTCAAAATAGGAGGAAGAGAATTGACAATGTAGGCAAAACGTATTTATAATTAGCCAATGCAATATCGAGTCTACAATACTTTGAAAATGGATGGGGTTACTTTGGCGAATAGTATATGAATAAATATATCCTGGTTTAAAGGAAAAAATAAATCACTGCTTAAGTTTTCAGGAAGCAATTTTGTGATAATAATCATAATAGTGTGAAACAGTCTGAACATTATAAACTTCCTCGAACTTGAGAATTTTAAACTTAAAACAAAGAGATGAAGTATGGGCATTGTATTTAACATGGCAGGCATTCCTAATGCATTCCTTTTGAAGTAAAATGATCCTATCAAATAAGGATGGATACATTCTTAACAAACCACCCCATGCCAAGACCCAATAATTTAAATAGGAATTAACCAATGCATTGTAGATAGAAATACTATCTTTAATCCTCACAAGTCTTTTGGTTAATGACTCCTCTGAATGAACCCGAATGAAATTGACATTTCTTGAAACATTTAACCCATCTCATAATAAAGAGCAATCTCATTTATTCACAACAGTATAGCATTTTAGCGAATTTTTATTCAAAATATCATGTAAATGCTTACTTATTCATTTCAAAAATCAAGTATTAGTTTGCAAAATTGTTGAAACTTTTTGTATCGACATATTCTACTAAATCGATTATAACCTTCGGAATGAATATAGTATATAGACAAATGACAAGACTGGTGATATTAGCCATGCAATGTTCCACAACTCAAATTGAATTTATAGGTTACACGGAACATTATTTTGTATACTCGCGTTCGATTATTTTAACCATGCTCTTAATTCCAATGATTAAAGCTGCTTTACCCCCTTTCGATCAATGAATGGTAATTAGCACGTGATACTGAACAGATAGTGATAACGTCTAGTTCTCGCCATAAAGCAAGAACCCACTAAAGGAAGTTTGATGGTTAGAGCTACTGTGGAAGGAACCTTTTGGTTTTAAGAAAACTCGATCACCCTCTTGTAAAGACACAAGTGCACTGTTGCCCGTTTGCAAGTAACCAACAGTAACTGGGACATATCCCCTTACAATAACAACGTTACCATTCTTCACCAGATTAGCAGAAGCGCTTGCGTTACTCAATTTCATAACTGAAAACATGAATACATAGATGCCGGGCACATTACACGTGAAAGTGCCTGTGTGTAAGTCAAAGTCAGTGCCCTCCTCATAGAGTTTTTGTTCAAACGGCAGAGTGGTACCTGATCCAATAAAATTTGTGTTTCTGGCTACACTAAAGGCCACCCGTTGAGAACGCTCAACACATTCACCCTGTTGTCCCTTTAGTCCAACTGGTCCAGGTACTCCTCTATCTCCCATCAAACCAGCTATTCCGGGCCGTCCTGGTTTCCCCTTTAAGCCATTCGATCCCTCATCTCCTTTTGCACCATGTATGCCTACATCACCAGGAGACCCCATATCTCCCTTTGTCCCAATCAGTCCTCGAATACCTTGAATACCATCTGGTCCAATTAATCCTTTCTCTCCCATCAAACCAGCTTTGCCGGACGGTCCTCGGTTCCCCTTGTCTCCCGTGTCTCCCTTGGCACCGTACATTCCTACATCACCAGGAGACCCTATATCTCCTTTAGATCCAATCGGTCCTGAAAAACCTTGAATACCAACTGGTCCAGGTACTCCTCTCTCTCCCATCACACCGGCTATTCCAGGCAGTCCTTGAGGTCCTTGTTTACCTGGCTGACCCACACCTTGCTCTCCCTTCTGGCCGGGTTCTCCTGTAGCGCCTTGTTCCCCGTTCAAGCTGTCCGACCCCTTGTCTCCCTTAGCTCCGTGCATACCTACATCACCAGGAGACCCTATGTCTCCTTTAAGTCCAGCCGGCCCGTATGGTCCGGGATGACCTGGGATACCAGGAACTCCTGCAGGACTGACAGGACAGCATGGACCAGTTGACGTTCCTTCTTCCGGTGACGTCACGCTAACATTGAACTCCATCAGATTCAAAACCGTCAGAAACAGGATAATTTGTTTCACGCCCCACATCTGCATATTTAAACATGTAGCAAATGAATCAACAAACCAAACTTTGAGAAGGGTGTCTTGAGAGTTTTGACCAATTGCCTTATTTGCTGATACAATTCGCATAATTGCATGGGTTTTTATCGGTGTACTTGAAATCTCAGAGTAGATTTCTTGCAAATGGTTACAACTGTGGTTTTTATATTTGTTTATATAGACTGTGCAAGTCTCGCGCGTATCGGAACGAGAAAACACGTCAAACGAAGTACACTTTTTTCTCTGAAATCGAATCTTTGTTTTAAATTATATCTAATGACAAAATCTGAACAACAAAAATATTCATTACAAGTCTATAAAATCAGTGTAAGTTTTTATAATAAAATACACACAAAAATGTGTTAATTATTATTGAAGCAAAATTAAAACTCTGGGACAAGGATGCTTATTTGATCCTAACTTTTCTTAAACCTCTAACGTGGGTTCGCGATGGTCCCACGGGCGTAAAACTAACGCTTGACGCATTTATAGAGGATGCTGACGCCTCAACAACCATAGACTGCAATAAAAAGGCTCCGCGTTGCAATTACAGCATCTGGCGATTATCATCGCGCACCCAAAACAAACGTTTACATAAGAGGTGAGCACAAAATTCTTAATTTTTTTGCAGTAACCGGACGCTGAGGTCAAGTTTAATTCTCGGGTTTTCTTCGTTATTTTGTTGAATTGATTTTACTTTGATATTTTTTTATCACTAAGTATTACATTCCCAACAACGTATTTGTCATGGTCATAAACCACGCTAAACTCAAATATATTTGACAAAACAAAATCTTGCCCACGTAAAACTCCATATGGTTGGGACCACAATGGTCCCGGAAGTTCGAATATGCGCGAGACTTGCACAGTCTTTTGAACATGTATTACGACAACCTTGTGACAACTAGACTAAACGTGAACAAGCCCTAAACACGATCTCAAGAGTCATGAACAAATGCATGTCAACCAAGGCTTTAATGACTGTGCGGTGCAGTTATTCGAGGTAACCCTGAATACAATCCACAAATATTCTGCTGCCATGCGGATTGGCCTGTGGGTCAATTGTGATTTTATTGTCAAGTGGGCTTCAGTGGAGTAAATGGCCGTAGTGCTTTAACAAGTTAATAACTAACTAAATAAATAAATGATTCAATAAATAATTACACCCGCTCCCTCATCGGGCTTGATCCTATTTGGATATTGATGCATTGAACACTGAAATTTACATAGCCATACAAATGCCACAAAATTACCAATAAGGAGGCCACCAAAACCTAGGCTTTGAATGGAATCGTCGAGTAGTTCTTGTCCAGCATTATTTGTATTGGGTTTAAAACCAGAATCGGTGTTTAATTTTCATTCAATAGATGGGAACGAATGACGGAGCAGCGGTGCAATGTAATTAATCCACATCCAATGTTGTATTTATTTACTATAACCCGTAGCACAAGGTTTAATTTGAGTATTGATTTTTCTCAAAGCTCGTTTGAATAACAGTAAGTATGTATTTGAATGTTAATCCACAGTTGGGCAATATTTCAGGACAATACTGGATGATCCGAAGGGTTTTTTAAAGGATGAATTTGAGACAAATTCTTTTTCCACAAGCGCGCCTTATTTTTTTTAAACAATGTCCGTTGTGAAGAAACTAATACCAACCAGCCCCTTGTTCATCAATTCGGAAAACTGTCCCCAACAGTACACATTGATGGCACTAGCAATGTCCATTGCGTAGAAACCGATTACAAGCCCATTATTCATTCATTCGGAATACAGCAGTGTCTTTATTATTAGGAACAATAAACAAAAGTTTAAACTGAAATAAATCCAAACCCTATTTTTTTGTCTTCTGACTGGGTAAATAAAGACTGAGATAATTTTAATTTCGTCTTCATCTTCAAGCCCCATGGGTTTCTAGATGGTACCCCCGCTCAGCTTTTCATTCACCAATTACGTTGTTTTTAATTATATGTTTTTACTTGAGTGGAAATTAAATAAACCATACCATACCATACAAAATCAGTTGTTATAAAGTAAAGTTATCAGTGAAGTGCGCAATTGAATCTCGTTGTTGAATAACTGACTGTTGGAACTGTTTATACTTGTATACTATACTTTCTTACAGGCACGTAGCAAGGTGTTTAAAAGTGGGACAGCCATTTAGTTTAATACTCCCTCTAGTGGCGCTAATCCGTATACAAATCCCGACCACAGTATCCATCAACCGCGGCAACGGCTAGGCAGGGTATATCATTCCTCCCAAGAATTTGGACAATGTTAGCTGTATGTTGGTTTGATTATCGTGTGCTGTGCAGACGCTGTACAATTTCCACTGTAGGCTAACGAAACCAATGAAATGTTCCACCTTTACCTACGTTTCCTAACAGATCTAATATGCTAAAGTATTTTTTTAAAGAACTTAAGAAGATCCAGACTCACCACTGCGACTTGATTTTAAGCCTTTTTAGTTTAACATTTTCATATGTCTGAATTCTTGAATATGCCAAATACGAGCAAAAAGTGAGGCGACCGTGGTCATCCAGCCGGCCATCCCTGCTGCTACTTGTTACGCGCCTGCTTTTTTTATAATTACAGGAAATCACAAATTTTAAATGGTAGTCTAAAAACAATTCAGAACAGATATTTCAATATTTTTGTCTAGCTTGGCCCGTTACAATAATGGTATATCTGATTCCCGCATTTGCCTACCAACTAGCTATAGAAGCAATCTATTTCGCCTAAAAACATGATCGGTTCAAGCAAACATTTTCAACAGAGCGCAAGGTGAAAATTTTTATAAGATTTGAACACGAAAAGCAAGCTTGAGATAAACTTCATTTTTGAAGATTCCAGAAAACCACCCAATACCTTAACAGTTATCACGTTGCTATATAAGAAAACAGATTAGAGAAGAGACTATTCAACTTACCGTTATTTGTCTTCTGATCTGTTTCTGTTAAGTGTTGTAACCTTGATCATCAATACTGAATGGCTTTTTGGAGCTGTGGGTCTGGTAGCTTCTCCTTTTAACTTCTTGACAATTTCCAAATCAGTGACATTTCCAGTGTGTGATAACCGTCGCTGTCTGTCACACATTGTTGGGCTGAAAGTCACCGACATGTGGGAGTGGCTTGCTTAGATTTGAGCCAGCGATAATATGATAGGCATACACGATAGGATATTAGCCTTAACTAAGATGTGAGTCACACCTGGTGGGGGGGGGGCGCTAAAATCGTTTGTGAGAATTTGTTTAAAGCTATTCTAGTAGGTTCTTCTGTATGTTTAATGCTGTCTTAATCAACTGCATTTATCTTTGAGATGTTGTGCATAGAAAATTGAAGCAATAAAGATTGCAATAAAGTATCTTATGGCGTTGCTATAATTCTCAGTTTATTCAGAGGCTACACTTACAGTGACGTTAAAATAATGCTACTGCAACTGTTCCTATTATCTGTGCATTAGACAATGTATCAAGTTTAAACTGAAAAACTGATTGCAACATATTTCATCTTTCTTTCGACTGTTTATTTACCCCGAGACTGAGACTAAGTTAACTTATCGCCATAGTTAGTTGCGAAAAGAGTGTTTAATAATTTACCGATCAAAATAATGTAAACCTTTTCAAATGAACACTTTTTAATGAACAATTACGAGTTACAAAGACATTGATGTGACTGTGAAGTCTGGGTCTTCAATGTAGCAGGCTTGGTAACTTGCAAGTGCCTGCATGTGTGGTTTCATTTTACCGGTATGGTCAATTAATAAGTTTGTATGCATTTTACTAAACATTCACTTTGCTATGTATACGTTTCTGGTTGAACCAATTAAAGCTAAAGACAACACCATTTAAATTCAACTTGCAAACTGATTACAATTTCTATCGAATTCAAAAACATATAACACATTATTGATTACACCGTTTATCATCATAACGCTATACCCATTAAATGCACAAGTAATAGGTTTCATAAGTTTTCTTTTTAGTCAGGAGCTAACAGTGTGAGCATTAACGATTGAAAAGGAGTTGACTTGGATGCAATCAAAATTGTAATTATATTTTGAAAGAATTAGGAAATCATTATTGAGTTTAGGCATCGTGCAACAGGAAGACTTTGAATACCTCAGAGAAAACATTGATATACGTGTGTTATCTTCTTTAAGCTTTATTTCTTCATTGTGAAGTTGTTCAAGTAATTTTTTTGTACCTTGACCTGGTGGATTCAATCACTGAAAATCAATATTGGATGGTTCAATCTATTGTTGATATTTTTCACCCTTACATTGTTATAAACACCGTTCTGGGTCTTTAGAATAATGTTCGAGTTAAGAATAATTGTCCAAGCTTGAAACCCATTATGAACTCTATGTTTACGGACTCGTTAATTTTGCCAAATTGATTTCGTTTCAATGTTATTATTTGTTCATTCTTGGATTATGTGTAACACACCAATAACTCGTGAAACAAGTTGTTTTCCCACAATGACTATAAACAAAATGTCTTCCTTTAGAACCGAACATTTGTTGGTTTGATTAAATTCTCAAGACCGTCGACGTACAAGTATTTTTTTTAAACTTGAATTCATCAAGTTTCATCAATTCGGAAAATTGCTAGAAATCCCTTTCCCCCCTTCTAAAACATATAAGTAAGGAGTCGCTAAACTCAACCATTATCTCATATACACCTGAGGTGAGATGTTGTTGCAATGTGAATATCATATATTAACCTAACATTCCATGCTGAAAATGTCATTTTGTCAAATCCTTCAGCAATTAGGTAGACCTACATTTAGACTCAACCGTATATTATAAAAAGCTTCCTTATCTTTATTATTAAATATCTCAAATGAATTTGACATTTCCTGGAACTTTATCTATTTGTTTGTATGTTAAAATGTTCAGTATCATGTTTATTGTATAGCTAATATTTTGCAAATCTTTTTGTCGTCGATTTATTACTCGAATAAGTCAGAGTTACTGTTTTTGTGCATTATAATCTTGAATTCTCTAACTTGGGTTTATTATTTTCGGTTCCCGCTACTTTTTAAAGGTGAACCCAGGGTTACATACATATTTTGATAAAGAGGCTATAGATCACGCTGGTGTTACGGCAAACGCAACAAAGATGGACACATCTTCAATTAGGTTTACTTTTTAAAATGTAAAACGTTAACAATCGCATAGCTGTTAGAATACGTAGAAACATGCAGGTTTTGAGTGTCTTCAGGACATGCATTCAATCATTGCATTAAATTGTACCGGTAGTTAATGTAAAACTACCAGATTTAAAAAATACAGACTTACCTTGATATTTGGTTGCTGCATGTTTGTGTCTATACCGATGTCTCTTAGCGTCGCAAGTCTGTTTAGCCGTTATGAGTGATGACGATGAATGCTTGCTCTTATTACAACACTCAATTTTAAATATCAAAGCAGTGACATTGATAGTTTGTGATCACGCCCCACGCTGTCAGTCAATCATACATAAGGAGCTGACAATTGGCAATTTATCGGCATGACGATAGACTTTGAGCCGCAGACATGAACTGTTTTCTATCTACATTGGGGGCGCTCAATATTTTCAAAGATGTTTTGTTGGGTTTAAACCATCACTGGAAACTTTAAATTGGCACCTGAGATAACCAGAGATTTGTTTCATAATTGAAAATTATTGAAGTCAAAAAATAATACTGCTTGAAAGAAGAATTTGGAGGGCGCAACAATCGACGTTGCTCTGATCATATTAAAGAAAACGGACGACTGTTGCCGTCTAATAACGGTAAACCAAAATGGCAGTTCACTTTACACTTGTCATTAGTGGAAAAGCTCCTTGGACAAAATTAGCAAAGTATTTGTATTTTATTTCCGGTATTAACCATAAGAATACTTTCAGTGATATCATTGCGTTGATTTATTTATAATAATGAGACTTGTATGGGATTTCGTTTCAGTAATTTGTTGTGTATAATGTCAAACTATGGTTAGGGCGTGGTAATGTTCATTGCAGTTATTTGGTTTACAATATCTTTCTTATACTTTGTCAGTCCACTGTGTCCTTTTCATAGTTTTAACAATGTAATCATTGGCTTTTTTTTCCATCGGAAATTGTTTAATTACATAGAAACAAATTTTCCAAATGAAGTGTATTGAAATTTCAGGTTGATTAAAATGGCGTTATAGACAAATCTTCCTAAAACTTGAATCCAGCCGAATATTGCATTAATCTTTGCAGAGTCCTAAATAAGCTCCAACCAATGTGATACTTGTATACGTTAATTTAGCAAGTTTCTTCTTTATTGACCCAAGTAAAAAAATTAAAACCATTCCGAATAACAATAATACTTTATCTCTCTTGGTTACATAATATATCAGCTTAAAGACTAAACAGTTAACATTATTTTCAGGATGTCATTTTTTTATAGCATTCAAACTATTTACTGACGTAGTATCAAGTATCAAATTAAAACTGAAAAATGTATGACAAGTCGTGTTTGCATTTGGGTTTGTTTCAATTTGACTAACAACCTATTTTATCATTTGTTTCCCGTGTATTTACCCTAAGACAAAGGTACCTTAAAGTCATAGTTAGTTGCGTGTCTAGTGTTCAACTCGGTATAACTTGACAGCGTTGAGTTTATTCGACCGATCAAATGTAAACCTGTTCAAATAAACACTTTAACAAGATAACATCAGCTTAAAGAGGAAACCGGTCGCATTTGAGTTTCACCAGTATTTACTGAAAAGATCCGAGCATACAAGGAAATTGATGTGATCATTAAGCTTGAAGTCTGCGTCTTCGTGTTAGCAGGCTCGGTAACTTGCACGTACCTGCATGTGTACTTTCATTTTACTGGTTTGTTTATATAATTCCACTTTACTCTGATCACGTTTCTGTTTTGGAAAGTTTTTTCGATAAAACAACACCATTTAAATTCAATGTGGAAACTGATTACAGTGTAATTCAGATTAAAATACACAAACACAAAATTGATTAAACGGTTTAGCATCATAAAATTCACAAGTTATAAGCGTTAATGAGTGGGGTTTTTTTTCAAACGGGAGACATAATATTCGGCAATAATGTTTTCAAAAAGCGTTGTCGTGAATGAAATCAAAATAATTATTTGTTCTATTTTATTTGAATGATTCGGAGGAAATCATTATTAAAATTAGGCAACGTGTATAAAAGAAAGACTTTGAATACTCGAGATAAACTTAAAACAGCTTTATGTTATCCTATTGAAGCTTTATTTCTTTATTGTGCATTTGTTCAAGTAATTGTTATGTATTTCTATTTTACCTTGGCCTGGTGGATTCATTCACTGACCAATAACTTGTGAAACAAGAATATTGTTGCTTTGCCACAATTACTACTAAGAGAATTGTCAAACATTAGAACAGATTATTTGTTGGTTTGCTTAAATTCTCAAAACTCAACCATCATTTCATAGAAATCTTAGATGAGATGTTTTTACAATGCGAACACCATATCTAGCCTCGACATCCCATGTTGAAAATGTCATCTATCTAATCATTCAGCAATTAGGCAGGCCTACATTTAATGACTCTTAAAACTTAACCGTATGTTATGAAAAGCTTCTATATCTTTTGAAATGATAAACAATCTCATTTGTTCAAAACAGTGTAGCATTTTAACGAATTTTCTTCCAAATTTAATGTAAATGCTTAGTTATTGTTACAAAAATCAAGTATACGGTTTTCAAAATTCATTAAACTTGTTTTTGGCGACATATTCTATTAAAGCGATTATATCAGCCGTTAATGTTAAAGTGTATCAAATTTATTTGACAAAACTAGTGATATTAGCCATGCAATGTTTAATTTAAATTATTGGTTACACTGAACAGCTCTTCAAGTCTTATCATTTTAACCATTCCCTTAATTCCAATTGTTAAAGCTGCTTCACCCCTTTCGATCAATTAATTGTAATATTATGTGATACTGGACATAGTGATATTGTCTAGTTTTCGCCATAAAGAAGGAACCCACTAAAGGAAATGTAATGGTAATGGTGACTGTGCAAGGAACTTCCTGTTGTTAAGAAAACTCGATCACCCTCTTGTAAAAACAAAACTGCACTGTTGCCTATTTGCAAGTAATTGCCATTGCCTGAGGCATATCCCGATACAATAATATTACCATTTTTCATCAGATTAGCGTAAGCACTACTTGAGCTAGACATTTTCAAAACTGAAAACATGAATACATAGGTACCAGTCACATTACACGTGAAAGTGCCTGTTTGCAAATCAAAGTGGGTGCCTTGTTCAAAGATTGTTTTATCAAAGGGCAGACTATCCCTGATTTCAAGAAAAGCTGTCTTTCTGACTACAGTAAAGGCCACCCGTCGAGTGCGCTCAACACATTCACCCTTTTGGCCCTTAAGTCCAACTGGTCCAGGTACTCCTCTCTCTCCAATTAAACCAGCTATTCCAGGCAGTCCTTGAGGTCCTTGTTTACCTGGCTGACCGACACCTTGTTCTCCCTTCTGGCCGGGTTCTCCTGTAGCGCCTCGTTTACCATTCAACCCATCTGATCCCTTGTCTCCCTTAGCTCCGTGCATACCGACATCACCAGGAGACCCCGTGTCCCCTTTACTCCCAGCCGGCCTGTATGGTCCCGGATGTCCGGGAATACCAGGAACTCCTGCAGGACTGACTGGGCAGCATGGACCAGTTGACGTTCCTTCTTCCGGTGACGTCATGCTAGCATTGAACTCCATCAGATTCAAAACTGTCAGAAACAGGATAACTTGTTTCAAGCCCCACATCTGCATAACATTAAACATGTAGCAAATAAATCAACCAACCAAACTGTGAGACGTGTGTCTTTAAAGTTTTGACCACTTGGCTTTCCTTCTGATACATTTCGCATAATCACATGGATTTCTATCGGTATACTTGAAATCTGAAGTCAGATTTCTTGCAATTATTCCCTGATTGTTGCCCCCTCCTTCTAGCCGCAAATTGATTTCCACTAGATGTTTTCGATGTAACCGGTATAAAAACAGTCCTGTACCTTATCTCTGTTGACTATTGAACGCAAATAACAGTTAACTTTGTAAAGTGTTTTTCCAGCTTCCATTTTTTTATACTGTGCATGGTTTTACCTTTTTTGTATTTTTAACATTGTTTTTCTTTATTACTTTCATTGTCATCCTTCTTTGTGCTACTGTCTCTGTTTTCAATGTCTGGGTTGCTGTCTTTGTTGTCCGTGTCTGAGTTGATGTCATTATTGTCCGTGTCTGAGTTGTTGTTATTGTTGTCCATGTCTGAGTTGTAGTCTTTGTTGTCCATGTCTGAATTGTGGTCATTGATTTTCATGTATATTTGTAAATCATCCATGTTGTTTTGGTTTACAATTTGTTTTTGTATGTTTGTTTTTTTGTTTGTTTGGTTGGTTTGTTTGTTGGGGTGTTGGGGTGTTTGTTTGTTTGTTTGTTTGTTTGTTTGTTTGTTTGTTTGTTTAATTCTCTAACTTTTATCTTTTTTATTTGTTACTCTTATTAATATTGTAAAAATAAAACTTAACTCAGCCTCCATAAGGCTGTGATGTTTTTATTTCTGAAGTAAACCAAACAATAATAATAATAATAATAATGTAATGGGGTCATAACTTACTCGAATGGATTGGGGAGTTTTAATCAACCTTTGTACAACCATTTCTCTGGTATACAATTCGGTTGAATTGTGGTATAACTCAAACAAACAAACAAACAAACAAACAAATAAACAAATAATTTGATTAATTGTTTATAATGGTTTGACTGGTTACAACTGTGGTTTTTATATTTGTTTATATAGACTGTGCAAGTCTCGCGCGTATCGGAACGAGAAAACACGTCAAACGAAGAACACTTTTTTTCTCTGAAATCGAATCTTTGTTTTAAGTTATATCTAATGACAAAACCTGAACAACAAAAATACTCATTACGAGTTTATAAAATCAGTTTTACTTTTTATAATGAAATACACAAAAAATGTGTTAATTATTATTGAAGCAAAATTAAAACTCTGGGACAAGGATGCTTTTCAGAAACCTCTTACGTGGTTTCGCGATGGTCCCACAGGCGTAAAAACTAACGCTTGACGCATTTATAGAGGACGCTGACGCCTCAACAACCATAGACTGCAATAAAAAGGCTTCGCGTTGCAATTACAGCATCTGGCGGTTATCATCGCGCATCTAAAACAAGCGTTTACATAAGTTCTGTGATCGGAGGTGAGCACAAAATTCTTATTTTTTGCAGTAACCGGAAGCTGAGGTCAAGTTTAATTCTCGGGTTTTCTTCGTCATTTTGTCGAATTGATTTTACTTTATATTTGTCATGGTCATAAACCACGCTAAACTAAAATAATTGACAAAACAAAATCTTGCCCACGAAAAACTCCATGTAGTTGGGACCACAATGGTCCTGGAAGTTTGAATGTGCGCGAGACTTGCACAGTCTATAGAACATGTATTACGACAACCTTTTGACAACTAGACTAAAAGTGAACAAGCCCTAAACATGATCTCAAGAGTCATGAACAAATGCATGTCAACCAAGGCTTTAATGACTCTGCGGTGCACAGTTATTCGAGGTAACCCTATATACAATCCACAAAATGTGCTGCCATGTGGATTGGCCTGTGGGTCAGTAGTGATTTTATTGTCAAGGAGTGTTCTGGGTTTTAGTGGAGTAAATGGCTGTTGTGCTTTAACAAGTTAATAAGTAACTAAATAAATAAATTATAAAATAAATAATTACACCCGCTCCCTCATCGGGCCTGATCCTATTTGGATATTGATGCATTGAAGACTGACATTTACATGACCATACGAATGCCACAAAATTACCATTAAGGAGGCCACCAAAACCTTTTGGCTGCGTCTGTTACTTCATTTGATCATTTCACGTATAATAATTTGTTCTTAAATCACAGAGATTTAAAAAAAAATATGCCTTAGCCAAAACCATATGAGATATATAAGATAGTCCTACTAAAACCCAATAAAAATCTGATTCTTACTAGACGAAAAATGCGCTACCTAGGCTTTGAATGGAATCGTCGAGTAGTTTTTGTCCAGCATTATTTGTATTGGGTTTAAAACCAGAATCGGTGTTTAATTTCCATTCAAAAGATCGGAACGAATGACTGAGCAGCGGTGCAATGTAATTAATCCACATCCAATGTTGTATTTATTTACTATAACCCGTAGCACAAGGTTTAATTTGAGTATTCATTTTTCTCAAAGCTCGTTTGGATTACAGTAAGTCTGTAATTGCATGTTAATCCACAGTTGGGCAATATTTCAAGACAATACTTAATGATCCGAAGGGTTTTTTAAGGGATGAATTTGAGACCAATTCTTTTCTCCACAAGCGCGCCTTTTTTCTAACAATGTCAGTTGTAAAGAAACCGATACCAACCAGCCCCTTGTTCATCAATTCGGAAAACTGTCCCCAATAGTTGATTTTATACTAAATTTAATATGATTTGGAGAAACAATTTTATTCTCCAAATGTTTTGGGAGAACAAAGTACACACTGATGGCACTAACAATGTCCATTGCCTAGAAACCGATTACAAGCCCATTATTCATTCATTTGGAATACAACTGACTTGTTACTTAGACTAAAGTTTCAACTGAAATAAATCAAAAACCTATAATTGCTTGACTTGTCTTCTAAATTGGCACACAACGACTGAGAAAACAGGCGAGTTCGTAACAGTCATCACGTTGCTATAAGGAAAAAGATTAGAGAAGAGACTATTACACTTACCATAATGTTGTCTTTTGCTCAGTCTCTGCTAGTGTTGTAACCTTGATCCTCAATGCTGAATGGCTTTTGGAGCTGTGGTCTAGTAGCTTCTCCTTTTAACCTCTTGAAGATTTCCAGACCAGTGACATTTCCAGTGTGTGATAACCGTCGCTGTCAATCACACAGTATTGCGCTGGAAGTCACCGACGTGTGGGCGTGGTTTGCTTAACGCTTTTAGCACGTGATAATCGACAAACACGATAAGGATATTTATCTTACCTAAATCATGGAGGTAGAATTCTACCTCCATGCCTAGATGTTGGTCAGATCAGATAGAGGGCGATGTTATCATTTGTGAGAATTTATTTGGAAATATTTCTACTAGGTTTTTCTATAATGTTCAGTGCTGTATTAATCAACTACAATATCTTTGGGATATTGTACATATAGAAACAAATAAAACATTATGTCTCAAACTTGTATTAAAAACGTTGAGCCTGCTGTATCACATAATACACAAGTATGTAAATGTGAACACCGTTAAGAGCCGGTTTCTTAGGCCAATTTGTTACCCCTAGATATTCCACCCCACCCCCCCCCCAAAAAAAAGGGACAACAAACCAACCAAAGAAGCAATCAAACAAGCACCCAAACACCACCAACAAACAAAGAAACAAACCAAACGAAAACAATATATTGTCCATTCGGACAGAGTATCATTGAGTGGTCAGTCTATTCCCAGTAGAATTATTTCCCAGTTTTATTTTTACCCAAATCCCCCCAATCAAACTTGCAAAAGGCACCCGTTAGGCCTAGTATAATTTTCTTTTTTTCTAATTTTTTACTAAGACACTATCAGTTGCACTTTGAAGTGATTTTTCTATTCATTTGAAATTTTATTTGCTTAGTTTGGCGATCTAGATCTATGTTTCACGCGCTGGTATACGTTCGTTTACCAAAGTGATCAGCGGCATGAATTTGGAACCTCTGGGGTCAATTTCATGCCACTGACAGAGATAGCAGAACATTGAAGTTTTGTCCAAGTGAGCGAGGAACGCTAACATAGGTTATAGAATTTTCGATTTTGACATCAAACAAACAAAGGCGTGAAGTTCCTTGCTCTACTGTAAAACACGCAAATTTAATCAAGGCGCATGAGTTATGCGATGGAGATTTTCTGGGAGACACATTCAACACTCGAGACAAACATCTCCTGAGCATAGACCGTGTGACCTGTGACATCACATGTTTACAAAAGGTTCACATAGCCTGGACCTCCTGCAGACACGATTTGTAGGTCTACACAGGTCAATGGAAATGTTAAATTTTATAGGGAATGCACCGTCTGATTGTTGTCAACTTTTGATACGAAGAAAGAGGGGTATATCTCAAGGGGCACTCATTCAGTCCTAAAACAAGGTAATTTCTTTGCATATAACCGTTTCAAAGGTTGCCACTTTATTAAGGCATGTCGCTTTCAGCGCAGGTGCGACAGATGCTTGCGTCAGGGCCATATTTGCCGCAGTAATACACAACGGTCTGACATTAAAAATATGTCCCGCCAAGTGCCTTCTGGTGCCAAGGCGGTTAAGGACGTGAAGACACCATCCTTAAATTTGCATTGTTTTCCTCCATACCCCAATCAAAGTCGATGTGTTGGTGGCAATGCTTAAAGAGTACCCTTATGCTTCTGCGGTAGGTTCCCTTCAACATGGGCTTACATTTACTTTTTCTCTGGGTGTTAATTGCCCTCGCATTAGCCGGTATTCCGATAGTCTAAAATCAGCCAAAGCACTCCCGATTGGACAAAATTGCTAAAGAAAGAAGTTTGGGTAGAATTGAGGGCCCTTTTGACACACCCCCATTTGCCAACCACCAATGTTCGCCTATTGGGCTGGTGCCTAAAGATGAGCCTAAATCGTATCGGTTGATTCATCACCTTTCATTCCCTGCTGGGGAATTAATTAACGATTTCGTTATGCCTCTTTTGATGAAGAAGTTAACATTGTGCGTAACATGGGACGTGGTGCATGGTTCTCAAAGTAAGATATAAAGTAAACTTTCAGGCAGCTCCTCCCTGTTGCTCCGTCTGATTACGAATTATTGGGGTTTACCTTTCAAGGAAAATAATGACCATGACAAATATTTGCCGACGGGCTGCTCAATTTCCTGTGCACTATTTGAAACGTTCAGTACATTTCTGGAATTCCAAATTCCGAAAGTTACAGGTTCTTCCTCCATTACCCCTTATTTGGAAGATTTTTTCTTCGCTCATAAATCACATGAGTGTTGTAAAGTCATCAGTTTCCCAGAATGTGCGAGTCACTTGGTGTTCCTCTTGCTATTGAGAAAACTGTTGGCCCGCAACAAGCATTGACTTGTCTAGGCTTGGAAATAGACTCACAAAGGATGCAGGTGCGTGTGCCTCTTGATTAAGTCATTGTGCTAAAAAATAAGCTCAACGGGGTACTTGCTAAAAAATACAAGGTTAGGCTAGTGGCTAGTTTAATCAAAAGTGGGCACTCTGAATTTCGTATGCCGGGCGGTGGGCGTTTCTTAGGCGCTTAATTTCGCTGACACATGGTTTGACCAAACCATATCATAAGGTGCGTCTTTCCAAGGGGGCAAAACAGGATTTATTTTTGCGGTTGGAATGTTTATCTCATTTCAATGGGATTTCTGCTTTTTCTAACTGTGGTTGGGAATCCAATCACACCCTTGACTAGTTATATACGGACTCGGCAGCGACCATTGTTTCTGGGAATATTTTCGGAGGCAGTGGGTCCAGGGTTGATGGCCGACCTCGGTTTTTTTCTAACTCACCTTCAATCGCCTTGTTGGACTTGTATCTTGCTGTGGTTGCAGTTAAATGCTGGGCTGAACAATTAGTCAATAGGAAGGTTTTGTTTCATTCAGTTAGAGTTTTGCATATTAATAATGGTCAAACGTCACAATGCCCCCAAATCATGCAACTGCTGAGAACTGGGCCCAATTTCATAGAGCTGCTTAAGCAGGAAATATTGCTTAACAATTTTCTGCTGAGCAAAAAGGAGCAAAAAACCAGTCATAAATTGTACATGGGACATGGTATTTTGGCTGGTAACCTTATTCTGATAAGCATAATTATTTTGTGCTTAGCGACTTTTTGTGCTTAAGCAGCTCTATGAAATTGGGCCCTGTTGTGCTTACGTGTCTCAGGTTTAATATGTCATTTAAGGCTGTTCATATTGCTAACTCTTTGTCACGTTTCCAGGTAGAGCGTTTTCATGCAGTAGCACCACAGGCGGTATGTCATATGACCCCATTACCACGGCTTCCCCAAGTGTTGTAGGATTAGAGGTGAATCGGTTATTAGCTATGGCTTGGTCGCCATACACTCTGAAAACATACGCCACAGGTTGGCGGGCTTTTCCAAATGTTTGCAGCATGGTGGACATGCACTTGTTTTTCCAGTTACAGTACATGTGGTTCGGGAGTTTGTCGCTTGGCTGTCACTATGCCAATTAACGCCTTCCACAATATCGACATATGACGCCAGGGTTAGTAATTTTCACAAAATTCTCGGTTTCCAGGATCCAACTAAAGATTTCATAATTTCGAAACTTCTTGAGGGCTCCCGTCATGCTGCTCCCAAGTCTCACACCGGTAATTTCTCTTCCAATTCTGAGGGACATTCTGGATGCGTTGCTTTTAGTCTGTATGTTCAGGGCCGCTTTACTCTGTGCTTTCTTAGGTTTTATGTGGGTGGGAAAATTCACTGCTATTTGGGTTGGGGATGTACGTTTTTGCTTTTCACAGCAAGATGGGCATTCTGTGGGAAATTAGTTCCCAATGTAGTAAATTGAATCAACTGGGCCCCCTAAAATTATTCGCCTAGCACGAGCTCAAGATCTTGAGTTTTGTCAAGTTGTAGCACTGCACAGATTTCTCTCAGGTTGCTTCTGTTGTTCCTGTTGGGGAATGCTGCGCACGATTGGCTTTTTTACAAGATATCAAGGAAACCAACCCAAAATATACACACAATAACCACTCCCCTTGATGTACCAATTGGTTTTGTTTGTGCTGTATTTTCATAGCTCAACTCCGGTTGATCTCAACATTATTTAATTGGTA
Source organism: Plazaster borealis (assembly GCA_021014325.1). Taxonomy (NCBI): domain Eukaryota; kingdom Metazoa; phylum Echinodermata; class Asteroidea; order Forcipulatida; family Labidiasteridae; genus Plazaster; species Plazaster borealis. The sequence continues at coordinate 11,676,826 of CM037459.1, read as the reverse complement.
TGTATTGTTTACGGTCTCAAACATTCCCTTTAAGCAACATGAAGTCGAGTCCTAGCGAGCTTAGGGTCGGGGACCAGTTTAAACGGAGATACATGTATATAGGTTGGACCTGGGAGTCCATTTATTGATGACCTGGGCGTCCATTAACGGTAGTTTGGGACCTGGAAGTCCATTGAAGATACACACTTGGACCTGGGAGTCCATTGACGATAAGGTTGGACCTGGGAGTCCATGGACCTGGGAGTCTTTTGGACCTGGGAGTCTATTTATGATAAAAGTTGCGGGACATGGGAGTCCATTCGTTATAGTGTTTAAGATTTATATTGTTTGAAGGTTTTATGTAAGGTTTAAATTACGCCAGCTTGCCAAAAAATATCGGTATTTGGCGAAAACAGGTTAATAAAAAACTGTGGCGAACAACATTTAGAAGATGTTTATTGTTCCTCCCTCCGAGTCCAATTGTAAGCTCACATATCCACAAAATTGCTCATGGTGCAAAGACAAACAAGAACATGAGTATTCAATAAAATAAAACTAAAGCTTAGAAAATTCGGAACACAACACCAAATAATTAAATGAAGGCTCAGTGAGCTGACCAGTGTTGTCGATGTAGTTAAGACAATGGAAACATTTAAATATGTCAGCATGTGCTGAAAACGTATACTCTTTGCAAGGTTTTAAGCTGTTACTTTTATAACACTTGGATTTATTTGGAAATCAAGACACAAAGGTACAATTTTCCATTTGACTATTGTAATATAATGCCTGCCAGAAAGGCCCTGAAATTTACAAGAGTTCATTCATTTTGAAAACAAAGGTAACATGATCTTTAGACGAACAGAATCACCTGGAGGCCGACAAAAATTCCTAGAAGAATCCGTCTCGGTAGACAGTTTGGTTCTAGCGGACAGAAACTCTGGGATAAAACCCCTTTGCCACAACACCGTTGATTTAATTCTGCTCGCTTTTTTTCAGAGGCTACACATTACAATGAAGTTAAAATAATGATACTGCAGTTGTCCCTATATATCTGCATCGGACATCGTATCAAGTTAAAACTGAAAAACTTATGTCAAGTCGTGTTTGCATTCGGGTTGAAAGTAAAATGTTCTCAGTAAAGTACAGAAATGCCCCATTGATGAAAAAGTCAACCGTTCGTTCTATACTTGATTTGAAAACATACTTCACTGTTTAATTGCCAGTAAAACCTAGCTATATGCAGCTAGTTTAATAACTTTAAAAACAGTCAATTTTGAGTGAAGGCACATGTGCATTACAATATGCAGGACACACAGTATATAATAATAAAGACTAGCTTACCGTTATTTTGTCTTCTGATCTGTCTCTGCTGGTGTTGTAACCTTGATCATCAACGCTGAAAGGCTTTTTGGAGCTGTTCGGTCTGGTAGATTGTCCTTTTAACTTCTTGAAGTAACATTTCCAGTGTGTAATAACCGTTGCCGTCAATCAAAAACACATTATTGGACTGAAAGTTTCCGACATGCGGGCATGGCTTGCATAGATTTGAGCCAGTGATATTATGATAGGCATACACGGTAATGGTGTTAACCTTTTTTTATGCAAGTCAGATCTGAGAGGGGTCACTATAATCATATAGTGACTATGTCATCAGTCACATTGGACATAATGGCTATAACTGAAACGTGGCTCACGGGAAGTGATCGAGATAATCGGACCCTAGCTGATATAAAAAGCACGCTACCAAACTACATTTTTCATCACTCTCCTAGATTGCATTCAAGAGCTGGTGGTGTTGGTGTTCTTCTCCGTGATAGCATCAACTGCAAAATCCAAAAAAGACAAGAATACATAGCTTTTGAGACCATAGACCTCTCGTTAACAGTCCATGCTTCTACGTTCCGGCTGGTAGTAGTAGTCAGGCCTCCGCCAAACAACAAAAACAAGATTACCAATGCCATGTTTCATGATGATTTTGGTTTCCTTGTAGAATTCCTTATTGCCAATCCTGGTAAGTTTCTACTTGTAGGAGATTTTAACATACATGTGGATGTGCCAGGTAACCGTGAAGCAGAGATTTTTCATGATTTTCTGAACTTGAGCAATTTTGAACAGTATGTCTCTGTTCCTACTCACACCGCTGGGCATACTTTAGATCTGCTAATATCCAATGCAAATGATGACCTGATTTCTTCTGTTTCTGTTCACCATGATCTTCCATCGGACCATGCTGCTGTTAAGTGCCTCATCAATGTTGCTCGACCGGCTGCTCCCACTAAGACCATTTGCAGCCGCAAACTCCGCACCATTGATATGGTTTCATTTAAGCGTGATATTTCTAATTCGAATTTAGTTATGAATCCTGCTGATGATTTGGAAGCTCTTGTCCGTCAGTATGATACCGTTCTTCAAGCGACTCTTGACCGTCATGCTCCAGAGATTGTGAGGACTATTATATTACGCCCACATGCTCCCTGGTACACAGACTCACTACGTGAAGCCAAACAGGAAAGACGCCGCCGGGAGAGAAGATGGTCCAAAACGGGTCTTATGATTCATAAAGAATATTACAATGATCAATGTCTATTTTACAGAAACCTCCTAAATTCTGTTAAATCTAATTATCATCGCCAGGAAATTTCTGACTCCAAACCTAAAGATCTGTTTCGGATAATTGATAAACTTTCTTCTGCCAAATCCACGAAAACTCTGCCCACTTTTCATGACCCTAAAGAACTTGTGGATAGGTTTGCAATTTTCTTTGATGACAAAATTCGCAAATTGCATGGAAATTTTGATAGTGTTCAGCCTGCATCGCTTTCTGTTACAATACATGATCACTGTCCTTCACTGTTCACTGGATTTCGCCCCGTTTCCCCTGAGGAGGTGCTGAAAATGAATAAATCGTCTCCTGTCACTTCTTGCAAGTTGGACCCATTACCATCGTCTGTTTTTAAGGATTGTGTTCCTGTATTGCTACCTGTTTTAACAAAAAATATTAATCTTTCACTTTCCTCCGGACGACTTTTTCCTGATCATTTGAAGGAAGCATGTGTACTTCCTCTTTTAAAAAAGCCGACCTTAGACCCCGAATGCCTTGCCAGCTACCGCCCAATTTCTAACCTGAGGTATATTTCTAAATTAATTGAAAGAATTGCTGTGGATCAACTTCAAGCTCATTTATGTGACAACAATCTTCATGCCAAAATGCAGTCTGCTTATAGACCTTTTCACAGTACCGAGACAGCTCTCCTCAGCGTGCAAAATGATATCCTGCTAGCGCTAGATAATCACCAAGAAGCAGTCTTGGTGCTCCTGGATTTCTCCTCCGCCTTTGACACTCTCGACCATAATCATCTTTGCAAACGTCTCTCTTCTCGTTACGGCTTATGTCACACAGCTTTGAAATGGATCGTTTCGTATTTGGAGAACCGTAATCAATCAGTACTCATTGATAGTGTGAAATCTGACTGTCATTGCCTATGGTGCGGTGTGCCACAAGGTTCTGCAGCCGGACCCCTATTATTTATATTGTTCAGTGCACCGCTGCAAGATCTCATAGCTGCTCATGGAATAAAGAGTATTGTTTATGCAGATGATACTCAGTTTTATCTTACCTATAATCCGGCGGATCGTGACTTAGCCCTTGCAAAAATTGATGCTTGTATTGACGACATTAAATCTTGGTCTTTATCTAACAAGCTTGCTCTTAACGATGCTAAAACCGAAATTATCTTTTTCAACTCACGTTTTTCGAAAAACGTGCCTCCTACAGAAATTAACATTGGACAATCCATTATTCAACCTTCTCGTGTAGTCCGAAATCTCGGTGTTCTTACGGATTCTTCGATGAGTATGACTGACCAGGTAACTAATATATGCAAATGTGCTCTTTTTCAAATTCGAAAAATAGGTCGAATCCGGCGCCATCTTGATGATGATTCTACTCTTCTACTCGTTCATGCCTTTGTCAGCTCTAGACTCGACTCTTCTCACTGGACTTTCAGATAGAGAACTTTCTAAAATTCAGAGAGTTCAAAACACCGCTGCTCGCCTCGTCTCTCGCTCACCTCGTTCCCAACATATTACTCCAATCTTACAAGAACTACACTGGCTCCCGATCAAACTGCGCATCGTATATAAGTTAAATCTTCTTACATTCAAATCTCTTCATGGCCTATCTCCTGTCTATATATCAGATCTTCTCCGTAAATATATTCCTGTTCGTTCTCTTCGATCTGCTGGCCAATCCCGACTGACGCAAAGTACTTTTTCCACTAAATTCTATGGTCAAAGAGCCTTCAACTACATTGCACCTTCATTATGGAACGACTTACCTCTTCATATTCGCCAAGCTAGCTCTCTTCAAATTTTCAAGGGACTTTTAAAAACTCATTTGTTTAAATCTTTATTTGTGTAACTTGCTATTATTTTCATTTCATTGTTTTATGTTTTGTGTTGCGCATAGAGGCTTTTGCATTATGCGCTATATAAATATCTCGTATTATTATTATTAATATTATTTGGAATTAGTCTAGCAGATTCCCCTGTATGTTTAAAGAGTTTGTATTCCTTGATAATTGGAACCCATTGTTTGTTTCAATCCTTTAGTTGTAGACCATAAAACTAACCTGTAAAAATTTCATTTCGTTTTTGAGATATTGCTGCAAATCTGGAGCGGTTACGTCCACGCAGGAAGAATAATCTGCAATTGGATTACACAATCTGAAAACGTTACTGTCAGTAACGCTTCTCAGATTCAAATTGTTGTTGATAAAAAGTGATATATTTTTCCATAAGTACAGTACTTCGAAGTGAAAAGTTTCTCCAAAATGCGTTATACTATCCAAAGCTGCTGTACTTCTTACCAAGTAAGTTGTTATTGCCATTAATTACCAAACGTATACAGACCCTTTAATGATGTCTGAATCGACTGCATTTATCTTTGGAGAATTGTGCTCAGAAACATAAATCAATGTATCATTGTCCCACACTTGTATAAACTCTGAACCTGCATGGACATTGATGTGATGGTTAACTTTGAAGTCTGCGTCTTTAAGTTAGCAGGCTCGGTAACTTGTAGTAGCCTGCATGTGTACTTCTCTTTTACCGGTATGGCTAATAAATAAGCTTTTATGCAATAACGAAACATTCCACAGTACTCTGATCACGTTTCTGGTCGGACAATAATTAAAAATAAGACAACACCAATTTTATTAAATGTGCAAACTGATCACATATCGGATTATAATACATATAACATATTATTGACTAAACCGTTTAGCATCACAATGCTATACCTCAGTTAATGCACAAGTTATAAGCGTTACTAAGTTTCCTTTTCAGTCGGGAGCCAACACTGAGGACAATAATGATTTAAAACCATGTTGCCATGGATGAAATCAAAATAGTAATTATATTTTGAATGGTTTGAGGTAAATCATTGTTGAAATAAGCAATGTGTATTAAAGGAAGACTTGGAATACTCGAGAGAAAACGATAATAAAACTTGATGTTATCTTTTAAAGCTTTATTTCTTCCTTGTGAAATTATTCAAGTAATTTATATTTATTTATTAACCATGGCCTGGTGGATTCATTCACTGTAATCATTATTGGATGGCTCTATCTATGTTGAAGTGTTTCACCCCTACACCGTTATAAACATTTTTTTTCTAAATATTGTCCGAGCTTAGAACATTGTCCAAGCTTTAAAAAACTTATGTTGTACTCCTTTTTTAACCAGCATGTTCTGCAAAATAGATTTCGTTTCAGTGTATTTCTCATCGATGGGTAATGTGTAAACATGCACTAAGAACTCGTGAAACAAAAATATCGTTGTTTTCTCCCGATTACTACCATGAAAGTTGTCAACCACTGGAACGGAAACTTTGTTGGTTTGATTAAAATCTCAAACTGTCGTCGTGCAATTATTCTTTGAGACTTGAGTTCGTTAAAATTCTTTATTTCAGAAACTCGCTCAAAAAAATTGTTCTTCAAAATCATCTTAATCATGCTCTTAATTCCAATAAATAAAGCTGCTTCACCCCTTTCGATCAATTAATTGTAATATTCTGTGATACTGGACATAGTGATATGTTCTAGTTCTCGCCATAAAGCAAGAACCCACTGAATGAACTGTAATGGTAATCGTGACTGTACAAGGAACCATATGTCTTTAAGAAAACTCGATCACCCTCTTGTAAAAACAAAACTGCACTGTTGCCTGTTGGCAAGGAATTACCATCGCCTGAGGCATATCCCGATACAATAATATTACCATTCTGCATCAGATTAGCGTAAGCACTACCTGAGGTATGCATTTTCAAAACTGAAAACATGAATACATAGGTACCAGTCACATTACACGTGAAAGTGCCTGTTTGCAAATCAAAGTGGGTGCCTTGTTCAAAGATTGTTTTATCAAAGGGCAGACTATTACTACTTTCAAGAAAATCTGTGTTTCTGACTACAGTAAAGGCCACCCGTCGAGTGCGCTCAACACATTCACCTTGTTGTCCCTTTAGTCCAACTGATCCAGGTATTCCTCTCTCTCCCATCAAACCAGCAATTCCGGGCAGTCCTTGAGGTCCTTGTTTACCTGGCTGACCGACACCTTGTTCTCCCTTCTGGCCTGGTTCTCCTGTAGCGCCTCGTTCCCCATTCAACCCGTCTGATCCCTTGTCTCCCTTAGCTCCGTGCATACCTACATCACCAGGAGACCCCATGTCTCCTTTACTCCCAGCCGGCCCGTATGGTCCCGGATATCCGGGAATACCAGGAACTCCTGCAGGACTGACTGGGCAGCATGGACCAGTTGACGTTCCTTCTTCCGGTGACGTCATGCTAGCATTGAACTCCATCAGATTCAAAACTGTCAGAAACAGGATAACTTGTTTCACGCCCCACATCTGGATAACATTAAACATGTAGCAAATGAATCAACCAACCAATCTTTGAGACGGGTGTCTTTAGAGTTTTGACCAATTGCCTTATTTGCTGATACATTTGGCATAATTGCATGGGTTTCTATCGGTGTATACTTGAAATCTAAAATCAGATTTTTTGCAATTTTTTCCTGATTTTGTCCCCTCCTTCTAGCCGCAAATTGATTCCCACAAGATGTTTTCGGTGTAATGGGGTCAAAACTTACTCGAATGGATTGGAGAGTTTTAATTAACTTTTGTTATTTGTTATTTTTTGGTATTGTTATTTTTTAATTAACTCTGGTATACAATTCGGTTGAATTGTGGTATAGCTCAAACCAATCAAATAAATAAACAAATAATTTGATTAATTATTTATAATGGTTTGACTTTTACAACTCTGGTTTTTATATTTGTTCATATTTACATGTATTACGACAACCTTTGGACAACTAGACTAAACGTGAACAAGCCCTATAAACACGATCTCAAGAGTCATAAACAAATGCATGTCAACCAAGGCTTAATGACTGTGCGGTACACAGTTATACGAGGTAACCCTGTATACAATCCACAAATATTCTGCTGCCATGTGGGTTGGCCTGTGGGTCAATTGTGATTTTATTGTCAAGGAGTGTTCTGGGTTTTAGTGGAGTAAATGGCTGTAGTGTTTTAACAAGTTAATAACTAAACAAATAAATAAATGATTAATTAAATAATTACACCCGCTCCCTCATCGGGCTGGATCCTTTTTGGATATTGATGCATTGAACACTGAAATTTACATAACCATACGAATGCCACAAAATTACCAATAAGGAGGCCACCAAAACCTTTTGGCTGCGTCTGTTACTTCATTTGAACATTTCCCGTAAAATAATTTGTTCTGAAATCACAGAGCTTTAAAAAAAAAATATGCCTTAGCCAAAATCATTTGAGATATCTAAGACAGTCCTACTAATACCAAATAAAAATGTGATTCGTACTAGACGAAAAATGCGCTACCAATGCTTTGAATGGAATCGTCGAGTAGTTTTTGTCCAGCATTATTTGTATTGGGTTTAAAACCAGCATCGGTGTTTAATTTTCATTCAATAGATCGGAACGAATGACTGAGCAGCGGTGCAATGTAATTAATCCACATCCAATGTTTTATTTATTTACTATAACCCGTAGCACAAGGTTTAATTTGAGTATTTATTTTTCTCAAAGCTCGTTTGAATAACAGTAAGTATGTATTTAAATGTTAATCCACAGTTGGGCAATATTTCAAGACAATACTGGATGATCCGAAGGGTTTTTTAAAGGATGAATTTGAGACAAATTCTTTTTTCCACAAGCGCGCCTTATTTTTTTTAAACAATGTCCGTTGTGAAGAAACTAATACCAACCAGCACCTTGTTCATGAATTCGGAAAACTGTCCCCACCAGTTGATTTTATACTAAATTTAATATGATTTGGAGAAACAATTTTATTCTCCAAATGTTTTGGGAGAACAAAGCACACATTGATGGCACTAACAATGTCCATTGCGTAGAAACCGATTACAAGCCCATTATTCATTCATTCGGAATACAGCAGTGTCTTTATTATTAGGAACAATAAACAAAAGTTTAAACTGAAATAAATTCAAAACCTTTTTTTTTGTCTTTTGACTGAGACAATTTTAATTTGTATTCGTCTTCAAATCAGTAGTTATAAGGTAAATGTTATTTGTGAAGTGCGCAATTGAATCTCGTTGTTCAATAACTGACTATTGGAACTGTTTAATACTCGTACACTATATTTTCTTACAGGCACGTAGCAAGGTGTTTAAAAGTGGGACAGCCATTTAGTTACACTCCCTGTAGTGGCGCTAATCCGTATACAAATCCTGACCACAGTATCCATCAACCGCGGCAACGGCTAGGCAGGGGTATATCATTCCTCCCAAGAATTTGGACAATGTTAGCTGTATGTTGGCTTGATTATCGTGTGCTGTGCAGACGCTGTAAAATTTCCACTGTAGGCTAACGAAACCAATGAACTGTTCCATCTTTACCTACGTTTCCTGACAGATCTTATAGGCTAAAGTATTTTTTTAAAGAACTTTAAATCTTTCAATATTTTTGTCTAGCTTGTTTAATAATGGTATATCTAATTCCCGCATTTGCCTACCAACCAGCTATAGAAACTATCCATTTCGTCTAGAAACACGATCGGTTCAAGCAAACATTTTTAACAGAGCGCAAGGTGAAGATTTTTATAAGATTTGAACACGAAAAGCAAGCTTGATATAAATTTCATTTTTGAAGATTCCAGAAAACCACCCAATACCTTAACAGTTATCACGTTGCTATAACAGAAAACAGATTAGAGAAGAGACTATTCAACTTACCGTTATTTGTCTTTTGATCTGTTTCTGTTAAGTCTTGTAACCTTGATCATCAATGCTTAATTGTTTTTTTGGAGCTGTGGATCTGGTAGCTTCTCCTTTTAACTTCTTGAAAGTTTCCAAATCAGTGACATTTCCAGTGTGTGATAACCGTCGCTGTCTGTCACACATTATTGGGCTTAAAGTCACCGACATGTGGGAGTGGCTTGCTTAGCTTTGAGCCAGCGATATTATGATAGGCATACACGATAGGATATTAGCCTTACCTAAGATGTGAGTCAGACCTGGTAGGGGGCTCTAAAATCAGTTCTTCTGTATATTTAATGCTGTCTTAATCAACTGCATTTGTCTTTGAGATGTTGTGCACAGAAAATTAAAGCAATAAAGATTGCAATAAAGTATCTTATGGCGTTGCTATAATTCTCACTTTATTCAGAGGCTACACTTACAGTGACGTTAAAATAATGCTACTGCAACTGTTCCTATTATCTCTGCATTAGACAAGGTATCAAGTTTAAACTGAAAAACTGATTGCAACCTATTTAATCTTTCTTTCGACTGTTTATTTACCCCGAGACTTAGTTAACTTATTGCCATAGTAATTTGCGAAAAGAGTGTTTAATAATTTACCGATCAATTGTAAACCTTTTCAAATGAACACTTTTTATTGAACAATTCCAAGTAACAAAGACATTGATGTGACTGTTATTAGTTTGAAGTCTGGGTCTTCAATGTAGCAGGCTTGGTAACCTGCAAGTGCCTGCATGTGTACTTCCATTTCACCGGTATGGTCAATTAATAAGTTTGTATGCATTTTACTAAACATTCACTTTGCTATGAATACGTTTCTTGTTGAACCAATTAAAGCTAAAGACAACACCATTTCAATTCAATTTGCAAACTGATTACAATTTATATCGAATTAAAATACATATAACACATTATTGATTTAACCGTTTATCATCATAATGCTATACCCATTAAATGCACAAGTTATAAGTTTCATAAGCTTTCTTTTTACTCGGGAGCCAGCACTGTGAGCATTAATGATTGAAAAAGAGTTGACATGAATGCAATCAAAATTGTAATTATATTTTGAAAGATTTAGGAAATCATTATTGAGGTTAGGCAACGTGCAACAGGAGGACTTTGAATACTCGAGAGAAAACATTGATATACGTGTGTGATCTTCTTTGAGCTTTATTTCTTCATTGTGAAGTTGTTCAAGTAATTTATATGTATTTCTTTTGTACCTTGACCTGGTGGATTCAATCACTAAAAATTAACATTGGATTGTTCAATCTATTGTTGATATTGTTCACTCTTACACTGTTATAAACATCATTCTTGGTCTTTATACTAATGTTCGAGTTAAGAATAGTTATGTACTCTATGTTTACGGACTGGTTAATTTCGCTTAATCGATTTCGTTAAAATGTATTTATTTTTCCTTGGATTAGGTGTAACACACCAAGAACTCGTGAAACAAGTTGTTTTTCCTCAATAATAATAATAATAATAAGACTTGTAATGCGCACATATCCACCCTGCTGGGTGTTCAAGGCGCAGTAAAAAACCCAAAAATAAAACAAAACAAAATAAAGACAAAACAGACACAACAAAATTAGTCCTTGAAAACCTGTGACATAAGATAAGTTTTGAGAAGAGATTTGAATTTTGTGGTACAAAGACAAGATCTAAGATTAAGCGGTAGAGAGTTCCAGATGCGTGGCGCAGCTGAAGAAAAAGACCTGTCACCCCATGAGTGTCGAGACTTGGGTTCAACGAGGAGAAGCATGGAACTTGATCGAAGATTCCTTGATGGAGTGTAAACTTGAAGTAGTTCAGAAATATAGTGGGGAGCCTTGCCATTAAGTGCTTTGTGGACAATGAGCATCAGCTTGAAGATGATTCGTTGAGAGATAGGGAGCCAATGTAGTTGTTTCAGAATGGGGGTGATAGAACAGGATTTTCTAGACAGTGTCACAATGCGGGCAGCGGTATTTTGGAGGCGTTGAAGACGGGAAATCTGGTTGTTAGGAAGACTGTAGAGAAGAGCATTGCCGTTGTCAAGACGAGAAGTAACAAATGCATGAATGACCTTTTCAGTGGCACTTTTGTCCAAGTACTTGCGAATCTTACCAATATTCCTGATGTGATATGATGACAGACGAACGATGTTGTTGATGTGTGGTTGAAGTGTCATCGATGAATCAAAAATAACCCCTAAGTTCCGAGCTTGCAGCGAGGGAGCTATCCGAGCATCACCGATGGAAATGTATGGCACTGAAACCTTTGTTAACTGTTGACGTGACCCAAATAGAAGGAACTCTGTCTTATCATCATTTAACTTCAGGAAGTTTTGTTGTGTCCAACGTCGAATCTCTTGGATGCATTTCTCAAGTCTTGCAACAGATGCATTGGCGTTTTCTTGAGAAGATTTAAACGTGATGTATAGCTGAGTGTCGTCTGCGTACACATGGTAATTCAGATTAAATTTCAGGATGATGTCACGAATCGGTAAAGTGTACAGCGTAAACCACTGCGGGCCCAGTACCGACCCCTGTGGCACAGAGTAGTTCAAAACAACAGGGTCTGATATTGCGGTGCCAATACATACATGCTGAGTTCTATTGTAGAGATACGATTTGCACCATGCTAGGGCTGTGTCCTCTATGCCAAGGTGATTCTGGAGCCGAGAGAGAAGGATGTTGTGATCAACAGTGTCAAAGGCAGCACTCAAGTCTAGCAGGACTAGTGCTGTTAGGTTACCATTGTCCATTGCAGAAAGAATATCGTTGCTCACACGGACTAGTGCAGCTTCTGTCCCATGGAAAGGCTTGTATGCTGACTGGAACACGTCGGACAGGTTAAAATTATGAATGTGATCAGAAATGCGTGATGAAACTACTCGTTCGATGACTTTTCCAAGATATTTTAAGTTTGCAACCGGTCTGTAGTTTTGAATATCTCCTTGTCCAGGTTTGGTTTCTTGATGAGCGGCCTGATGTAGGAAACTTTGAGGCTATCGGGGAAACAACCGGAACTGAGAGATTCGTTTACAAGATTAGTGATGTAGGGTAAAAATATATCATTGTTTTGCTTCATCATGGATGTTGACACTGGATCCAGCTCACAGGATTTTGAAGGAGATTTCATAATAACCCTTTGAATCTCAGCAACAGTGGCAGGCTCAAACACAGATAGTCTACACTCTGGTTGAAGATGTGGCAATGTCTGCGGCACGTTGTAAGGGACTGATGAAAAGATGAGCGGATGTCTGAAATCTTGGTGACAAAGAATTTCTGGAATTCATTTGCCAAGTCCTGATCATTGTAAGTGGATGGAAGGACGGGGGTTTTGGGTTTGAGCAACAACTTACCAATTATCTTGAAGAGCTTCTTTTGATCTCCTGAGGATTCTTGTACTTGGGATGAATAATGGGTGATCTTTGCCTGGTTGATCAAATTCCTGACTACCTTACATTGGTTGCGATATTCTTGTCGTTGTATTTCCAACTTGCCATTTTTCCGCCATTTCCGCTCAAGTTGACGACAGATCTTTCTTGCTGTACGAATATCATCATTGAACCAGGAAACTTCAGTTCGGACCTTGACTGATCTTGTTTTCCAAGGTGCGTATTTATCCAAGATGTCACTGATAGTACTCTCATATTGGCTGACATAGGAATCCAAGCAGTCATGATCAATTTCCAGCTTTGCTAAATGAGTTCCTATGTCGCGGAACACTTCAGGAGAATTCACATGTTTCCACTGTCGGCTCTTTATAGTGACGGTTGGGACTTTGGGCTTGCACAGACTCAAGTTACACATGACTGCATAATGGTCTGAGAATCCAGGTAGAATAACAAAGTTTGAGACAATGGGTGGGGTGATGTCACGAGTTATGACAAGGTCCAGGCAATGACCGAGACGATGAGTCGGCTCCTTGATATGCTGGGTAAGACCGAAAGCCTGAAGTAGATGCTTAAACTGGTTTGCATTGGTGTTGTGGATGTCAATGACTACCAACAGAATGTCATCCTTTGTTGGTTTGATTAAATTCTCAAGACCGTTGACGTACAAGAATTTTTTTGTATAGTTTATATTTTGCAAATCTTTTGATCGTCGATTTATTACTCGAATAAATCAGAGTTACTGTTTTTGTGCATTATAATCTTGAATTCTCGAACTTGGTTTTATTTCATAAGGGAGTTGTTTGTTATTTTCGGTTCCCGATACTTTTTATAGGTGAACCCAGGGTTACATTTATATTTTGATAAAGAGGCTAGATCACGCTGGTATTACGGCAAACGCAAAAAAGATGGACACAGCTTAAATTAGGTTTACTTTTTAAAATGTAAAACGTTAACAATCGCATAGCTGTTAGAATACGTAGAAACATGCAGGTTTTGAGTGTCTTTAGGACATGCATTCAATCATTGCATTCAATCATTGCATTAAATTGTAGTTAATGTAAAATTACCAGATTTAAAAAATACAGACTTACCTAGATATTTGGTTGCTGCATGTTTGTGTCTATACCGATGTCTCTTAGGGTCGCAAGTCTGTTCAGCCGTTATGAGTGATGACGATGGATGCTTGTTCTTATTACAACACTTTGTAAATATCAAAGAAGTGACATTGATAGTTTGTGATCACGCACCATGTTGTCAATCATACATAAGGAGCTGACAATTGGCAATTTATCCGCGTGACTATAGACTTTGAGCCGCAGACATGAACTGTTTTCTATCTACATTGAGGGCGCTCAATATTTTCAATGATGTTTTGTTGGGTTTAAACTATCACTGGAAACTTTTAATTGGCACCTGAGATAACCAGAGATTTGTTTCATAATGGAAAATTATTAAAGTCAAAAAATAACACTGCTTGAAAGAAGAATTTGGAGGGCGCAACAATCGACATTGTTCTGATCATATTAAAGTAAATGGACGACTGTTGCCGTCTAATAACGGTAAACCATAATCGCCAGTTCACTGTACACTTGTCATTAGTGGAAAAGCTCCTAGTACAAAATTAGCAAATTATTTGTATCTTGTTTCCGGTATTAACCATATGAATACTTTCAGTGATATCATTGCGTTGATATATTTATAATAATGAGACTTGTGTGGGATTTCGTTTCAGATATTTTTTGTGTATAATGTCAAACTATGGTTAGGGCGTGGTAATGTTCATTGCAGTTTATTTGGTTTACATTATCTTTCTTATACTTTGTCAGTCCACTTTGTCCTTTTCATAGTTTTAACAATGTAATTGTTGGCATTTTTTCATCGAAAATTGTTTAATTACATAGAAACAAATTTTCCAAATGAAGTGTATTGAAATATTATGTTGATTAAAATGGCGTTATAGACAAATCTTCCTTAAAACTTGAATCCAGCCGAATATTGCATTAATCAATGTGATATTTGTATAAGTTCATTTGACAAGTTTCTTCCTTAATGACCAAAGTAAACAAATTGAAACCATTCCGAATAACAATAATACTTTATCTCTCTTGGTTACATAATATATCAGCTTAAAGACTAAACAGTTAACAATATTTTCAGGCTGTCATTTGTTTTATAACATTCAAACTATTTACTTGTGACGTAGTATCAAGTATCAAATATAAAACTGAACAACTTATGACAAGTCGTGTTTGCATTTGGGTTTATTTCATTTTGACTGACAACCTATGTTGTCTTTGTTTCCCGTGTATTTACCCTGACACAAAGGTACATTATAGTCATAGTTAGTTGCGTGGCTAGTGTTCAACTCGGTATAAGTTGACAGCGTTGGGTTTATTTGACCGATCAAATGTAAAAATGTTCTAATAAACACTTAAAAAAGATAAAATCAGCTCAAAGAGGAAACCGGTCGCATTTGAATTCCACCAGTATTTACTGAAAAGATCCGAATTACCAGGACCTTGATGTGATTGTTGAGATTGAAGTACGCGTATTTAAGTTAGCAGGCTCTGCAACTTGCACGTACCTGCATGTGTACTTCCATTTTACCGGTTTGGTTATTTAACAAGTTTGTATGCATTAACTAATTATTCCACTTTACTCTGATCACGTTTCTGTTTGGGGAAAAAAAATAGATAAGACAACACCATTTAAATTCAATATGGAAACTGATTGCAATGTATTTCGGATTAAAAATACATCAACACAAAATTTATTAAACTGTTTAGCGTCATAAATTGTTCCAGTTATAAGCGTTAATAAGGGTTTTTTCAGACGGAAGCCATAATATTGGGCAATAGGCTTACTGATTTTAAAAAGCGTTGTCGTGAATTAAATCAAAATATATATATATATATTTTTTGAATGATTCGGAGGAAATCATTATTGAAGTTAGGCAATGTGTATAAAAGAAAGACTTTGAACACTCGAGATAAACTTAATATAACTTTATGTTAACCTATTTAAGCTTTATTTCTTTATTGTGCATTTGTTCAAGTGATTGTTATGCATTTCTATTTTACCTTGGCCTGGTGGATTCATTCACTGACCAATAACTCGTGAAACAAGAATATTTTTGTTTTGCCACAATTACTACTAAGAGAATTGTCAACCATTAGAACAGATTATTTGTTGGTTTGCTTAAATTCTCAAAACTCAACCATCATTTCATAGAAATCTTAGATGAGATATTTTTACAATGCGAACACCATATTTAACCTTGACATTTCATATTGAAAATGTCATCTATCTAATCCTTCAGCAATTAGGTAGGCCTACATTTAATGACTATTAACACTAACCGTATGTTATGAAAAGCTTTTATATCTTTTGAAATGATAAACAATCTCATTTATTCAAAACAGCGTAGCATTTTAACGAATTTTCTTCCAAATTTAATGTAAATGCTTAGTTATTTATTAAAAAAATCAAGTGTATATGGTTTTCGAAATTCTTGAAAGTTGTTGTTGGCGACATATTCTACTAAAGCGATTATATCAGCCGTAAATGTTAAAGTGTATCAAATTCATTTGACAAAACTAGTGATATTATCCATGCAATGTTTAATTTAATCTATAGGTTACACGGAACGGTTCTTCAAGTTTTATCATTTTAACCATTCTCTTAATTCCAATAATTAAAGCTGCTTCACCCCTTTCGATCAATTAATTGTTATATTATGTGATACTGGACATAGTGATATTGTCTAGTTCTCGCCATAAAGCAAGAACCCACTAAAGGAACTGTAATGGTTACTGTTACTGTGCAAGGAACCTGCTGTCTGTAAGAAAACTCGATCACCCTCTTGTAAAAACAAAACTGCACTGTTGCCTGTTTGCAAGTAACGACCAACGTCTGGGGCATATCCCGATACAATAATATTATCATTCTTCATCAGATTAGCGTAAGCACTACTTGAGCTATCCATTTTCATAACTGAAAACATGAATACATGGGTACCAGTCACATTACACGTGAAAGTGCCTGTTTGCAAATCAAAGTGGGTGCCTTGTTCAAAGATTGTTTTATCAAAGGGCAGACTATCACTGCTTTCAAGAAAATTGGTGTTTCTGACTACACTAAAGGCCACCCGTCGAGTACGCTCAACACATTCACCCTGTTGTCCCTTTAGTCCAAATGGTCCGGGTACTCCCCTCTCTCCCATCAAACCAGCTATTCCAGGCAGTCCTTGTGGTCCTTGTTTACCTGGCTGACCGACACCTTGTTCTCCCTTCTGGCCGGGTTCTCCTGTAGCGCCACGTTCTCCATTCAACCCGTCTGATCCCTTGTCTCCCTTAGCTCCGTGCATACCTACATCACCAGAAGACCCAATGTCTCCTTTACTCCCAGCCGGCCCGTATGGTCCCGGATGTCCGGGAATACCAGGAACTCCTGCAGGACTGACTGGGCAGCATGGAGCAGTTGACGTTCCTTCTTCCGGTGACGTCATGCTAGCATTGAACTCCATCATATTCAAAACTGTCAGAAACAGGATAACTTGTTTCAAGCCCCACATCTGCATAACATTAAACATGTATCAAATAAATTAACCAACCAAACTGTGAGACGTGTGTCTTTAAAGTTTTGACCAATTGGCTTTCCTTGTAATACATTTCGCATAAATCCATGGATTTCTATCGGTACACTTGAAATCTGAAGTCCGATTTCTTGCAAATATTCCCGAATGTTTTCCCCTCCTTCTAGCCGCAAATTGATTTCCACAAGATGTTTTCGATGTAATGGGGTCATAACTTACTCGAATGGATTGGGGAGTTTTAATCAACCTTTGTACAACCATTTCTCTGGTATATAATTCGGTTGAATTGTGGTATAACTCAAACAATAAAAAATAAAAATTAAAAAATTGATTATTTGTTTATAATGGTTTGACTGGTTACAACTGTGGTTTCTTATATTTGTTTATATTGAAGATGTATTGCGACAACCTTTTGACAACTAGACTAAAATTGAACTAGAATTGTAGAGTTTGTAAAACAAACTCAAGGTGTTCGGCTATCGTTTGGGTCAGTGTTTTGTTTTTGGGCGAACTTTTCCTTTTAATCGATGAAAAGATTGATGATAGCTTTTGAAATGTCAAAGAAAGTAAAATGTAAGTCTTTTACGTTTATACCCTAGTTTACACGGGAAACATGTGCTCACGTTACTACTTAAGACTGCATTGAGCTCTACATAGAACGTGTATTAATTAAACATCTTTCACGTTTTTCAGGGCTTAGGAACCCATTGTTTAATTAAACAAGGTGTGCAATTGTGTTTTGTTTAAGTATTCAAAAGGATCTAAAAGTTGGATTCTCGTAAAAACTGCTGTTGATAAGAGTCAAACTAATGTTGATCTCTTGCCGATTGCATTTTCTCAGTTAGCAAAAGTCATACAATCAACAAAAAACAGGCCAGCAAAATACCCTCTTTTAGTCGCCAAGCCAACAAAAGGCTAACACGAGTCGGCATTTGTCGCGGAGCCAATATTTATTGAATGACCACTAATTTGATATAGCGCCACCATAGATGTGACAAGGATTTTATACGTTTCAGGGTAAATGTCGGTTTTACACAGTCTTCTTGAACCTTTGGAACAATGGAGTGGAACAGCCAGCTGGGTGCTTGTGCGAATTAATACTAACGGAATGTTCAACTTATATTTTGAACCGGAATTCAATTTCAAATGGGGTCACTCTTTGTGTGGCGTTTGTTGGGTTTTAAAAGACCTGTCCGATGGTGTATAGATTTTACAAATTCATTGTGTAGTTCTTGAGCAATGAATTTTTGATTGTTAGCGAGGTTTGCACGGACGGCTGTTTTAGAGACTAACAAAGCGAAAATTCTAAAACAGTTTGCGCGAACCTTGAACAGAGACTAGACATAAGTATATTGGAAGGACTTTGAAGCTTGTGGTTGATTCAATGGAGCGAGCAGCCGCTCACCGTCTAACTGGTTTAGATCGCGTATTGTGTGTGTTTTCAGTGCAGTTTTTTCCCGCGGTTTGACAGCGGGTCAATGTATACCCGATTTCAACCATAAGTGAAGGTAACAAAGGTATCATCTCTGTGGACAAGTTTGAGAAGGCTTAAGAATCTACAATATGGTGTAAAAATTGTGAGTAATGTGTATGTAAAAAGTATGAGTATTTCCTAAAGTATGAATTGTGAAGTTTCAACTTCCGGTTTGAACAGGAAAACAAGGTCAAATGGTGTGTAGTATTTGTTACATTTGTCGAGACCTCTCCGATGATGTGTAGATTGTTATAATAGCTTATGTACTTCTTGAGTTAGGAATTTTTAAATGATTAAACTTTGATTTACTGTATTTCAACACTTGATGACGTCATCATTACGTCACAACTACTTGGTTGAGGTTTTATCAAGGTCCTAACATGGTGTAAATTTGAAGTTGATCTGAAATACAGAAAATTAGATTTTTGCCGGAAAATGTTTTTTTAAAAGAAAATCACAAAGGCAAACTTTGACCTTTTGGTTCGACCGGAATTAAAGGTCATATGAATTTAGCGTGAACTTTTTAAATGTTGCCCTTGTCTTGATCTATCATATGCCCAAATAAGAATACCATAGCTGTAATATTCAGAGACATACAGACATTCGCATATGGTCACTTTTTTACCTTAAATGGCTTGTAATTTGACACCTGATGACGTCATCATGACGTAACTGAAGCGGTTTCATCTCCTAATAGATAGCTAACTATTCTGTGAAGCTTCAAGTTTATGTGCTTGGGAAGTGTGCTTTTGTTAGCGGAAAAGCGACGGGAAGAAGAAGAAAAAGAAGAAGTATTAAGAAGAAAAAAGAAGAAGAAAAAAAACCGGAACAAAAACAAGAGGTGTTCCGGGCGGATTGCCCAAACAGCTAACAAGCCCTAAACACGATCTCAAGAGTCATGAACACATGCATGTCAACCAAGGCTTTAATGACTGTGCGTTGCACAGTTATTCGAGGTAACCCTGTATACAATCCACAAATATTCTGCTGCAATGTGGATTGGCCTGTGGGTCAATTGTGATGTTATTGTCAAGGAGTGTCCTGGGTTTTAGTGGAGTAAATAGCTGTAGTGCTCTAACAAGTTAATAACTAAATAAATAAATAAATGATTTAATAAATAATTACACCCGCTCCCTCATCGGGCTTGATCCTATTTGGATATTGATGCATTGAACACTGAAATTTACATAACCATACGAATGCCACAAAATTACCAATAAGGAGGCCACCAAAACCTTTTGGCTGCGTCTGTTACATCAACAAAAATAGGCCTTAGCCAAAATCATATGAGATATATAAGATAGTCCTACTAATACCAAATAAAAATGTGATTCGTACTAGACGAAAAATGCGCTACCAAGGCTTTGAATGGAATCGTCGAGTAGTTCTTGTCCAGCATTATTTGTATTGGGTTTAAAACCAGAATCGGTGTTTAATTTTCATTCAATAGATCGGAACGAATGACTGAGCAGCGGTGCAATGTAATTAATCCACATCCAATGTTTTATTTATTTACTATAACCCGTAGCACAAGGTTTAAATTGAGTATTCATTTTTCTCAAAGCTCGTTTGAATAACAGTAAGTCTGTATTTGAATGTTAATCCACAGTTGGGCAATATTTCAAGACAATACTGGATGATCCGAAGGGTTTTTTAAAGGATGAATTTGAGACAAATTCTTTTCTCCACAAGCGCGCCTTATTTGTTTTAACAATGTCCGTTGTGAAGAAACTAATACCAACCAGCCCCTTGTTTATCAATTCGGAAAACTGTCCCCAACGGTTGATTTTATACTAAATTTAATATGATTTGGAGAAACAACTTTATTCTTCATATGTTTTGGGAGAACAAAGTACACATTGATGGCACTAACATTGTCCATTGCGTAGAAACCGATTACAAGCCCCATTATTCATTCATTCGGAATACAACAGTGTCTTTATTGTTAGGAACAATAAACAAAAGTTTAAACTGAAATAATTTCAAATCCTGTTTTTGGTCTTTTGACTGGGTCTTTTGACTGAGAATTTTTTTATTTGTATTCGCCTGCAAATCAGTTGTTATAAAGTAAAAAAACTTACTATTGGAACTGTTTATACTTGTATACTATACTTTCTTACAGGCACGTGGCAAGGTGTTTATAAGTGGAAACAGCCATTTAGTTACACTCCCTCTAGTGGCGCTAATCCGTATACAAATCCCGACCACAGTATCCTTTAACCACGGCAACAGCTAGGCAGGGGTATATCACTCCTCCCAAGAATTTGGACAATGTTAGCTGTATATGTTGGTTTGATTATCGTGTGCTGTGCAGACGCTGTAAAATCTCCACTGTAAGCTAACGAAACCGATGAAATGTTCCATCTTTACCTACGTTTCCTTACAGATCTAATAGGCTAAAGTATTTTTTAAAAGAACTTAAGAAGATCCAGACTCACCACTGCGACTTGATTTTAGGCATTTTTTAGTTTAACATTTTCTTATGTCTGAATTCTTGAATAAGCCAAATACGAGCAAAAAGTGAGGCGACCGTGGTCATCCAGCCGGCCATCCCTGCTGCTACTTGCTACGCGCCTGCTTTCTTATAATTGCAGGATATCACAATTGAAATGGTAGTCTAAACAAAATTCAAAACAGATCTTTCAATATTTTGTCTAGCTTGTTTAATAATGCATATCTAATTCCCGCATTTGCCTACCAACCAGCTATAGAAACAATCCATTTCGCCTAAAAACATGATCGGTTCAAGCAAACATTTTTAACAGAGCGCAAGGTGAAGATTTTTATCAGATTTGAACACGAAAAGCAAGTTTGATATAAATTTAATTTTGAAGATTCCAGAAAACCACCCAATACCTTAACAGTTATCACGTTGCTATATAAGAAAACAGATTAGAGAAGAGACTAGTCAACTTACCGTTATTTGTCTTCTGATCTGTTTCTGTTAAGTGTTGTAACCTTGATCATCAATACTGAATGGCTTTTTGGAGCTGTGGATCTGGTAGCTTCTCCTTTTAACTTCTTGAAAGTTTCCGTGATAACCGTCGCTGTCTGTCACACATTGTTGGGCTGAAAGTCACCGACATGTAAGAGTGGCTTGCTTAGCCTTGAGCCAGTCATAGTATGATAGGCATACACGATAGGATATTAGCCTTACCTTAGATGTGAGTCATTTGTGAGAATTCTTTTAAAGCTATTCTAGAAGGTTCTTCTGTATGTTTAATGCTGTCTTAATCAACTGCATTTATCTTTGAGATATTGTGCATAGAAAATTGAAGCAATAAATATGGCAATAAAGTATCTTATGGAGTTGCTATAATTCTCAGTTTAATCAGAGGCTACACTTACAGTGACGTTGAAATGATGCTACTGCAACTGTTCCTATTATCTCTGCATTAGACAACGTATCAAATTTAAACTGAAAAACTGATTGCAACCTATTTCATTTTTCTTTCGACTGTTTATTTACCCCGAGACAAAGTTAACTCATCGCCATAGTTAGTTGCGAAAAAATTGTTTAATAATTAACCGATCAATTGTAAACCTTTTCATATGAACACTTTTTAATGAACAATTCCGAGTTACAAAGACATTGATGTGACTGTTATTAGTTTGAAGTCTGGGTCTTCAGTGTAGCAGGCTTGGTAACCTGCAAGTGCCTGCATGTGTGGTTCCATTTCACCGGTATGGTCAATTAATAAGTTTGTATGCATTTTACTAAACATTCACTTTGCTATGAATACGTTTCTGGTTGAACAACTTAAGGTTAAGACAACACCATTTAAATTCAACTTGCAAACTGATTACAATAATTTATATCGAACTAAAATACATATAACACATTAATGATTACACCGTTTATCACCATAATGCTATACCCATTAAATGCACAAGTTATAGGTTTCATAAGTTTTCTTCAACAAAATGTCATCCTTTAGAACGGAACATTCGTTGGTTTGATTAAATTCTCAAGACCGTCGACGTGCAAGTATTTTTTTGAACTTCAATTCATCAAGTTTCACCAATTCGGAAACTCGCTAGAAATCCCTTTCCCCCTTCTAAAACAAACAAATAAGGAGTCGCTAAACTCAACCATAATCTCATATACATCTGAGGTGAGATGTTGTTGCAATGTGAATACCATATCAAACCTTAACATTCCATGCTGAAAATGTCACCTACATTTAATGACTCAACCGTATATTATGAAAAGCTTCTTTATATGTATCATTAAATATCTCAAATAAACTTGACATTTCCTGGAACTTTATCTATTTGTTTGTATTTTTTAAATTGTTCAGGATCCTGTTTTTTGTATAGTTAATATTTTGCAAATCTTTTTATCGTCGATTTATTACTCGAATAAGTCAGAGTTACTGTTTTTGTGCATTATAATCTTGAATTTTCTAACTTGGTTTTATTTCATAAGGGAGTTGTTTATTATTTTCGGTTCCCGCTACTTGTTAAAGGTGAACCCAGGGTTACATATATATTTTGATAAAGAGGCTAGATCACGCTGGTATTACGGCAAACGCAACAAAGATGGACACATCTTCAATTAGGTTTACTTTTTAAAATGTAAAACGTTAACAATCGCATAGCTGTTAGAATACGTAGAAACATGCAGGTTTTGAGTGTCTTCAGGACATGCATTAAATCATTGCATTGAATTGTAGTTGATGTAAAATGACCAGATTTAAAAAATACAGACTCACCTTGATATTTGGTTGCTGCATGTTTGTGTCTATACCGATGTCTCTTAGGGTCGCAAGTCTGTTCAGCCGTTATGAGTGATGACGATGGATGCTTGTTCTTATTACAACACTTTGTAAATATCAAAGAAGTGACATTGATAGTTTGTGATCACGCCCCACGCTGTCAATCATACATAATGAGCTGACACTTGGCAATTTATCCGCGTGACTATAGACTTTGAGCCGCAAACATGAACTGTTTTCTATCTACATTGAGGGCGCTCAATATTTTCAAAGATGTTTTGTTGGGTTTAAACTATCACTGGAAACTTTTAATTGGCACCTGAGATAACCAGAGATTTGTTTCATAATGGAAAATTATTGAAGTCAAAAAATAACACTGCTTGAAAGAAGAATTTGGAGGGCGCAACAATCTACATTGTTCTGATCATATTAAAGAAAATGGACGACTGTTGCCGTCTATAACGGTAAACCATAATCGCCAGTTCACTGTACACTTGTCATTAGTGGAAAAGCTCCTAGGAAAAAAATAGCAAATTATTTGTATTTTGTTTCCGGTATTAACCATATGAATACTTTCAGTGATATCATTACGTTGATTTATTTTTAATAATGAGACTTGTGTGTGATTTCGTTTCAGTAATTTGTTGTGTATAATGTCAAACTATGGTTAGGGCGTGGTAATGTTCATTGCAGTTATTTGGTTTACATTATCTTTCTTATACTTTGTCAGTCTACTTTGTCCTTTTCATAGTTTTAACAATGTAATTGTTGGCATTTTTTCCTCGAAAATTGTTGAATTACACAGAAACACATTTTCCAGGTGAAGTGTATTGAAATTGCAGGTTGATTAAAATGGCGTTATAGACAAATCTTCCTTAAAACTTGAATCCAGCCGAATATTGCATTAATCTTTGCAGAGTCCTAAATAAGCTCTAACCAATGTGATACTTGTATAAGTTCATATAACAAGTTTCTTCTTTAATGACCCAAGTAAACAAATTGAAACCATTCCGAATAACAATTATACTTTATATCTCTTGGTTATATAATACATCAGCTTAAAGACTAAACAGTAAACAATATTTTCAAGGTGTCATTTTTGTTATAACGTTCAAACTATTCACTTGTGACGTAGTATCAAGTGTCAAATTAAAATTGAACAACTTATGATAAGTTGTGTTTGCATTTGGGTTTAGTTCAATTTGACTGACAACCTATGTTGTCTTTGTTTCCCGTGTATTTACCCTGACACAAAGGTACATTATAGTCATAGTTAGTTGCGTGGCTAGTGTTCAACTCGGTATAAGTTGACAGCGTTGGGTTTATTTGACCGATCGAATGTAAACCTGTTCTAATAAACTAACAAGATAAAATCAGCTTGAAGAGGAAACCGGTCGCCTTTGAGTTCCACCAGTATTTACTGAAAAGATCCGAATTACAAAGACCTTGATGTGATTGTTGAGATTGAAGTCTGCGTATTTAAGTTAGCAGGCTCTGCAACTTGCACGTACCTGCATGTGTACTTCCATTTTACCGGTTTAGTTATTTAACAAGTTGGTATGCATTAACTAATCATTCCACTTTACTCTGATCACGTTTCTGTTTTGGAAAAAAAATAGATAAGACAACACCATTTAAATTCAATATGGAAACTGATTGCAATGTATTTCGGATTAAAATACATAAACACAAAATTAATGTTTAGCATCATAAATTGTTCATGTTTTCTTGTGGTTTTTATATTTGTTTATATAGACTGTGCAAGTCTCGCGCGTATCGGAACGAGAAAACACGTCAAACGAAGAACACTTTTTTCTCTGAAATCGAATCTTTGTTTAAATTATATCTAATGACAAAAATACTCATTACAAGTTTATAAAATCAGTTTTAGTTTTTTTTAAATAAAATACACAAATAATGTGTTAATTATTATTGAAGAAAAATTAAAACTCTGGGACAAGGATGCTTATTTGATCCTAACTTTTCAGAAACCTCTTACGTGGGTTCGCGATGGTCACGGGTGTAAAAGTAAGGCTTGACGCAGTTTATAGAGGACGCTGACGCCTCAACAACCATAGACTGCAATGAAAAGGCTTCGCGTTGCAATTACAGCATCTGGCGATTATCATCGCGCATCCAAAGCAAGAGTTTACATAAGTTTTGTGATCGGAGGTGAGCACAAAATTCTAAATTTTTTGCAGTAACCGGAAGCTGAGGTCAAGTTTAATTCTCGGGTTTTCTTCGTTATTTTGTTGAATTGATTTTACTTTCATATTTTTTATCACTAAGGATTACATTCCCAACAACATATATATTTGTCATGGTCATAAACCACGCTAAACTAAAATAATTGACAAAACAAAATCTTGCCCAAGTAAAGCTCCATATGGTTGGGACCACAATGGTCCGGAAGTTCGAATGTGTGCGAGACTTGCACAGTCTATTGAACATGTATTACGACAACCTTTTGACAACTAGACTAAAAGTGAAGAAGCCCTAAACACGATCTCAAGAGTCATGAACAAATGCATGTCAACCAAGGATTTAATGACTGTGCGGTGCACAGTTATTTGAGGTGACCCCGTTTACAATCCACAAATATTCTGCTGCCATGTGGATTGGCCTGTGGGTCAATTGTGATTTTATTGTCAAGGAGTGTTCTGGATTTTAGTGGAGTAAATGGCTGTAGTGCTTTAACAAGTTAATGACTAAATAAATAAATAAATGATTAAATAAATAATTACACCCGCTCCCTCATCGGGCTTGATCCTATTTGGATATTGATGCATTGAACACTGAATTTTACATAACCATACGAATGCCACAAAATTACCAATAAGGAGGCCACCAAAACCTTTTGGCTGCGTCTGTTACTTCATTTGATCATTTCCCGTATAATAATTTGTTCTTAAATCACAGAGCTTAAAAAAAATAGGCCTTAGCCAAAATCATATGAGATATATAAGATAGTCCTACTAATACCAAATAAAAATGTGATTCGTACTAGACGAAAAATGCGCTACCAATGCTTTGAATGGAATCGTCGAGTAGTTCTATTTGTATTGGTTGGGTTTAAACCAGAATCGGTGTTTAATTTTCATTCAATAGGCCGGAACGAATGACTGAGCAGCGGTGCAATGTAATTAATCCACATCCAATGTTGTATTTATTTACTATAACCCGTAGCACAAGGTTTAATTTAAGTATTCATTTTTCTCAAAGCTCGTTTGGATTACAGTAAGTCTGTAATTGAATGTTATTCCACAGTTGGGCAATATTTCAAGACAATACTGGATGATCCGACAGGTTTTTTAAAGGATGAAGTTGAGACCAATTCTTTTCTCCACAAGCGCGTTATTGTTTTCTAACAATGTCCGTTGTAAAGAAAGTGATACCAACCAGCCCCTTGTTCATCAATTCGGAAAACTGTCCCCAACAGTTGATTTTATACTAAATTTGATTTGAGTTGGAGAAACCGTTTTATTCTCCAAATAATGTTCTGGGAGAACAAAGTACACATTGATTGCACTAACAATGTCCATTGCGTAGAAACCGACTACAAGCCCATTCATTATTCATTCATTCGGAATACAACAGTGTCTTTATTATTAGGAACAATAAACAACAATTTGGGGATGGAAGGGCTAGGAAATTGGAAAGTGAAAGGCTAGGAATGACCGGGATTTGGGGAAGTATTGAGCCACTTTCCACCATGAAATGTCCCATATGGTCCGCGTCTCAAAATAGCTTCTCCTAGTCAGACTCCTACTGCCTGGCTTCATGCGCCGATCCCTGTTTCAAACTGTAGGCAGAGGTGTGAAGGCGAGTTTCAGGCGCCTTAAAACCAGATTGCTCCGGACAGGTGGAGTTCGTTAGCCATGGGAGGCAATTCACCTAGGAGAAGGCACTCTGATTTCAAACCCGGGCAGGAGGGGCTCGTTAGCCATGGGAAGGCAGCCCTCCTAGGAGATGGAAAACTTCGACTTCAAACCACCCGTCTTGGGAGAGGAGTTGCGACCACCCAAGTACTATCTCCGCAATTGAAAAGCCTAAACATGATTTCTAATCCATTGATGAATCGTATACTGCCAGCGGCCGGAGTCGAGCTGAGGGGATTCGAGCACGCTCGCCCTGTGAGCATGATGACGGCGTTCCCTTAAACCCCAATGTATCTTTGGGGAGGGGGCAGCTGATGGGTGCCGGAGAACCAACGCGCTACTTAGATGTAAGAAGAGTATGTCTATTGCTACCATGAATGTTCGAACAATCAGAGAGGATAAGAGTGCCAAGGAACTAGTGGACAGGATGAGGAAATACAGAGTGGCAGCGTGTGGGATCCAGGAGCATAGGAGGGTGCACACTGATGACATGAGGGAAACGGTGGTAACCAAGATGATCGAGGAATACTACCTTATTACAACATCGGCTTGGAGAAATGAAGCCCAGGCAGCAACTGGTGGTGTTGGCCTCATGCTCAACAGGGATGCACAGAGGATGCTTATCAGCGTTACCCGGTTATCTGATAGGGTAATTACTGCCTCCTTCAAAGGAAACCCAATTCTAACTACCATAGTGGCCTACGCGCCAACCCTTCTAGCACAGGAGGACGAAAAGATATCATTTTATAATGCTCTAAGACAAGCAGTAGAGGCTGTCCCTCAGCATCACTTTCTTGCAATCCTTGGTGACTTCAATGCCCGTCTGGGACTGGGGGATGCTCCTTTCACCTACCATCAAGTTGCCAATGACAATGGGAAGCGTCTGCTAGAGCTGATTGAGGACTACTCTCTTCTCGCCAATAACACACAGTTTGAAAAGCGTAAGGGAAGGCTGTGGACATGGTTGTCTCCATCCGGGTTTAAGGCCCAAATCGACTTCATCCTCACCAGACGTAAATGGCGGAACAGCATACTTGACTCTTGTGCCCACAATACGTTCTCTTCAGTTGGTTCAGACCATAGAGTTGTGGTGACGAAGGTGCGTCTTAGCCTCAGATCTCCGCGTAAGGCAGCCATTGGAAAGGTTAATTTTGAGTGGGGGAAACTCAAAGGAGACGGTGATCTTCAGGAAAGGTACGCCATAGAAGTTCACAATCGGTTCCTGGTACTGACTGAGGATGAGGAGTCTGCAACCTGTCGCTATGGGAAATTCATTAAAGCAAATATGGAGGCGGCAGAGATCTGCATGGACAAGGTTCCAAAGGTAAAAAAGAGTGCGAAAGCCTCAAGGGATCCTCGTGTCGTCAGAGCAAGGGAGGAGATGCAGTTGGCCTACAATTCCCTAGTAGCAGATCACAGCGGCAACAAACAAGAACAATATGCTAGCAGGAAAAAGGCATTAGCTGAAACCTACGACCTTATAGAGGAGGAGGTACTATTCCAGAAAATCAGTGAAGTGGAACGGGCTCATATCAACCAAAAACATGCATTGAGCTGGAAACTGATCAACGAGATCACTGGTAAAAAGTCATCCAAGCCCTCTCAGATCAAGGGAGACACCGATGAGCAACGGGTAGATGCATGGTATCGTCACTTCAAAAACCTACTTGAAGACACACCAGCGGTGCTTGAAGCTCAGGAGGAGGTAGAACAAGTGTTCATTGATCTAGACATTGAGGATAGTCCCTTCAGCCAGGAAGAGTATTCCAAAGCACTGAGTGGTCTCAAGGGTGGAAAGGCCTGCGGGGAGGATGGTGTTGTCCCAGAAGTCCTAAAGCATGTCCCCATCAACGACATTATGCTTGAATTCATCAACTGTGCATATGAGAAGGGAGAAGCACCAGATCAGTGGAGCACAATCAATATCATCCCGGTTCCAAAGTCTGGTGACCTCACATGCACGGACAACTACCGAGGGATAAGTCTCACCTCTATCGTTTCCAAAACCTTCAACCGCATGATACTTAACCGGATACGGCCAGTGCTAGACCCGCTCTTAAGGGTGGAGCAGAATGGTATCCGGCAAGAGAGGTCAACGGTGGGGCACATCATTGCGCTGAGGAGAATCATTGAAGGAGTCAGGCACAAACATCTTCCTGCAGTCATCACATTTATCGACTTCCGTAAGGCGTTTGACACGATCCACCGGGACAAGATGATGAACATCCTCACTGCCTACGGGCTCCCCAACAGGCTAGTTGAAGTGATCGGGTCAACCTACACAAACACCAGGGCAAAGGTCACTTCACCAGATGGTGTTACTGGTTTCTTTCCCATTCGAGCTGGAGTACTTCAGGGTGACACATTGGCCCCATTCCTCTTCATCATTGTCCTTGACCATGCCCTGAGAAAGGCAATCGTCGGTAAAGAAGAGGAGCTGGGTTTCACCTTAGTTCCCCGTAAGAGCCGACGTGTGCCTCCTGTGACAATCACTGACCTGGATTTTGCGGATGATATCGCACTGGTTTCAAACACAATCGAGCAGGCTCAGGACCTGCTACTGTCGGTCGAGGAGGAGTGCCTGAAAGTTGGCCTCCATCTGAACACAAAAAAGACCAAGGTGATCGCTTACAACATCAATGACCCCCATGTCCACACGAGGGACGGCACAACACTCCATTTTGAATCTGACTTCAAATACCTTGGATCCTGGATCAACTCCAGTGAAAAAGACCTGAAGATTCGAAAGGGACAGGCATGGTCCGTGCTCCACAGCATGAAAAAGGTTTGGTCATCAACACTTAGTGACCGGCTGAAAAGGTCACTATTTGTGTCAACAGTAGAGGCAGTACTACTATATGGAGCTGAGACCTGGACCCTCACCACCAAGATGGAAAGTCTTTGGATGGTTGCTACACCAGGATGTTGCGTATGGCCCTAAACATCTCCTGGCAGGACCATATGAAAAACTCCAACCTGTATGCTGGCTGGCCAAAGGCTACAGAAAAGATCTGCGAACGACGCCTCAAGCTTGCTGGGCACTGTGTACGCCACTCGGAGCTTGTAGCTTGCCCAACCATCCTCTGGGAGCCCACACAAGGCAAGGCTTCTCGTGGGAGAAGATGTCTTTCCTTCGTAGACACCCTGAAACGAGACACCGGCTTGGTCAGCGCTGAGGAACTACGCTCCTGCATGCTGGATCGAAACATCTGGACAAAAATCACTGGGCAGGCTCGAGCTTCTACATGGCGCTCGACTTGATGATGAAACAACAGTTTAAACTGCAACGTGTTTAAAAGTGGTACAGACATTTAGTTACACTCCCTCTAGTGGCGCTAATCCGTATACAAATCCCGACCACAGTATCCTTCAACCGCGGCACACGGCTAGGCAGGGGGTATTATCATTCCTCCCAAGAATTTGGACAATGTTATATATTGTTTATGTTGGTATGACTATCGTGGGCTGTGCAGACGCTGAAAATTTCCACTGTAGGGTAACGCAACCAATAGAATGTTCCATCTTTACCTACGTTTTTTGACAGATCTTATAAGTTAAAACATTTATTTTTTTAACTGTAGAGGATCCAGACTCACCACTGCGACTTGATCTTAAGCCTTTTTAGTTTAACATTTTCTTATGTCTGAATTCTTGAATATGCCAAATACGAGCAAAAAGTGAGGCGACCGTGGTCATCCAGCCGGCCATCCCTGCTGCTACTTGTTACGCGCCTGCTTTCTTATAATTACAGGAAATCACAAATTTTAAATGGTAGTCTAAACAAAATTCAGAACAGATCTTTCAATATTTTGTCTAGCTTGTTTAATAATGGTAAATCTAATTCCCGCATTTGCCTACCAACCAGCTATAGAAACAATCCATTTCGCTCAAAAACATGATCGGTTCAGACAAACATTTTTAACAGAGCGCAAGGTGAAGATTTTTATAAGATTTGAACACGAAAAGCAAGATTGATATAAATTTCAGCCACCATTTTTGAAGATTCCAGAAAACCACCCAATACCTTAACAGTTACCACGTTGCTATTTTAAGAAAACAGATTAGAGAAGAGACTATTCAACTTACCGTTATTTGTCTTTTGATCTGTTTCTGTTAAGTGTTGTAATCTTGATCATCAATACTGAATGGCTTTTTGGAGCTGTGGATCTGGTAGCTTCTCCTTTTAACGTCTTGAAAGTTTCCAAATCAGTGACATTTCCAGTGTGTGATAACCGTCGCTGTCTGTCACACATTGTTGGGCTGAAAGTCACCGACATGTGGGAGTGGCTTGCTTAGCTTTGAGCCAGTCATAGTATGATAGGCATACACGATAGGATATTAGCCTTACCTTAGATGTGAGTCAGACCTGGTAGAGGGCGCTAAAATCATTTGTGAAATTGGTTGTAAAGCTATTCTAGTAGGTTATTCTGTATGTTTAATGCTGTCTTAATCAACTGCATTTATCTTTGAGATGTTGTGCATAGAAAATTGAAGCAATAAAGATTGCCTAAGATTGTATTAATAAACCGTGGCGAATCCGTGCAAACATTTTTTTTACAGCATTTTAATTTTTTTGCATTTTTTTAATTGTATTTGGTGTCCTTAACAATTCTGCATAGTTTTTAGTCTCGAAAGCGTGTATTTTTTTAAATACGCTAATTGCATAAACTGCGAATCAGTCAGCTTCACGGATTTGCGTTTTCACCAACCGGCGAATAACCTTTTCCCCAGGGTTAATTTGTAATGCTACCGCTTAAGCGCGCTTGTCAACGTCGTCACCGGCGAATCCGCGCCCTGTGTGTGGCGAATCCGGTGTTTACAGCAATTTGCGTTTTCACGAACCGGCGAATCCAGCAATCTAACAAAGCATCACAATAAAGAAATAAGTATCTAGTCATGTTATTTAACTTATACACTACCGTATCACTAAACAATATTTAACACTTTCAATTAAAAGACCGGCGAAAACACATTTTTTAAATGTGACCAACTTCAAAAGCGTTTTTCTCAAAACGCTGTTTTTCAGCTGCGTGGGCGGATTCGCCGGTTCGTGAAAACGCCGTCGACATGAATACTTTCAGTGATATAATTACGTTGATTTATTTATAATAATGAGACTTGTATAGGATTTCGTTTCAGTAATTGTTTGTGTATAATGTCAAAGTATGGTTAGGGCGTGGTAATGTTCATTGCAGTTATTTGGTTTACATTATCTTTCTTATACTTTGTCAGTCCACTTTGTCCTTTTCATAGTTTTAACAATGTAATCATTGGCATTTTTCATCGAAAATTGTTTAATTACATAGAAACAAATTTTCCAAATGAAGTGTATTGAAATTTCAGGTTGATTAAAATGGCGTCATAGACAAATCTTCCTTAAAACTTGAATCCAGCCGAATATTGCATTAATCTTTGCAGAGTCCTAAATAAGCTCTAACCAATGTGATACTTGTATAAGTTCATTGAGCAAGTTTCTTCTTTAATGACCCAAGTAAACAAATTGAAACGCTTTCAAGACTTAAAACTTTGAAACAACGTGGAACCTGGAATACAATGCGGGCCGCCCGGTTTTGTAGGCGCTGCAAACGAGCCACATCTTTTTGCTTAGATCCCGAAAGGAGTGCATTAGCGTAGTCCAACTTTGAAAGTACAAGAGCCCGCATTGCATTTGAACAAGCGTCACGGTCCAAAAACCTGCGAATTCTTGCCAAGTTCCACAGAAGAAAGTTAACAAATTTGCACAGCGATGTGACATGATCTGACATGGTTATGGATGAATCGAAAGTGACACCAAGGTTATTGATGGTTGGAGATGGAATAATTTCAGCTGACCCGATCTGTATGGTGGTGTTAGATAGCCTGTTCATGTTGTGTGGGGATGCAGCAATAAAGAACTCGGTCTTAGAGTCGTTAAGTTTAAGCATGTTGTTCGAAAGCCATAGACGAAGCTCCTCCACTTAATATAACTTTATGTTATCCTATTTAAGCTTTATTTCTTTATTGTGCATTTGTTCAAGTAATTGTTATGTATTTCTATTTTACCTTGGCCTGGTGGATTCATTCACTGACCAATAACTCGTGTAACAAGAATATTGTTGCTTTGCCACAATTACTACTAAAAGAATTGTCAACCATTAGAACAGATTATTTGTTGGTTTGCTTAAATTCTCAAAACTCAACCATTATTTCATAGAAATATTAGATGAGGTGTTTTTACAATGCGAACACCATATCTAACCTTGACATTCCATGTTAAAAATGTCATCTATCTAATCCTTCATCAATTAGGTAGGACTACATATAATGACTCTTAAAACTTAACCCTATGTTATGAAAAGCTTCTATACCTTTTGAACTGATAAACAATCTCATTTGTTCAAAACAGTGTAGCATTTTAACGAATTTGCTTTCAAATTTAATGTAAATGCTTAGTTATTTATTTAAAAAATCAAGTATATGGTTTTCAAAATTCTTGAAACTCGTGTTGGCGACATTATTCTACTAAAGCGATTATATCAGCCGTAAATGTTAAAATGTATCAAATTCATTTGACAAAACTATAGTGATATTAGCCATGCAATGTTTAATTTAAGCTATAGGTTACACTGAACAGTTTCTCAAGTTTTATCATTTTAACCATTCTCTTAATTCCAATAATTGAAGCTGCTTCACCCCCTTTCGATCAATTAATTGTAATTTTATTTGATACTGGACATAGTGATATTGTCTAGTTCTCGCCATAAAGCAAGAACCCACTAAAGGAACTGTACTGGTAAAAGTGACTGTGCAAGGAACCTGCTGTCTTTAAGAAAACTCGATCACCTTCAGTTAATGCACAAGTTATAAGCGTTACTAAGTTTCCTTTTCAGTCGGGAGCCAACACTGAGGACAATAATGATTTAAAAAAATGTTGCCATGGATGAAATCAAAATAGTAATTATATTTTGAATGATTTGAGGTAAATCGTTGTTGAGATAAGCAATGTGTATTAAAGGAAGACTTGGAATACTCGAGAGAAAACGATAATAAAACTTGATGTTATCTTTTAAAGCTTTATTTCTTCCTTGTGAAATTATTCAAGTAATTTATATTTATTTATTAACCATGGCCTGGTGGATTCATTCACTGTAATCATTATTGGATGGCTCTATCTATGTTGAAGTGTTTCACCCCTACACCGTTATAAACATTTTTTTTCTAAATATTGTCCGAGCTTAGAACATTGTCCAAGCTTTAAAAAACTTATGTTGTACTCCTTTTTTAACCAACATGTTCTGCAAAATAGATTTCGTTTCAGTGTATTTCTCATCGATGGGTAATGTGTAAACATGCACTAAGAACTCGTGAAACAAAAATATCGTTGTTTTCTCCCGATTACTACCATGAAAGTTGTCAACCACTGGAACGGAAACTTTGTTGGTTTGATTAAAATCTCAAACTGTCGTCGTGCAATTATTCTTTGAGACTTGAGTTCGTTAAAATTCTTTATTTCAGAAACTCGCTCAAAAAAATTGTTCTTCAAAATCATCTTAATCATGCTCTTAATTCCAATAAATAAAGCTGCTTCACCCCTTTCGATCAATTAATTGTAATATTCTGTGATACTGGACATAGTGATATGTTCTAGTTCTCGCCATAAAGCAAGAACCCACTGAATGAACTGTAATGGTAATCGTGACTGTACAAGGAACCATATGTCTTTAAGAAAACTCGATCACCCTCTTGTAAAAACAAAACTGCACTGTTGCCTGTTTGCAAGTAATTACCAACGCCTGAGGCATATCCCGTTACAATAATATTACCATTCTTCATCAGATTAGCGTAAGCCCTACTTGAGCTATCCATTTTCAAAACTGAAAACATGAATACATAGGTACCAGTCACATTACACGTGAAAGTGCCTGTTTGCAAATCAAAGTGGGTGCCTTGTTCAAAGATTGTTTTATCAAAGGGCAGACTATCACTGCTTCGAAGAAAATCAGTGTTTCTGACTACAGTAAAGGCCACCCGTCGAGTGCGCTCAACACATTCACCCTGTTGACCCTTTAGTCCAAATGGTCCTGGTACTCCTCTCTCTCCCATCAAACCAGCAATTCCTGGCAGTCCTTGAGGTCCTTGTTTACCTGGTTGACCGACACCTTGTTCTCCCTTCTGGCCGGGTTCTCCTGTAGCGCCTCGTTCCCCATTCAACCCGTCTGATCCCTTATCTCCCTTAGCTCCGTGCATACCTACATCACCAGAAGACCCCATGTCTCCTTTACTCCCAGCCGGCCCGTATGGTCCCGGAAGTCCTGGAATACCAGGAACTCCTGCAGGACTGACTGGGCAGCATGGACCAGTTGACGTTCCTTCTTCCGGTGACGTCATGCTAGCATTGAACTCCATCAGATTCAAAACTGTCAGAAACAGGAGAACTTGTTTCAAGCCCCACATCTGCATAACATTAAACATGTATCAAATAAATCAGCCAACCAACCAACTGTGAGACGTGTGTCTTTAAAGTTTTGACCAATTGGCTTTCCTTCTAATACATTTCGCATAATCGTATGGATTTCTATCGGTATACTTAAAATCTGAAGTCAGATTTCTTGCAATTATTCCCTGATTGTTGCAATCATTTCTGTACAACCATTTCTCTGCTATACAATTCGGTTGAATTGTGGTATAACTCAAACAATCAAATAAATAAACAAATAATTTGATTAATTGTTTATAATGGTTTGACTGGTTACAACTGTTGTTTTTATATAAGTTTGTTTTGTATTACGACAATTTTTTGACGACTGGACACTCTCTCAAGTGAACACACTCTCAACGTAATCTCAAGAGTCATGAACAATGCATGTCAACCAAGGCTTTAATGACTGTGCGGCACACAGTTATTCAAGGTTACCCCGTATACAATCCACAATAATTCTGCTGCCATGTGGATTGGCCTGTGGGTCAAATGTGATTTTAAAGTCAAGGAGTATTCTGGGTTTCAGTCGAGTAAATGACTGCAGTGCTTTGAAACGTAAATAAATAAATAAATAAATTAATAGTTACAGCCGCTCCCTCCTCAGACTTGACCCTCCTGTTTTTGCTGACCTTACTAGACGAAAAAATGCTCTAACTAGGGTTTGAATGGAATCGTCGAGTAGTTCTTGTCCAGCATTATTTGCAGGTTTAAAACCAGAATCGGTGTTTAATTTTCATTCAAAAGATCGGAACGAATGACTGAGCAGCGGTGCAATGTAATTAATCCACATCCAATGTTGTATTTATTTACTATAACCCGTAGCACAAGGTTTAAATTGAGTATTCATTTTTCTCAAAGCTCGTTTGAATTACAGTGAGTCTGTAATTGTATGTTACTCAACAGTTGGGCAATATTTCAAGACAATACTGGATGATCCAAAGGGTTTTTTAAAGGATGAATTTGAGACAAATTCTTTTTTCCACAAGCGCGCTATTTTTTTCTAACAATGTCCGTTGTGAAGAAACTAATACCAACCAGCCCCTTGTTCATCAATTCGGAAAACTGTCCCCAACAGTTGATTTTATACTAAATTCAATATGATTTGGAGAAACAATTTTATTCTCCAAATGTTTTGGGAGAACAAAGTACACATTGACGGCACTAACAATGTCCATTGAGTAGAAACCGATTACAAGCCCATTATTTATTCATTCGGAATACAACAGTGTATTTATTATTAGGAACAATAAACACAAGTTTAAACTGAAATAAATCCAAACCCTGTCTTTTGTCTTTTGACTGGGTAAATAAAGACGGAGACAATTTTCATTTGTATTCGTCTTCAAATCAGTTGTTATAAAGTAAAAGTTATTGTGAAGTGCGCAATTGAATCTCGTTACTGAATAACTTACTATTGCAACCGGTTAGACTTGTATACTATACTTTCTTACAGGCAAGTAGCAAGGTGTTTAAAAGTGGGACAGCCATTTTGTTACACTCCCTCTAGTGGCGCTAATCCGTATACAAATCCCGACCACAGTATCCTTTAACCACGACAACGGCTAGGCAGGGGTATTATCATTCCTCCCAAGAATTTGGACAATGTTAGCTGTATATGTTGGTTTGATTATCGTGTGCTGTGCAGACGCTGTAAAATTTCCACTGTAGGCTAACGAAACCAATAAAATGTTCCATCTTTACCTACGTTTCCTGACAAATCTTATAGGCTTAAATATTTTTTAAGAACTGAAGAAGATCCAGACTCACCACTACGACTTGATTGTAGGCCTTTTTTAGTTTAACATTTTCTTATGTCTGATTTCTTGAATAAGCCAAATACGAGCAAAAAGTGAGGCGACCGTGGTCATCCAGCCGGCCATCCCTGCTGCTATACGTGCTACGCGCCTGCTTTCTTATAATTACAGGAAATCACACATTTTAAATGGTAGTCTAAACAAAATTCAGAACAGATCTTTCAATATTTTGTCTAGCTTGTTTAATAATGGTAAATCTAATTCCCGCATTTGCCTACCAACCAGCTATAGAAACAATCCATTTCGCCTAAAAACATGATCGGTTCAAGCAAACCTTTTTAACAGAGCGCAAGGTGAAGATTTTTATCAGATTTGAACTCGAAAAGCAAGCTTGATATAAATTTCATTTTTGAAGATTCCAGAAAACCACCCAATACCTTAACAGATAACATTGCTATATAAGAAAACAGATTAGAGAAGAGACTATTCAACTTACCGTTATTTGTCTTCTGATCTGTCTCTGCTAGTGTTGTAACCTTGATCATCAATACTGAACGGCTTTTTGGAGCTGTGGATCTGGTAGCTTCTCCTTTTAACTTCTTGAAAGTTTCCATATCAGTGACATTTCCAGTGTGTGATAACCGTCGCTGTCTGTCACACATTATTGGGTTGAAAGTCACCGACATGTGGGAGTGGCTTGCTTAGCTTTGAGCCAGTCATAGTATGATAGGCATACACAATAGGATATTAGCCTTACCTTAGATGTGAGTCAGACCTGGTAGGGGGCGCTAAGATCATTTGTGAGAATTTTTTTAAAGCTGTTCTAGTAGGTTCTTTTGTATGTTTAATGCTGTCTTAATCAACTGCATTTATCGTTGCGATGTTGTGCATAAAAAATTAAAGCATAAAAGATTGCAATAAAGTATCTTATGGCGTTGCTATAATTCTTCTCACTTTATTCAGAGGCTACACTTACAGTGACGTTAAAATAATGCTACTGCAACTGTTCCTATTATCTCTGCATTAGACAAGATATCAAGTTTAAACTGAAAAACTGATTGCAACCTATTTCATCTTTCTTTCGACTGTTTATTTACCCCGAGACTAAGTTAACTTATCGCCATAGTTAGTTGCGAAAAGAGTTTTTAATAATTTACCGATCAAATGTAAACCTTTTCAAATGAACACTTTTGAGTGAACAATTTCGAGTTACAAAGACATTGATGTGACTGTTATTAGTTTGAACTCTGGGTCTTCAATGTAGCAGGCATGGTAACTTGCAAGTGCCTGCATGTATTGTGTGCTTCCATTTCACCGGTATGGTCAATTAATAAGTTTGTATGCATTTTACTGAGCATTTACTTTGCTATGAATACGTTTCTGGTTGAACAAATTAAGGCTAAAGACAATACCATTTAAATTCAACTTGCAAACTGATTACAATTTCTATCGAATTCAAAAACATATAACACATTATTGAATACACCGTCCATCATCATAACGCTATACCCATTAAATGCACAAGTAATAGGTTTCATAAGTTTTCTTATTAGTCAGGAGCTAACAGTGTGAGCATTGACGATTGAAAAAGAGTTGACTTGGATGCAATCAAAATTGTAATTATATTTTGAAAGATTTAGGAAATCATTATTGAGTTAAGGCATCGTGCAACAGGAAGACTTTGAATACCTCAGAGGAAACATTGATATACGTGTGTTATCTTCTTTAAGTTTTATTTCTTCATTGTGAAGCTGTTCAAGTAATTTATATGTATTTCTTTTTCACCTTTACTTGGTGGATTCAATCACTGAATATCATTAATAGATTGTTCATTCTATTGTTGCTGTTTTCACTGTTGCATTGTTATAAACATCGTTCTGGGTCTTTAGAATAACGTCGAGGTAAGAATAATTGTCCAAGCTTGAAACCTATTTTGTACTCTATGTGTATGGACTCGCTAATTTCGCCAAATCGATTTCGTTTCAATGTTATGATGGGTTCATTCTTGGATTGTGTGTAACACACCAATAACCCGTGAAACAAGTTGTTTTCCCACAATGACTATCAACAAAATGTCATCCTTTAGAACGGAACATTTGTTGGTTTGATTAAATTCTCAAGACCGTCGACGTGCAAGTATTTTTTTTAAACTTGAATTCATCAAGATTCACCATTTCGGAAACTCGCTAGAAATCCCTTTTCCCCTTTCTAAAACATATAAATAAGGAGTCGCTAAACTCAACCATTATCTCATATACATCTGAGGTGAGATTTTGTTGCAATGTGAATACCATGTCTAACCTTAACATTCCATGCTGAAAAAGTCATTTTGTCAAATCCTTCAGCAATTAGGTAGGCCTACATTTTAATGACTCAACCGTATATTATGAAAAGCTTCTATATCTTTATCATTAAATATCTCAAATGAAATTGACATTTCCTGGAACTTTATATATTTGTTTGTATTTTTTTAATTGTTCAGGATCCTGTTTATTGTATAGTTTATATTTTGCAAATCTTTTGATCGTCGATTTAATACTCGAATAAATCAGAGTTACTGTTTTTGTGCACTATAATCTTGAGTTCTCTAACTTGGTTTTATTTCATAAGGGAGTTGTTTATTATTTTCGGTTCCCGCTACTTTTTAAAGGTGAACCCAGGGTTACATTTATATCTTGATAAAGAGGCTAGATCACGCTGGTATTACGGCAAACGCAACAAAGATGGACACAGCTTCAATTAGGTTTACTTTTTAAAATGTAAAACGTTAACAATCGCATAGCTGTTAGAATACGTAGAAACATGCAGGTTTTGAGTGTCCTCAAAAGACATGCATTCAATCATTGCATTAAATTGTAGTTAATGTAAAACGACCAGATTTAAAAAATACAGACTTACCTTGATATTTGGTTGCTGCATGTTTGTGTCTATACCGATGTCTCTTGGGTCGCAAGTCTGTTCAGCCGTTATGAGTGATGACGATGGATGCTTGTTCTTATTACAACACTTTTTTTAAATCAAAGCAGTGACATTGATAGTTTGTGATCACGCACCACGCTGTAAATCATACGTAAGGAGCTGACAATTGGCAATTTATTGGCGTGACTATAGACTTTGAGCCGTAGACATGACTGTTTTCTATCTACATTGAAGGCGCTCAATATTTCCAAAGATGTTTTGTTGGGTTTAAAATGGTTTAAACTATCATTGGCACCTGAGATAACCACAGATTTGTTTCATAATGGAAAATTATTGAAGTCAAAAAATAACACTGCTTGAAAGAAGAATTTGGAGGGCGCAACAATCGACATTGTTCTGATCATATTAAAGGAAATGAACGACTGTTGCCGTCTAATAACGGTAAACCATAATCGCCAGTTCACTGTACACTTGTCATTAGTGGAAAAGCTCCTAGGAAAAAGTTATCAAATTATTTGTATTTTGTTTTCCGGTATTAACAATATGAATACTTTCAGTGATATCATTACGTTGATTTATTTATAATAATGAGACTTGTATGGGATTTCGTTTCAGTAATTTTGGGTGTATAATGTCAAACTATGGTTAGGGCGTGGTAATGTTCATTGCAGTTATTTTTTGTTATACTTTGTCAGTCCACTTTGTCCTTTTCATAGTTTTAACAATGTAATCATTGGCATTTTTTCATCGAAAATTGTTTAATTACATAGAAACAAATTTCCAAAAAAGTGTATTGAAATTTCACGTTGATTAAAATGGCGTTAAAGACAAATCTTTAAAACTTGAATCCAGCCGAATATTGCATTAATCTTTGCAGAGTCCTAAATAAGCTCTAACCAATGTGAAACTTGTATAAGTTCATTTAGCAAGTTTTTCTTTAATGACCCAAGTAAACAAATTAAAACCATTCCGAATAACAATAATACTTTATCTCTCTTAGTTACATAATACATCAGCTCAAAGACTAAACAGTTAACAATATTTTCAGGATGTCATTTTTTGTTATAACATTCAAACCATTTACTTGTGACGAAGTATAAAGTATCAAATTAAAACTGAAAAACCTATGACAAGTCGTGTTTGCATTTGGGTTTATTTCAATTTGACTAACAACCTATTTTATCATTTGTTTCCCGTGTATTTACCCTGAGACAAAGGTACATTATAGTCATAGTTAGTTGCGTGTCTAGTGTTCAACTCGGTATAAGTTGACAGCGTTGGGTTTATTTGACCGATCAAATGTAAACCTGTTCTAATAAACACTTAAACAAGATAAAATCAGCTTAAAGAGGAAACCGGTCGCATTTGAATTTCACCAGTATTTACTGAAAAGATCCGAGCATACAAGGACATTGATGTGATCATTAAGATTGAAGTCTGCGTTTTCATGTTAGCAGGCCCGGTAACTTGCACGTACCTGCACGTGTACTTTCATTTTACCGGTTTGTTTATATAGTTCCACTTTACTCTGATCACGTTTTTGAAAGTTTTTTTCGATAAAACAACACCATTTAAATTCAATATGGAAACTGATTAAAATACACAAACACAAAACCAATTAAACTGTTTAGCATCATAAATTGCTCAAGTTATAAGCGTTAATAAGAGGTTTTTTCAGACGGGAGACATATTATTCGGCAATAATGTTTTCAAAAAGCGTTGTCGTGAATGAAATCAAAATAATTATTTGTTCTATTTTATTTGAATGATTCGGAGGAAATCATTATTGAAATTAGGCAACGTGTTTAAAAGAAAGACTTTGAATACTCGATAGAAAAACTTAATATAACTTTATGTTATCCTATTTAAGCTTTATTTCTTTATTGTGCATTTTTTCAGGCAATTGTTATGTATTTCTATTTTACCTTGGCCTGGTGGATTCATTCACTGACCAATAACTCGTGAAACAAGAATATTGTTGCTTTGCCACAATTACTACTAAGAGAATTGTCAACCATAAGAACAGATTATTTGTTGGTTTGCTTAAATTCTCAAAACTCAACCATCATTTCATAGAAATCTTAGACGAGATGTTTTTACAATGCGAACACCATATCTAACCTCGACATCCCATGTTGAAAATGTCATCTGTCTAATCCTTCAGCAATTAGGTAGGCCTACATTTAATGACTCTTTAAACTTAACCGTATGTTATGAAAAGCTTCTATATCTTTTGAAATGATAAACAATCTCATTTATTCAAAACAGTGTAGCATTTTAACGAATTTTCTTCAAAATTTAATGTAAATGCTTAGTTATTTATTTAGAAAATCAAGTATATGGTTTTCAAAATTCTTGAAACTTGTTGTTGGCGACATATTCTACTAAAGCGATTATATATCAGCCGTTAATGTTAAAGTGTATCAAATTCATTTGACAAAATTAGTGATATTATCCATGCAATGTTTAATTTAAATACAGGTTACACTGAACAGTTCCTCAAGTTTTTTCATTTTAACAATTCTCTTAATTCCAATAATTAAAGCTGCTTCACCTCTTTAGATCAATTAATTGTAATATGATGTGATACTGGACATAGTGATATTGTCTAGTTCTCGCCATAAAGCAAGAACCCACTAAAGGAAATGTGATGGTAACTGTTACTGTACAAGGAACCTTCTGTCATTAAGAAAACTCGATCACCTTCTTGTAAAAACAGAACTGCACTGTTGCCTATTTGCAAGTTAATACCAACGCCTGAGGCAACTCCCGATACAATAATATTACCATTCTTCATCAGACTAGCGCTAGTACTACTTAAGCTATGCATTTTCAAAAC
This sequence comes from Plazaster borealis, assembly GCA_021014325.1. NCBI lineage: Eukaryota > Metazoa > Echinodermata > Asteroidea > Forcipulatida > Labidiasteridae > Plazaster > Plazaster borealis. Next base: position 11,633,495 of record CM037459.1, on the reverse strand, counting down.
TGAAAACATGAATACATAGGTACCAGTGACATTACACGTGAAAGTGCCTGTTTGCAAATCAAAGTGGGTGCCTTGTTCAAAGATTTTTTTCTCAAAGGGCAGACTATCACTGTTTCCATTGAAACTTGTGTTTCTGACTACAGTAAAGGCAACCCGTCGAGTGCGGTCAACACATTCACCCTGTTGTCCCTTTAATCCAACTGATCCAGGTACTCCTCTCTCTCCCATCAAACCAGCTATTCCGGGCAGTCCTTGAGGTCCTTGTTTACCTGGCTGACCGACACCTTGTTCTCCCTTCTGGCCGGGTTCTCCTGTAGCGCCTCGCTCCCCATTCAACCCGTATGATCCCTTGTCTCCCTTAGCTCCGTGCATACCTACATCACCTGAAGACCCCATGTCTCCTTTAATCCCAGCCGGCCCGTATGGTCCCGGATGTCCGGGAATACCAGGAACTCCTGCAGGACTGACTGGGCAGCATGGACCAGTTGACGTTCCTTCTTCCGGGGACGTCATGCTAGCATTGAACTCCATCAGATTCAAAACTGTCAGAATCAGGATAACTTGTTTCAAGCCCCACATCTGCATAACATTAAACATGTAGCAAATAAATCAACAAACCAAACTGTGAGAAGTGTGCCTTTAAAGTTTTGACCAATTGGCTTTCCTTCTGATCCATATCGCATAATCGCATGGATTTCTATCGGTATACTTGAAATCTGAAGTCAGATTTCTTGCAATTATTCCCTGATTGTTGTCCCCTCCTTCTAGCCGCAAATGGGTTCCCACAAGATGTTTTCGATGCAATGGGGTCAAAACTTACTGGATTGGGGGAGTTTTAATCAACTTTTTTCTCTGCTATACAATTCGGTTGAATTGTGGTATAACTCAAACAATCAAATAAATCAACAAATAATTTGATTAATTGTTTATAATGGTTTGACTGGTTACAACTGTTGTTTTTATATAAGTTTGTTTTGTATTACGACAATTTTTTGACGACTGGACTAATAAAGTGAACACTCTCTCAACGTAATCTCAAGAGTCATGAACAATGCATGTCAACCAAGGCTTTAATGACTGTGCGGCACACAGTTATTCAAGGTTATCCCGTATACAATCCACAATAATTCTGCTGCCATGTGGATTGGCCTGTGGGTCAAATGTGATTTTAAAGTCAAGGAGTATTCTGGGTTTTAGTCGAGTAAATGACTGCAGTGCTTTGAAAAGTAAATAAATAAATAAATTAATAGTTACAGCCGCTCCCTCCACAGACTTGACCCTCCTGTTTTTTGGGATATTTATGCACTATAAAGTGAAATTTACGCAACCTTACTAGACGAAAAAATGCTCTAACTAGGGTTTGAATGGAATCGTCGGGTAGTTCTTGTCCAGCATTATTTGCGGGTTTAAAACCAGAATCGGTGTTTAATTTTCGTTCAAAAGATCGGAACGAATGACTGAGCAGCGGTGCAATGTAATTAATCCACATCCAATGTTGTATTTATTTACTATAACCCGTAGCACAAGGTTTAATTCGAGTATTCATTTTTCTCAAAGCTCGTTTGAATTACAGTGAGTCTGTAATTGTATGTTATTCCACAGTTGGGCAATATTTCAAGACAATACTGGATGATCCAAAGGGTTTTTAAAGGATGAATTTGAGACAAATTCTTTTTTCCACAAGCGCGCTATTTTTTTCTAACAATGTCCGTTGTGAAGAAACTAATATCAACCAGCCCCTTGTTCATCAATTCGGAAAACTGTCCGCAACAGTTGATTTTATGCTAAATTCAATATGATTTGGAGAAACAATTTTATTCTCCAAATGTTTTGGGAGAACAAAGTACACATTGACGGCACTAACAATGTCCATTGAGTAGAAACCGATTACAAGCCCATTATTTATTCATTCGGAATACAACAGTGTATTTATTATTAGGAACAATAAACACAAGTTTAAACTGAAATAAATCCAAACCCTGTCTTTTGTCTTTTGACTGGGTAAATAAAGACGGAGACAATTTTAATTTGTATTCGTCTTCAAATCAGTTGTTATAAAGTAAAAGTTATTGTGAAGTGCGCAATTGAATCTCGTTACTGAATAACTTACTATTGCAACCGGTTAGACTTGTATACTATACTTTCTTACAGGCAAGTAGCCAGGTGTTTAATAGTGGGACAGCCATTTAGTTACACTCCCTCTAGTGGCGCTAATCCGTATACAAATCCCGACCACAGTATCCTTTAACCACGGCAACGGCTAGGCAGGGGTATTATCATTCCTCCCAAGAATTTGGACAATGTTAGCTGTATATGTTGGTTTGATTATCGTGTGCTGTGCAGACGCTGTAAAATTTCCACTGTAGGCTAACGAAACCAATGAAATGTTTCATCTTTACCTACGTTTCCTGACAGATCTTATAGGCTTAAATATTTTTAAAGAACTGAAGAAGATCCAGACTCACCACTGCGACTTGATTTTAGGCCTTTTTTAGTTTAACATTTTCTTATGTCTGATTTCTTGAGTATGCCAAATACGAGCAAAAAGTGAGGCGACCGTGGTCATCCAGCCGGCCATCCCTGCTGCTACTTGTTACGCGCCTGCTTTCTTATAATTACAGGAAATCACAAATTTTAAATGGTAGTCTAAACAAAATTCAGAACAGATCTTTCAATATTTTGTCTAGCTTGTTTAATAATGGTAAATCTAATTCCCGCATTTGCCTACCAACCAGCAATAGAAACAATCCATTTCGCCTAAAAACATGATCGGTTCAAGCAAACATTTTTAACGTAGCGCAAGGTGAAGATTTTTATAAGATTTGAACACGAAAAGCAAGCTTGCTATAAATTTCAGCCACCATTTTTGAAGATTCCAGAAAACCACCCAATACCTTAACAGTTATCACGTTGCTATAAATTATAATAAAACAGATTAGAGAAGAGGCTATTCAACTTACCGTTATTTGTCTTCTGATCTGTCTCTGCTAGTGTTGTAATCTTGATCATCAATACTGAAAGGCTTTTTGGAGCTGTGGATCTGGTAGCTTCTCCTTTTAACTTCTTGAAAGTTTCCATATCAGTGACATTTCCAGTGTGTGATAACCGTCGCTGTCTGTCACACATTGTTGGGCTGAAAGTCACCGACATGTGGGAGTGGCTTGCTTAGCTTTGAGCCAGTCATAGTATGATAGGCATACACGATAGGATATTAGCCTTACCTTAGATGTGAGTCAGACCTGGTAGGGGGCGCTAAAATCATTTGTGAAATTTGTTGTAAAGCTATTCTAGTAGGTTCTTATGTATGTTTAATGCTGTCTTAATCAACTGCATTTATCTTTGAGATGTTGTGCAAAGAAAATTGAAGCAATAAAGATTGCCTAAGACTTGTATTAATAAACGTTGTACCTGCTGTAGCACATAATACAAAGTTATTTTATTGTGAAGACTGCGAAAAGAGCCGTTTTCTTAGGTCAATCTCTGTCCTCTAAACTTTCAACTCCCCCATCTTAAAAATTGCCTTAAACAGGTGTTGAGATGTGCCATCTTAAAGCAACAGCTTAAAAGCTTTTAATTGTATTGCACTTCAATTGATAGGGAAATTATGACACAAAATGTAAAATGTTCGCGTATTACCAGTGTAGTATCTTATGGCGTTGCTATAATTCTGCTCACTTTATTCAGAGGCTAAACAATTACAGTGACGTTAAAATAATTATACTGCAACTGTTCCTATTATCTCTGCATTAGATAAAGTATCAAGTTTAAGCTGAAAAACTGATTGCAACCTAGTTAATCTTTCTTTCGACTGTTTGTTTACCCCGAGACTTAGTTAACTTATTGCCATAGTTAGTTGCGAAAAGAGTGTTAATAATTCACCGATCAAATGTAAACCTTTTCAAATGAACACTTTTTAACGAACAATTTCGAGTTACAAAGACATTGATGTGACTTTTATTAGTTTGAAGTCTGGGTCTTCAATGTAGCAGGCTTGGTAACTTGCAAGTGCCTGCATGTGTGCTTCCATTTTACCGGTATGGTCAATTAATAAGTTTGTATGCATTTAACTAAACATTGATTTTGCTATGAATACGTTTCTGGTTGAACAAATTAAGGTTAAATAATAATAATAATAATATAACGTATTTGTGTAGCGCCTACTGCAGGCCAGACTCTAAGCACATTTAGGAAGAAGAAGGTTATACATGTAGATAGAGTCTATGTTTGAGCTATGACTGGTAGTGTTCTTGGAAGAGAAACGATTTTAGGTTTAATTTGAAAGAGTCAACAGAAGGAGAGCTTTTAATCCGGAGAGCTTTTAAGGACCGATGAAGGAAAAGCTGCGCTCAACATATGACCGTGAGAGAACCTTGGGTTGGACGACGAGGTTGTGGGTAGCTGACCTAAGTTGACGAGTTGGTTTATATGGACTGACAAGATCTTGCAAATAGATGGGAGCTTGACCTTTGATGCATTTGTACATGAGCAGGAGTAAATTAAAACGTATTCGAAGGTGGACAGGCAGCCAGTGAAGGTTATGAAGAATTGGAGAGATATGATCATGGCGTTTTGTACGAGTTATGATGCGAGCGGAAGTGTTTTGCAAACGTTGTAGTCTTGAGACATCTGTGTCGGGGGATCCAGTAAGTAAGATGTTACAATAGTCGAGGTGTGAGGTGATAAATGCATGGACTAGTTTTTCTGACGTTGGTTGATCTAGGTATTTCCGGAGACGACCAATTTTGTAAACTCCAGCCCATCCAGCCCTGATAACTTTGCCGATTTGATCTGTCATCTGAAGGTGCTTGGACAAAATGACGCCGAGATTCCTTGCTTTTTCAACTGGCTTCACGTAGAGGTCACCAATTTTATTGGCGGAGCAGGTTTGCAAGTTTGGAAACGAGAACTTAAATGAAGAATTTCGGTTTTACTATCATAAAATTTTAGTTTGTTGTTAGTGGCCCGGGACTTAACATCTGCAACACAGGACTCCAAGCGTTGAATGGCGCTCAAAATCTCAGATGGTTTGAAGTTAGTGTATATTTGAATGTCAACCGCATACATCATGTGTTTAAGGTTATGTGCGGATATAATGTCACTGAGTGGAGAAGTGTAAAATGTGAACGCTGGTGCACCAATGACCGAGCCCTGCGGGACACCACAGTTGAGAGTGTGGCATTCAGATGTACAGCTATCGATGACAACAGTCTGTTTCCGGTCTTTGAGGTAGGATGAGAACCAGGCAACAACTGTTTCAGTCAAACCATAACGTGAGTGAAGTCTTTCCAGGAACAGCGCATGGTCGATGGTGTCAAATGCTGCACTAAAGTCAAGAAGGACCATGAGGGTTTCTTTGTGCTCGTCAGTTGCTCGAAGAAGGTCATTTTGAACTTTGAGAAGTGCAGTTTCTGTTCTAAAATTTGACCTGTAAGCTGATTGTGTAGATGCATACAAGTGATTAGTTTCAAAATGCTGTTGAAGTTGAGTGCAGGCACATCTTTCAATCACTTTTGAGAGGAAAGGAATTTGTGACACTGGGCGATAGTTCTGCAAAGTGTTTTGATTAACGCTTGTTTTTTTAAGAATTGGTGTCACGTGAGACAGTTTCAGGGATTCAGGCATAACTCCAGAGGACAGAGATATGTTGACAATTTCAGTTATCACTGGTACGAGAACATTGATGCATTCTTTAAGAAGCGGAGTTGGTATTGGACCCAGGGATCACGTTTTAGAAGGCGAGGCCATTATTATCTTTCTGATAGTCTCTTCAGACACTTCTGAAAATTCAAACTTCAACTCAGTATGTTGACTTTGAAGGTCCACTGAGGGAGGTGGAGAGTTTGTGGCGTTCAGGTCAGCACAAATTTGTTGTATCTTGGCTTCAAAAAAAATTGCAAAATTATTAGCAAGGGATGTTGAGCAGTTGTGATCAGGTAATACTTTTCTGGTATTAGGGTCGCTGAGAGATTTAACAATACGAAAAAGAGTTTTTCCATCGCTGTTCTGAAGCTGTTCTGTGAAATACTTGGATTTAGCAGATTCTAATTCCTTCTTACAGATTTTGCAATACTCATTATAAATCTGCTTGTGGATGGTAAGGCCCGATTTAATGAACTTGCGTTCCAGACATCGTTTCTTGCGTTTCATTTCATGTAGAGCATCGTTGTTGTTGTACCATAAAGGGTTGTTAATCCTACGAGTTATTATTATATTCAAGACAACACTATTTAAATTCAACTTGCAAACTGATTACAATTTCTATCGAATTAAAATACATATAACACATGTTGATTACACCGTTTATCATCATAACGCTATTACCCATTAAATGCACAAGTTATAAGTTTGATAAATTTTCTTTTTACTCGGGAGCCAACACTGTGAGCATTAACGAGTGAAAAAGAGTTGACGTTGATGCAATCAAAACACTAAATATATTTTGAAAGATTTAGAAAATCATTATTGAGTTTAGGCAACGTGCAAAAGGAAGACTTTGAATACTCGAGAGAAAACATTGATATTCGTGTATGTTTCCCTCTTTAAGCTGTATTTATTCATTTTTGAAGTCGTTCATGGAGGTAGAGTCGTTCAAGTAATTTATATGTGCTTCTTTTTTACCTTGACTTGGTGGATTCAATCACTTAAAATCAATATTTGGATGGTTCAATCTATTGCTGATATTGTTCACTCTTACACTGTTATAAACATCGTTCTGGGTCTTTAGAATAATGTTCGAGTTAGAAAGAGTTGTCCGAGCGTGAAACCTATTATGTACTCTATGTTTACGGACTGCTTAATTTCGCTTAATCGATTTCGTTAAAATTTATTATTTTTTTTGTTCTTGGATTAGGTGTAACACACCAAGAACTCGTGAAACAAGTTGTTTTTCCTCAATGACTACCAACAGAATGTCATCCTTTGTTGGTTTGATTAAATTCTCAAGACCGTCGACGTGCAAGAATTTTTAAAACTTGAATTCATCAAGTCTCACCAATTCGGAAACTCGCTAGAAATCCCTTTTCCCCCTTCTAAAACATATAAATAAGGAGTCGCAAAACTCAACCATTATCTCATATACATTTGAGGTGAGATGTTGTTGCATTGTGAATACCTTAAATAACCTTAACATTCCATGCTGAAAATGTCATTTTGTCAAATCCTTCAGCAGTTAGGTAGGCCTACATTTAATGACTCAACCGTTATTATGAAAAGCTCCTATATCTTTATCATTAAATATCTCAAATAAACTTGACATTTCCTGTAACTTTATTTATTTGTTTGTATGTTTAAATGTTCAGTATATCCTGTTTATTTAATGTATAGTTTATATTTTGCAAATTTTTTGATCGTCGATTTATTACTCGAATAAATCAGAGTCACTGTTTTTGTGCATTATAATCTTGAATTCTCCAACTTGGTTTTATTTCATAAGGGAGTTTTTTATTATTTTCGGTTCCCGATACTTTTTAAAGGTGAACCCAGGGTTACATTTATATGTTGATATGCTGGTATTACGGCAAACGCAACAAAGATGGACACATCTTCAATAAGGTTTACTTTTTAAAATATAAAACGTTAACAATCGCATTCCTGTTAGAATACGTAGAAACATGCAGGTTTTGGGTGTCTTCAGGACATGCATTCAATCATTGCATTAAATTGTAGTTAATTAAAACTACCAGATTAAAAAAATACAGACTTACCTAGATATTTGGTTGCTGCATGTTTGTGTCTATACCTATGTCTCTTAGGGTCGCAAGTCTGCTTAGCCGTTATGCGTGATGACGATGGATGCTTGTTCTTATTACAACAATCATACATAAGGAGTTGACAATTGGCAATTTATCGGCGTGACTATAGACTTTGGGCCGCAGACATGAACTGTTTTCTTTCTACATTGAGGGCGCTCAATATTTTCAAAGATGTTTTGTTGGGTTTAAACTATCACTGGAAACTTTTAATTTGCACCTGCGATAACCAGAGATTTGTTTCATAATGGAAAATTATTGAAGTCAAAAAATAACACTGCTTGAAAGAAAAAAATTTGGAGGGTGCAACAATCGACATTGTTCTGATCATATTAAAGAAAATGGACGACTGTTGCCGTCTAATAACGGTAAACGATAATCGCCAGTTCACTGTACACTTGTCATTAGTGGAAAAGCTCCTAGGAAAAAAATAGCAAATTATTTGTATTTTGTTTCCGGTATTAACCATATGAATACTTTCAGTGATATCATTACGTTGATTTATTTATAATAATGAGACTTGTGTGGGATTTCGTTTCAGTAATTGTTTGTGTATAATGTCAAACTATGGTTAGGGCGTGGTAATGTTCATTGCAGTTATTTGGTTTACATTATCTTTCTTATACTTTGTCAGTCCACTTTGTCCTTTTCATAGTTTTAACAAATTAATCATTGGCATTTTTTCATCGAAAATTGTTTAATTACACAGAAACACATTTTCCAGGTGAAGTGTATTGAAATTTCAGGTTGATTAAAATGGCGTTATAGACAAATCTTCCTTAAAACTTGAATCCAGCCGAATATTGCATTAATCTTTGCAGAGTCCTAAATAAGCTCCAACCAATGTGATACTTGTATACGTTAATTTAGCAAGTTTCTTCTTTATTGACCCAAGTAAACAAATTGAAACCATTCCGAATAACAATAATACTTTATCTCTCTTGGTTACATAATATATCAGCTTAAAGACTAAACAGTTAACAATATTTTCAGGATGTCATTTTTGTTATAAAATTCAAACTATTTACTTGGGACGTATCAAGTATCAAATTAAAACTTAAAAATGTATGACAAGTCGTGTTTGCATTTGGGTATATTTCAATTTGACTGACAACCTATGTTGTCTTTCTTTCCCGTGTATTTACCCTGAGACAAAGGTACATTATATTCATTGTTAGTTGCGTGTCTAGTGTTCAACTCGGTATAAGTTGACAGCGTTGGGTTTATTTGACCGATCAAATGTAAACCTGTTCTAATAAACACTTAAACAAGATAAAATCAGCTTGAATAGGAAACCGGTCGCCTTTGAATTCCACCAGTATTTACTGAAAAGATCCGAATTACAAGGACATTGATGTGATTGTTGAGATTGAAGTACGCGTATTTAAGTTAGCAGGCTCTGCAATTTGCACGTACCTGCATGTGTACTTCCATTTTACCGGTTTGGTAATTTAACAAGTTTGTATGCATTAACTAATCATTCCACTTTACTCTGATCATGTTTCTGTTTGGGGAAAAAATAGATAAGACAACACAATTTAAATTCAATATGGAAACTGATTGCAATGTATTTCGGATTAAAATACATAAACACAAAATTCATCAACTGTTTAGCATCATAAAATGCACAAGTTATAAGCGATAATGAGTGGGTTTTTTTCAGACGGGAGACATAATATTCGGCAATAATGTTTTAAAAAAATCGAAATAAATATTTGTTCTATTTGTTTTGAATGATTCGGAGGAAATCATTATTGAAGTTAGGCAACGTGTATAAAAGAAAGACTTTGAACACTCGAGAAAAATTTAATATAACTTTATGTTATCCTATTTAAGCTTTATTTCTTTATTGTGCATTTGTTCAAGTAATTGTTATGTATTTCTATTTTACCTTGGCCTGGTGGATTCATTCACTGACCAATAACTCGTGAAACAAGAATATTGTTGCTTTGCCACAATTACTACTAAGAGAGTTGTCAACCATTAGAACAGATTAGTTGTTGGTTTGCTTAAATTCTCAAAACTCAACCATCATTTCATAGAAATCTTAGATGAGATGTTTTAACAATGCGAATACCATATCTAACCTTGACATCCCATGTTAAAAATGTCATCTATCTAATCCTTCATCAATTAGGTAGGCCTACATTTAATGACTCTTAAAACTTAACCCTATGTTATGAAAAGCTTCTATACCTTTTGAACTGATAAACAATCTCATTTGTTCAAAACAGTGTAGCATTTTAACGAATTTGCTTTCAAATTTAATGTAAATGCTTAGTTATTTATTTAAAAAATCAAGTATATGGTTTTCAAAATTCTTGAAACTCGTGTTGGCAACATTATTCTACTAAAGCGATTATATCAGCCGTAAATGTTAAAATGTATCAAATTCATTTGACAAAACTATAGTGATATTAGCCATGCAATGTTTAATTTAAGCTATAGGTTACACTGAACAGTTTCTCAAGTTTTATCATTTTAACCATTCTCTTAATTCCAATAATTAAAGCTGCTTCACCCCCTTTCGATCAATTAATTGTAATATTATGTGATACTTGACATAGTGATATTGTCTAGTTCTCGCCATAAAGTAAGAACCCACTAAAGGAACTGTAATGGTAACTGTGACTGTGCAAGGAACCTGCTGTCTTTAAGAAAACTCGATCACCTTCTTGTAAAAACAAAACTGCACTGTTGCCTGTTTGCAAGTAATTACCAGCGCCTGAGGCATATCCTGTTACAATAACATTACCATTCTTCATCAGATTAGCGAAAGCATAACTTGAGCTATGCATTTTCAAAACTGAAAACATGAATATATAGGTAGCAGTCACATTACACGTGAAAGTGCCTGTTTGCAAATCAAAGTCAGTGCCATGTTCAAAGATTTTTTTATCAAAGGGCAGACTATCACTGTTTCCAAGAAAATCTGTGTTTCTGACTACAGTAAAGGCCACCCGTCGAGTGCGCTCAACACATTCACCCTGTTGTCCCTTTAGTCCAACTGGTCCAGGTACTCCTCTCTCTCCCATCAAACCAGCTATTCCGGGCAGTCCTTGAGGTCCTTGTTTACCTGGCTGACCGACACCTTGTTCTCCCTTCTGGCCGGGTTCTCCTGTAGCGCCTCGTTCCCCATTCAATCCGTCTGATCCCTTATCTCCCTTAGCTCCGTGTATACCTACATCACCAGAAGACCCCATGTCTCCTTTAAGTCCAGCCGGCCCGTATGGTCCAGCTGGCCCGTATGGTCCAGGATGACCAGGGATACCAGGAACTCCTGCAGGACTGACTGGGCAGCATGGACCAGTTGACGTTCCTTCTTCCGGTGACGTCATGCTAGCATTGAACTCCATCAGATTCAAAACTGTCAGAAACAGGATAACTTGTTTCAAGCCCCACATCTGCAATACATTAAACATGTATCAAATAAATCAACCAACCAAACTGTGAGACGTGTGTCTTTAAAGTTTTGACCAATTGGCTTTCCTTCTGATACATTTCGCATAATCGCATGGATTTCTATCGGTATACTTTAAATCTCAAATCAGATTTCTTGCAATTATTCCCTGATTGTTGTCCCCTCCTAGCCACAAATCGTTTTCCACTAGATGTTTTCGATGTAATGGGGTCATAACTTACTCGAATGGATTGGGGAGTTTTAATCAACCTTCGTTCAACCATTTCTCTGGTATACAATTCGGTTGAATTGTAGTATAACTCAAACAATCAAACAAATAAACAAATAATTTGATTAATTGTTTTTAATGGTTTGACTGGTTACAACTGTGGTTTTTATATTTATTTGAATAGGCTGTGCAAGTCTCGTGCGTATTGGAACGAGAAAACACGTCAAACGAAGAACACTTTTTTCAATCTTTGAAATCGAATCTTTGTTTTAAATTATATCTTTTGACAAAATCTGAACAACAAAAATACTCATTACAAGTTTATAAAATCAGTTTTATTTTTTATAATAAAATACACAAATAATGTGTTAATTATTATTGAAGCAAAATTAAAACTCTGGGACAAGGATGCTTATTTGATCCTTACTTTTCAGAAACCTCTTACGTGGGTTCGCGATGGTCACACGGGCGTTAAACTAACGCTTGACGCATCTATAGAGGACGCTGACGCCTCAACAACCATAGACTGCAATAGAAAAGGCTTCGCGTTGCAATTACAGCATCTGGCGATTATCATCTCGCATCCAAAACATGCGTTTACATAAGTTTTGTGATCGGAGGTGAGAACAAAATTCTTAATTTTTTGCAGCAACCGGAAGCTGAGGTCAAGTTTAATTCTCGGGTTTTCTTCGTTATTTTGTTGAATTGATTTTACCTTCATATTTTGTATCACTAAGTATTACATTCCCAACAACATTATGTATTGGTCATGGTCATAAACCACGCTAAACTAAAATAATTGACAAAACAAAATCGTGCCAAGGTAAAACTCCATTATGGTTGGGACCATAATGGTCCCGGAAGTTCGAAAATGCGCGAGACTTGCACAGTCTATTGAACATGTATTACGACAACCTTTTGACAACTAGACTAAAAGTGAACAAGCATGATCTAAAGAGTCAAGAACAAATGCATGTCAACCAAGGCTTTAATGAATGTGCGGCACACAGTTATTCGAGGTAACCCTGTATACAATCCACAAATATTCTGCTGCCATGTGGATTGGCCTGTGGGTCAATTGTGATTTTATTGTCAGGAGTGTTCTGGGTTTTAGTGGAGTAAATGGCCGTAGTGCTTTAACAACTTAATAACTAAATAAATAAATAAATGATTAAATAAATAATTTACACCCGCTCCCTCCTCCGGCTTGATCCTATTTGGATATTGATGCATTGAACACTGATATTTACATAACCATACGAATGCCACAAAATTACCAATAAGGAGGCCACCAAAACCTTTTGGCTGCGTCTGTTACTTCATTTGGTCATTTCCCATATAATAATTTGTTCTTAAATCACAGAGCTTTAAAAAAAAATAGGCCTTAGCCAAAACCATATTAGATATTTAAGATAGTCCTACTAATACCAAATAAAATGTGATTGTTACTCGACGAAAAATGCGCTACCTAGGCTTTGAATGGAATCGTCGAGTAGTTCTTGTCCAGCATTATTTGTATTGAGTTTAAATCCAGAATCGGTGTTTAATTTTCATTCAAAAGATCGCAACGAATAACTGAGTAGCGGTGCAATGTAATTAATCCACATTTAGTGTTGGGAGAACAAAGTACACTTTGATGGCACTAACAATGTCCATTGCGTGGAAACCGATTGCAAGCCTATTATTCATTCATTTGGAATACAACTGACTTGTTACTTAGACTAAAGTTTCAACTGAAATAAATCAAAAACCTAAAATTGCTTGACTTGTCTTCTGAATTGGCACACAACGACTGAGAAAACAGGCGAGTCCGTAACAGTCATCACGTTGCTATAAGGAAAAAGATTAGAGAAGAGACTATTACACTTACCATAATGTTGTCTTCTGATCAGTCTCTGCTAGTGTTGTAACCTTGACCCTCAATGCTGAATGGCTTTTTGGAGCTGTGGATCTGGTAGCTTCTCCTTTTAACCTCTTGAAGATTTCCAAACCAGTGACATTTCCAGTGTGTGATAACCCTCGCTGTCAATCACACAGTATTGGGCTGAAAGTCACCGACGTGTGGGCGTGGTTTGCTTAGCGCTTTGGGCACGTAATAACTATGATAGACAAACACGATAAGGATATTTATCTTACCTAAATCTTGGAGGTAGAATTCTACCTCCATGCCTAGATGTTGGTCAGATCAGATAGAGGGCGCTGTTATCATTTGTGAGGATTTATTTGGAAATATGTCTACTAGGTCTTTCTATAATGTTCAGTGCTGTATTAATCAACTACAATATCTTTGGGATATTGTACATAGAAACAAATAAAACATTATGTCTCAAGTATGTAAATGTGAACACCATTAAGAGCCGGTTTCTTAGGCCAATTTTTTACCCCTAGATATTCCACCCCACCCCTCCCAAAAGGAACAACAAACCAACCAAAGAAGCAATCAAACAAGCACCCAGACACCACCAACAAACAAAGAAACAAACAAACGATAACAATATATTGTCCAGTAGAACAGAGTATCCTAGAGTGGTCAGTCTATTCCCAGTAAAATTATTTCCCATTTTTATTTTTACCCAAATCCCCCCAATCAAACTGATAACACGCAGTTTCTACCTCTCTCAATCAAAGTGAATGACAGCTGCATGACTTCATTAACCAGCTTTAATCCTATCACTTCTGATGAAGTTCTACAGATGACTAAACGTTCTCCCATCACTTCATGTAAACTTGATCCGTTGCCATCCTGCGTGTTTACTAACTGTATTCATGAACTTCTCCCGGTCTTAACAAAGGTCATCAACCTGTCCCTCTCAACTGGACATTTTCCTCAACTCTTTAAAGAAGCCTGTGTTCGTCCGTTGTTAAAGAAGCCAAATCTAGATCCTGAAACTTTAACTAATTATAGGCCGATATCAAATCTCTGTTTTGTTTCTAAACTGATTGAAAGATCTGTCTCCATACAAATCCAAGACTACCTTAGCGTGAACAACCTTTATTCAAAATTTCAATCTGCTTACCGCCCATTCCATAGCACTGAAACCGCTCTTCTACGTGTTCAAATCTTGCTTGGTCTCGATCAACGCAAAGCGGCTGTCCTAGTGTTATTAGACTTTTCCGCTGCGTTCGATACTATCGATCACGATCACCTTTGCCATCGATTAACCTCTCGCTACGGCATCGGGGGCATTGTTCGCCAGTGGTTCTGTTCATATCTTCAAAATCGTACTCAATCTGTCTTTATCAACAATGTCAACTCAGACTCTCATAACCTTTGGTGCGGTGTGCCCCAAGGCTCTATGGCTTGACCCTTAGAATTCATACTTTTTAGTGCTCCACTCCAAGATGTCATCTCTGCTCATGGTGTTTCCTTTATGTGTTATGCGGATGACACCCAACTTTATCTCACCTTTGACCCTGCAGATTATGCAACTGTTGTCTCAAAAATGGAGGCCTGTGTTCAGGACGTTAAATCATGGGCTGCACAGAATAAACTCGTCCTTAATGACTCTAAGACTGAAATAATTTACTTCAGCTCCCGTTTCACACAACCTCCGACCAACCTCCTGACCAACCTCCGACATTTATCATTGGCACGTCTAACATTGTACCCTCTTTAGTTGCAAAAATTTAGGTGTTTGTATAGATTCTTCATTAAATATGACACATCACATTGATTATGTTTGTAAAATTGCTCTCATAGCTGTTAAAAAATAGGAAAAATACGGCGATATCTTGATAGTAACACCACTATCCGCCTAGTTCATGCTCTAATTACATCTCGACTTGACTCCTGTAATTCGTGTACAAAATACTGCTGCTCGCCTTGTTTCTTGTCCTTCCCGCTCTCATCACATTGCACCAATCTTAAACAATCTTCACTGGCTCCCAATCAACTTTCGTATCATCTACAAAATCCTTCTCATTACTTTCAAAGCCTATCATGGTCTCGCTCCTGCCTACTTGGAAACAGATCTTATCCACCACTACACTCCTACCCGTACACTGCGATCATCTACTCACAGTCACTTTTGGAAGTCACTCAACGTATCGGCACAAAATATTATGGTGAAAGGTCCTTTTCTTATGCTGCTTCTTGGAACAATCTTCCCCTCATTATTCGCACTTCTCACAATATTGATACATTTAAATCCAGGTTGAAAACTCATTTGTTTAAGTTAGCCTTTAGTGATCGTTAATTCTTTGTTCTTATGTTTCTTTAATTCCCTATTATACTTAGTTTTGTTAATTTTGTTTCATGTTAAGCGCTGAGGGGCTTTTTGCAATATGCGCTATATAAATGTCTATATTATTATTATTATTATTATTATTTTATCAACTTTTGATACGAAGAAAGGGGTCGAGCATATCTCCACGGACACTCAGGCCTAAAACAAGGTAATTTCTTTGCATATAACCGTTTCAAAGGTTGCCACTTTATAAAGGCATGTCGCTTGCGTGAGGGCCATATTTGCAACGGTCTGACATCAAAAAAATGTCCCGCCAAGTTCCTTCTGGTGCCCAGGCGGTAAGGACGTGAAGACACCAATCCTTGAATTAGCCGGTATTCCGATAGTCTAAAATCAGCCAAAGCACTTCCAAATGGACAAAATTGCTAAAGAAATAAGTTTGGGTAGAATTGAGGGCCCTTTTGACACACCCCCATTTGCCAACCTCCAATGTTCGCCTATTGGGCTGGTGCCTAAAGATGAGCCCAAATTGTATCGGTTGTTTCATCACCTTTCATTCCCTGCTGGGGAATTAATTAACGATTTCATTATTCGGGACAAATGTGTTGTGCGTTATGCCTCTTTTGATGGAGAAGTTAACATTGTGCGTAACATGGGACGTGGTGCATGGTTGTCAAAGTAAGATATAAGGTCAGCTTTCAGGCAGCTCCTCCCTGTTGCTCCGTCTGATTACGAATTATTGGGGTTTACCTTTCAAGGAAAATAATGACCATGACAAATATTTGCCGACGGGCTGCTCAATTTCCTGTGCACTATTTGAAACGTTCAGTACATTTCTGGAATTCCAAATTCCGAAAGTTACAGGTTCTTCCTCCATTACCCGTTATTTGGAAGATTTTTTCTTCGCTCATAAACCACATGAGTGTTGTAAAGTCATCAGTTTCCCAGAATGTGCGAGTCACTAGGTGTTCCTCTTGCTATTGAGAAAACTGTTGGCCCGCAACAAGCATTGACTTGTCTAGGCTTGGAAATAGACTCACAAAGGATGCAGGTGCGTGTGCCTCTTGATTAAGTCATTGTGCTAAAAAATAAGCTCAACGGGGTACTTGCTAAAAAATACAAAGTTAGGCTAGTGGCTAGTTTAATTCAAAAGTGGGCACTCTGAATTTCGTATGCCGGGCGGTGGCGCCGGGGAGGGCGTTTCTTAGGCGCTTAATTTCGCTGACACATGGTTTGACCAAACCATATCACATGTCTTTCCAAGGGTTCAAAACAGGATTTTTTTATGCGGTTGGAATGTTTATCTCATTTCAATGGGATTTCTGCTTTTTCTAACTGTGGTTGGGAATCCAATCACACCCTTGACTAGTTATATACGGACTCGGCAGCGACCAATTTGTTTCGGGGAGTATTTTCGAAGGCAGTGGGTCCAGGGTTGATGGCCGACCACGGTTCTTTCTAACTCACCTTCAATCGCCTTGTTGGACTTGTATCTTGCTGTGGTTGCAGTTAAATGCTGGGCTGAACAATTAGTCAATAGGAAGGTTTTGTTTCATTCAGTTAGAGTTTTGCATATTAATAATGGTCAAACGTCACAATGCCCCCAAATCATGCAACTGCTGAGAACTGGGCCCCATTTCATAGAGCTGCTTAAGCAGGAAATATTGCTTAACAATTTTCTGCTAAGCAAAAAGGAGCAGAAAACCAGTCATAAATTGTACATGGGACATGGTATTTTGGCTGGTAACCTTATTCTGGTAAGCATAATTATTTTGTGCTGAGCGACTTTTTGTGCTTAAGCAGCTCTATGAAATTGGGCCCTGTTGTGCTTACGTGTCTCAGGTTTAATATGTCATTTAAGGCTGTTCATATTGCTAACTCTTTGTCACGTTTCCAGGTAGAGCGTTTTCATGCAGTAGCACCACAGGCGGTATGTCATATGACCCCATTACCACGGCTTCCCCAAGTGTTGTAGGATTAGAGGTGAATCGGTTATTAGCTATGGCTTGGTCGCCATACACTCTGAAAACATACGCCACAGGTTGGCGGGCTTTTCCAAATTTTTGCAGCACGGTGGGCATGCACTTGTTTTTCCAGTTACAGTACATGTGGTTGGGGAGTTTGTGGCTTGGCTGTCACTATGCCAATTAACGCCTTCCACAATATCGACATATTATGACGCCAGGGTTAGTAATTTTTCACAAAATTCTCGGTTTCCAGGATCCAACTAAAGATTTCATAATTTCGAAACTTCTTGAGGGCTCCCGTCGTGCTGCTCCAAAGTCTCACACCGGTTACTAATTTCTCTTCCAATTCTGAGGGACATTCTGGATGCCTTGCCTTTAGTCTGTATGTTCAGGGCCGCTTTACTCTGTGCTTTCTTAGGTTTTATGTGGGTGGGAATATTCACTGCTATTTGGGTTGGGGATGTACGTTTTTGCTTTTCACAGCAAAATTGGCATTCTGTGGGAAATTAGTTCCCAATGTAGTAAATCGAATCAACTGGGCCCCCTAAAATTATTCGCCTAGCACGAGCTCAAGATCTTGAGTTTTGTCAAGTTGTAGCACTGCACAGATTTCTCTCAGGTTGCTTCTGTTGTTCCTGTTGGGGCATGCTGCGCACGATTGGCTTTTTTATAGGATATCAAGGAAACCAACCCAAAATATACACACAATAACCCTTAGAAGTATTTTTGATTATTGTTGCTTAATTTTCTTTGGTTTATAATACAACTTAATTGTCGTTTCTAATGGGTCAACCACTCCCCTTGATGTACCAATTGGTTTTGTTTGTGCTGTATTTCCATAGCTCAACTCTGGTTGATCTCAACATTATATCATTGGTATGTATTGTTAACGGTCTCAAACATTCCCTTTAAGCAACATGAGGTCGAGTCCTAGCGAGCTTAGGGTTGGATCGGGGGCAGTTTAAACGGAGGTACATGTATATAGGTTGGACCTGGGAGTCCATTTATTGAGGACCTTGGCGTCCATTAACGGTAGTTTGGGAACTGGAAGTCCATTGAAGATACACACTTGAACCTGGGAGTCCATTGACGATAAGGTTGGATCTAGGAGTCCATGGCCTGGGAGTCTTTTGGACCTGGGAGTCTATTTATGATAAAAGTTGCGGGACCTGGGCGTCCATTCGTTATAGTGTTTAAGATTTATATTGTTTGAAGGTTTTATGTAAAGTTTAAATTATGCCAGCTTGCCAAAAAATATCGGCGAAAACAGGTTAATAAAAAACTGTGGCGAACAACATTATTAAGAAGATGTTTATTGTTCTTCCCTCCGAGTCCAAGTGTAAGCTCACATATCCACAAAATTGCTCATGGCGCAAATACAAACAAGAACATATGTATTCAATAAAATGAAACTAAAGCTTAGAAAATCAGGAACACAACACTAAATAAATAAATAAAGACTCAAGAAAAACACATGAGCTGACTAGTGTTGTCGATGTAGTTAAGACAATGGAAACATTAAAATATGTCAGCATGTGTTGAAAACGTATACTCTTTGCAAGGTTTTAAGCTGTTACTTTTATAACACTTGGATTTATTTGGAAATCAAGACACAAAATGTACAATTTTCCATTTGACTATTGTAATATAATGCCTGCCAGAAAGGCCCTGAAATTTACAAGAGGTCACTCATTTTGAAAACAAAGGTAACATGATCTTTAGACGAACAGAATCACCTGGAGGCCGACAAAAATTCCTAGAAGAATCCGTCTCGGTAGACAGTTTGGTTCTAGCGGACAGAAGCTCTGGGAAAAACCCCTTTGCCACAACACCGTTGCTTTAATTCTGCTCGCTTTTTTTTCAGAGGCTACACATTACAATGAAGTTAAAATAATGATACTGCAGTTGTCCCTATTATATCTGCATCGGACATCGTATCAAGTTAAAACTGAAAAACTTATGTCAAGTCGTGTTTGCATTCGGGTTGAAAGTAAAATGTTCTCAGTAAAGTACAGAAATACCCCATTGATGAAAAAGTCAACCGTTCGTTCTATACTTGATTTGAAAACATACTTCACTGTTCAATTGCCAGTAAAACCTAGCTATATGCAGCTAGTTTAATAACTTTAAAAACAGTCAATTTTGAGTGAAGGCACATATGCATTACAATATGCAGGACACACAGTATATAATAATAAAGACTAGCTTACCGTTATTTGTCTTCTGACCTGTCTCTGCTGGTGTTGTAACCTTGATCATCAATGTTCGGTCTGTTAGCTTGTCCTTTTAACTTCTTGAAGTAACATTTCCAGTGTGTAATAACCATCGCCGTCAATCAAAAACACATTATTGGACTGAAAGTCTCCGACATGCGGGCGTGGCTTGCATAGATTTGGGCCAGTGATATCTCGATAGACAGTTTGTTTCAGGGGGACAGAAACTCAGGGGACAAACACTGTATGCCACACTGGCGTTGCTATATAATTCTGCTCACTTTTGTTGAGACGCTACACAATTAACGAGGTGTTGAAATAATGCTGCGACTGTCTTTGTTGTTTCTGCATCAGACAAAGTATTAAGTTAAAACTGAAGAACTTATGTCAAGTCGTGTTTGCATTCAGGTTTATTTCATTTTGACTGTCTGCTTATTTTATTACTTGTCCCCCCGTTTATTTACCAGGAGATAGAGTTCACTTATCGTCATAGTTAGTTGCGTGTCCAGTGTTCAAATCGGTTTGATTTAATAAGGTAGGGTTTAATAGTTTACCGATCAAGTGTAAACCTGTTCAAATGAAAAGAAAAAAAAATCAGCTTGAAGGTAGGAAAGTGTTTGCGTTGGAATTTCACCAGTATTTAATGACAAATTTTGAGTTCAAAGGGCATTGCAAGTGCCTGCTTTTGACTTATATTTCACCGGCATGATTAATTAACAAGTTTTGTATGCATTGACTAAACATTCCACTTTACTCTGATAGCGTTTCTGGTCCGAAACAAATTGAGTTAAGACAACACCGTTTAATTAAATATGCACTATTACAATTTATATCGGATTAAACTACGTATATCAACTTATTTAATAAACCGTTTAGCTTCACAATGCTATTCTTCATCATATGCACATGTTATGACTTTACAATATGCTGGCATGAGTGAAATCAAAATATCAATGATATTTTGAATAATTTGGAGGAAATCATTGTTGAGATTAGGCAACGTGTATAAAAGTAAGACTTTGAATACTCGAGAGAAAACACTAACATACCTTTATGTTATCTTTTTAAGCTTTATTTCTTCGTTGTGAATTTTTTAAGTAATTTATATATATTACTTCTTAATCATGGCCTGTTGGATTCATTCACTGTAAATCATTGATTCAATCTAATGTTGTTATTTTTACACTCCTACACCGCTCTAAACATCGTTCTTGGTCTAGAATATCGTCCGAGTTTAAAACATTTTCCGAGCTTTGAGAAACCTATATGTACCCTAGTTTTTACCAACCTATTCTGCAAAATCGGTTTCGTTTAAATTTATTTTTTTCCATTTTGATTATGTGTAACACACCATAAACTTGTGAAACAAGAGTAATTTTGCTGTCCCACAATTACTACCCACTTGAAGACAATTGTTTACTATTAATATGGAACGTTTGTTGATTTGATTAAATTCTCAAAATAAAATTATGCCAATTGTTTGTTTAGACTTATCAAAGTTCACCAATTCAGAAACTTGCTTAAAATTATTTTTGTCCTCACAATCATCTAAATAAGGAGTCTAAAACTCAACCATTGTCTCATAGAAATCTGAAATGAGATGTTGTTACAATGTGAGTACCATGCTGAAAACGTCACCGTTCAAAATGTTCTACAATTATGTACATTTAATTACTCTTAAAACTCATTAAAAACTTCTATAACATCTTGATCATTGATTTCTCGAATGAACTCGACATTTCCTGGAACAATATCCATTTCTATAACTAAAAGCAATATCATTTATTCACAACAATATAGCAATTTCACACATTTTATTCCAATCCTAATGTAAATGCTTACTTTTTTATTTCAAAAAAGAAGTATTTAGTTTGCAAAATTGTACTTTGTGTTATCGACATATTCTACTAAATACAGTTGTTACAAGTGTAGTAAATCCACGATGGTGGAGAACTTGTTGAGGCAACAAAAGAAGGTGATTGGTAGAAAATGTTGGTTGTCTCCCGTTAGGCTTTATTGTTTTTATTGGAGAATTTATAACCAAAGTCAAAGACAGAAAAGCCCCCAGCACTCGGAAAGATCTCCGACTCACATGAAAACTAGTACAACGTGCACTCGGCAGGGCATTTGTAATTACCAGCAACAGAGAATGTCCGTGTTCCAAACTAAATCAAGAGAGGTCGACCAAATTACGGAAGGGAACATATGTATCCATGCGCATGGTTGTCAACAAATCAAAAGTATTTAATAGTGACTTTAGACAATTGCTATTGTAACAATATTTTTGTAACTAAACAAATCTGTAATAAACATTTCTTCTTGAGTGGAAACTCCAGAAGAGAACCTTGAAACTATGACCCTCCTAATGATGACGTCATTTTGGGTTTATATTTTAACAATCTATGTATTATTGAATGCAAGCGTGATGAGGTTCTGCCCGGATACAAGGGGTTAAAGGAACTAATTGCGACTTACGGAGTAATATTAGTGTATACATTGTACAGTAATAATGTTACACATCCTCACAATTTCCCTGATTTAAAATTACGTACGACCCCGTACGTCGGGACATTCTTATATATGATGAAAAACCGAAACAGTTTTAAGACAATACATTACACAATAGTGATCTCATGGTTGAAGATCTTGTGCATGCGATCCAAGAGAAGTTCGAGAGTCTATGGAATTGGAAATGTTCCATCAACCACGCTACTGATAGATTACAAAGTACTATTACAATAGTCACAAGTTTAACACATAAACAATCAACTCTGATATGAGACTCCAGTCAAATACTGTACTCTATAATGCTCACAAAGATAATGTAGGCCCTAGGCCTAATAAACCAATTTTCTCAAATGGAAAACAACTGATCTCCTGCTATATACCTACTTCACTTTTATAGAAAGGACAGAATGACTTCTTTTAAGCCCTTACAATATTTGTTCAACCCCTCTTCATTTAGGTGGCAACCATCCAATAGGCACTTTTGGCGATTTATCTTCCGTTGTGAATACATAGTTACTACATTTAAGGGGAGCATCTGTTCTAGTTTCCGGCCAAGCTGGCAGTTGTATCGTTTGGCTTTGTGATTGAACGTGGATAAAGAAACTTGCCCCACTCAAATCTTTGACCTCTGGATTACCGAAAGAATACAAATATTCCGAGGTCTGTTAGTGCCACTGCACAATCGGTCAAGAAATCCAACCATGCTCTCAACCACTGTTTCAGGTGTGCCGTCTTGATAACATAAGTCATTCGTACCTAAATCTAAAATTAACAAATCTAGTGAACGAGACGTAATTTCCCCAATGTAATGGTCTGCACTCCCAAAGACACGTGAAAATGTCAGTCCTGGATGACCAATAACCTGAATGTGATACTGATCAGGGGGGAGGTTCAAAACACTTTCTATAGTCTCTCCCGTATCCCCTATTCAACCGGGCTGGGAATGAATGCCCATAGATTAACACTTGGGGCTTAGATGACATCTTAGTCCTTCTATTATTACCTACTTAATAGCAATAAATTATTGCAGTAGAACTGGCGCTTCACTAATTATTTAGTTTTAACAATGTATCTGCAAATATTACTAATTTGTATTAATGTCCTAATCTCAATCAGTCTGGAGGTATCCGAAGATCACGCAATTGGCAGTAAACAACAAAAACCGCAAGACAGACGCAACGCTTCGGCGGCCGCACAAAAGTTTAACACAACTTTGAACTCTGATCAAACTCGTTTTCTCTCTTTTTCTTTTTCAAAGAAAGATACAAAATTGTTTTCAGGAAACTTCTAATTAGGCCTAACTTGTATTTTTAACCGGCAATAATAAAGATTACGGTAAAGTACGAAAACAATTAACATCGGTCGGGTCCAAATGATCTGAAAGGAGGCTTAACGCCAGACCTCGGCCCGTTAAGCGAACACGAGTCACCTTTCTTTCTCAATAAAATTCCTACACACAGAGACACAATACGATAACACACACCCAAAATAAGAGAATTCTGAACTGGAATACGCGTCTATCAAGGCAGTTCAACATTTGTATACCAATTATAGCTTATCTTTTGCGCTTTGCTATGCGTTTTGACCTTCTTAGATTTGGTTGTTCCTGCACCCTATCCTCAGTTTTACAATGCGCTTTCCCTTCTTGCTGAATCACTGGTTTACTTGGGTCTTTACTCTGTTCAACCTGGGGAAGAGGTGGAAACAGAATGTTACTGATAGGTCGATATTCCTCATCTGAGGAAGTTTCATCATCTGATTCACTGTTCATCCGTACCGAACTAGCGTTCCCTTCATCGCTATCTGAGAAACCATCACATCCCGGCAAGACCGATTGTAAACTCTGATTTTCAACTTCAATTTCTCCCCTCGGATCTATCGTGAGCATTTTTCGATTAACCCAGCGTTCAAGACCCCCTATAGGACGCACATCAAAGAGGTCGCCCTCAGGATTACAATTTACAACTACGTGCTGCTCTTCATAAAACGCATCACTCAATTTATGCCGCCCAGTGAAAGCGCACTTCTTCACAAGAACCTTACTACCTACGCTTAGTGGCACCGGATTATTGTTAGGATCGTAACGTCGCTTGTTGGCTTCTGCCGCCTTAGTCATGCGGTCCTTAACGATGTCATAGGCCCTCTGGACAAATCTCGCTTGCTCCTGAACATACTCTTCGCTACATTCATATTGAATATTATTTATCAAGTGGTCCAGTGGAATCACGGGTTTGCGACCGAATAGCAACGTCTGGGGAGCTAGCCCTGTCACGCAATGGGGTGTGGAATTATATATGTATACAAGGTGGGGAAGTAATTCTGGCCATCGCTTTCGGTCTTTCCCGTCTAGAGACTTGATAAGGGAGCACAATGTTCGATTAAACCTCTCTGTTTGCCCATTACCCTGTGGGTGGTCACCATTTGAAAAATCTCCTCAACTTCTATGGTCTTTGTGTTAGAGGGATGTCGGCTAAGTGCATCGGCGCAACGATTAGTTCTTCCCGGTCGATATTTTACCTCCATGTCGAATGCTGCCAACTGGGCAACCCAACGCTGTTCCGTAGCACCCAGCTGTGCAGACGGTAGATGTGCCAAAGGGTTGTTGTCTGTGAAGACAACGAAGTGACTACCCAGTAAGTAGTCCCGAAACTTTTCAGAGACGGCCCACTTTAATCCTAGGAGCTCAAGCTTAAAACTCGAGAGATCGGAGTAGTTGCGTTCGGCACCACGCAATCCGCGACTGGCATAAGCTACTGGGTGAACTGCCCCGTCTTCTCCGAACTGCGTCAGGCACGCACCAAGACCCTTCAAAGAGGCATCTACTTCTAACATGAACTCCGCCTCAAAATATGGATAAGCCAAGACTGGTGTATTGCAGAGCGAAAACTTTAACTTACAGAAAGCTTCGTCAGCCTCCGCGGACCACTGCAAAAGGCGGGTCCGGCTCCCTGATTTTTCTACTGTCTTGCCCGTCAACGAATGTAAAGGGGAAGCTATGGACGCAAAGCCAGCAATAAACCTTCGATAATACGAAGCAAGACCCAGAAATGACCGTAATTCCTCGACATTTTTGGGGACTGGCCATTCTTTGATGCGAGATACTTTTCCTGGATCCACTGAAACACCTGCACTATCCACAATGTGTCCAAGATGTTTAACTGCTTTCTGGAAAAGCTGACACTTACTTCCCTTAAGCTTCAGGTTGAATTTTATCAACCGCTGAAAAACCGTTCCAAGCCTCTCAAGATGTTCATCGAACGATTTAGAAAACACAAGGATATCATCGAGGTACAAGACTACTTCGGACAAGTTTATGTCTCCGAATATCTGCTCCATTGTCCTTTGGAACGTCCCTGGACTGTTGCATAACCCTTGGGGTAGACGGTTGAAGGAGAACAAGCCCCAAGGGACCCGGAAGGCCGTTTTGTCTACAGAATCTTCAGACATCACCACCTGGAAGTAGCCGTTTTGTCTACAGAATCTTCAGACATCACCACCTGGAAGTAGCCATGGGCCATGTCTAACGAGGAGAAGGACTTTGATCCTCCCAAAACCTCTAAGGTTTCATCGATCCGGGGAAGCGGGAACGAGTCTCTCACGGTGATACAGTTTAGTTTCCTATAATCTATACAGAGGCGAATGCTACCGTCCTTTTTCTTCACAAGGACCACCGGACTCGCGTATGGACTAGCCGACCGCCTAATTGTTCCCCGTTCTAGTAGATCCTGTAATAGCGCACGCACTTCTGAAACAAGGTGTGGAGGTACACGTCGATATGGCAAATTTACTGGCTTGTTGTTCGTCAAATGAACTTCGTGAGGGATGAGGTCGCATCTCCCCAAATCAAGTGGTCCTTTAGCAAAAGCAGCATCGTGCTTCCTTATCATCTCTGCCGCAGCTTCAGCCTGTTGATGGTCAAGTCCGTCTAAACTTATGCCTGGAGGCAACCAATATGCACTGCCGTCTGAGAAGTTGAATACATCTTGCGGTTCACATGATGGGCCCACTTGAACTCCTTCATCGGGGTCCTTAATACTAGTAACCGCACAACCTGCATGAACCTGAGAATCTAGGGCACTCCTGCCCCCTCTCTCAACAACCATGCTCTGTACAGACACCTGTACCCCTTCAACTCCAGACTGTAAGTGTATCTCCTCCGTATCTTCAACTACGGCTGCTGTAGCTATCTGAGACCCTGCCTCCAAGACGAACGATTCTGAACCGCTGTTGCAGATTAAAACTTTGAGGGAGGAGTCATCTAACTGTTGGACACCCTCAATAACTTGAACATTACATACGTCACTGTCCCCTGTACTCAACTGTTGAGAATGCACCACAAGTTTAGGTTGAAATGGGAACGCCCCAACAAAAATATACTCATTCTCGTATACGCTTGACATCCCAACCGTGCACGAAATCACTCTACTCGTACTTGGTGGTAGGATTTCCCTTTGAATCGTTTGCACCGTTCCCAAAATAGGCACCTCAGGTCCCGAGGAACCTGGGACTTTATCTGTAGAGTCTAGGTCAAACCACCGAAGAGCATGTTTCCAATCGTCTATGTCGGGTCCGGAATCGGGGATTTCCATGCTAGAAATTACCCTTAACATATTACAACCAAGTATTATCGGGTACTCCCTCCTTCGTTCTAAATCGGTACCAGGACTTTCCTTTTTGACCAGGAAAGTCGCTTTCACACTGAGCCCAAGGAACTCTAAAGGGATTTCCAGGTAGCCTTCTATAGGAACCTCTAGATCATTCACCCCATAGACTGTCAAGAATGAACTCACTGAGCCTAGGCCATTTCGACCATTAGACAAGTGAGTGTGATAGAAAGTTGATGACATCAATGACGTCTGTGCACCGGTATCTAAAATGCATTTGGCATTTACTCCTCCAATCCTAATATTAGCGGTTGGACTACGGGAAATCAACTTTCGGTGTATCTCTTCCCTACTAAGGGGCAAACTTAATGACTTCCTCTTTCTACTCTTACTATTAGCTAAAACAACAACATCTTCCTTGGGCACAGCAGCCTGCTCCGTCGAAGTGCCCCTTACGACGGAGGTGGCCCGTTTCCCGCACCGGCGGGGTTTTGACTCACCACATTATGATTTTGTTCGCCCTGCTCTCTTTGTCTCGGGCGGCAGTTTTTGGCAAAATGCCCTTGTATTCCACAATAATTACAGGGGCCATAGGATCGGCTAGGTCTTGGAGCTAAGGCAGCGTCTAACTTCTTTGAGATTACTCCAACAAGATTCTGAATCTGGTCGGCAGTGGCAAGCTGAGTAGCAGCGAGGGTTTCCAACTTTTTGAGAATCTGATCATTTCCCGCAGCAATGGCCCGAATGGTATCATTTGGTTGACTAGATATTGCCCCAACCTGCACTGCTGGCGGATTCTCGTCGACCGCTACAATAGCACGTACTTTATTCCGGCGCGTACTGCTTTCATCGCTCTCAGGAAAAAGCGCAAGGGCATGCTCTCTAAACTTATAGAACCCTAATTCTGATCTTTCTACCTGTATCCTACGCAATTCGCGTCGAACGGCTAGTTCTCGGACCCCTTTGGCAAATTGCTCCTTCAGAACCCCATCACGGAGGAGCAGCAACGCATTGCGCTCACGAAACCCTGTACTCTGTTCCATTCTATCATGCAGACGCATCAAAGAACTACTAAACTCAGCTAGTGACTCTCCGTCATTTTGGGTGCGTGCATATAGCGTACTGGTTAAGGATGCCAGGGATTCTGGAGGACCCACCATACGGTCAAGAAGGGTAATTAGTTTGGGTAATGTGTCCCTTTCTTCCGTTGGACTACATAGGATTTCGTCCTTAGCAACCCCCCCCCCCCCGAGATGATCAAGGGCTGCCCCTACTTGTTCTTGCTCATCTAGTCCTAATTGCCTTGCGTACATTTAAAATTCCTCTAACCACTCTCCCACTGTTATGTCACCCGATTTTTTTGGTGGTCCGCAGAACTTGGACAATTTAACTTTTGGCGCTCGCGTCAGCCGCAGATTTTGAAACGCTGCTGCTAATGTTTCGCCCAAGGCAGCATTAGATTTTGTTATGGCCTCAGCTAGATAGTCGGGTACCTCCATTTTTACACAATCTCAAGGAAAAACGGACAGAAGATCCCTTTAAAACTGTGATTTAGCGCACATATGGAATAAGGTCACCCAATATTTCCAGTTATCTTAAATGTATAACATTTAACAATATTTTATAACCAGATCAATGAAAGTTACACTTGAATAAAAAAAAACATACAATCTCACTTGTAAAAATCGATACCAAGCAGAATACCGCTATACCGATACGTCAGTTTGCAATGTAGACAAACTGCGCTCATGTACAGTACATCATCACATACAAAGAGAGTCAATTCAAATTATTTCACACTGGAGATACAATGTATTTATGCTAAATAAAATATCCAAGACTATTACATCCGATATTTTCAAAACATCAAGTGCTAGGGGTTCAAAACAAATAGTCAGAATATTTTTAATAAAATAGCGTAGATCCGTGCGTGTCAACTTCCTCACATCCTGTCTACGACGCCATTTTGTAGTAAATCCACGATGGTGGAGAACTTGTTGAGGCGTAGGCCTTACAACGGGGTAGGGAGTGATCCCAAGGAAGGAGGCGAAGAAAATGACGCAACAAAAGAAGGTGATTGGTAGAAAATGTTGGTTGTCTCCCGTTAGGCTTTATTGTTTTTATTGGAGAATTTATAACCAAAGTCAAAGACAGAAAAGCCCCCAGCACTCGGAAAGATCTCCGACTCACATGAAAATTAGTACAACCTGCACTCGCAGGGCAGTTGTAATTACCAGCAACAGAGAATGTCCGTGTTCCAAGCTAAATCAAGAGAGGTCGACCAAATTACGGAAGGGAACATATGTATCCATGCGCATGGTTGTCAACAAATCAAAAGTATTTAATAGTGACTTTAGACAATTGCTATTGTAACAATATTTTTGTAACTAAACAAATCTGTAATAAACATTTCTTCTTGAGTGGAAACTCCAGAAAATCTATGTATTATTGAATTATTGAATGCAAGCGTGATGAGGTTCTGCCCGGATACAAGGGGTTAAAGGAACTAATTGCGACTTACGGAGTAATATTAGTGTATACATTGTACAGTAATAATGTTACACATCCTCACACAAGCTAGGCTGGTGATATATTAGCCATGCAATGCTCAAGAACTCAAATTGAAACTACAGGTTACACGGAACAATTCCTCAAACTTGTTTATTTACCCCATGCTCCAATTCCAATAATTAAAGCTGCTTCACCTCTTTCGATCAATTAATGGTACTTAGCACGTGATACTGAACAGATAGTGTTGACTTCTAGTTCTCTTCATAAAGCAAGAACCCACTAAAGGAAGTTTGATGGAAAGAGTCACTGTACAAGGAACCTGATGGCTTTAAGAAAACTCGATCACCCTCTTGTAAAGACACAACTGCACTGTTGCCTCCTTGCAATAAATAACCAGAGCCATGGGCAGTTCCCCGTACAACTACGTTATGATTCTTTACCAGATTAGCAGAAGCACTAGTTACGCTTTCTACTTTTAAAAGTGAAAACATAAATACATAGATACCAGCCACATTACACGTGAAAGTGCCCGTCATTAAGTCAAAGTGAGCGCCCTCTTGAAACAATATTTCTTCAAAGGGCAGACTTGTACTTGTTTCAGTGAAGAATGTGTTTCTGGCTACACAAAAGGCCACCCGTTGAATGCGCTCAACACATTCACCCTGTTGTCCCTTTAGTCCAACTGGTCCAGGTACTCCTCTCTCTCCCATCAAACCAGCTATTCCAGGCAGTCCTTGAGGTCCTTGTTTACCTGGTTGACCAACACCTTGTTCTCCCTTCTGGCCGGGTTCTCCTGTAGCCGGGCCTCGTTCCCCATTCAACCCGTCTGACCCCTTGTCTCCCTTAGCTCCGTGCATACCTACATCACCAGGAGACCCCATGTCTCCTTTAGGTCCAGCCGGCCCGTATGGTCCAGCCTGCCCGTATGGTCCAGGGTGACCTGGTATACCGGGAACTCCTGCAGGACTGACTGGGCAGCATGGACCAGTTGATTCTTCAGGTGACGTCACGCTAGCATTGAACACCATCAGATTAAAAACCGTAAGAAACAGAATAAACTGTTTTACTTCCTGCATCTGCATAAAATTAAACGTGTAGCAAATAAATCTACCATTCAAACTGTAAGACATGTTTGTTTTTACAGTTCCGGCAACACAGATTATACTCATAATAAAGTGGCATGGAAATCTGTCTTTATTTTGATTGACGAATACATGAAATCTCACAGCAAATCTATTGAGAACTAGTCATCATTTCATTTTGTCTTCCCTACTTTCAGAAAAGGTTTCGCTGTTCTGGTTAGTGAGGTTCATTATTTACTTGTAAAAGACAACTACAACAATAGCACAACCATTAACGTGACATTGGATTTAATTGTGGTATAAGGAATCGAATGTCAGTTATTACCTTCGGCTAAAAGTTAAACTTAAACATAATCTTTAAGAATCTTTTAATTTTTATTGTTTAAGTGCATTACTTTTTAATCCTCCTCGGTAGCTATGCAGTCTGTCGCATGCGATTTGTGAAAACTTACATACATCACTCAAACTAACAGTATTTGTTACTTACTTTATTATTAGTTGTTCCATGCTCTAAATATTGTTATGTTTCCCAGCATACTGAGGCTAAAACCGAAATCCCAAGGGCGTGACCAAACTGCTTGTCAATCCACCCCGAGGCCAAGACTCAATGTAGTGGAGTCAAATGTTAAAAAGATAATTATAGTCAGGTTTTTAGTTGGGGTATGATCCCTAGACCAAGTTATGGAACTGGCAACACGCCCGCTACATCCTCTAGGACGGTTTTAATGGATGTGTTTTTACAACACAAAACAATTTCCAAAGCAATATTTATTTGTTAAAATCTGACACAGCCCCCTATTCATCAATAAGTTTGCTATCCCCAATATCTGATCTGAACAATTCTAAGATCATCTTGAAATCTTGTCATCATTTTATCATAAAGTAAAACATTGATTTAATACTGAAGGCTTACGTTAAAATAAATCCAAAACCTGTCTTCTGACAGGGTGCACAATGACTGAGAAAATTGTCGATGTTGTCTTCAGAGCATTTATATAGTACCAGTTCTTAGTTAAATGTAAAACATTGGTGAAATCTATACTTCAAAATTACTTCGCTGTACAGTCCAATTAACAAACAAAATCTGATCTGTCTATTTTTTTGGGCCTAGCTAGATGAATAATGAAGCATTTAATTCATGCGTTTGTCTAGCAACCAGGGTAAGTCAATTTAGATTAAAGATACGATCGTTTCAAGAAATGCCGGGAACCAACGTTTGTTATCAACGAGAATGTGTTAAAGATAAATTAAAAACCCAACTATTATAAATTTCACACCCTTTTCGTGAAAATGTCAGAAGACCTTTACAGGCAGCACGTTGAACTTGCAAAATTGATAAAGAAGAAACTAACTTACCGTTATTTTGTCTTTTGATCTGTCTCTCCTAGTGTTGTAACCTTGATCATCAATGCTGAATGTCTTTTGTGAGCTGTGGGTCTGGTAGCTTCTCTTTTTAACTTCTCGAAGATTTCAAAACCAGTGACATTTCCAGTGTGTGACAAACCTCGCTGTCAATCACACAGTATTGGGCTGAAAGTCACCGACTTGTGGGCGTGGCTTGCTTAGCTTTAAGCCAGTGATAACTATAATAGGCATACCGGTACACGATAATGATATTAACATTACCACAATGTTAGTCAGACCTGATTCGGGGCGCTATAATCATTAGTGAGAATTTATTTGAAACTAGTCTAGCAGGTTCTTTTTTATGATTAATGCTGTCTGTATCAACTGCATTTAAATGTTGGATAGTGTGCATACAAAAATTCAAAATAAAACAATGTCTCACACTTGTATTTATAAACTTTGAACCTGCTGTAGCACATAATACAATATTATTTAAGAGCCGTTTGGTTTCTTAGGTCAATCTCTGACTACCCCCCCCCCAACCAATAAAAAAAAACCGACAACCAACTAAGCAAATAAACAAGTAAGCAAACAAACAAACAAACAATTTATTTCCAAGTTTGATTTTGTCTATTCTACCCCCCCCCCCCTAATAAACTTGCAAAAAGCTCCAGCTAGGCCTAATACAAGTTGTTTTTCGTTGTGTGTTTTGGTGTTTTGTTTTCACTAAGACACTTGTAGTTGTACTTTGAAATGATTTTTCCATTCATTTGGAATGTTATTTGCTTAGGTAAAACATCTAGATCTATGTTTTACGCACTGGTACATACGTGCTTGCACCACAGTGATGATTGTCAATAATTTGGGACCTCTGGTGTTGCGTCGTGTGCGTCGTACAAAGACATAAATTCAACAAATGAAGTGTGTTGAATGTTTTCCTATGGTTGATTTTGACTGTCGTTTTAAACAAATCCTTAAAACCTAAAACCAGCCGAATGTTATGTGAATTGTTGCAAAGTCTTAAACAAGCTCTAATCAATATTTTACCTTTGCAAGTTCATTCAGAAAGTTCCTTCTTTATTTACGTATATGTTAGATTTGCAGATCTTTTCCAAGTCAGCAATTTTGAAAGAAATCCAGTCCGAAAAGAACTAATATTGTATCTTTCTTGGTTACATATACCCATCAGCTTAAAGACTGTAAACAATAAAATATGTTCAGGATATATCGTTTATCATAGATACTTGCAGTATATTTTTTAGCAAAAATCAATTCACAAAACTTTTACACTTGTTAGTATCTCTTGATATATCCCCCATCCCTCACTTTTCGGGCACATGGTCTGATTTATAATGGAATTGAGTCCTTTACTATCCGTGAAAGTCTAAAGAAAGATAAAAAATTGCATTGTACTATTGAGCCCTCGGTCAACCCTCCGAGCAGCCACGGAATTTTGTTTACATGCTGGATCCCCGGGGAGCGCACGAGAGGCACGGGTAAATAACTGCGTTTTGGGGACAATTCTTGTTCTATTGGTCTGAACAGATGAATAGATGTTCCCTGGACCCACACACTAAAGAATGAAGCATTCTGGAAATGTACCCATTGGTTCACTGCTAATTTTCAAAACATAGTACATTTCGAAAGGATTAAGTATTTGTGCACACAATGGGATTTTTGTGTGTACGTTATAATGGGACCCAGCTTTCCCACACTATTTGTCAACCTCTGAGTTTACTCACCCAGAAATCACTACAGTATATGAAAGAGGGGTGTTTAAAGGTAGTTCAACAACAAATTAGCGGAATTGATCCACACATTTTGTAGTTATTTTTAAAAAAATGAAGCTGGTCCACCCAACTGCGCCCAGTGGCTGCTCGGAAGGTTATAACCACATTTTGGTCTCAATAAAAAAGTCATCTCGTTTAAAAGTGCAATTCTTGGTGCAAGTTATAATAATAATAATAATAATAACAGCATTTAGTAAAGCGCCCTTTCGAGTGGTTACAAAGCGCTACAACAAAACAAACAGAAAACCACAGAGGAAACGTACTAAAAACAAACAATTGAGTTTTGACTAGGAAGTGGAAATCACATTGGCTAATGAATGAGGTATTGAGTTCCAGAGTGTAGGAGCAGTGCATGAGAATGAACGGTCTCCAGCCTTCTTATTTGTCTTTGGAAAATCCAGGGTAGTCTAGCATGATGAGCGCAGATTGTAGGCAGAATGGTGGATATGGAGTAACTCAGTGAGGAGCCTCGTTGTAACGAGACTTAAAAACAAGTGTCAGGATTTTGAACTTTATCTTTTGAGGGACTCTATAAGCCAGTGAAGGTCAGCAATAAGGGGAAAAGTTGGTGTGTGCTTAGATGCCATGTGGATCAGTCTTGCAGCCTTATTTTGAAGGGATTGTAGGCGATCCAGGTTCTTCTTTGTGATGCCATTGAGTAAGGAATTGCAGTCTAGGCGAGATGTTATCAAGGCCCTAATTGCTGCATGACACGTGTCTCTGTCAATATAGCGTCTGATTCTTCTTAAATTCCGGATGTGGTAATTCACAGATTTGCACATATTTGTCACATGAGCATCCGTATTCATGAATTTATCGAACATCATACCAAGATTTCTTACAGATGATGTTGGGTTAGTATAAGTGTTGTGATCAATGACAAGGCTAATATCCTTAAGTAGTCGATGATGATGTGGAGAAGCATGTCGTGACATGCTGAAACATGATGTCAAAGTCAAGCGTGTCAAACGCTGCCGAAAGATCTAAAAGAACAAGAAAGACTGCCTGCTGCTGATCAAGTGCACAGAATATTTCCTTTTGAACTGAAATAAGTTCTATTTCAGTTCCATGACAAGATCTATAGGCAGATTGGAGAGGTTCGGCGAGATGGTTCGATTGAATATAGGCGGTCAGCTGGGATGAAACTGCCTTTTCAATGAGTTTACCAAGATAAGGAGTGTTCGACACCGGACGGTAATTTTTCATAATATTGTGGTGAAGTGATGGCTTCTTGTTGATAGGTGTGATTGATGCTGAACCCAATGCTGAAGGAAAGTACCAGATTTCAATGATGCGTTTATGATTCTAGTCAACATAGGCAACAAAGAGTGAAGGTTTTGTTTTAACAACCATGTAAGCATCGGGTCAAGAGCACAGGATTTTGAAGGGGACTTAAGGATGATTTGAGAGTGTGACCAGACTCATGAGTGAGTTCCTGAGCATGCTGAACAAGATCAGAAGAAGCGATGGTAGACACAACATGAGCAACATCATATTTATTAGGGCGATGGTAGTGTGAATGTTAAAATCCCCTAGAAGCAGAAGTTTGCCAGGCTGAACATTCATAATATCAATTAAGCTGTCAAACTCAGTTAGTAATGTGGCTATCTTAAAATTGTTCTGGGCAGAAGGGTGTGGTCTGTAGATAACAACAAAATTCACACTACGACTTCTGTCAGGGATAATAGCATATTCGAAAGTTTTGGTAGTCAATGGTTCATAAACAAGACTGAGATTAAGATGTGATTTGTACAAGGCACCAACGCCACCACCAGTGCCATTCTTATTCTTACAACGACACACACTGCCAAAGCCGTAAAAGCCAAAGACATAATTTGCGTTATCTTAAATCTGTCAGAACCAGGAAGGCAATATTTGGTGCACGTTGTTCCGGCGCTCTTCACACAGCTTGGAAACATGAATATGCATGTAAGTTTTGCATGTTGTTGTTCGGTGTGCAGAAAACTTGCTACGTAGTACGCTTACTATGTGCGTACATGTACATGTACATTGTACTACTGTGTGGGTGCATGTATCCTGATCCAGCAAGCAACATGTGTGAGATGATTGCGTGTTCTTCATTATCTCCATATCTGATTTGTAAAAATGTGCCACTGCTTTTGTCTGAGAGCAAAAATTGCGGTCCGAATATTTTTCCAAATGTTGACAATGGTAAACAGTATCCTAAATCAGTATGTTGTATGCTGTTGCTGTTGTTAAAATGTTGTTTTTAACAATTTTGGACGTTGCATTTTTCCTTACTGCCCCTTCCAGAGACTCTCTAAAAGGAATTAATACAAAATACCACCCCCTCATTTGATGATCTATAAATTGTATTGTATTTAAAAGAGACAAGTGTTTCTTTACAGTTTAGTTCATGCTTTCAGGCTTAGCCTGAAATCTTAAAGCCTAGCAGGTTAAACACAATACAGTTACAGAATGAATTTTTTGATGAAAAAACTAGGTTTTCTATTAGTTTGTGGACAGTAAAGATAACCTAAATAGAACAAGTTATAGATTGAAAAGTAGATTTCTAGGCCAACACTTGCACAAACAAAAATACCTTAATGGTACTCTGCCCTGAGTTCAGCAAACAAACACTGTAAAAAGTTTGTGTTATTTTTTTACTGTTTTTGTTATTATATCTCTGTACATGCTGGGACCCATGGGAGACCAGTGGTTACCACTGAATGGGCCACCCAGTTGAACTATGAAATAAATAAATTAATTAATAAATAAATATCAACAGCAAAGAAAACGTACGAGAAAAACGACTTTTTGTTCTATGTTTCATTCTGTCATGCTGTGAGTAATGTTGTGTGACATTTTTAGTGAACTCATGCATAATTAATTTTGAAGAGCGGTGTGAAGAGCGCCCTCTTTCTTTCTGCCGCAACAACGTGCACAAAAAATTGCCACCGGGAGACCCTACCATATTATTGCCCGTAACTTTTTTAGTCTGTATTTTTCTTTATCGATGGAATTTTTGTAACATGCTAATTTCCAACTTTTCATGCAAAGAATAATTACTAAAGGATCGTCAACCAGGCCCTCTTCACTAAACACTGGGCCCCAAAAGCTGAAGGCAATATCGATTTTTTAATGGAAATACCTTTAAAGGCACTGAACACGTTTGGAAATTGTCAAAGACCAGTGTTCTCACTTGGTGTATCCCAACATATGCGTAAAATAACAAGCCTGTGAAAATTTGGGCTCAATTGGTCATCGAAGTTGCAAGAAAATGATGAAAGAAAAAACACCCTTGTTGTACAAATTTGTGTGCTTTCAGATAGAAAAAAAAATTCTTGTAAGAAGTTTTTATTATTTTAGTGAGAAATTACCTCTTTCTCAAAAACTACGTTACTTCAGAGGGAGTCGTTTCCTACAATGTTTTATGCTAATAGTTTGTTCGAGTCATTACCAAACGTGTACAATACCTTTAAAGAAATGTTTTCTCCCAATGGGATAAATATAGAGTATTATAGCGCCCAACGGTAACCTCAGTAACGAAATATAATACCAATTAATTTATTATGTCAGAATAGACAAACGCAAAAACAAAACAGCATTTGGAGAGAAAAATACCGACATTTAGGGGGAAATGTGATTTTTGTCATCATGTAGATCTTGGCAAAATGAACAATTGTGGCAAGTTATATGAATATCGGACTAGAACTTTGTAAATTTTGGCACGATGTGCCCCTGATTGGTCCCAAATAGGTATAACAAAGCCCGGTCCTGGAGGTTTAACATGACTGGATAACGTTAACCCGTGACAATGACGACACTATTTTCGTCAGTATTAAAGCAGGTTTACAACCAGATATTAATCTACTTTGACTGAATCAACCCTTTGGAGCGACTGACCAAAGAAGTAGGGTCTCAGCCTTGCAACCGACTACGGATTCATGTTATATAGTTTGTTGCCTTTGTTGCCCAAAATAAATCCCAATTTAGTCCCTTTTTGCAGTATATGTTCAAAATGGTTCAGTTAGTTTGCATAATGTATAGTCTTAAAGTGTCTGGTACATAATTATTGTGTTTGTATACTTTGCTAGCTACTGGCACGCGTTTTCGATCTTCTTGACCACTCGCACAAGTTCATGGAGGTTTAGCCAATGGTTTATAGCTCGTTATTTTAACTATGGTATACTCGGAACCACTTCTCAAGTTTAACTATTTTAACCATGCCTAAAAATGTTCAATAAACGGTAAAAAGCACGTTGTACTAAAAAGACAGTGTGAACGTCTAGTTGTCGCCATAAAGCAAGAACCCACTCAATGTAGTATAATGGTAAGAGTTATCGTACAACCAGCCTGTTAGTCGTAAGAAAACTCGATCCCCCTCTTGTAAAGACACAATTGCACTGTTGCCTGCATGCGAATAATGACTACTGCCTGAGGTATATCCCGTTACAACAACGTCATCATTCTTTATCAAATAAACATAAGTATCATATGTTGTATTATTTTTCAAAAATGAGAACATGAATACATAGATGCCAGTCACATTACACGTGAAAGTGCCGGTGGGTAAGTCAAAGTTGGTGCCCTCTTCAAATAGTACTTTTTCAAAGGGCAGCAGACTATTATCTGCTCCCCTTAAGTTTGTGTTTCTGACTACACTAAAGGCCACCCGCCGTGTACGCTCAACACATTCACCCTGTTGTCCCTTTAGTCCAACTGGTCCAGGTACTCCTCTATTTCCCATCAAACCACCTATTCCGGGTATTCCTTGAGGTCCTTGTTTACCTGGCTGACCGACACCTTGTTCTCCCTTCTGGCCGGGTTCTCCTGTAGCGCCTCGTTCCCCATTCAACCCGTCTGATCCCTTGTCTCCCTTAGCTCCTTGCATACCTACATCACCAGGAGACCCCATGTCTCCTTTACTCCCAGCCGGCCCGTATGGTCCAGGATGACCTGGGATACCAGGAACTCCTGCAGGACTGACTGGGCAGCATGGACCAGTTGACATTCCTTCTTCAGGTGACGTCACGCTAGCATTGAACCCCATCAGATTAAAAACCGTCAGAAACAGGATAAGCTGTTTTACTTCCTGCATCTGCATAACATTAAACGTGTAGCAAATAAATCTACCAAATAAATCTACCAATCAGTTCCGGCAACACAGAGTATACTCATAATAAAGTGGCATGGAAATCTTTGTTATTTTGACTGACGAATACATGAAATCTCACAGCAAATCTATTGAGAACTAGTCATCATTTCATTTTGTCTTCCCTACTTTCAGAAAAGGTTTCGCTGTTCTGGGTAGTGAGGTTCATTATTTACTTGTAAAAGACATCTACAACAATAACACAACCATTAACGTGACATTGGATTTAATTGTGGTATAAGGAATCGAGAACAATGGCAGTTATTACCTTCGGCTAAAAGTTAAACTTAAACATAATCTTTAAGAATCTTTTAATTGTTATTGTTTAAGTGCATTACTTTTTAACCCTCCTCGGTAGCTATGCAGTCTGTCGCATGCGATTTGTGAAAACTTACATCACTCAAACTAACAGTATTTGTTATTTACTTTATTATTAGTTGTTCCATGCTCTAAATATTGTTATGTTTTCCAGCATACTGAGGTTATAACAGAAATCCCAAGGGCGTGACCAAACTGCTTGTCAATCCACGCCAAGGCCAAGACGTAATGTAGTGGAGTCAAATGTTAAAAGATAATTAGTAGTCAGGTTTTTAGTTGGGGTATGTATGCACAATGATCCCCTAGGCCATGTTTTGGAACTAGCAACACGCTAATACATGTGTTTTACAACAACAAAAACAATTTCCAAAGCAATATTTATTTGTTAAAATCTGACACAGCCCCCTAATCATCAATTAGTTTGCAACCCCCAATATCTGATCTGAACAATTATAAAATTATCTTGAAATCTTGTCATTATTTTACCACAAAGTAAAACATTTATTTAATATTGAAGGCTTACGTTAAAATAAATCCAAAACCTGTCTTTTGACAGGGTGCACAATGACTGAGAAAATGTTCGATGTTGTTTCCAGAGCATTTATATAGTACAAGTTCTTAGTTAAATGTAAAACATTGGTGAAATCTATACAAAATTACTTCACTGTACAGTCCAATTAACATCTGATCTGATCTGTCTATGTTTGTTGGAATAGCTAGATGAATAATGAAGCATGTAATTCATGCGTTTGTCTAGCAACCGAGTAAGTCAATTTAGATTAAAGATACGATCGTTTCAAGAAATGCCGGGAACCAACGTTTGTTATCAACGAGTATCGAAAATACATTTGTGTTAAAAAAAATTAAAAACCAAACTATTATAAATTTCACACCCTTTTCGTGAAAATGTCAGAAGACCTTTACAGGCAGCACGTTGAACTTACAAAATTGATAAAGAAGAAACTAACTTACCGTTATTTGTTTACTGATCAGTCTCTGCTAGTGTTGTAACCTTGATCATCAATGCTGAATGTCTTTTTTGAGCTGTGGGTCTGGTAGCTTCTCCTTTTAACTTCTTGAAGATTTCCAAACCAGTGACATTTCCAGTGTGTGATAACCGTCGCTGTCAATCACACATTATTGGGCTGAAAGTCACCGACATGTGGGCGTGGCTTACTTAGCTTTGAGCCAGTGATAATTATAATAGGCATATACGATAATGATATTGACCTTATGTTAGATTTGAGTTAGATCTGATAGGGGCGCTATGATCATTTGTGTGAGTCTATTTTGGAGCTAGTCTTTAGGGGCTTTTTTTGTATGTTTTATGCTGTATTAAGCACTGCATATGAATAGACAGAAAAAAGTCTCACATTTGTGTTTATAAACTTTGAACCTGCTGTAATACCTATTTATATTTAAAAGCAAAGAGTATGAAAAGGGCCGAAATCAGTAAATCTCTGTCCTCCAATCATTCCACCCCCACCGCGTAAAAAATACAATAAATAATCCACACACACACATCAAGAACAACAACAGCAACCAACAAACCAAACAAAAAACAATCAAACAACCCAACACCCCAGCGACCCAATTGTCCGGTCGGACAGAGTATCCTAAAGCGGAATGTGTAAAGCACCGATTAAGTTTATCACTATTTGTTTTTCTTTTCTGACTGTTTTTACTTAGACACTTGCAGTTGTATTTTGAAGTGATTTTTGCATTCATTTGGAATTAAATTAACTTGCTTAGTTTGGAGATCTAGATCTATGTTTCACGCGCTGGTCGTTCGTTTACCACAGTGATCAGCGGCGTAAAGTTCCTTGCTCTACTGTGAAACACCCAAAGTTAATCATGACGCATGCGTTATGCGGTGGAAGTTTACTGGGGACGGTGTCTGCGGTGGAGACGAACATCTC
This sequence comes from Plazaster borealis, assembly GCA_021014325.1. Taxonomy (NCBI): domain Eukaryota; kingdom Metazoa; phylum Echinodermata; class Asteroidea; order Forcipulatida; family Labidiasteridae; genus Plazaster; species Plazaster borealis. The sequence continues at coordinate 11,592,556 of CM037459.1, read as the reverse complement.
ATGAATATAGACTATGTGACCTGTGACATCACATGTTTATAAAAGATCCACAGATCATGGACTACCTGCAGGCACAGTTTGTACACAGCTCAATGGTAGAAAACCTAATTGCTATATTTTATTGGGATTCCATGGTCCGATTTGTTATCAACTTTTGACACGGAAGAGGCACGTCTCAAGTTTTGTCAAACTGTTACCTCGAGTGTACAATGTCACTCACTTTGTAAACAAATGTTACATGGTTCATATACAGACAGGATAACCTAGAGGACGACACAGATTCCTAGAAGACTCCATCTCGGTAAACAGTTTGGTTCCGGGGGATAGAAAAAACTCCTTCCCAAACCAGCGTTGCTGTAATTCTGCTCCCCTTTTTTCAGAAGCTAAACAGATAGATGTTAACATTTTGCTACTGCGATTGTCTGTATTGTCTCGGCATCATACAACGTATCAAGTTAAAACTGAAGAACTTTTGTCAAGTCGTGTTTGCATTCGGGCTTATTTCATTTTGACCGACTACTTATTTTATTATTTGTTTTTCCCCTTTATTTACCCCGAGGCAAAGTTAACTTATCGTTATAGTTAGTTACTTGTCAAATGTTCAAATCGCTTTAAGTTGATAAAGTAGGGTTTAAACCCTACTTTATCAGTTGACCAATCAAATGTAAACCTGTTAAAATAAACACTTTAAAAAGATAAGACCAGCTTGAAGGTAGAAAAGTGGTCTCATTGAAATTTCACCAATATTTAATGCAAAAATCCGATTTACAAGGACTGTGATATGATTGTTAAGTTTGAAGTCTGCGTCTTTAAGTTAGCATACTCTGTAACTTGCAAGTGCCTGCATGTGTACTTTTATTTACCGGTATGGTAAGTTAATAAGTTTGTATACTTTAACTGTAAACATTCAGCTTTACTCTGATTACGTTTTGGTTGAAAAATATTAAAATTAAGCAACACCATTTTATTTCAATATGCAAACAGATTACAATGTATATCGGATTGAAATGCACAAATTATTGAATAATCCGTTTAGCATCATAATGCCATACCTCATTCAGTGCGCAATTTCAAAGCGTCATTAAAACAAAATTCAGTCGGGAGCCGCATTTTGGGACAATAATGATTTACAAAAGCGAAGACATGGATGAAATCAAAATATTAATCATATTTTGAATGATTTGCAGGAACTCAATATTGCGATTAGGCAACGTGTATTACAGGAAGGCTTGGAACACTCGAGAGAAAACATTGATATAACTTGTTGTTATCTTTTTTAGCTTTAGTTCTTCATTTTGAATTCGTTCAAGTAATTTGTATGTATTCACTGTTAACCTTGGCCTGGTGGATTCATTCACTGACTGAAAAACATTATTGGTTGGTTCAATCTATTATTGATATTTGTAAACTCTTACACAGTTATAAACAACGTTTGGGGTGTTAAGAATATTGTCCGGGTTTTAAGAAACCTATTTTGCACTCTCCATTTTACCCACCCGTTCTGCAAAATCCGTTTCGTTTAAATGCATTATTTTGTATCGATGGCTAATGTATAGCACACAAAGAAATTGTAAAACAAGTATAGTTGTTTTCTCACAATTACTACAGAGAGAATGTTCAACCATTAGAATGAAACAGTATACTATTAGTTTCATTAAATTCTCAAAACTTACGTCGTTTATTTATTCTTTGAGACTTGAATTCATCAACAATTTTCTTTTCAGAATGTTTCATAAAAATTTAAAAAGTACTTCTTCTGAATTAAACTCGACCAATATCGCAAAGAAATCCGAAATGAGATGTTGTTACAATTTGAGTACCATATCTAACCTTGACATTCCGTGCTTGAAATGTCACCGTTCAAGTTCCTCAGCAGTTATATAGAAATAATGACTCTAAAAACTCTTCAATGACATCTTTATCATTGATGACCTCGTATGAACTTGACATTTCCTTGAACATGACCCATCTTACAATTAAAAACAATCTTAGTTATTCACAACAGTATAGCATTTTAACAAATGCTTACTCATTTATTTCAAAAATCAATTTAGTTTGCGAACTTTTTTGAAACTTTTTTGCCATCGACATATTCTACTAAATCGAATATAACCGCCGTAATTGTTAAAGTGTATAAAAGACAAATAACAAGACCGGTAAAATAGCCATGTAATGTTCCACACTCCAAATTAAAACTATAGGTTAAACACGAAACAATTACTCAAGTTAAATTATGTTAACCATGCTCTTAATTCCAATATTTAATTCCAATTAAAGCTGCTTCACCCTATTCGATCAATTAATGATAATTAAAACATGATACTGAACAGGTAGTGATAACGTGTCTAGTTCTCGCCATAAAGCAAGAACCCACTAAAGGAAATATGATGGTTTTGGTTACTGTTCAAGGAACCTCCTGACCTTAAGAAAACTTGATCACCTTCTTGTAAAGACACAATTGCATTGTTACCCATTTGCAAGTGATTACCAGGGCCTGTGGTATATCCCGTTACTATAATGATACCATTCTTCATCAGATAAGTGTAAGCATCATATGCGCCAGCCAATTTCGCAACTGAAAACATGAATACATAGATACCGTTTACATCACACGTGAAAGTACCGGTGGGTAAGTCAAAGTGGGTGCCCTCTTCAAATAATATTTCTTCAAAAGGCAGACTTGTAGGCAAAGTTTTTTTAGCAAAGCTTGTGTTTCTGGCTACAGTAAAGGCCACCCGTCGAGTTCGCTCAACACAAGCACCCTGTTGTCCCTTTGGTCCAACTGGTCCAGGTACTCCAGCTATTCCATGCAGTCCTTGGGGTCCTTGTTTACCTGGCTGGCCGACACCTTGTTCCCCTTTCAACCCGTCTGGTCCCTTGTCTCCCTTAGCTCCTTGCATACCAGGAGACCCCATGTCTCCTTTACTCCCAGCCGGCCCGTATGGTCCAGGATGACCTGGGATACCAGGAACTCCTGCAGGACTGACAGGACAGCATGGACCAGTTGGCATGCCTCCTTCCGGTGACGTCACGCTAGCGTTGAACCCCATCAGATTCAAAACCGTCAGAAACAGGATAAGTTGTTTTACTTCCTGCATCTGCATAACATTAAACATATAATGAGCCAACCAAACTAACCGTGAGACGTGTTTGTCTTGACAATCTCGACAATTGGCTGGTAGGCCTATGCTGATGGCATGGAAATCTGTTTTGCATAATGAGGTTTGTAAACTCGTAACTTTAAACAACAAATTATAATAAAACCATTAAAATTGGAATTATTGGTATAGCGATACGCGAACATTGAAAGCAGCTAATAAACTTTTCGTTATACAATTTAAAATCAAACAAGTTGTCTCTGCAAAATCTTGTCAACCACTATTTGAGCGAAATATTTTTAACCGGCATGCTACTTAAACTTGTTTATAACGTGGTTGTTTGTAATTTAATTGTATTTTTGTTTACACTTCTGACTTTTTCTTAATTATCGATCAACAAATTGAATCTACGGCAACTATAAAATCCTGAATTACTCATTTTATGCTTAGCATTAAAAGGGACACGTTGCCTTCAGATTGGGCGCTTTGGGCTATAAGAGCGTTTTTCTGAATCTAATATGGTTGGAAAGATGTTTTAAAGGGAGGGTAGATCTTTGATAATTACTCCAACAATGTATGACCATTAAAACTTACTTGGTAAGAAGCACTGCAGCTGTTGATAATCTATAATATTTTGAGAAAAGATTCTCTTCTAAGGAATGGGGTTTTACAGAAAGGGATTGAAAACAATTTTTAATCTGAGAAACGTTCATGCATGAAACGTTTCTCCAGATTGTGTATTCCGATACGGATTATTTTTCCTGCGTGGACATAACCGCTCCAGATTTTCGGCGATATCTCAAAAACGCTACCACCTTTTGAACTAAAATTTTCACATGTTAGTTTGATTGTATAAATCTACATTTAGGCCTGTATAGGATTTTAAAATTCCAACAGTTCCAAAGCTCAAAGGTATACTTTAACTTTAAAAGTAGAATAAAATAATTTACAAAAATATCCCTTGAAATTGTGTGGTTGTCCTTTTACTTCGTGAACTAACACATTCCGCTTTTTTTGGAGAACCAAATGTTTGACACCACAAAATGACAGACCATGTTATTTTACGAAGTAAAAGGAAAACCTCACAATTTCAAGGGACTTTGTGTGACTTATTATATTTTACTTTTAGACAACTTTCCAACCATATTAATTTCACACCAAACGCTTTTTATAGCCCAATCCAAAGGTAGTGTGTTCCTTTAAACTGGAAAGCCTCAAGAAAAGTGGACAATGCTAGTTTACAAAGTAAAAGGAAAACCACCCAATTTCGAGCCATATTTGTGTGGATAATGCATTATATTTTTTTTTAAACACCTTTCCAGCCATATATTTCATAACGACCGCTTTTAGAGGCTTTTTATAGCCCAAATCGCCCAATCCAAGGCAACGTGTCCCTTTGTAAACAGTGTCTTTGTTATAAAGTAAAAGTTATCAGTGAAGTGCGCAATTAAATCTCGCTGTAAGTGAACAAAAATAACTTTCTATACTTATTCTATACTTTCTTACAGGCGCGTGACAATGTGTTTAAAAGAAGGGGGAACAATTTACTTACACTCTCTTCGCGAGCATTGACGCTAATCAGTATGAATATCTTGACCACAGTATCCGTCAACCGCGGCAGCGGTTGAGGAGGAGTTTGACCCCTCCCAAGAAAAAAAATAGTTTTTGACAATATTAGTTCTAATTGTTTGTATGAATATCGTGTCCTGTACAGGCGTTGTATACAGGCCCGTAACTAGGGGGCGGGTGGATGCCCCCCCCCCAAAAAAAAAAAAAAAAAAAATCTAATATAATAATAATAAATGAAATAAGCACAAAAATGAACCAGAAATGGCTTGATTTGGGCCTTCATTTCCAAAACAACTCAAACTCCCCGCATCGCTGCTCAACGGGCAGCGCTATAACTTGTCGATGTATACATTTTCTTTCATATTCCAACCCCCCCCTTCAAATTAACCCCCCCCCCCAAAAAAAAAAAAAAAAAAAAAAAATTAATGATAATAATAACTAGACTTATAGAGTTTGTAAAACAAACTCAAGGTGTTCGGGTATCGTTGGGGTCAGTGTTGTGTTGATGGGTGAACTATTCCTTTGAATCGATGAAAAGATTGATGATAGCTTTTGAGATGTCAAAGACTGCATTAAAGCTCTACATAGAACGTGTATTAATTTAACATCTGTCAAGTTTTTTCAGGGCTTAGGAACCCATTGTTTAATTAAACAAGGTAAGCAATTTTGTTTGACTTTATTTTGTTGTTTACACAAAACTTTGTTGAAGTATTCAAAAGGATTTAAAAGTTGGATTCTCGTAAAAACTGCTGTTGATAAGAGTCAAACTAATGTTGATCTCTTGCATTTTTTCAGTTATCAAAAGTTGAACAACCAACAAAAACAGGCCAGCAAAATACCCTCTCTTAGTCGCTATTTACCGCTAAGCCAACAAAAGGCTAACACAAAGGTTATGCACAGCTATACCATCGAACGAGTCGGCATTTGTCGCGGAGCCAATATTTATTGAATGACCACTAATTTGATATAGCGCCACCACGGATTTGACAAAGACTTTACGTTTCAGGTTAAATGTGGGCTATACACAGTCTTCTTGGACTTTGAACCTTTGGAACAATAGAGCGGAGCAGCCAGCTGCGTGCTTGTGCGAATTAATACTAACGGAATTTTCAACTTATATTTTGAATCGGAATTCAATTTCAAATGGGGTCTCTTTTTACGTAGCGTTTGTTGGGTTTTAAAAGACATGTCCTATGATGTATAGATTGTACAAATCCATTGTGTAGTTCTTGAGTTACGAATTTTTCAAAAGTCTGACATTTGTTTGTTAGCGAGGTTTGCACGGACGGCTGTTTTAGAGACTACAAGCATGTTTGATGGACTTTGAACCTTGCGGTCAATGGAGCTCAACAGCCAGCACGTGCTACTGGATTAGATCATGGAGGAAGAAATAGATTCAGTGCAGTTCTTTTCATGGTTTTTGGGGCCAATAATACGTGAGCGTTAACGTCCGATTTCGACTGGAAGTTAAGGTCAAATTGGTAACATGTCTGTGCAAAAGTTTGCTAAGACTGAATGGCTTACAACATGATGTAATTTTTTTTGATTAAAGTATAAGTAGTTCTTGAGATATGAAAAAAAATCAACTTCCGGTTTACACTGGAAGTCAAGGTCAAATGGGGTCATGCTCTGTGTAGCTTTTGTTGAAAATTAACATAACTTTCCGATGATGTATATATGGTCAAATTCCAACATGTTAGCGGAAACTTACGGGGGATAAGAAGAAAAAGAAGATTAAGTATTAACCACAAAAAAACGGAACAAAAACAAGAGGTGTTCCGGGCGGAATGCCCGAACACCTAGTTATTATTAAAATTCCTGGTTACGGACCTGGATGTATTCATGTAGCATAAGAAGTCCACTGTAGGCTTACGAAGCTAATAACATTTTCCATATTTTGTTACGTTTCTTGACAGATCTCATAGGCTAAAGTTTATTTTGTAAAGAAGACTTAAGAAGATCCAGACTCGGCTCTGCGACTTGGTTTTGGGGCCATTATGGTCAAAAATTGACGTTATGTCTGAATTCTTGCTATACTTGCTACGAGCCTGCTTTCTTTATACTTACAAATTAATACAACATTTTTAGAACCAACACTACTCAAAAGAGTTATTCACGTGGTGTTACCGCAAACCTCTCTTAATTAATGGTAGGCCTACTTAAACAAATAATCAGAGCAGATCTTTCAATACTTTGTCTACTTGTTGAATAATGGTATATCCAATTCCCACGTTTGCCTACCAACCAACTAAGACAATTCATTTCTCCTAAAACATGATCGTTTCAAGAAAAATGTGTGGACAGAGCGCAACGTGAATTTTGTTTACAAGAATGGAACACAAAGCAATTTTGATATAAATTCAGTCAACCCTATGTGAAGATGTCAGAAAACCACACAATTCCTTATTAGTTATCACGGTGCTATAAGAAAACAAATTAGAGAGGAGACTTTTAAACTCTGCAATCGAAGGCTAGTCCACAATCGTGCGCTATTTCGAAGCAATACTGGAAGACCTGAAAGTCGGGGGGGTTTAAGATTGAAATTGTGAAACATTCTTTTACCCAATCGCACCTTATTTTTCTAACAAATCCTTAGTGAGGAAGCAGGTACCAAGCAACCCCATGTTCATCATCAACTCGGAAAACTGTCCCAACAGCTGATTTTATACTGAACCTGAGATGATTTGGAGATGATTTGGAGAAACAGTTTTCTTCTCATAATGGTCTTGGGAGAACAAATACATTGGGGCCCTAACAATATCCATTGTGAAGAAACTGATACCAGCCCAGTAGTCATTAAAGTTTGAACTGAAATAAATCAAAAACCTGTCATTGTTTGACTTGTCTTCAGACTTGTCCCATAACGACCGAGAGAACTGGCGAGTCCTTAACAGTTATCACGTTGCAAAAAAATATTACTTGTAACGTGGAAAGTAGTTAATGGATCAGCACCAGGCTATCTCGATTAACTTATCATACTATACATTCCTCAACGCAGCCTGAGATCATCAAACAAGTGTCTTCTTGTGACACCAAGGACACACACATCTTATGGGAATAGGCCTTTTTTGTCAGCAGCAGCAGCCCTCTGGAATACTCTACCACTAGGCATTCGCACAGCTTCATCCTTAAACACATTTAAATTGCAACTGAAGACCTATTTGTTTCCAAATTTACTTTAGTTAGGCACTCTTTTGATCCTTATCTTTGTATCAACTTTCCTCTCCAGCGCCTCGGAATAGTGTTCTAGATAGATGGCGCTATATAAATGCTTATTATTATTGTTATTATTAATGAAAACAGATTAGAGAAAGAAATAGCTTACCATTATTGTGTCTTCTGATCTCTATCTCTGCTAGTGTTGTAAAATTAAACCTTGATCATCGATGCTGAATGGCTTTTTGGAGCTCTGGGTCTAGTAGCTTCTCCTTTTAACTTCTTGAAGATTTCCAGACCAGTGACATTTCCAGTGTGTGGTAACCCTCGCTGTCAATCACACAGTATTGGGCTGAAAGTCACTGACTTATGGGCGTGGCTTGCTTTAATATTAACCTTACCTTAGATGTGAGTCAGACTTGATAGCGGTGCTATTTTCTTTCATTTGTGAGAATTTATTTGGAGCTGAGATTTTGTGCATAAACAAATACCGGTACATCAATAAAACAATGTCTCACACTTGTATTAATAAACGTTTAACCTGCTGTAGCACATAACACAAAATTATTTAAAATGAAGACCGTGAAAAGAGCCGGTTTCTTAGGTCAATCTCAGACCTCAAAAAGTCTAAAACCGCCCCCCCAAAAAAAAAAAAAAAAAAAAAAAAACAACAACAACAACAACAACAACAAAACACAAACACAAACACACATGCAACCATACGTATCCTGTTTGTGGGGTCCTGCTACTGTTGTTCTATTAACCCCTTTTCTAAAGAACCTATAGGGCGACAAAGATTCCTAGGAGAATCCGTCTCGGTAGACAGTGTCGTTCCGGGGAATAAAACCCCTTACCTTGTTGTGCTTTTTAGCGACATCGCAATGGATAATATAATTTTTTAGAGACAAATTAAAAAATAGTAACCCACAACAGACTCATAAAAATAGTAAGCATTATGTTTTATTAATATCAAACCATTAAGCCCCAAAACATGTAATGTGTAAGAAATGTCACTTTACAGAACCTTTAGGTTGCTTGGCCCAATAGACTGTGTAAGTTGACCTCGAGAGCGTACGAGCTTTCGCTAGAATCTGGACTTCCGGGCACCTCGAATAGCAGCTATATCGTGTATTGTTGCATCTGTTTCTGAAAAGAAACTGGTATATTGTGATGTTTTAATAAATTTCACCCATTGAATATAATTTGAATTACAAAAAAAATTAATTTAGAAATTGCAAATTGGAAACAATTTCGCAAATCTTGGAAATGTTTTTATTTTTCTTAAAGCTGACCTTCATTTCCGCTTCACTTTTGACCATAAAGGACATGCAATCAAAAGGCGATCGTCGTGATCCTTGACGTACACGCATGCAAACTAGAGCAAACTGCTAATAGTATTAGTAGTACGGTACCCAAACCTAGCGAAACTAGGACGTCGTTGTCCCGGCGTTGTCTGTTTTTGCGGTAAGTAACGAAGCTCTTATATCCCGATTTAAAATATAACCTAACTTCGGTTTTTTAGCGCAGTCGACACGGTTTGCGCAACACAGTCGGCGTAAATTCTCAATTTGACACTTCAAGCCGGGTGTTGGAGGTCGAGCACTATTTCTTTATTTTCTCTTAAGTTTCCAGATTGTATTTATTTTTATTTATTACATTGTTAGTTTTAAATATAATCATTCCACCAAAATATTTGTTGGGGGTTGAAAAAAAGGGTTGTGACAAAAAAATGTGCACCCACGTTAATCTCCCATAGCTGCTGGCTCAAAGGTGCCCGGAAGCTCAATGGTGACCTTATCGTCGCGAGACTTACACGGTCTATTCTTCACGGAAAGATCAACATTGTTTTTGTTTTGTAGGTCCCCACAATTGGTGACAGATTATAATGGTAAACATAGACTATTTTGTTTTTGCCTATGAAACGCACAAAACATGCACGAAATACATGCAAAATGGTTGTACAATGCTGCTACTATAACGCTAGATATAGTTTCGCGAACCAGGCCCGACGATTATGTTTTACTTTACACTAATTATTACTAATCATTGACATTTTTGTCTTTTAGTTCAGTGCCTCAAATAAAAGTTTATAAATTCCTCGACTAAGGGAAAATAGATGTAATATATATGTAACAATAAACAAAATGAAAATAATAAAAATAAATAAACATGACATCGAGAAAACATATTGGGCGGTGCATCTGTAGTCACTTGTTAGATACAAGGTCAGTACTATTATGTGTTTTTGACAAGAACAATTATTTAAATCAACAAATTGTGTTTCATGATCAAAAGTTTGCCAAAATAAAATTAAATCATTATTTCTTTACAAAGTGAATAAGTTACAGCCACTGTTTTGACTCATTGGCGTAACCAACGGGGTGCATGGGCTTCAGCCCCCCCCCCCCCCCGGCCACAACTGTTCAGAAACCTTCCCCCTTTCGTGCACCCCCAATGAGATTGAAATACAAAATCCACGAAAGAATGGTTCCATACATAAAAGTCTCACCCTCATTATGTCTTTGCCCCCACTTGCTACTCCCCGCCCCCACACAAAGAAAATGGGTATTATGGTTCTTTCACTGGTTTGCTTATAACTTTACCTTAATTCCCTATTAGTTTTGTAAAAATGTTTACCCAAGAACGCCTGCATTGTTTTGTGTGTTATGAAATGTCCAATTGGAGTATTTAAGTATCACCCACAGACTGACGAATTATGACGACGCTGGACATTTAACAGGTAAATGGGGTTAGTTATTTCTCGTACAATAAAAAACCTGAGAATGACGTAAAATGATTTGGAGACGAGCTGTCCACGGCACCACTTGCAGTAAGATAAACCTCATCATTTTTATTCAGCGCGAGTACTGCACTACTACTAACTGCATGTGATCCTGTAGCAAACACACTTCCAACGACAATCACTTGAGAATTTTTCCGCAGGTAAACATACAAACTGGATCCCGAAACCGTTTTTGTAACTGAGAACGTGAAGAAGTAAATGCCATTCAGACCACATGTAAATGTGCCGTTGAGCAAATTGAAGAGCGTTCCTTCCTCGGAAAATATTGTTTCTTCAAATGGAAGTGGATGGTTGCTTACAGGGGTAATGGGTGTGTTCCTCACGGCAGTAAACGCTACCCTCCGATTGGGACCTTCTCCCACGGAGACTTGTCCGTTCAGTCCGGGTGAGCCAGGGACTCCAGGGGGTCCTTGTTTCCCTGGTTGACCGATGCCTTGTTCTCCTTTCTGGCCGGATTTTCCTGCAGCGCCTCGCTGACCTATCACTCCGCCCGCTCCCTTGTTTCCCTTAACTCCGTTAGATCCGGGAGACCCCATATCTCCTTTCGGTCCAGTCGGCCCAAATAAGCCGTTGTTTCCCGGAACACCGGGAACCCCCGGTATACCCGATGGACCAGTGCAGCAGGAGTTACACGAAGTATGGTCTACTTGCGTCCCCTTGGCTGAAGCCAGGATTGCATCCGCATACATCAAAACCAGACTTTGAGTAAGGATAAATCTGAAATCCATCTAAATAAACACAACAATATTCACATGTCAAAGGGAAACGCATCGTTTGTTAGTACTGTTTTAAATGGCTCGCTTAGGCCCGCCCGTGAAAGTTGCTGTACTTTTCCTGGGACAAGCACGGAAACTTTAAGATTGAGCTTATCCAACATTTACAAACAAGAAAACAAGTTTAACAAGTTTGTTTTCCATTCAAGTTGGGATACATTTTCCCTTGCGTGCGATCCATTTGAGATTGATCATACAGCAATTCCAGATAGACAAGTAGTGTCTCGTTCCACTACTAGTATTAATAACAAAGGTTTAAGTTTCGACAGGAAGTTATGCTAAGTTTTCATAAACCACACAATAGATCATTGTCGTGAAACATGCGTCACGTGTCATACTTTTTCCCACGTATTTTCTGACGCGACGCGTGATGCTCCGAATTGTAATATAGGAGTCCCATGTTGGTCAATATAGGACGCTTGGGACACTTCGCCACGAAGCTTCGCAGCGTCGTTTCAAAAATAATCGTTCCCGCCGTTCTTTTCAAATAAACGTTGTCATGTCACGGCAAGAAGGGCAAGGTTGGTGTCGACTGTCGACATGGAGTTTGGTGTCGACTGTCGACATGGAGTTAAGCCAGTGTTGTTGTTTTTGTTTTGTTTTTTGGGGTTTTTTGAGAGTGTGAGGTGAACGAGTTTCCGTGTCTATTTTGTGTTTATTGTGAAAACACATTCGAAGACAGGATCTCTTTTTGTGTGTTGCATAAAGCCAAAATTGAATGCATTTCGTTAGTGCATTGTCGCAGAATATAATAACGAGGTGAAATCTGGCTTTTCAATTTCACCCGGCCTCTACTCGTGGAACTTTCCAGATTTTACCTCGTGATTATATTCTACGAAAATGCATTCAAATAAATCCATTATTTATATAATAATAGATGAACTGAATATTAAAGGGGTAGTTTTTCGTTATCTTTTGGTGTATAAAGTTTTATGAAGTTGAAAAACAGTATTTAAAGGCACTGAACACTTTTGGTAATTGTCAAAGACCAGTGTTCTCACTTGGTGTATCCCAACATATGCATAAAATAACAAGCCTGTGAATATTTGGGCTCAATTGGTCATCGAAGTTGCAAGAAAATGATGAAAGAAAAAACACCCTTGTTGTACAATTGTGTGCTTTCAGATAGGAATAAAAACTTTTTGCAAGAAGTTGTTATTGTTTTAGTGAGAAATTACCTCTTTCTCAAAAACTACGTTACTTCAGAGGGAGTCGTTTCCTTCAATGTTTTATACTATCAACAGCTCTCCGTTGCTTGTTACCTAGTCAGTTTGTTTATGTTAATATTTGTTTTGAGTCATTACCAAACGTGTACGATACCTTTAAGTTAACAATAATTTACTGTCATGTTTTGCGCCTGGTCGTTTACACCACACGTGTACTTTTACTCAAGCATAGGCCTATTTGTGATTATCTATGAGCGTGCCATTCAATTGGGTTTAAAAATATATTTTCTTCAACGATACTGATATGATATAACATGTGGTGTTTATAAAATAAATACGGAGCTTTCCATGAATTACAAGAGCGTATTAATAATTAATAAAAACATAAAATACCTCTACTGCATGTCGTTGTATTGGTGCCAGACACAACAATTAATAATCACCAACGATGTGCACTGTGTGCATTTATACAAGTCTTTTTTGGTTAGGGTTCTTTCAGAATTATCAATGTTATAAAGAATATAAAAACTAAGAGATTAAAGAACAAATTGTAGGTCGTAGTTTGATTTTGGATAAATATAATTTGAACAAAAAACGCTGAACAAAATAAACCGCAAAACCCAACATAAAACTATCAAATGTAAACTGGGGTAGTGGGTAAGTGGGTGGTAATATTAAAGCATTACTAACTCTGATTGGCCCCTTACTGAGCAGACGCAATAAATAGAGAAGTACTTACCTGAAAATTGTAGCTTGTTCTTTATTCCTCAAAACAGATATTGTTTGTGTTGAAATGAAAATTCGTGTGTTGAGCCCTCCTTATAAAGTGAAGGTAAAACAATCAAGCAGTGACCCACTGTACAAATGGAACTCTATGAATGGTTAGTTCTGCATGTCAATTACAAAGCTAGGGATAATGCCCTTGGTGTTTTGTACGGGAGCGTTAAAAGGACACTAAGAGAGAAAGAAAACGAAAATCACATGTGTGCCTTAAACCGAAAAATTATGACTTAGTACAAGTTGTAGCTTTGTCATAAATAAATTACCCTTTAAACAATTAACTGGCTTAGCTTCGGTCCTTTTCTTGACGCACTTCTTTATTTGTATATCGTGGCTGCAGCACTAGCAGTAGCATAGTTTAGTGTGAGGTTCACTGCAATTACTACAATAAATCATTAAATAACTAACTATATGACACTCATTTGACTAATGTTTCCCTTATCTGGATGAAGCATATGGACCCTGTGCAATTTTATGTAAACAGTTACGTAAACAAACCTTATGGGAACCTTGGCGAAAAGACAAAGTTGAATGCCAAATAATCTCATGAAGTCGTTACGCAAAGTATAGTCCTTACATAAACAAGAATGCTTTTTCGATTGTGTTGGATCCGAAAATCAGCGAAAATGGGACTTGAAAACTAAAAATAATTAACGGTCAATTGGATACTAATTTTTACAATGTTGAATTTACAGAATCGTCGGAATCGTGAAGAACTTGACCTCAAACCTTAAACTTTTCTATCACTAGAGGGCGCTATACCAAAACAACAGTGCTCAACTCTCACATAACAAGCACACTTTGCATAATAAAATCCGTTAGCAACAAACAATCAAAATAAATGAACAATGTAAATCAGAATACAATAACCATCTTGCCGCTACATAAGTCGTAATAAGACTGCTTAGTACAAGTCATGACTTGTATCAAGTCAGATTAAGAGATATCTCATAAAAATGACTTAATTGTCATAAGTCATCATGGATTATGTTAAATTATAAGAAATTAGTTTTCGTGATGTTATTTCGAGGGAACGAAATGATTTTTTTGCGGGCACGAAATATTATTTTGAGGTCACAAAATATTATTTCGAGGGAAAGAAATATTATTTTTAGGGAAAAATAGGGAGCAAAATAAAAATATCAAACCTTGTCCCTTCATGTGCTCAGTAATATTTGGAGAATGCATAAATCAAGTGTAACCAATTAATTACCCATCATTTGCTAATGGGTAGACACGTTCATATACAAATGAATTGGGTGTACTCGCCGTGTGTGTACAAGCATTCTTGACTCACACATAGCCTACACGCAGGTGTGTAAACACCTGCAATCGGGGACCTCCTATTGCCCCTCTTTTGTTTGTACTTTTTGCAGCAGCTCCCATTGGTTTTGTACACGCTCTCCAACTTTGGACCTTTCCCCAACCGGGAACCTTTCCCTATACGGGGACCTTTCCCCAATCGGGGAGCCGGATTTTTTTTCCTACGAACTTTTTGCCCAATACGGGAAATTAACATGGGCTGGAGGAGGACGATTCAAAAGAGGGCGCTACACAGTTCGCCGTATGGGAGGACAAAAAGTTCGTAGAAAAAAAATCTCGCCGGCCACCCTATTGTCCTCTTTTGTTATAGGTTCCCAGTTTGAATGTGTATACCTAGCCACACGCACACTCTTATAGCAGGTATGGGGTACTTCCATTGCTGTTTTATTATTCCCTTTTCTGAAGAAACTCTTTGCGGGTTACCACTAGAACAAAGAAAACCTTGTGGGGGAGCATAGTTCCATTGTTAAAAGTACCCTGTCAGTTGGCTTGTGTAAGGGCACTGGCTGTATAGGACATGATAGAACACTTCCACCGTGTGTGTACAAGCACGCTGTGTAGTGCATGCTTAGATCTATTGAATATTCATAGTGCAACTCGGAAGTTTTATAAGTCATTGTATAATACAAAAATTAATTAACTACCTTTAATCCTTGACGATTTATTGTTATTTACAAACAAAAAAATCCGTCAAATCAGCCCAAACACGGGCAATGCATCTTTAATATTGACTTGCTGGTGTTTTTTCATCTTAAAACAAAAGAATTGTAAATAAATAAAACATCCAACAGCCGCAGCTATACGAAAAATTACTCTAAAGTACAGCGAGTGTACCTCAAACTATGTTTTCCTAACCATGGGAAATTAAAATTATACAGAATACGGGTTTGCCGATGTTTAGTCAAGCGGGAACAGTTACCTTGCTGTCTTACCAGTCAGCTAGCTGGTCCTTGCGGTTTTGTTGATTTGTACGAGCGAGTCAAAAATAACTATACACTTTTACAATTGCCCATTATTTTATTGTGTAGCAATTATAGATAAGATATTTTCATATGTACTTGTAAATTCACTCTTCCTGCTTCTTTTGGTGCCAGTTTCACTGGATTAATGTTCGTGCTTGACTGCACATGATGCAATTTAAGGCACTGAACACGTTTAGTAATTGTCAAAGACCAGTGTTCTCACTTGGTGTATCCCAACATATGCATAAAATAACAAGCCTGTGAAAATTTGGGCTTAACTGGTCATCGAAGTTGCAAGAAAATGATGAAAGAAAAAACACACTTGTTGTACAAATTTGTGTGCTTCCAGATATGAATAAAAACTTCTTGCAAGAAGTTTTTATTATTTTAGTGAGAAATTAGCTCTTTCTCAAAAACTACGTTACTTCAGAGGGAGTCGTAATTCCTACAATGTTTTATACTGTCTACTGTCAACAGCTCTCCGTTGCTTGTTACCAAGTAAGTTTTTATGCTAATATTTGTTTTGAGTCATTACCAAACTTGACGATACCTTTAAGGGGGACAGGTGAAATTTGATAAGCGCCAACTGGTCAGGTGTCTGCGGTGGGCACAGGACGGTGCTCCTCCACACAGAAGAAGGGTTGCCACAGATCGCCTGAGACAGTTGTTCGGAAGCCCAGTCATTGCCTTGAATCAACCGGTGGAGTTGCCCCCAAGATCTCCTGCTCTGATCCCTGTGGACTTCTTTTTATGGGGCTATTTGAAACCTCGGGTGTACAGCACGAGGAAAGGATAATTCGTGAGGTGGACATTATTAGACAAGACAGGGAGATGATTCGCCGTGCTGTTTCAGGAATCTTGCGCAGAGCCCAGCTGTGCATTGAACGAGATGGTGGCCATGTCGAGGACTATGACACTGTGAAATTTAATTGGCTTAAATGTTTTAAATAAACATGAAGTTTGAAAGCCGATGAAACTCTTTTTTGTCTATTTCTTATCCAGCCCTGATCAGTTGGCGCAAATCAAATTTCACCTGTCCCCCTTTATTGCCTCCTGTGCAGTCAAGCACGGAAAATAATCCAGTGAAACTGACACCAAAAGAAGCAGGAAGAGTGAATTTACAATTACATTATGAGAATATCTTATCTATATTACTACAAAATAAAACGATGGGCAATTTTAAAAGTGTATAGGTTTTTTTGACTCTCACTGATAATCAAAGGCCTACTTGTAAAGGCTTTGGTTATTCTTTATAATATCCAGTGTTTTTTAAATCTATTTGTATGTGTATTTTAAACACCATTCAGCCTTTACCTGCGATGTTTGAATGTTTTTAATAAACAAATAACAATAATAATCATAATTAATATAAAGTGATGCTTTTCAACACTGAACTAGCCAGTCTGACCACTTGGGGAGGTTTTTTAACCAGCCAGTGGCCAGTAGAGCTAGACCACAGTCTTGTTAAAGGTGTTGTACACTTTTGGTAACAGCTCAAAATCAGTGTCCACTTTTTGTGTGATTCAACATGCATGAACAAACAAACCTGTGAAAGTTTGAGCTCAATTGGTCATCGAGGTCACGAGAAAATAGTGAAAAGAGACCTTATGTGTTTTCTGTTTTTTCAAACATCGAGTTTTTATCACGCGTGATAAAAACTATTGTTTTACTAATTTCTCAGAAACGATAGCATTTTAGGCAGAAATAATTTTAAGGAACCCTTTCTATCATTACTTACTTTAAATCATGTAAGTTTATGTGTGAATCTGTGAACATTTGTGTTTTTCGATCTTACCAATAGTGTACAGGTTAAGGGAGAACGCTGGAATAACGTCTGGAGTTATAAACACCCTGAGAAAATTAATATTATCCCTTGATCGCAGTTTAGACGTTCCTTTAACGGGGTACATTGCCTTCGGATCTGGCGCTTTTGGCTTTAAACAGTTTTTGTTTGAAATGATTAAGGTTGGAGAATTATTTTAAAAGTAGAATATAATTATTCTCAGAAATATCCCTTGAAATTGTGTGTTTTTGTTGTAATTTCATGACAGTACACGGTCCGCTATTTTGTAGAACCAAATGACTCCACATAATGGCGGACCGTATATTCCGCTGGTTGTATTTCAAGCGTCAAATAAAAAATTAAAAAATAACCACTACTTACTAAAGGGGATAAGGAGTTATTCCAAACAGCAAAATGTTGAGAGATTTGAATACAATGTGCCCATCTAAACTATAGAGATTACAGGGAAGGAACGTTGTCCAGACTGGATACACTCTATTGGTATCATTATACGTGTACTTTGGCGAGACCTACATTATACTAACTTGTGGATTATTCATGTCTTGCCTCTCCAGCGCATCTTATGATTGGTTGATGGAAGGACAACCTATTTCCTTTCTGGTGGGTGGAGCTTCAACTCTCCGCATGACACACTGCCATATAGTCATCGTGCTAGCTTTTGGCACTGGCTCAATAGCTAAATTACTCGACCTATATTGTTTCGGATATGCATTGAACCCAAAGGTATCAAAAGTGGCTGTTTAATTTGCTTGTCATGACAATATTGACAGGTGTGCCTTGCAGCCAAGTCGCAATGTACTACACCCAGTCCCATGGCAATATTTTCAAATGGATATACAGGAAAGTAGAGACACACATAAATGCGAGGTCAAAGCTGTTTTTTAAGGACAGGTTTAAGAGAGACCTTTCTGTTACGGGATCAAGGTCTTCACAGGTTGCCAGAAGAGCTGTTTTTCGAGGTGCCTCGGCCAAGTTTTGCTCTCGAATGGGACCAGCCGCATCATCTGTCACCGTGACTTGCCAAAAGTCTAGCACGGTACTCATTAGTATAAACTTTACAAACAAGAACAAAAGGAAGTGGAGACATAGATTTCTCTGGGTTCAACGTTACTCATGATGACTTGAAGAATTATTGAAGTCAAGCTACGCAATCTGTGTGTTCTTTCTGTAAACTAAATTTTCCGTCAATAAAGAGTTTTGTGCAATCTCCAACTCGTCAAATGTTTGCTGCTAATTGTACCCTATCAAACGTGGATCAGTTTCGACCATAATATTGGAACTCTAAAAACTTAACACTTTCCTGAGGTCCAAATTCTCTGCAGAATGTTCGGTGTTGGTTTTAAAATCTTACTCCATGTCAAATGTTGCTTACGAGAGTTAATACCAAAGTTAAGAAAAAAAACTCGCCTTTTTTGAAGTTTGAAAATAAAGTTCGCACTCCGTAATCCCAGTTTTAGTCAAACTTTAAAACAATAATTAAGAACTTAGGCTTCTGTTACTTAAAACCGTCATTTTAGGGGCATCAATGTTATTTTGCAGTCCAAACTTCCCCCAGTTTGAATGGTGGTTGGGGGCGGGGTTTAAATTACTTAGTTTCTTTATAAACATGAACTAAATCTTCTTATGGTAGACAACTTTCTCGCACGTTGGCGGGCTGTATTTCGGGTAGGGGGTACCATGCTATTTTTAATAGTTGTGGTAACATTTACCCGGCCAGTTTCCCTTGTGGTTTATTACTTGATATGTTTCTTTCTGTCAATTATTGACTAAAATAATCCCACGCAGCTTTGATTGATAGATTGATTAAATTAACTCAGAAAGAAGAACCGCGTTGCAATGTGAGCCGCACACGGGCACAGATTTACGCTGATGATGTGGTTTGAAAATTATGTGTTCCCGGTAATTTTCGGCAAATAAACACCCAATTTAAACGTGGCGTTATTCTATTTCCTCGACGCAGTCATTTCATTTCACTCTATGTTAAGCAATTCTTCATTTGCGACCTGCGATAAAAGAAAAACACCTTGAATTTAACAATCCACCCCAAAAAAATTCAAATTCACAACAGCTTTTCGCAGAAATCTCTTGTGCACCTCTGCTGAATTGAATGTCGATTTTGCATGGCTAAAAATAACGCCTTATAAGTATAAATGAATACAATGCTGTATACAATCGCACGCCTCAAAGTGAAATTGAATGATGGTTTCAACTGCAGAGGCAAAATAATATAAATACATGCAGGTGAAATGGGCTGTTTTCTTACCAAAAATTACCGGGAAAAACCTATTATCTGAACAATATTTTCCTATGTGATGAGATCAACTGATGGACGAGGACTGTAACTTTGTTTTAGAAAGTCGTTCCGTCTTGCTAAAAGCATCTGCACATTGGTAGTTAGACGTATTTTATTTATTTTAAACATAAGTTTCTTTTACTTTAATCAAGGTAATGTCATATATCTGTGCACGTACACAGTTTCCTTCAGGTTCAATCAGATTTCCGTTGTATTCCCTAGAGAGGAACTTGACTCATGAAGCCAGCAAACTGCGCCTCTAATGGAGTTAAATTGTGGCCGACTTGGCAGTCATCAAACTAGGTTTGGCACGTCCCTAGTTTACATTCGATTGAGTCACTGGGGGCAAGTACCTTACTGAAACTCGAGCCACCATCTTGTTATCTAGATACAACGTCGGTGAAACGATCAAAAAAAGTGCAATTCTGACCCCTTACAACAGTTTTGATCATTCACAAAATGTCTCCTGGAATTGAAAAAATGCTCTTCAAATTGTGGATTTATTGAAAAGAAACTAATGCCGTACCACTTCATCCAATTGGTTTACAGATATCAGAGTGCTGTCTTCACATTGATAAGGACGGGATTTCCAGAAGTTGAAGGTAGGTACTGAAAGTTAGAACAGTATTGGTGTTTATGGCTTGCGATTATTAGCAGTAACCATCATCAGGGTTTTTCTTAAATCATGAAAAACTAACAAGATTATAGGTGTTGGGCGCTTTTCCCCTTTCATTTCATTAATAGGTACCGGTATGTGTCTCGTAAAAGCCTTAACAAAATGCCTGGTCCGAATTGTTCATGTTCAATCTCGGAATAGCATGACCGATTTTTTGGGTTCAACATTACTAGAAACTGAGTCAAAAACACCTTACCGATACACATTCCAGGTCATATTGATCCTAAAACGGGTCATGCTGACCTGAAAATGGGTACGTTACGGCCGATACACAAGGACCTTTCTTCGGGTCATTTCAGACCGGCACACTGTTAAAAGTTTAAAACAGTTACGGCCGAAGTTTGACCTCCTCGTCTAAATGGGCGCTGGTTGCATTTTGAAAAATTAATGTGACGCTCCTGCCGTACCTGCCAAAGGCAAGAAGGCTTATGTCTGACTGCCAACATTTTGGGTATGAATGGTGATGTGTGCAGTTCGAATTGGTACATTGGTTGTATTTACTGACGTAGACAAATGCAATAAGTAAACTTGTGTATATTAAACAAATCAGAAGGTTTGACGGCAAGCGAGCGCTTTTAGATGAGATTGTTACCGATGTAGCAAGGTTTGCCTCGACTACTGCCCGGTTCGTCCAGCACTAACTTGTGAAATAAAACAAATTGCTGTTGGTTAAATTCTTAAGTAGAAAATGCGGGCCCCATCGGGAACAAGAGCAATCAACTTGGAATAATGTAATGATAAGCTACAAATGAGATTCGAAAAATACCTCGCCGAAAGAGGGCCCAGTCTGTCCCGGTGTTTTGTATTTCACAATGAAGACTTGTTTATAACATGGCGCGCCCTCTGGAATTGGCACCGGTCCATAATTCGACAGTCTTGTATCCAAAAATTTCGCTGGGCCCCGCCGGTCTCATCCAAGACTGCTGGGATGGGCTGATGAGCTTGTACAATTTCTTGTTCAGGATGTAGTGATGCATGATGGGAATTACTGCAGTCGACGCAATGCGCACAATCACAATATTACGCACGATAATAAAGCTATGGAGGCTCAATGGATAATGTAAACGACCGTTATAAACCAAAGTAAGAAGAATGTTACGACCAAGTCCTAATTTTAGTGCAAGGCAAACGATAATTATCTTTTTGAAATGGATTTACACAATAAAGCTACATTATTATCGATAGACGAACCTTTCGTAAACAGGAAGAGGTGACCGGGGGTCAGGGGCGTCAATCCTGGGGGACGGGGGGACACGTGTCCCCCCTAACTTTTTGAAGGGTGGGGGACACCATATCAAATGTTCCCCCAGTTTTGTTTCAACTCATGTATCTCATATAGGGGCAATTTAATGTGTCATCTACTATGACTTACGGTAACGCGCTGTCTGTAGTAAAGCTAACGCTTTAGTCGATGCACCGCCCGAACCTGCTCGGCAATTTACTCACTTGACCACCCGAAACCGCCCGCGATTGGAAACACTTTGTATCCTTGGTTTTACACACGCCAGCGGGTCACACAAAACAGCCGCCGAAAGAGCGTGATCCGTAGACTTTGATGGTACTGTGTCCGGTGACGCGCTGTCTACGATAGCCCGAAATCGATCGACCGTTTACTCACTGGACCGCCCGAACTAAAGGGACATAAAATAAGTTTGGTGAGAAATTCAACGACTAACTTCATTTCGAAACTAAAGAGTATTCTGTCATTTGCATTCATACAAAGACATTATTAGTTTAAATACTTCTATACAACGTTGATTTGGGTGCACTTTTTCTCTTCATCGAAAACAAGATCGCATCGACATCTCCAAACATAAGTCATTATGGCAACAATCATCATAAAGACAGAGGACATTGGTGTTGAGAATTCGTGTGCAATCCGTATAGGCCTAAGACAAAAAAAGCGACAACCAATAAGTGGTCAACAACCAGGGTTGAACCGTAGTCTTGCATTATATAAAAACAAAAATGCTCAATAGTTTCTGCGTCAGATTCACAGAGTGGACACACGACTTTTTCTGTGATTTTCACACGAAAAAGTTTGTCCCCAGTTGGGAAGATCCTGTGATAAAGTCAAAAATAATATCTTTATCCTTAGCATCTAAAAGGAAGTTTTTTATGAATTTTACCCCAAACTTCAGTAACTTTTTCTGTGATTTTCATACGAAAAGGTTTGTCCCAAGTTGGGAAGATCCTGTGATAAAGCCAAACAATCATATCTTTATCCTTAGCATCTAAAAGGAAGTTTTTATGAATTTCACCCCAAACTTCAGTCCAGTTGAAATCTTTTGGAAGATTTCAAATCTGAACCCATTTTTCTTAGGCCTCTGGCAGGACAAAATCTCTGGCTATAAGGGCTTTGTAAAAAAAATTGGTGGACAGTTTTGATCAATTGATCAATTTTTATATTCAGCCATCTGCTAGGATGATTACTGGGCCTACATCGTGTCTTTTAAAACAGGACTGGATTTATATTTTCAGCAAGACGCTTGTTTGTTTGTTGGGGTGTTTGTTTGTTTGTTGGGGTGTTTGTTTGTTTGTTTGATTGTTTATTTATTTATTATTTTTTTTGTGCTATGTTTTTTTTTGTTTTTTGTTTTTATTCCCTTTAATGCCTTGTATTGTATTCGTTGTTCTTGTATTGTTGAGGTCGAATAATTAACAACAATAATAGCAATATTATTCCAAACACATGCCAGGATCACAACTCATGAATATTTTTGTCTGAGTTTGTTTAACAGTTTGTTAGTAAAACATTTGTATTTGTTCTGATAGTGTATTTTAAAGTGGAAACATCCTGTATAACTTAGATGTTCTATAAATCGGCCCATTGTTTTAAGCTTAAGCAGTTGTCCTTAAAATTTGATACATTTTATATCTTTGAAATATGGCATACAAGAAATATTCATCAAATTTTAATCTACATCCTTTATTTTTCTTTTCATCCCTTACTGTATTGTTACGCACAAAGCTGGAAATGTACATGTATGTTACTGGAAGTGACCTTAAAAAAAGGATGATAAAACTTTCAATCTGAAAATCAAAAGTTGACAACAGTGAAAGAACCTATCATAAACAACCATGGACTTTACAAGTTTCCTGAACCGAAGCAAAAATGTTAATTTTACAATCCATGAGAGCAGAAGGCAGATACAGGGGGGGCATGGGCGTCAGTACTGCCTGTTTAAAAATTAGCCACAAGTGTGTGTGGTGTAGTCCCCCCCCCCCCAGAAGCAGGATGGATTTCTTTTTCATCCTATGCCATTCACATTTTGTCTTTCTGCCAAAATTAATCTTTCATGATATGTCACTTGTAATTGTTTAGATTTGCAACAATAACATAGCATTTGAAACCTAATGTGCCAATTTGTCTGGGATAATACTACAGCAAGCTTGAATTTGAGAAACGATCTTACCCACTATGTTTTTAATGAATATGCATGAAACCAGATAATGCAGCGACCAGATTCAAACGTGAGATTTGTGGTATCACAATTTTCTTTGAGTAAAATTAGAAGATTGATATGGATCAAAAGTGCTTAAAAAGTGTGTCTATTTCTCTGTTTTAGGCAAACAGAGGCTTCATTTTCACCCCTCAAAAGGCCAAAAGCTCAGAGCTTCCGCCGGGGGCTTCGCCCCCTGGATCCCCATCGGGGCTTCACTCCTAGACCCCACCATCAATATTACAGGAAAATTTGCCGGTAATTTTAGAAGAGTGAAAAGGATCAGGAGTGCTTAAAAAGTGTGTCTATTTCTCTGTTTTAGGCACACAAAGGCTTCATTTTTCACCCCTCATCGGGGCTTCACCCCTGGACCACATCGTCGATGTTACAGAAAATTTTCCAGTAAATTTAAAAGTTTAATATCTGGAGCATAAAGTATGTAAAAAGACACCTTGAGTCACAGTGGAATTGGTCTTTTATTAGTGTCGCTTTTATTAATTATAGCAAGGAGAGCTTTTCTAGGTCGTTCAAACATGCTAAAACCCAACAGCTTAACTTCGCCCCTGGACCCCACGCCGTAAATGATCCTGATGTCCCCCCACATTTCAAGACGGATTGACGCCCCTGCCGGGGGTTATTAGGTTAGGGAGGAATGGTCAAATGTGTATACGTCAGCCCATCCCAGTGCGAACAATAACATAGCATTTGAAACCTAATGTGCCAATTTGTCTGGGATAATACTACAGCAAGCTTGAATTTGAGAAACGATCTTACCCACTATGTTTTAATGAATATGCATGAAACCAGATAATGCAGCGACCAGATTCAAACGTGAGATTTGTGGTATCACAATTTTCTTTGAGTAAAATTAGAAGATTGATATGGATCAAAAGTGCTTAAAAAGTGTGTCTATTTCTCTGTTTTAGGCAAACAGAGGCTTCATTTTCACCCCTCAAAAGGCCAAAAGCTCAGAGCTTCCGCCGGGGGCTTCGCCCCCTGGATCCCCATCGGGGCTTCACTCCTAGACCCCACCATCAATATTACAGGAAAATTTGCCGGTAATTTTAGAAGAGTGAAAAGGATCAGGAGTGCTTAAAAAGTGTGTCTATTTCTCTGTTTTAGGCACACAAAGGCTTCATTTTTCACCCCTCATCGGGGCTTCACCCCTGGACCACATCGTCGATGTTACAGAAAATTTTCCAGTAAATTTAAAAGTTTAATATCTGGAGCATAAAGTATGTAAAAAGACACCTTGAGTCACAGTGGAATTGGTCTTTTATTAGTGTCGCTTTTATTAATTATAGCAAGGAGAGCTTTTCTAGGTCGTTCAAACATGCTAAAACCCAACAGCTTAACTTCGCCCCTGGACCCCACCAGGGGCCCTTGAGCGGGCCCCTGGACCCCACGCCGTAAATGATCCTGATGTCCCCCCACATTTCAAGACGGATTGACGCCCCTGCCGGGGGTTATTAGGTTAGGGAGGAATGGTCAAATGTGTATACGTCAGCCCATCCCAGTGCGTTTGGATGAGGCGCTGGGATCGAGCGATGCCAAGATTAGCGTCGAATTCCTTCTCTACTCGGCACTCAGGTTGCCCAAACATCTGTCGTCACACTTCGGGGATGATGATTAACGCCAGATACCGTTATTTATTTTATTGTTTTCTTCTTCTTCCTTTTCCCCCACCCCTATTTTTCTTTGTCTGCCCGATATATTGCATGAAATAGCGCCCTCTGGTGGATGAACCTTCGACATCAACCTTCGATCGTGAGTTAGAGCGTATGTAGATTGGTCCCCTGTCTTTGTCCGCAAGGATAAAGACATGGTATTGGTCTTGCAGGCCCAATGATTCATTGGATAGACATGCAGTAATGTAAGCTTTTCATCTATGTTATGATTGGTCCGAAGTGATGTAGTTTGTCAGCTATCTACTAGGCATAAACTAAATCGCTCTTCCACTTTCGATCGCCTGCTGCGTGAGTATTCATCACGACAACGACTGAATGGGATGCGAGGTCAAATGTACATCTGGAAGGATCCTGCCAGGTGCGCAAGGCCGGTCTCTGGCGTTAATTCACGAGGATCGAAGTGTGACGTCAGATGTTCAGGCTAGAGCGTGTGTAGCAGATCTGAGGGGGCGATTTGCGTGGCTGATACAGATAAATACCACGATCTCAGACTTGAAATCAAGTCTTATCAACCCTAATAGGATCCTCAGTGCACACCGTCCGTGCTGGTATCCGAAACGGCAGCACACAAAGATTTGATTGCTCGGAAAATTAACCGCATGGTGTTATATTAAGCACAGGTTAAGAACACAATACAATCTATCGTTGCACTTGCATTTTAATATTTTGTTTTTCCTAAAAACAATTTAATGATTTAGAATAAGAAAAGAAAAAAAAAGGATCTTGCAAACAACTATTTACACAAAAACAGTTATCGTATAAATGTTACTTATCAAAACTTATCTTTTCAAGCGGGCATGTTTCTTCGCGGATTTGGTAGTATTTCTCTCGAAGTTAATTTACATTACATACTTTTATATATCGAATAACTATAGGCCTACTTTGGTAATTTTAAGCAATCATATAACAGCGTACGCCGTCTATCGTTTACCTCAAGCTTTGAACATAGACTCAAAATGTTTGTTTGTGTGATGACAATAATTATGGAGTCACCTCAAACACAGAAACTCATTTGGAATAAAATGTGGATTGTCTACACTGGTATAATATCATACACAGCTCTATTCCGTATGGGCTAACAATTGTCGAAAGTGAATGCTCGTTAACTTTACGAAAGAAAATGTTCGTTACTTGCAATTCAATTCACTTCTTATTGTAAGTACTTTAACAGTCCCACGTAATTTGTTAAGCTATAATTATAACTATACTCTGTGTAATACATTGAAAGACTGTTACCTTTATAACTCAAGATAGATTACTTTTATAAAGAGAGGGTTGGTCAAGACGGCCATTTTGATTATCAACATGAACTATCAGTAGGCCTAAAAACTATCAAAAGAACATGTATTATGACAATACACCAACAGGGTCAGGGGGACCGTCGTAATGATGTGGTCTTTTGAACAACATTATTTTTACAAAGTTAATCAACGTTTAAAAGTAGCGAATTGTTTGGGAGGGAGCAGCATTTTACTTTGAGTTGAGATTGAGAAGACCGATAGCTTTATTTTATTGCCCGTTGTTTCAGGGGCATTAAAGCACAATCGAACACGTCAGAAATAACGCAGCGTAATTTTTGGAAGGACAGAAGATCAAGGCTACTTGAAAAATGTGCATCTGTTGTTGGTCTAAACTTAAACCAAAGTAATTTATATTCACACTTCATTGGTACTCTCCGAGACCTGCGCGGAGGGGAAAAATCCGACAGGTCTCGAATGAAAATGGTAGATCGTTTTTTCGCCGATGTGGCCCAAAAATTTTAGACTGAAATGTGAATTAGCTATTTTTTAGATTCGAGAAAGTTAATATTATAAGCTTTAAAAAGGTATTGCATGACATCGCCAATGATAATTGATAGTTGATTAGACACTAAAAATGCATTATTTTCGTTATCGCGACATTGCCTTACGTCCATTTCATGTACAAACAATTTAGCATGTGTATTTTGTGCATTGTTCGTGGCATTTGCGAAATATTTTGTAGGTTTTTCGCTTTAAAAAACCATCATCTGTCAAAAATTGTCATTGTTGTTGTTGTTGCTGCTGCTGCTGCTGTAGCTGTAGGCCTAGCTGCTGAGTACTGCTGCTGCTAATGTCTGTACAGCAAAAAACCAGAGAACGAAGTTGGATGATAGCGCTCACTGTATACTTGTCCATTTACTACAACATAAACTAGATCGCCCCGCCTCAGCGAGATTACTGCGCTGTTGCTTACGTGATGAGAACTGGTGCCATGTACAAAACCGGACACAATGATAAGGTTATTCTTTGATAGGGCCGCGAACAATGTTTCGTCACCATTTTTCCTAATCGAAAATGTAAACACGTATGTACCAGGAATAGTGCATGTGAAAGTACCCGTCGACAGATCAAATAGTGTTCCTGCTTCAGCAAAGACGGTCTCCTCAAAAGCAAGATGGGTGGAATCGGAAGTTGATCGAGCGAACGGTGAATTTCTTACAACAGTGAAGGCTGCTCGTCTAAGCTCACGCTCACCAGACTCCTCCCCCTTCTGTCCCTTCCGTCCAATTGTTCCAGCAACTCCTTTCTCTCCAATCAAACCAGCTATTCCGGGCAGTCCTTGAGGTCCTTGTTTACCTGGCTGACCGACACCTTGTTCTCCCTTCTGGCCGGGTTCTCCTGTAGCGCCTCGTTCCCCATTCAACCCGTCTGATCCTTTGCCTCCCTTAGCTCCCTGCATACCTACATCACCAGGCGACCCTATGTCTCCTTTAGGTCCAGCCGGCCCGTATGGCCCTGGAACACCTGGAACGCCCGGTACACCGGAAGAACAAGAGCAGCACGACCCCTGCTCCACAACTTGACCCCCAAGTGCCTTAACGTTCATTAAGGCTAATATCAGAGCAGTTGCTGCAAGTTTCATCTCCATCTGTAAATTTTGTTTTTAAAAGCGTGAAGTTAAAAAATATGCAAACGATTTAGAGATAAGTATTAAATTAGTTTTTTTTTGTTTGTTTAAGCCTTGAAATGCGTGGGAGACTGCTCTTTGGGGGAATGTAGTGTCATCTTTTAATTTACATACCGTTAAATACCCCCAATAAAGCAGTTGCGTAGCTGAACGCCGGGTGACGGGGTGGGGTTCGGTTGCACTCTTTGGGAGACAACGACAATTATGTAGAACCCAATTGTATTCGTCAACGAATACCCAGCTGTGATGTTTCGATAAGTTGGTTCCGAATTTCCAATGTGAACATTATAATGATTCACATAAATTGTTTCTATTTCGTATCATATGGTTTACGAGAAATTAATGTGTATGTTTCAATTGAACTTCCGGCTTGGACCGGATGGAAAGGTCGAAAGGGGTACATATCTGTTTATGAATGGTCACCTTTATACGCAAAATTACACCAAAACGTTAGTTTGTGTCATGTGCTTCTGGAAAATGGTATGATTTTCAAGTTAACCGAAAAGACCTAAAATTGACGTAATGCAGTATCTGATGATCGATGTCGTGATGACGTAAAGTTGTTTTGTTAATGTTTGCTCCGTAAGATAATGAGCTGCAATATGATATATCACCTGTCCCAATGTGATAATTTGCAACAATAATATTAAAAACAGCAGTTTTTCAACCTGTCGCCAGAGGGCGCTCTTACATATGCTGACGTCATCAAACATTCGAAGGTGCTTCTCTGTCATTATTTCACACACTGTAATATATGTAATATTGCCCCGTTTTTAACCATGTTGGCTGTAGCCCTAACCATTGTTTTTAATTTTAATTTTCGGTTTGGACTGGAAGAAAGCGTCACATTTTGGTCGTTCCTACGCACGAAATTTCAAATGGAAAAGAAGCCTATGGCAAAATGTCAAAAAAAAGTAACTCTTGGAGTTCAGGGGTTATTAAGTTTGTTCAATCATTTTAAGTGTCGTTCTTTGATCCACTGGTAATATGACACCTGGTGACGAAGTCATCATGGCGTCACATAATAATGCACACCATTGTACACTTGCCTTGAGTGAAATTGTAATGCACATTTCCAGGGGATGGAAAGCTCTAAAGAAAATAATAATGGTAAAGAAAGAAGAAAACAATTTCACAATAGCAAGAGCTATCCAAAAGAACTACGTGCTGAAACAGCTGAAAAGGGGGAAACCCCGCAGTTTATTCAATGTAGCAATGAATTTTCCGACAACACACAAATTCTGACACCACATATTAAGAATGCAATTCATTATTATTTCGGCAATTTGAAACAATCCGTTCATAACTGCTCTAACCAACTTATTTAATGGATTCTGGGGCAGTCGAATTAACAATTTTGGAAATAAAACCAATTTTACATTGATTCTTCATCGAGCATGATGCCTCAAAATTAATAAACAGTTGTTCATGTACGAAAACAACTTTGTAAAACTTTTTCCGACTGCCAAGCAAAAACCTTTTTTTATTAGGGCCAATTCCAGATCACGGTTTCAGGATGGCCTCTAGTAATGAAGGTGCCCAATTAGAGCTTTCTAAAACCATGTGTTGATAAAGTGAACAGTTTTTCGTTTGGAAGATCTCCACTCTTACCTTCAGCTCAACAATTTCTTGCAAGTATTTCTTAGATTGTGAAGTTGTATGTACTACGTATTTGTACTGTCTGTTAAACATCCTGTACGTTGATTACCTCCCTCAAAGGCACTTCAAAGTATTTGTCAAGTCAGTTTTTGTTTACGCAGATCAACGGTCACATAAATAATCTAAATAAAAGGTTAAAGCTGTAACGATCCGTCTTGGCTCATAATACTAAAGTTGAAATTAAACTGAAAGGCCAAGCTTGGAGAAGATTTGTTCTGCTTCTAACTAAGTCTCCCGATTGCCAATCGACTCTGCGGCAGGGAGCGTAACTGCTGTCAGGCAACTACTTTTCGTGAGACTGCTGCTTCGCGAAATTGGTAAAATTTGTTGAGTTGCTTTCAACGGTGTTTAGCGTCCTGCAAGGGTCCAGTACAAAAACATATAGCACCGGTGACGTCATAAAATCCTAGAGCACCCTCTAGCGGCAGGCATAAAACAGTTCAAAAAAACACTTTTACTTGATGTCTGTGGTGAAGTTTTTGGTAATCGTTACAAATTTGGTATACTTAAGAACTTTTATACAGACTACGTATGTGTGAAGCTGTAGGTTGATGACGTCATCGCGGGTCACGTGGTATTACATTAAAGGTGCATTTTTGAAGTCGTGTATCTACCGAACTACATGTGTGATTAAGTTGAAATTTGGTTCGTGTTAGACAGCGCTGTTCTGCAAAAAATTAGATGTGACGTCTTTATGACGTCATAATGGGGTTTTTACGATTTTTTCAAATTTCTACTTTTTATTTATCTTGAGAACAAAACAAGCTAGAATCAAATTATTCTTGCACCAGGCTTTGAAGGTCGTATATGCATAAAACATGGAGTGACGTCTTCATGACGTCATCAATTGTCACATTACATTACCACAAAGGTAAAGTTTCACAAGATATGTACAGAACAACAAGGGCAATCAAGATGAAAACTTGCATGTATTTAATTTGATGGGTTATGTTACATCTAAAAATGTAGGTCATTTCACGATGACGTCTGAAAGTGTTACATGACGCCACCTTTAAGTACAGTTTTCAAGGCTTTATGTCTACACAATTATAGCAAAGTGAGCTAAATATTGTAGTTGATCTAATTTAACTTTTAAATTGAACAAATAAGTTGTTGAAATAACGTAATGCTGAATTATAATGTCTTTCAAGATAGGTCAATCGAAACTGAAGCTTGGAAAAGACAAAATGTTTTCCCATTTGGATAACAAAAAATGTTATCACACGTGTGCACACAATAATGTTTTTTTTTACATTTCGCTTACCGTTTGAGTGCAATTCCACTTTATGTTTAATACACTATTTTTACTAGTTAAAATTGAATGACCGAAGAAAAAAAAAATTAAGGTTTTTTTTCTCTGAACGAAGTTGACAGATGATGCTGTTGAAAACGAGAAATAATTTAACAAAACCTTTTGCATTTAACATAGACAATTTTGCACAACATGTATGTTACAATGCAAACACGTTTGGGCCTACAATGGCTGATGAACGTAAGATAATTTCTGGATCGCTGCACTATTTGTAGTTTAGTTTTTAATTTTAACTACCACTTATCATTGGAAAGTTTTGGCATGCTTATAACTTTCTCGAGTCTATAAAAATTGCAAATTAAAATTTATATCTAAACTTTCAAACTGGTCAATCGGTAAAAAAAAGGGGGGAAGACCTAGCAATTTTTAATTGTTAAAATTTCGGGCTGCATGCACTCTATAAAAAACAAGCGCCTGAATGTTTTTTTCTCTCTGGCACTGAACTCTGGCAATTAGTGAGTTGGGTTCAAATTATCAATGAAATTAAACACTATATATGATGAAGCGACTCATTATAACACATAATTGTTAGAGTTTTCTAAACATAGGCCCTACTTGCGATAATCTTTATTCAAAATCTTTCGGATCGAAGGGCTTTTAGCTTATCAACTGAACATTGGAAGTGCGGAAAAACAACGTCGAAGTCCAACCACTTGACATATATGACTTCACCTCTGTTGTTTGCGCCGGTAGGCCTACATTGAGCAAGATTGTAACATTTGTAGTTAGTGGGGTTTTTTTATCGCTTATCATTGATTATTTTATTAATTTCAGACTGCGGGAGAAATTATGTGAAGGCCTACTATGGAAAAAAACCAAAGTCCTTTTTTGTTGTCATTAATTGTGTCTTCCTTTGCAAAATCGCATGTAGGCCTACGGAGCAAAAGATAAAACGGTTTATTTATTTATTTATTTTAATTATTTTAAATCAATGATCGTAAAATTACAAGTACGAAACAACACCCATTTGGTCGCATCGACATTCTGGCAAATCCCCATAAATGATCATGTGCAAGACTGTCGACTTGATAACCAATGATGGGTGTTTGAAAACGTACTCGACGATGCGCACTTTGTTAGCGGAATTTAACAATTTAAGTAGTACTAATAGTACTAATCTATTCACTTCTGTCACTTTGTGTTGTTATAGGAAATTCAGGCGCGGATCCGGGGGGGGGGGCAGGCGGCATGTGCCCCCCGGGTAAAATTTGAATAAACAAAAAATAATGTACTATATATATATATATGTAAACAAAAATTATACTGCCTGTTTAAAAATTAGCCAGCGTCAGCATGGATTTCTTTTTCATCCTATATGCCATTCACATTTTTCTCTTTCTGCCAAAATGAATCTCTCACGATATGTCTCTTGTTGTTTAGATTTGCAGCAATAACATTATAAGCATTAAACCTGACGTGCAAATTTGTCCGGGATGATAAAATATATTTTATGTCGTCCCGGCATTCAAGTCGAGACTACACTAAGCTTGAATTTGAGAAACGCCAGATTTGACCTACTAAGTATTTAATGAATATGCATGAAACCAGATATAGTGCAGTGACCAGATCCAAACGTGAGAAGTGTGGGATTAACATTTTCTTTAGTGGGTAAAATTAGAAGAGTGATATGGATCAGAAGTGCTTAAAAAGTGTGTCATTTCTCTGTTTAGGCACACGGAGGCTTGATTTTCACCCCTCAAAACGCCAAAAGCTCAGAGCTTAAGGGGGATTTTCCCCCTGGACCCGACCGGGTCTTCGCCCCTGGACCCACCCGTTTTTGGTTTATTTAGCCCCCCCCCCCCCCATACAAAATCCTGGGTGCACCATTGTGCCCTCACGGATCCGCCTCTGCATTTATATGGACTTTCGCATAGGGCCTAATATTAACTAGTCTATAAACAAACTGATTATACTAAAGATTGTTGTTTATGTTTAAGCTAAACTAAACAATAAGCTTTACCGGCAATTAATTGAGCATAAACAAGGAAAGCGAGGGGACTATGTATTTGGTAAAGATAAAGCAAAAACTTCTCAATGGTATTAATGGGACACCGTAGATAACACAGTATCGCAATATCGTGCCCATGGTCGATCCCTTGTTACGGGTTACGTTCGTTAGCTTGACGTAATTAACGAGCCAGCGCGGGGCGTATTGAAACCAACTCGTTCCCAATACTCAACAAAACACGAAAGTACATGACTACTGCGGAGCGGAGGGGAGGAAATCGTCTACTTGCTCGCTAGCTGTCGTCAACAAATTTAGCTATTTTGGGGGATGCAAGAGCTGTTCTAAACTGCTGTGAAATGCCTTCTGGTGAGCTATATATAATAAGAAGATGATGTAGTAGCCCACCTTGTTGGGCTGTTATGGTTCTCTTTTTAAAAGTTTTATTCGCCATTTTTTACACTACAGCCCACCCTCTCTAACTAAACCACTGAACCACTGTCTGCCTTGAAATTGAAGTAAAAGTTTTAGTAAAACGCCAAGAAGAACAAGCAAAAGTCGTACCTACATACTTCACCTTATTCCTTACATTTGTGGAATTACTGTGATACAGTAACATGATGTGGCTTACCAAACAAATAATATGTCCAGATATTATGATGTTTTGAAAATGACGAATACAAAAAACTAGGTCCTAGTAAAAATTGCATTCAAATACGTAGCGACTGGGCGCCGCCATTTTGGTAGGCACAATAATAATAATAATAATAATAATAATAAGACTTGTAATGCGCACATATCCACCCTGCTGGGTGTTCAAGGCGCAGTAAAAAACCCAAAAATAAAACAAAACAAAACAAAGACAAAACAGACACAACAAAATTAGTCCTTGAAAACCTGTGACATAAGATAAGTTTTGAGAAGAGATTTGAATTTTGTGGTACAAAGACAAGATCTAAGATTAAGCGGTAGAGAGTTCCAGATGCGTGGCGCAGCTGAAGAAAAAGACCTGTCACCCCATGAGTGTCGAGACTTGGGTTCAACGAGGAGAAGCATGGAACTTGATCGAAGATTCCTTGATGGAGTGTAAACTTGAAGTAGTTCAGAAATATAGTGGGGAGCCTTGCCATTAAGTGCTTTGTGGACAATGAGCATCAGCTTGAAGATGATTCGTTGAGAGATAGGAGCCAATGTAGTTGTTTCAGAATGGGGGTGATAGAACAGGATTTTCTAGACAGTGTCACAATGCGGGCAGCGGTATTTTGGAGGCGTTGAAGACGGGAAATCTGGTTGTTAGGAAGACTGTAGAGAAGAGCATTGCCGTTGTCAAGACGAGAAGTAACAAATGCATGAATGACCTTTTCAGTGGCACTTTTGTCCAAGTACTTGCGAATCTTACCAATATTCCTGATGTGATATGATGACAGACGAACGATGTTGTTGATGTGTGGTTGAAGTGTCATCGATGAATCAAAAATAACCCCTAAGTTCCGAGCTTGCAGCGAGGAGCTATCCGAGCATCACCGATGGAAATGTATGGCACTGAAACCTTTGTTAACTGTTGACGTGACCCAAATAGAAGGAACTCTGTCTTATCATCATTTAACTTCAGGAAGTTTTGTTGTGTCCAACGTCGAATCTCTTGGATGCATTTCTCAAGTCTTGCAATAGATGCATTGGCGTTTTCTTGAGAAGATTTAAACGTGATGTATAGCTGAGTGTCGTCTGCGTACACATGGTAATTCAGATTAAATTTCAGGATGATGTCACGAATCGGTAAAGTGTACAGCGTAAACCACTGCGGGCCCAGTACCGACCCCTGTGGCACAGAGTAGTTCAAAACAACAGGGTCTGATATTGCGGTGCCAATACATACATGCTGAGTTCTATTGTAGAGATACGATTTGCACCATGCTAGGGCTGTGTCCTCTATGCCAAGGTGATTCTGGAGCCGAGAGAGAAGGATGTTGTGATCAACAGTGTCAAAGGCAGCACTCAAGTCTAGCAGGACTAGTGCTGTTAGGTTACCATTGTCCATTGCAGAAAGAATATCGTTGCTCACACGGACTAGTGCAGCTTCTGTCCCATGGAAAGGCTTGTATGCTGACTGGAACACGTCGGACAGGTTAAAATTATGAATGTGATCAGAAATGCGTGATGAAACTACTCGTTCGATGACTTTTCCAAGATATTTTAAGTTTGCAACCGGTCTGTAGTTTTTGAATATCTCCTTGTCCAGGTTTGGTTTCTTGATGAGCGGCCTGATGTAGGAAACTTTGAGGCTATCGGGGAAACAACCGGAACTGAGAGATTCGTTTACAAGATTAGTGATGTAGGGTAAAAATATATCAATGTTTTGCTTCATCATGGATGTTGACACTGGATCCAGCTCACAGGATTTTGAAGGAGATTTCATAATAACCCTTTGAATCTCAGCAACAGTGGCAGGCTCAAACACAGATAGTCTACACTCTGGTTGAAGATGTGGCAATGTCTGCGGCACGTTGTAAGGGACTGATGAAAAAGATGCATGCCTGTGCTGTTGATCTTGAGAAGTCAAGGCATTAATTTATCACAACCCAGCTGTCGGCACAATCCCGACCGGCCCAGACAATCGGCCTTAAATGCAGGGTATTTGTCATAACACCTCCACAATCGGGGGCCATCGGCATGTGACTCGAGGCATCTTATTCTTATGGTTATGCAAACAATTGTACAAACCTTCCCTTCCCCCATCCCCCCTGGCCCATGGAGGTAGAACTACCTCCATACCTGGCCTTACCCTTGGCACTCTGCTACGCTAATGCTATTGTCCTGGTAGTGGTAGGACGGGGCCACAAATTGTACGATCTCGGCCACGTCGGTTTTTTTTGCACATCCCTGTCTGTGTCCTGGCTAATTCCACTGTCCCGAGTCCCACAGGGCCGAGACTACAAAGGATTGATTTCTTATTTTGGGGGTAAAGGAAAAAGTTAAGAAAATGCCATGGCGTAAACCTCAAACAGAGCTCAAAAACAGAAAGGCTATGTGCAAATTTACAGAGTAATGGTCATAATTTTGAGGCAGTTAAAACCTTAATGTCGGCTACTCATGTTTCCGTCAATCATGGCAAAAACCTCGAACATTTAGCTTCATAGACAGAAAGGCTATGCAATGTGCTAATTATGGTCAGAATTTTGAGGCAGTTAAAACCTTATGTTGGCTACTAATTGTTTGCTACTGTTGTTTGCGCCAGCTTAGTTTGGTTAAATTTGGTTGTAATCTCAGCGTTACACTAAACATAGACATGCTCCCATCAATCAAATCCAGCTCCACTACCCGTAATCTCAGATCTATGTAGTTCTTTCTGTGTCAGGCCTGTCTGTTCCTGCTATAAAACTGAAAGATGTGGCAAGTCTACAAATTTCCAACTCTTTCCAATGCCAGACCAGAATATTGTAGTTTGTTGATAGAGAAGAGACTTTCGGAAAAGTCCTTGTTTTTGTGTTGATTTTATTTCATATTTTTTCTTCAAGTTCTCAGTAACCTAAATTCCACAGACTTTGTAAATGTTTTTTTTCCAGATGGCATTTTGGTTTTTCTAAGTTTTAGTATCCTATTGAAAGTGGGCAGTTGGCTCATAGACCTCATACTAAAGGTGTGCATCAACTATTAGTGGCGTCATGATGACGGCATTGACAGTCAAAGTTGTTTAACATTTATTGTTTAATAACATCTTTGAAAAACAGTAATAAATCAACCACAATAGACCATGGCTTGTTTTTTGCGGGAATTGATAGAGTTAAAGGCACTGTACAGGTTTGGTAATTACTCAAAATATATTAGCATAAAAACTGACTTGGTAACGAGAAACAGAGAGCTGTTGATAGTATAAAACATTGAAGGAAACGACTCCCTCTGAAGTAACATAGTTTCTGAGAAAGAGGTAATTTCTCACTAAAATAAAAAAAACATCTTGCAAAAAGTTTTTATTCCTATCTGAAATCACACAAATTTGTACAACAAGGGTGTTTTTTCTTTCATCATTTTCTTGCAACTTCGATATGACCAATTGAGCCCAAATGTTCACAGGCTTGTTATTTTATGCATGTTGGGATACACCAAGTGAGAACACTGGTTTTTGACAATTACCAAACGTGTACGATGTCTTTAAGTAAAGGTCTTCATTTTTTGTTGTGAGCTTGAAATCACATGACTTTTACTTCCGGTTGAAACCAGAAGTGCCTCATAATTTAAACTTTGTAATTTTTTTGGAATTGCTCTCGACGATGTTGTAGTCCAGCAAGGGTCTATTATTTAAAGCAAAAAAGTTACCTATGACGACATAACAAAACCGAGCGCCCTCTAGATGATGAATAAAACCAATTCAATCAGTTGATGTACAAGTTGCAAAGTTTTCGTAAACTTTTCTAAATAATATGCAAAGCATGTGTGTAGTTTCAAATTGATGACATTATTACCTGTCACATGACATCACTTTAAAGGTGCACTTTTTGGAGACAGGTATCTTCTGAAGCACACGTCTGATTGGGTTGAATGGACATGTTGTATGTTCAGACAGATGTGTGCTGGTGAAGCCACTGTCAGGAGGATCGAGGGTTACGAAAAAATCGCAACTGCATTTAATGCTGATGTTAGCCTACATGTATCCCGATTAGACTTGTCCCTACTATTTAGTTTGTACCAGTTCCAACTTGAGGGTTATACTTGGGATGGCCCAACTATAGCTGGGATTTCCTGATGGTGATTCAATGATAGTGATAGTGAATATATACAGTGATTACCACATACAGTTGGCCTCTAATTTAAAAAAAAACAAAAAAACTTCTCACTTGAGGTTCTGTCAGCTTGCAGTGGTTCTCTTGTGTGGACAGTAACGTTAATTATCATAGCAAAGCTTGAGTAAAACTTGAATTTACCCTCGCCACCTGCAATCAAGTCTAGATTTCTTAGAACCATCCCAGATGCAATGTATTTAACAGCCACTGGTCCACCGAAAGGGCCATAGTGAAATATATCTGGATCCCAGCTATAGACTAGTTAACCAAATCTGAAAACTCAAAACCCAATCCACATGCGAGGCCATCGCCGGTCTGAAATGGGTTTCGAACCAGGGTCCACAGAGGGGAAAGGCAGAGAAGAAACCGCTAAGCCAACCTGAAATCCCAACCTAAATACTTTTTATGAATACCTCAAGTAAATCTTGCTCTGTTTTATCAATTTTAATAACAGGGTAACCGGAGGCGGTCATAAGAACTCATTGATCACAGCGTGGAAGGATGTTGCATGAGATGCTAAAGTGTATCAACCTATAGAGCAAGGATGAACAGAGAGGAAAAGGTCCACCGGGCAATCGTCAAGCAGAAATTTCACGAGAAGGTGCACGCATCATTTGTGGCTTTTGTCTTCCAGCCTCGGACTGCCTTCATCTTTGCTGTTATTCTACTTGGAGTAGCATTCTTTACGGGATCTTTAAGAGCGACGGGACTTGCTGCATCTGGATTATGCCTTTGCCTTGTAGTGTTTTATATTGTGTGTTTTTCAGTGATGTACTTCGTAGCATATACCTGGACAACAATTGTTCGTTTTTTTGTTACCATGGGGAAGGCAAAGAAATACTAGAGTAAAACGGATGAGTGCATTGTTGATTTTGAAAGCTACAGCTCAAATACTATCATGGAAGACTTGCAACTTAATAGTAAAAAGGTATACTTTTGGATGTCCTGTTAAAATTTATGTGCCTGGCTGTCATGAATGACATACATGGCCTGGTACATGTACACCATCGCACATAGCTGTGTGTAGCCTAACATGTACCCAAGGCACATTTTTCATCCACACAAATATAGAAAATTGGGTGTAGTCACAGTTTAGCGAAAGATGGACTTTAGGTGAAATACAAGAGAAAAATGAGAAGAACAAAATGTATTGCCACAAACAAAACAAAACTTCTACTGACAAAGAAGTACAACCTGTAGATACAATGAACCTTGGTGAGAATGTTCCTTTCAACAAGGCCAACCCAGGTTGAATGGAACATGTTCCATCTTTCATTGAATTGAAAATAATTATTATCCGAATTTCACGAATGCAAAACACTTATTATTTGTGTAAATACTGTAACATCCAAGTAGATCTTTGTCATTTGATTGGCGGATAACACAAGGAACAAAATGTCATGTAGATTGTATTCCGGCATCCACTGTGTGGGTGTTTTTACTGATGTGTATATGCAATCGAGATTAGGTCTACGGTACAAAACATGATGTAGGTCAAATGAGATGGAACGCAAATGCAGGGTGATTGGAACCATCATTGCACCATGTATGGTGTAGGCCGTGTACATGTAATGGTTTGAACCCTTGCAGTCCCAAATGCTTCATATTCATGTGCCAAAATGAAAGATTCAGAAGATCTGGGGCCAGTAGGCACATATAACTATTGCTTATCATAGGGTCAGGCATTTTCAATGATCCAAGTTCAAAACAACATGGGAGGCTTGAGGCCACTTGCTAACCAATAGTGCCTAGTCTATTTTAAAGGGCTTTAATGATTGAGGGCGACATACATGCGTACAATCCTCCAATCAAATGACAAGAACCTTCTACATGTTCTAGGGTTTATTTGTGTGCTAATAGACCTAATGTAATCCCTTAGGGCAAATGAAATAGTCTTAAAAAGTGCTCAGTAGTTTTTATATTTTGTCTTCAATTCAAAGGGAAAGTACATGTATTCCTCAATGTGTTTTGATTCTTAATTCTTAACGTCGTACCCCTAAAGGAACCGGACCAGATATGGCATTTGGCCCTTGTAAACAAAAGTAGGAAATCTTTATTGAGAACAAGCTCTGACCTACAAGTACAGTCTTTAATAGACTTTTCAGGCCATTTAATCAAATTTTTGCTGATTCTTCTGAGGGACAAAGAATCGGAAATCAGACTCGAGTAGGAAGATTATCATGCCTGTGACCGAATAATATTTTTTCCCTTTTTTAAGCTTAAACTCAAAATTGAAAATAAGACATTTTTTAAAATAAATCATAAGGGGTACACGCAAGTCTGGCAATTTTATCAAATTTTGGCCAGTTTTTAAGGTGTGAGTTTTATGCTTTCCAATGATGCAGTAAGCACTACTGAGGACTGATTTGACTTGACCCATTAAAGGCACTGTACATGTTTGGTAAAATTACTCAAAATATATATTAGCATAAAAATTTACTTGGTAACGAGCAACAGAGAGCTGTTGATAGTATAAAACACTGTGAGAAACGACTCCCTCTGAAGTAACGCAGTTTTTGAGAAAGAGGTAATTTCTCACTAAAATAATAAAAGACTTCACTGGCCTGAAGCCTTTTATCCCTGTCTGAAAGCACACAAATTTGTACAACCAAGGGTGTTTTTTTCTTTCATCATTTTCTTGCAACTTCGATGACCAATTGAGCCCAAATTTTCACAGGCTTGTTATTTTATGCATATGTTGGGATACACCAAGTGAGAACACTGGTCTTTGACAATTACCAAACGTGTTCAGTGCCTTTAATGAAGCTAGGCCCTATGTTTTGGGAAATATATATTTTTTGAGAAGATGACATTTATTTTGCTTAAAAATTTGTAAAACTTTTTTAAAAAATGAAAGATGCAATAGGTCATGTCAAATGAACTGGCATCAGTGAGGATGC
Source organism: Plazaster borealis (assembly GCA_021014325.1). NCBI lineage: Eukaryota > Metazoa > Echinodermata > Asteroidea > Forcipulatida > Labidiasteridae > Plazaster > Plazaster borealis. The sequence goes on along the minus strand of CM037459.1, from coordinate 11,551,500 downwards.
CTGCTTCATTTTAAAGCAAAAACTTGATGTTGAAAAAATCATAATGGGGTAAGTCCAGCATTTTTATTAATGTTCACTCATTTCTAAAAAAAAAAAAAAGGGGGAAGTTTTCCACCAATGAATATCTTTATACCATATTTGTTATATTTTCAATCCTACCAATGTTTCACGCACCCTTTAATTTTAGCAACACTTCCTGAAAACTCATTGCCCACTTGATGTTTTTTTCTTTTTCTTTAAATCTTCACTCAGAATAATGATGAACACACTAAACATTTTGCATATAATTGTTTTTATTTAGATATATATAATATTACGTATGCAACATTTGTTAGCTACACATGTTTACCTTAAATAGTTAATCATAAAAACAATATTAAGTACGGTTGCTACATAAATACATTTCTTTCAATACTTTTTGATTATATCTATCAACATGTATTATCTAATCAAGTGCAATGTTCAATGTAAAAGTCAAACTTAAGACGAGCTCGATATCCAACAGTAACTATTTTGTATAGCTCTGCATTAAAATTAAGAAGCCAAAGTTTCATACAAAGATGAATAAATAATATCACAACAAAGAAAGTTACACTTAACATAATGATTGCTGATTTAACGCTTTGTGTATCAAATGCCTCCAGGGGTAGAGAAGGCAACAAATGGCTGGGTTTATTTTGGTTGGGGTGGGGGGGGCGTCCTTCCTTGTTCTAACAACTTCTGCTTATTGGAATCACAGAACTTTATCATGTTTAACAATCTGATTCTTAACGTACCCAAAAAGGTACTTGACTACTTTGCCCTTTTTTGAAAGCATAAAACCAAATATTGAAAATAGGCCAAATATTGAAAAAGTCACGTGGGGTAGGTCAAATATTTTTATCAAATTTGAGTCCAAAATTGAATAAATCACAAGGGGTAAGTCCAGCTTTTTTATCAAGTTTGGGCCAAATATTGAAAAAATCACAAGGGGTAAGTCCAGCATTTTTTTCCAATTTGGGACAAAAATTGAAAAAATCGCAAGGGGTAAGTCCAGCATTTTCCCCAAATTTGGGAAAGAAATTGAACAAATCGCAAGGGATAAGTGAAGTATTTTTCTCAAATTTAGGCGAAATACTGTATTGAAAAAAATACAAGGGGTAAGTCCAGCATTTTTATCAAGTTTGGGTACAATATTGAAAAAATCACAAGGGGTAACTCCAGCATTTTATCCAATTTTGGGCCAAAAATTGAAAAAATCATGACGGGTAAGTCCAGCATTTTGATCCAATTTAGGCCAAAAATTGAAAAAAACACAAGGGGTATGTGCAGCATTTTTATCCAATTTTTGACAAAGATTTAAAAAATCATGACGGGTAAGTCCAGCATTTTTATCAAATTTAGGCGAAATATTGTATAAAAAAAATCACATTTATCAAATCGGGCCAAATTTGAAGGTGCAATTTTAAGCTTTAAAATGAAATTTGACTTTAACTTCGCTGAAAGAGTAGCATGTAATGTGCCTTTACGATTGGCACATTAGCCAGTGGGACAGCTGACATTTGCCATAGAGCTACATGTAACATGGCAGCCTGCACAAACTGCCAACAAGCAGGGCCCAATTTCATAGAGCTGCTTAAGCAGAAAATTTTGCTCACAATCTGTGTGCTTAGCAAAAATTAGCAGGATACCAGTCAGAAATGGTGCATGTGACATGGTATTTTGAAAGGTAACCTTATTCTGCTGAGCATAATTTTGTTGTGCTTGGCTTCTTTTTTTGCTTAAGCAGCTCTATGAAATTGGGCCCAGCTTTGCACAGATACCTACAAACACAGGCTCTAGTTCTATGATCACACACCGTAGAAGCCTTCATCAGGTTGCTCGCCTTGCAAGACCCGACTTTACAGAATCCAATTTTACTTCCAATGCATTTGCTTTAAAGACCAACAAATTGGGCCCAGCTTTGCACAGATACCTACAAACACAGGCTCTAGTTCTATGATCACACACCGTAGACGCCTTCATCAGGTTGCTCGCCTTGCAAGACCCGACTTTACAGAATCCAATTTTACTTCCAATGCATTTGCTTTAAAGACCAACAAATTTTGCCACCAAGTTGATAATAAACAAGCAACATTTCATACAGCGCTCATGTAACAGAGTCTGTACTGTACTATCACAAACTTTTAAAATGTAATTTTAAACACCAATGAAAGAATACAGACGTGTGGTAAAGCACCGTATACTCGGTGTTTTGCAAGTCCTGTGGGACAAAAAATCCACATGCTATGACCCCCCTTCAGCAACTAGAACACCAAGCGTACCCAGTTATAAAATTGACTAATTTTATCCTTCAACTGTTGTTGTACAATCTGATAAAATAAGCCTTGTGTAGAATGAAACATGAAGTAAGGCCCAGTTTATTGCCAAAGGGGCCAGACTAAATGATCCATCTATTTACACTCATATCGTCAATAGACCGTGCAAGTCTCGCGCGTATTCGAACATTTTTGGGACCACTCGTAGGATGCTTTAACGCGTAAAGGAAACAAACTCATGGCTTTAACGGGTCCCAATGTTCAAATACACACGAGACTTGCACAGTCTGTACTGGCACGATCAAGTCAAATTGTGAAAATTGAGGTCAAACAAACATTTGATGTTCAACACTAACCTGAACCCATATTTACCATTTTGCCAAAAGTACGTTAAAGCAATAGTTGCAGACACTAATAATTTATAAATCAGCACTAGTACATGTTTATTCTCCATATTTTGGCCACCAGACAAAACTTTACGCTGACAATTACGCACTAAATGAAAGTCATTGTACTATTTGAATGCTTAAAATAGAGAGTTGTTAAGATGTTCACGTTTACTTTCATTTAACACATTTATTGAATGAATCTCACAGTAGTTTTCACAGATTATTGTGATACAATCATCAACCATACTCTGAATTAATTCAAATCCTGAAATCTGGAAGCATCAAAACTGGAGTAACCTCCACGAATTAATCCATTCAATACCATTGAAAGATAAATTGATTACCGACAAGCAAGGTAGTCCACACACCACGTGTATATTCAGCTTCAGATGATAACAATTCCTGAAGTACAAACAGACTCCTTCCATACATGTATGCCACCATAGCAGACAGGCAGACAGACAGGGCTCGCAATTTACACTGGACCGCAGGCCCGAGGCCAGTGATTTTAGTGTTGGGCCAGTAAACTCAAGACCTGAAAAGTCTTGCGGTCTTGTGTTTTTGAATAATATTACCTCACTGTTATCTTTACTTTAAACTGAGAAATACAAGTATCTTTCAATTCTGTTGAGTATTGAAGTAGTACCCACAAGACAAAATAAGATAATTCTTCTCTTAGTGCTTGTTCCAAAAACAGCTCAAATGTGCAACTGTGTAGATAGTGTTTTTCTCTTTTTGATTCTGGTCTTGTAACAAATTTTCTGGTCCGGTAAAAGTTTCTTAGCTACAAGCCCCTGCAGTCTTGTGGATTTTTTTCCCCAAAATCGAGCCTTGGCAGAGGTCAGATAGTGAAAAACCACCCGCATATTTGCGCCTGATACCGTCGTTAAGGCGACTCCTCTAGACCTCAGTGAGGGCGCTGTATGACCTCGTGATGTCGTATGCAAGGGGAGGGGAGGGGAGGGGTCTATTGCATTTAGTTGACTGAAGCTATCGACAGCCAGTAAGTTGATTCTAACAGCTTGATGCACAGATTTAATACTCGTCTACAGCCAGCAAGTTTTACTAGCAATATTATTTTTTTCTGATTGTTACTTCACAAAATACTCTGGATAGACAGTATAGATTTTGTAAACTACATGTACAATACATTTACACAGAAAACACGGTTTCAGTTGGTTTGGGGTTTTTTTTCCATGATACTCTACATCTAAATCTATACACATGAACACAGACATGAATGAGTGGATGGTTGTGTGGTTAATTGAAGCTGCACACTGGTTTCTTAAAAAAATTGTAACTAATTTCTTCGGATCAGATGCTTCAAATTTCTTATAATGCTGAATATAGAAAAGACTTTATCGTCAGCTCAAAAAATCCTTTCAGATGATTTTTATAAAAATGCTTTTGCATTTATGAGGGGATTCTGGTTAATGGTGTCTTCTGATCAAAAAATTGTCTCTAAAGTAATTGCCTGGTGAAAAGGACACGTTCATTTTCAAACAATTTTTGTTCAGATTCATATGAATTTCACATTTATCGCCCTTTTGACCATGAAATTTAAAATAAGAACCTATTAGCTCTGAGCTGACAGTATTTTCAGGTAGTGGTCTGACTGAAGAAGTCAGCATTTTCCGCGAGTTCATTTGAATGCATCATTCAACGACCCCGCTATTGGTACTGTAAATCGCCCCCACTTTAACTTGTGAACCCCTCATCCACCCAATGGAATGCCTCGCTAATTGATATACGGAATGATCTATTGTGAACTTAGGGGTGTCATACTTTAACAAGTACCTTCTTAATGTCTTTCACTAGCATACTACCAATGACCATCTTCTCACAATTGCTGGTAATTTTTCCCTTTCCGTCGCTGGACGACTTGACCGTGACAAGTACCACCGCACCTTTAGATAAGGTTTTGGCCGCAAAGCGGAAGGTCATTAGCTGGGGGTCGCTGGCTGGGACGATCTGGACGTTAGCGACCTCAGCTACTTTGGCGATGATCTTCTTCTCGGTATTATCTTCCTCTGGAACGGTGATGTTGTCCGAATTCTCATTCATACCCGTCAGCTTGCCTGAAATCAACAAATTTATTGGGAACATGAAAAATTAGAACTCCTAGTCTTGGTAACATTTTCCTGCGAGTCGACCAACCATTTGAAATCATTCAACTGTACAGGTTGTGTACGGTGGTACAACTGTAAACTGAGCTATCCATGTACTGTGTAGATGCATTCACCACATGATGTATTCACCATAATTGGATGATAATGAATGGTCAGACAGTAGGAGGGTTGACTGTTTACTGTGTCAATGTATTCACCACATGATATCATATTGCAGGCTGGCATAGGTTAACCATCGTTCAAAACCACAGTGGATGATATCGAATGGTCAGACAGTAGGAGGGATGACTAGGTGTACTATGTAGTTGCATTCACAACATGATATCATATTGCAGGTTGGCATAGGTTGTCCACCATTAATGATGATATTGAATGGTCAAACAGTAGGAGTGTTAACAGCTTTAAAAAATTCACAAAATCCTCCTGAGTACATGTACACAGTTAGCACAACTTTGCAATTCAAAACCCTACTCCCCAGCCCCCCCCCCCTCCTCTTCCGGCCCCCTTATCATGTTGGTAAGTCATTATGTCACACATGTACATGTACATCTGCTGCAAAGGCAAAGTTTTGGTTACTTCCGCCTTCAATGCTGACAAACATTTGTATGTAAATTACCTCTCCAGAAATCCCTTCATCTTTCAAGGGTGTTTCTTATGACAGCTACTGACTATTCTGACAAGACCTTCAATTATTGCAAATTATATGTGCAAGTCCAAAGACTATTTTAAACACGCATAAATCCTTAAACAAATAAAACTAGCTCAATGCATTTCCTATGGGCTACTGGCATTCATTGGCACCAGTGTGTGTGTGGGTAGGTATCCACATTCAAACCATGGAACTTAAACAAAAGGGACAATAGGTCCACGGTTGCTATCACAAAGGAAAACGTTGTAGTCCACAATTGCTATCACAAAGAGTTAAACAAAGGAGGGTCCACGATTGCCGGTGTTTTTGTGTGTGTGAGCGTGTCTATCCATTGAAACCAAGGACTTTAACAAAAGGGATCCGGGTGTTTGACAGGGCGAGGACGTCCTCGCTTCGTTTTCGTGTACAAACCCAATGGGGATGTCGCTAAAAAAAGATATGTCCAAACAATGGGAGAATAAAGAGAGTCCTCGATTAGCAGGATTCACAAACGTGTGTTCTTACACATGCCGACTTACGGGGTACTTGTAACAATTGAACAATGAACCCCACAAGGTAATAACAATGGAACAATTGGGCCCAACAAGGGGATTCTTTAGAAAAGGGAATAATAGAACAACAATAGCAGTACCCCACAAACCGGATTTGTAAGGTTGTGTGTGTGTGTGTGTGGGTAGGTATCCACATTCTAACCGTGGACCTATAACAAAAGGGACAATAGGTCCGCAGTTGCTATCACAAAGGAAAGCATTGTGGTCCACGGTTGCTATCACAAAGAGTTGAACAAAGGAGGGTCCACGATTGCCGGTGTTTACACACGTGGGTGTGTATGTGTGGCTTACAGTGGACATGCGCATGTTGTGTAGTGAGGCCCCTGTCTTGTTTGTCATGTTTGTATGTGTGATGCATGCATGCATCACACATACAAACAGCACGGGGGCTACACTACTCAACAAGAAATGGGTGATGACGACTTACTTTGCTGTAGGAGGAAATCACTCTCGTTCATACTGATCGGTTGAAGAAGCTCACCAACGGGGGCCTTGATGCTCACACTGAACTTGCGAGTCTCCGTACTGTTAATACAAATAAATCAAAGTCAGTGATCGTGCCTGGATGTTGTGTAATAGACTGTGCAAGTCTTGCGTGCATGAACTTTTGGGACCAAGTTGGTCCAAACCATATTGAGTTTAACGTTTGCCCAATTCTGTTTCTTCAATTACTTTAGTTTAACAAAGTTTATGGCTACAAAAATTATATCATATTGTTTGGAAAATAAATTTAGCCATGAACTTTATGAAAGTAAATGAATTTAACAAATCAACAAAGAAAACCAGAGAATAAGACTTGACCTCTGTTTCCGGTTACTTGTAAACAACTAAGAATTTTGCCCAACTGACGTCCGTGTTTTTATTAAACCTATGTCATGGCTGCATAAATTCATGCATAAAAAATAAGCATCCTCGTCCCAAAGTTTTAATTTTGTTTCAATCGTTTACAATTGGAGAACAACGCGTACTGATTATTTGCGACATGCAAATTCACTTATTTGCTTTCGCGTCTTACCCTTTCATGCACCATTTATTTTAGTGATAAATTGATCATATGGACACATTAATTGTTTACTAGGTTTACAAATGGTGACCCCCCCCAAAAAAAAAAATAAAAAAAATAAAAAATCCAGGTCACAATAGCGCTCTTAAGAGTCCTCTTTCCCATTCTGAAAACTGTGTGGCCGTGCGATCTTTTTTCTTTTTTTTCACAACTATTTTTCTGAAGGGATTTAAACCTGTCACTAGAGACCAGATCGGCGTGTGAAAGAGTTAAAGTATGAACCGGGCTTTACTCTTCAACAAAACCGCTGATGTATAATCTTAATGAGATTTACCAGATTTCAAAGTTGGCCGGCTGCGTGGTGTCTCCGTAGTCGATGCCTAACGTGACAGAGACTGACTTTCCCACTCCGAGATTTGTCACTTCTGGAAACTCATGCAGCTTCATCCCCGAGGAGAGTTTACTTTCTCCTGCATCCACAAAGAAACAAAAACAGAGACTGGAGTCAAGAAATAAAACAAAGTACAGTTTGTGGCGTGTCATGGCCGAGCGGATAAGAACACCGAACTCAAGCTCTGGTATTTCTGATCAGCAGAGTGTGGGTTCGAATCCCAGTCGTGACACTTGTGTCCTTAAGCAAGACACCTAACCACATGCTTCGTCCTTCAGATGGGACGTTAAGCCGTAGGTCCTGTGTGTTGTGTAACGTAAAAGAACCCAGTGCACTTATCGAAAAGAGAAGGGGTTCGCCCCGGTGTTCCTGGTTTGATCGGCAGCATATTGCGCCACAGCACCTTGTAAACCATTACATGGTGCTATGTAAGGACTTGGTCACACTTCAAAAACGTAGCTCCACAATACCTTGCAGGAAAATAATGAAGTTAAAGAGCCTTGAGCGTCACTGAGTGACGGATATGTGCGCTATATAAGAAGCCACTATTATTATTATTTATTGTAGAATTAGCCAAATGATATAACCTAAATCCCAAATGCAGTGAAGAAGTTTCTCATCATCAGTAGAGTTAGGGGCCATTCACAATAATCAACAATTTCACATGTGTACAAACCGTACGCTGGGAGGGAGGGGGTTACAAGTAATGCCCACTGTATGCTTTTGTTTTCTAAAACAATGTTTAACTATACAAACATAGCTTTGTTGCCCTTTTTTAAGACGTTAAATAAGATGCAGTGATTTTTTGTTTACCTTTTAAAGTAAGATAAGCCGCGTCTTGTAACGCAGGAAATTACGCAGGTTTAAGATGTGTACTGTACGTTCTTTACATATTTCTTTTATCTGTGGTCGTAATAAACAGGGTTTGCATGTATTTCTTATACAAGTATCTCTATGTAGAATAGAGTGGAAAAAAAAACCAATTTTTCTTTGTACACTTTTAGGGGGGAGGGAGGGGGTATTGAAAAAGTGTACGGTTTGTACGCTTGTGAAAATGTTGCCAACTGTGAACGACCCCTTACAGGCCTGGAAATTCGTCTTTGAGAGGGCAAGCCCATTTTCATTTTGCAAAGGGCACTTTCATTGTAAAAACCTGTACACAAAATGTGTACACAAAATAGATTAGTCCAGTGTAAGAAAACATTCTTGCATGAATAGAAAGTCTGCCAAGCACCGATCAACAATTCAGAGTTGATTTTTTACTTTTTATAAGGGAACAAAAAATATCACTGTTTGCCAGCGGGACAGGTTTGCTCTCGTTTCTCCAACTTAAAAGCCTTTTCACTAGTCATTTCACTTTTCACTTTCATGTTACGCTTTCCAATACTAGACTAGCTGGTCAATCAGAGATAATTTCGTCTGGTCCTCTTATGTTTGAACTAGCATTTAGCTTGAAAATACAAATATTCCCAGATTTGCACACAAAGTAATGGTACATATATAAAGATGGTCATGGTGGGAAAACTTCCCTTGAAATATTTTTGCGTGAAATGTTCTGATCTGCGAGTCCAAAAACTTGATGTTAAAAACCAGTGACAAAATGTTATACGTTTTTTCTTTCTTCACTATTTTCTCTTGACTCTGATGACCTATTGAGTTTAAACTTTCACAGGTTGGTTATTTCAAGTATGTTACTGGTCTTTGACAATAACCAATAATGTACACATGCTGAGCATTCTACTTACAACAATTCAAGAGTTGTATTTATGATGATACGTAATTCGCTAAGAACAGCTGCTTGCACTCACCCAGTTTGATGGTCTGAATCACAGCATCGCTGCTATTCGTGAAGTTGACTTCAACCGACACCATGGTCGTGGAATACATGCAGGCGTTACGAGTGAAGCGATAAGTTGCTGCAAGGCCTTGGCTGTTCATGCGATTCAACAGCTCGTACGTCTGGGTCGGAGTGAACATGGCGCTACTCACCTAAGCAAGAGCAAAAACAAATGTGATCATTTCGTTACTTGTTAGAAACCAGGTGGGTTGCAAGTTAGTCGTCAAGTTGAACAGAGCATCAAGAGTTACTGCAGGTATTTGCATACCACCGTAAGACCAGAAATCCATGTGTCTGTCGTGCGTTGTGCGTAGTGCCCAATTTGTAAAAAATGAAAGCTTGCACCAAACACGCACATAATTCCATGTAACCATATTGCATACTGTGTTATCTATAAAAACTATGTCCATCGCTCAGCAAGTATTTTAATTTTAAAGGATTGCGCACTACGCATTATGCGTAACCCATAACCGACACATGGATTTCCGACCTTACCACTTTCGGTGAAACCATTTATGTTCCTGCCTGACGGTTGTGTGCACACATCATGTTAATTAGGAGTGGTGTCACTGGTCAGATCACCTTTGAATTTTGTGACCTTTGACATTAATCCTTAACCAAATTTATGCTAAACCAGATGCGACGGCACAGTACAGGGCAGACTTCAATAGAGGACAGTTCAGATGTAAAACAAAGTTCATGTGGTCTGCAGATTTTATTATAACATTCAATTGGAAAACAAATTTACTTAATGAATAATTAACTGCACCTTGTTTTCATAGCAAAAAGAATGCTGTCAAGCTTTGAACATGATTACAGGAACTTGATTTTTGACAGTTATGCTGTGATGAGACCATCTTCCAGCCACTGTTTAGAAAACATGCCGGGTTTGGATCTATCATCTTTCTTTCATAATTCAATATTCAACAATAAATTGTCTGCCAGTGCAACAAATCATTTGATAGCCCCTGGTTATCATATGAACCATTATAATCAAGTTTTGACCAATCAGAATGTCTCCAAGGTATTTATTAACCCTCCTACATGTACTCCTTATAACATTTTCCAGCAAAAAAAACAACCAATTGACACCTTTCAATGGCACAGCTGTGCAGTTGAATGGTTTCAATTGGTTGGTCAATTTGCTGGACTACTACTGTGTACTGTGTTGATGCATTCACAACACGACAGTTCAAAACCATGTGCATGTGTGGATTATATTAAATGGTCAGCCAGTAGAAGGGTTAACTATGCACCTTATTAAAACTACCCCAGGATAAGTTGCGGAAAAGTTTATCCACAGAGGGTAAATCAATGAGAATAAGTTGCGGAAATATTTGTTCATAGTTTGATTTTTGCCCAGTACAAAGCTCCTTTTATCAGCAAGCATGTTGACAGAATCCCCACTGAACAGGTGGTTTATTCATCTTGTAAATAAATTGCCTGGTTTCGTTGCAAAACTTTCCCCTCAAACTTATCCACAATACAATTGGATTAATTGGGGATATCTTGCGGGTCGGAAAATCAACTGTTGAGAAGTCTATTCTCAAGTTAATCTGGAATAGTCTTTAGAAGGTGCCTGAGGAATAGTTCGTGATCAACAAGCAGTTAATATTATGACCTATTATGGAGTGTATCAACAAGCATTCTTACTGTCATTCCTTGCGACTTGTTGCTGATGGAGAGTCCTTGGAGATCAGTCGCCAACGCTGGCGTCAACATCGTCCCTCCGATACCACCTCCCTGCACTGGAGGACCAACTGTCATGGATGAGTTACCATGACAACCACAACGACAACAACCATGCACAGTACATGCCAGCAAGAAGCGGGAAAACCAAAGCACATTGGAGGATTTGACGAAGGAGGAGGTTTGGAGAAAGAAAAACAAAAACAAAAAAGGGGGAAGGGTAAAACAATGTCAAGTAAGAGGTGACCAAAGCCCAACTGAACATCCCTCTCCCAAATCGCCAAATTGATGCGGCTGGTTTTTGCCTATTAACGTAATGCAATTGAATTATAATATTGACGCTACACAATTGGAAAAACATTGCACAAGGAAAGTGCAGATCTGTGCTGTCACTTCCCAGCTTGTATTGTAAGCTTGGGTGTGTTCCCTGGTTATACAGCAGTTTCAGGTTGAATGGCTTCTGACTGGCACCCCCCGAACAAAGATATTGACAAAACGGGGACACCATCCACATTTGGGCTAGATAGCTCAGTTGGTAGAGGTCGCAGGTTCAAATCCTGTTCTTGTCGATTTGTCTTTGTTGAAATCGAGTCGGTTTTTCTTCGTTGAACCCCAAAATGATTTAAAAGTTACCCAGTCAAGTTTCCATTGTTGTTTATTGCTTGATGAATGTGCAGACCTCACACTTTTTTATGCTAAGGTCCTTCCTCCACCCCCCCATCCCCCCCATGACAACTATCACCACAGGAAACGTCTAGCAATACCATGTGTGGAAACAACCAAGAGTTTCAAGCAATACCCAGCAGAGAGCTGCCAACATTTGCATCGTGCAATCAGGGAGATTTTGCACAACAATCAGGGAGATATATTTAGAATTACATTCAACATAACAGGGAAAAAGGTTTCCACAATCAGGGAGATTTTCAAACTTGTTTATCAAAACATAGAAAGATTGGGTTATTTTCAGGGAACTTTCTGCAGAATCAGGGAGAGTTGGCAGCTCTGCCAGCATGCTGCTGTCGTACAAGCCACATGTTGGACTCTGTCAGCTACATGTACTTTGGATATATGAAGTTCACGCTTTCAAGGTATCGTACACGTTTGGTAATGACTCAAAACAAATATTAGCATAAAAACTTACTTGGTAACAAGCAACGGAGAGCTGTTGATAGTACAAAACATTGTAGGAAATGACTCCCTCTGAAGTAACGTAGTTTTTGAGAAAGAGGTAATTTCTCAATAAAATAATAAAAACTTCTTGCAAGAAGTTTTTATTCCTATCTGAAAGCACACAAATTTGTACAACAAGGGTGTTTTTTCTTTCGTCATTTTCTTGCAACTTTGATGACCAATTGAGCCCAAATTTTCACAGGCTTGTTATTTTATGCATATGTTGGGATACACCAAGTGAGAACACTGGTCTTTGACAATTTCCAAACGTGTTCAGTGCCTTTAAGTACATTTATGTACACCGTGGGGGGGGGGGGAGGTATTTACAATGGATCAATCTACAAATGACATCAATATTGCACACCGCATACAAAATAACACCAAACCAATGACGCTCAACCCTTAACTACATGTATATGTACTACACTCACAGCATGCACATAAAAATCAGCAATGAAAAACCCATATCAAGATTCATGTACATCTCTCATGAGAGCAGAAATGGCTATCTGAGCAATGCATTTGGACTGTTTGCCACAATGATGATTATAATAGACCTTATGCATATGACGTCATTTGATTAGGGCGCCCTCGCTTAGAGGTTCATTGGCCAGTCATGTGCGCCGCCCTACAAATTTGTTTGTTTTCCATTGTTTCATCATCGGTTTACCTCCAAGATGGCGGCCGGATGACATCGATGCATAAGGTCTATAACACGCAGTCACATATTGGATGTCAAATTACACACACAGTAAACTGCACAAAAGTGATTCAATTACACAAAAATTTGAGGAGAAAAAAAAACCTACAGAAAATTGAATTGAAGTTTGGCAACTTTGACCGCAGAACAGCGCAGCAGTATGGCATAATATTTCTTTTTTTATAACGGTAATGATCAAACCTTGATCAAGGAATTCAAAATCAACGACAAATTTCCAGCATTCTTTTTCCAAAGTTGGCCTGTGCTCCAACACTAGACGCTTCTTATTCTGAAAACAAATTTCACATTCTTCAATCAAATCTGTATTTTGTATTTTCACCTCTCTAATTTGGGTCTTCCCGATGACCGAAAAAAGAGCATTAATCAAAAATCGCTTCATGTAGACTTACAGTCGTCAAAGTTGAGGAGTTGGACATTTGGCTGATTCTCTTTCTGTTTTTTGGCAGCCTTGCCTTTGGAGGGAGTTGATTTAGGAATAGCCTGCAGAGAAGATGTGAAGGCAAAATGTGGTAACAGAACTCTTTTCTACATTGCAAACTTTAAAATCAACAAATCTGGTTTAAGACAGTGTCAAAGTCTATTCTCGTATAAAGTATTTGCAAGAATCTGAAAACAGGGTGTCCAGGATTAGTTCCTTTTTTGAGAAATCATTGAAATGATATAGTCTGCAATGGTATGCTCAAATCTCAAACTTGCCTACCACAATACAATGAAAACTAATGGTGGCAGCCTATTGATCTCTCAAAATCTTTGTTTTGTCCAACAAAAGGGACTAAGGTCTGGAATCAGGGATTACACATTAATCCCGGAAAAGGGGTCCATTTGAGCATGAGTTCCAGTACCCTTTGTCCCTCTTTGTATGGGGGGAAACGAGACATAGCACGTTACTACCACTTCCCAGGTTGTATCGTAAATTTTGATGTGATCCATGGTAATACAGTCAGTTTCAGGTTTGAATGGCTTCTGATTGGCACCCCCAAACAAAGATACTGACAAAATAGAGAGACCACCATCATAGGGCTGGATAATAATAAGAATAACAAGTTCTTATATAGCGCATTTCACAATAAACGTCTCAATGCGCTTTACATTAGTGCCCTGGTCATTTGGCCAATAACATTCCTTTACCCATTCTCAGCTCCCTGGGGAGTATACAGCCCTGGGCAACCGTGGCGCTCCGAAGGCTTTTTCAAACACAATGTCAACCTCTACCCTCGCAGGTACCTATTTATACCCCTGGGTGAAGAGAAGCAATTATAGTTAAGTGTCTTGCTCAAGGACACAAGTGCCATGACCGGGATTCGAACCCACAACCTGATGACTAACCCCCAGAACTTGAATTTGATGCTCTTAACCGCTCGGCCACGACACCCTACAAATAGCTCTTGGATAGCTCTATTGGTAGAGTGCCCCAGCCTGTTAATCCAGAGGTTGCAGGATGAAATCCCCTTCTGGTCAATTGTTCTTTGTTCATCCCAAAATTTCAAACAGATGAAGTGTTTTTTAAACAGGGGGGGAGAGGGTTACCTTTTTAACAGGGACGTCACTATCAGAGTCACTCTCATCGCTGCTGGATGCAGATGAGGACGTGTCGCTGTCACTACTTGATGCCTCGCTGCTGCTGCTAGATGACTCGGACTCGCTGCTGCTGGTGCCGTCGCTGTCTTCACTCTCGGAGGAGCTGTCTGACTTGTTGTCAGAGTCCGATCCCTCACTGCTGCTCACATCTGACAATCAAAACCATTCACAAAATAATGCTCCATTTTGTTCATCCCTCAATTTTACTTGGTGGAACAATAAATACCATTAACTCCCTCGAGCGATTTACTGGGTTCCTTCCTCCAAAATCCGACACCATATGGTAACTAAAACTGTTGGCCTCTGATTATCGTGTTATGCCTGATCCCTTGTAAAACTCAATCAGTTTACTAGAGCAGTCCAACAGAATCAAACAAAAAATGTTGTTTGTTTTTTTACTGTTTAAAGATGGTTAGTGTCAATTGTACAAAAAGAACTTTAACCAATATTATTACATGGGAGGGGGGGGGGACACACAATTTTGTTACAAGCTAACATATGAACCATCTCCCATGCCCCTCATGATGAAAGAATTATATACATGTATAAATCACAAACAGTCAAGATTAAAAATGAAACCACAAAAAGCAAATTTAACCACTGCAAGGTACACAATGAAACTTACAGAATTCCACCAATCAGTCTTTAAAAATAACTATACCAATAGTTATTGCAAAAAAATAATATATAAACAGGTTTCTCTATAATCCCCTTTTGTTTATCCAGAACTTTAAAAGCAGTGCATCACAAATTGCTGCCAATCCAACAGATACTGTACTTAGTGCACTGAGTTATTTAACGTTCACTTCACGAAAACACAGGACTTAAAGCCGCAACGTTTCATCTTAACCAATTTGCTTCGGAGGAAGCAATAATGCGCAAAGCTCTTACGCAACATGCAGTGGCATACTAATAAACTGGCATTCGAGTTTCTGTGCATGTTTGGAGGTAGTCATGTCAACACGCCATGTGTGTTGGGTCTCGGTGGAAGGTAAGTACACAGGCGACTGTTTAACGGAGTCATGGTTCAGTGACCCCGGTCTAAAGGCACTGCAAACAATCAATGCATTGACTATTTTGAAAGACTTGTGACTCGTGCCTTTGTCAAACATCTGCTCCTTTCAAAAATGGCCAAGATTTGTTTTTAAAGGGTTACACTGCATTGTCATGAGGCCTTTTATCTATCTCAGGATGCTGTCTGTTCTACCGGGCGTGGGTCGATGATCGGCCGTTGCATAACGACTTTCCAAAGACCGGTGACAGGAAAACTATAAAATAAGAGCCATTAAAATATGTAAACATCAATTAGAAAACATCTTTATATGGGTGTCCAAACTGAGTTTCATTGACAAAAAAGTTGCATTTTGACTGAAAATAATTCCACACGGGTGACAGGAAAAGAATTTTGAATCCTTAAGCAAACTGGGCCAAAATTCATGGCTCTTACCGTAAGCAAAGAATCGGTGCTACAGAAGAAGGGAATTCCGCGCTTACGTCAAGCGTGTTTCACTGGTTAGCAGGGAATTTCTGCTTGTGCGCATGTGTACTCCACGTTACTAGGCATTCTTTGCATACACAGCTAGCGCAAAATTTCGGCAGTTTCGGAAATGTTTGTATGCTCAGAACTCTGCAAACAATGGGACTTGAACTGGTTTGTCTACTGCAATCTAAACATTCTTAAGTCTTCCCTTGCCCCAAGAAAAGATAAAATAAAAATTGGGAGATGAATGAACACTAACCTAAGCCACATTACATAAAGCCTGTAAGCACAAAAACTTGCTAAGCAGATCAAAATCATGCTTAGCAGGAACAGGTAACCAGCCAAAATGCCATACAGTTTACATTGTTGTGACTGGTACCCCCATTTGTTGGATTGCAAAGAAATGTGCCAAGCAGAATTTTCTGCTAACACAATTTTGTATGAAATTGGAACCGGGAGCACAAACCTGATCCAGACAGCTCCTCAGCCTCTGAGCTGCTGCTCGAGTAGAAAGATTTAGATTTACGAGTCGGCTTCTTCTTGGATGACGGTCGATCCTTGCTCACCCAGGAGTGGACCTCCTGAAAACAACAAATAATAAATAAATTGACCGAGTAAAGTTCTGGATGCAATTTCATAGAGCTGCTTAGGTAGAAAATAATGCTTGAAATCTTCTGCTATGCAAAAAAAGCAGGAAGCCAGTCACAAATTGTACATGTGACATGGGACTTTGGTTGGTAACCTTATTCTGGTAAGCATAATTTTGTTGTGCTCAGCTACTTTTTTGTGCTTAAAGGCACTGAACACGTTAAGTAATTGTCAAAGACCAGTATTCTCGTTTGGTGTATCCCAACATATGCATAAAATAACAAGCCTGTGAAAATTTGGGCTCAATTGGTCATCGAAGCTACAAATTGTTGTACAAATTTGTGTGCTTTCAGATGCCTAAAAAAGGCTTCAGGCCTGAAGTCTTTTAATATTTTAGTGAGAAATTACCTCTTTCTCAAAAACTACGTTACTTCAGAGGGAGTCGTTTCTCACAATGTTTTATACTATCAACAGCTCTCCGTTGCTCAAAACGCAGTAACTTTTTATGCTAATAAATATTTTGAGTAATTACCAAACGTGTACGATGCCTTTAAGCAGCTCTACATAATTGTGTGCCTGCTGGTTGACAGAGAATGAATGGTGTCTCCCGCACCTTTATCCCTGGAGTGTTAGGTAATGGGTTAACACTCTGACAAAAGATCACAATGGTCCCGGAAGTTCAAATATGCGCGAGACTTGCACAGTCTGTAATGGTTAAGTGTCATGCTCAAGGTCATGAACCGAACCCACACTCTGACAACACCAGGAATTGAGTCTGGTGCACTAGACCACTCGGCCATGACATTCTACTGCCATGACATGTATAACCATCATCAACCCTCCTACTTTCCAACCATTCAATATCATCCGCCAGAGTTCTCCACAGAATTTGTCAAAACTATGGGGCATTCTGGACCAACATTTTGGAAATTTGGCCTAGGCACACTGAATTGAAACGAAGTCCTCGGAAAAGTTTTTTTAATTGGTGCTTATATTGGGTTTTAAAAGCCCTAATGTGCAATCTGGGGCATTCTAAAAGGTTTAATCTTTACTTTTTGTGAATTAGATCTGAACTGTGTCCCCCCCCCAATTATTATGTTTTTTACATGCTCTTTAAACTTATTTATTTGTTTGTGCGTATCGGTTGCAATTCACGCATATAGGCACGCAATTCATGCGTATCGGCCCTACACGCTGGCTTGTGCATGTGGATAACCCTGATCAACTATGGTTTAGAATGATATAGAATCAATGCAAGCCTACAATTTATGATATCATGTGGTGAATTCTTCTTCACAGTGCAAACATGCACACAATTATTTTTTCGGTGCACAGCATACACAACCCATGAATAGTTTCAAATGTTGGTCAACGTGTTGTAAAATGTTACCAAAAGTAGGAGGGGTTCAACAGAAACATGGCCCTCAATTGATCAGTTCCTCCTACCTCTACATTGCGAACAGAGGGGTCTGGCAGCTCCTCAGGGAAGTTAGGCAGTTCAATGTACCCCATAGCTTTGGAGTTAATGATGTGGGACAGTGAGCCAAGCTGGAAATGGTCTCGATCTACACGATGGGAAAAAAGACACCCAGTTTACTCGCAAATCTCTGGTAATAGTAACGCACAGTTCTTATACGGCACTTTTATGGTGTTTATGCAATTTTAAATGTATAACAAAGTTTTTAGTTATTGTGGGTTTCTTAAAGGCACTGAACGCGTTTGGAAATTGTCAAAGACCAGTGCTCTCACTTGGTGTATCCCAACATATGCATAAAATAACAAACCTGTGAAAATTTGGGCTCAATTGGTCATCGAAGTTGCAAGAAAATGATGAAAGAAAAAACACCCTTGTTGTACAAATTTGTGTGCTTTCAAGTTTCAGATAGGAATAAAAACTTCTTGCAAGAAGTTTTTATTATTTTAGTGAGAAATTACCTCTTTCCCAAAAACTACGTTACTTTAGAGGGAGTCGTTCCCCATAATGTTTTATACTATCAACAGCTCTCCGTTGCTTGTTACCAAGTTAGTTTTTATGCTAATATTTGTTTTGAGTCATTACCAAACGTGTACGATACCTTTAAGTGACCCATTTATAAAAGGGGTTTTCAGGTAAGGTAGGGTCACAGATTGGTAAGTACTCCAAAAATTAATGACCATAAAAACTGACTTGGTGAGAAGCACTGCAGCTGTTGATAGTATAAACTACTTTGAGAAAGGATTCCCTTCGAAATGGTTTGGATAATTTGCCACCCAAAACACTTTTGAATCTAAGAAAGGATTCATGCATGAATCGTTTTTCAGATTTCTGAGGGTTGGTGTCCATTTGTGAATGCTGCGGCCAGAGATTCAGTTGGCACCTGCTGTCACCTCACTAAAAGTGGATGGATTCAACGTTCGGGTGAAAATGCCATGACAGTTTGTTGCCGTTTTCTCAGCAAGTAGACACTGTTTTTCAGCTGAAACTTTCACACGCAACTTTTACTATGCTGATTCATAGGCAAAAGAAAGATACAATAACAAACAAAAACCAATCCATGACCCTACCTTAAACAAGGTCAAACCTGGCCCTTTTATCTGTCATTAAGTCTGCTGCATTGTGTGGAACAGAAACTTTTCAAACCGTTCTTCTCAAAATTTCACTCAGACAAAGGTTCCTGTCACTTCTATTAAGGTGTATGTTTCAGTGTACATATATTAATATTATAACTAGTGTATGTACCCTTAATATTATAATTAATATTGTTATATATTTCTGTTAATGAAGCCTAGGATGCCTCATAAGTGAACTTAATCACTGTAGCTCGAAAGCCTGAGGAAACCTGTAAACAAGGGTGCTTGCTATGTGAACCAGAAACACTGGGGTTAACCCCTACTCTTCCACAATAAGTGTTCTGGGTTCTTCTACATGTACGTGCACTACCAATCCAAGTACGGCTTAATGTCCCGTCGGAAGAACAAAGCAATTATGGTAAAGTATCTTGCTTAAGGACACAAGTACCGCTACCCTGACTCGAACCCACACTCTGCTGATCAGAAACACCAGCACTCGAGTCCGGTGCTCTTATCCGCTCAGCCAGGACACGCTACGTTAATGATGTATTTTAAAACTATTTTGTTGTACATTTGTATAAATCATTGGTCATTAGTCTATGACAAAAATTTGGCTTTTTTCAATCTGAAAGCTCACTAATTAGAAAGCTCACACCAGTAGGGCCTCCCAAAACCTCCAGAATGTTACAAATCCTACCTACTGTAAATTCAATTTTACCAACTGAAAAAGTTGTAGCTTTGTTGAACGGCGCGTTACTGGAAAATTAGGGAATGGGAACCAGTTTACCCAAAAAAATTATTAACAATGTGCTTTCCCTGTAACTGTATGAAAAATACACCACAAAATAGTAGTAACAAAGATTAAAACTACAGGCCTGTGAGTGGACCATTGAAAAAAAAGCGGAAAAATACATCCATGTAAGAATGATAATTGGGAGTGGAGCTCCGCCACGCCGAAACTCTTGATAGATGCTCTAAACACTAACGTTCAATCGAAAAAGAAATTGAAGTGAGCGATGAAAACCGCCACGCAAGGAAAAGGTTTTTTTTTATTTTATTTTTAAACATGCAATGTAAACGACCACACAGCGCCCTCTATTGGCAAGGAGTTGCAACACAAGTGCGTTATGGATATCCGCCCAGCAGCATGGAGCAAGGAAAATAGATGACAGATGTACATGTACATACTGTACGTACGTGTACATAGGATTTACGGACTTCGTGTGTGCTGTATGATGTACATGTAAGCGGATACATGTACACATTTTGTGGTCGTCTATTTTTAAAAAGGCGGAAATAAAAATACGGCACGGTCAATGAAAAAGCGGATATCCGCTTAATGCAGAGATTTCACAGGCCTGAAACTACTAAACTAGTATTAACAAGGGAATAAAATGGCCGACCTTTAAAGACAGACTCCAAGACAGGGGCAGGCTTTGGTGACAGAAAGATCTTCTTGGCGTGTTTACTGAGGGCCCCGCCTTTCTCTCCGGGGAAGATGAGCTGACGTAGGAAGCGGGCCCGATCTCTGATGTCGTAATTCTGGTCGTACTTGGCCAAGTTCAGCACGTATTGGAATAGCAGTTTGGTCTAAAAAATGGTTGAGAAATTAAATTGAAAAAACACCTCAATTATAAAGAAGATTTGCTGCTGCTTGATAACGTTTCTAAACATTCATTTGGCATGAGAGAAGTCTTCCAATTCAATTTACTTCTTTTCCTGAAGGATAAGTCATCCTTGATAGAACTTTTCTCAACACACCATAAAATTGATTTTAGTTTTAATTTTAAAAAAGTACAGTATAGGCCCTTCAAATTAAAGTTATTGCCTTTACAAATTTAACTTCATTTCTCAGTAAAGCAAATGCATTCTTCATGAATGGACCTATTTTTACTCCAAATCAGAGCTTCCATTCAGAGTTTTTTAAACAAATCTAAATGTCAAGAACGAAGGGCAAACATGACTGAAATAATAATTGGCTTTTTCCTTAGACAGAAGTGTTATAAATACTGTATACTTAGGGCTTTCCGAGTCCTGCTGAAAACAAATAATAATAGACTGTGCAAGTCTCGCGCAAATCGGGAAAACACGTCAAACGAAGAACTTCTTTTTTTTTTCTTCAAAAAATCAAATCTTTGTTTTAAATTATATCTAATGACAAACTCTGAACAACAAAAATACTCATTACATGTTTATACACTCAGTTTTAGTTTTTATAATTGAAACAAAATTAAAACTCTGGGACAAAGATGCTTATTTGATCTTAACTTTTCAGAAACCCCTTACGCGGATTCGCGATGGTCACACGGGTGTAAAATTAACGCTTGACGCAGTTTATAGAGGATGCTGACGCCTCAACAACCATAGACTGCAATGAAAAGGCTTCCCGTTGAAATTACAACATCTGGCGATTATCATCGCGCATCCAAAACAAGCGTTTACATAAGTTTTTTGATCGGAGGTGAGCACAATATTCTTTGTTTTTTGCAGGAGGTGAGCACAATATTCTTTGTTTTTTGCAGTAACTGGAAGCCGAGGTCAAGTTTAATTCTCGGGTTTTCTTCGATCTATTGTTGAATTGATTTTACTTTCATATTTTTTACAACTAAGTATTACATTCCCAACAACATATATATTTTTCATCGTCAAAAACCACGTTAAACTAAAATAATTGACAAAACAAAATCTTGCCCACGTAAATCTCCATATGATTGGGACCACAATGGTCCGGAAGTTCAAATATGTGCGAGACTTGCACAGTCTATTCCCAGGCATACTACAAGCATTGGATTTAAAGCCATGACCCCCACATTCTAGAGCAGATGTCTTAATAACTAGACCACTGAGCGTGTCTTGTGACTAGAGGCCAGTTTGGACTCTGTAATTAGAGAGCGTCTCAAAAGTCGTGCACGTTCTAAGCAAAAAAGAACATTTCCATAGGCATATGCCTGCAATCCAGTGGACCGCCAGAACGTTCTGCTGTACTGCGACAATGTGCCAATAGAATGTTCCAGCAGTCAAATAGACCACACCATGCACTCCAGCTGAAATGCTTAAAGGCACTGTACACGTTTGGTAATTACTCAAAATATATATTAGCTTAAAAAGTTACTTGGTAATGAGCAACAGACAGCTGTTGATAGTATAAAACATTGTGACAAATGACTCCCTCTGAAGTAACGTAGTTTTTGAGAAAGAGGTAATTTCTCACTAAAATAATAAAAGACTTCAGGCCTGAAGCCTTTTATTCCTATCTGAAAGTACACAAATTTGTACAACAAGGGTGTTTTTTCTTTCATCATTTTCTAGCATCTTCGATGACCAATTGAGCCCAAATTTTCACAGGCTTGTTATTGTATGCATATGTTGGAATACACCAAGTGAGAACACTGGTCTTTGACAATTACTAGACGTGTTCAGTGCCTTTAACTGATCTATTCAGACTGCTCCTACCGATCGCACTTTTCAGACGCTCACTTGGCAGCAGGTACCGATATATCTCAAATACCTGTTTGGAGTTGGTAAGATAAAGCTTTGCTCCTAGATTCAAGATCTGCATCTTGACGATGTCTTCCTCATTAGTGAAATCTTTAGCCATCTTGCGGAGGACATCTGGAGCGATCCTTGGCACCCTGTCAGAGTACTCCCCAATCAGCCAGAGGATGCTGGCCCTCGCCATTGGCACCTGTGACAGAGAGAAAAAGAGAGACAGACAGACAAACAGACAAACAGAAGTGTTAATGAAAATATAAACTAAATATTGAACAGTGACCAAATAAAACGTCTTTAGGTTTTGAGGCATTGCATGGTGAGGTATCACAGACCCACGCTCCTGGGTCAGTCTTCACGTGCGCGATCGACAGCGCTCCTCGATCATTTTGGTGTATTTTATTTATAATTCTACCGTAACAAGGCAGATAAATAACATTGGTTATGTAAACGTTGGCACAGATCACACATAAGCAAACGTTTCTTGTTTTGGGTTTATTTTTTACGTTCCGTGAAAAACACGAAGCGCTTTTGCCTCCATTGTACACAATGCATTGGCCCATTTGAACATAACTCATGACGACTGCTGGACTCTAGGACGACTGAGATGTAGGAATACTTTGCTTGTCACTAGTATTGAGAATTTGTAACAAAAACATGTTGCGCACAGAGCGATTGTGGTCAAATTCTCCCTACCCCGTGACACTTATTTTCGGGATCGCAGAATGCACGTGTGCACCTAGGTGGCCGAGCGCCTAGGATTTAATGTCACCCATAAGTTATCACGGAAATTTGGCCAGCGGTTAAAAAATGTCGCGTGCGATATGCGCAAAGGACTATGGGGCGATTTTACGTACAAAATAATGTGTGTACATCACACACATGTTGACTTCATGTAAACACAGTCACATCGTCATAACGTGCGTTTGTAAGTAGGGCATGATTCAACTCACGAATGCATCGACTCATCTTTATTGAGGGATTGATTACAGTAAATACGTAGTAGGTGGAAACTGTGATTGAAATTGTCATTAATTGTGGGCTGCTTTTAGAGTTATCCTTTGTTTTTTATCTATGATTTCTCTTGACAAAACTATTGTATATTTTAGTAATCATAAACTGAATATATGCTGTTACACAAGTCAAACAAATTGAGCTCCTGGACAATCTAAGAAGAGTGATTTGAGGAGCTCAAATTGAGCTCCTGAGTATTCTCAGGAGAGCGATTAAAAGAGCTCCTTGTATTTCTATAAACGAAGGTCTGGTATCAATATATTTGGTTTGCGGTAACACCATGTGATTG
Organism: Plazaster borealis; assembly: GCA_021014325.1. Taxonomy (NCBI): domain Eukaryota; kingdom Metazoa; phylum Echinodermata; class Asteroidea; order Forcipulatida; family Labidiasteridae; genus Plazaster; species Plazaster borealis. The sequence goes on along the minus strand of CM037459.1, from coordinate 11,527,686 downwards.
TATCTACTTTGCTGTCTAGATTATTCGTGTAAGAACTGGTCTTTCTGTTATTACACTATTGCACAGTAGATTTTTGGAATTCAGGGGGAAATTTTAAAAAAAACTGTCCTGCTACGGCATGCACTTCTAACTTTTGGCTTAGTGGATCAAATGGACTTCACTGTCACTTCAACTAGCCTGCTCTAGTCATCGTGGAAGAATCAGGCTGTATTTTATGCGCCTTGCCGTCAGCCAAGCACTTGTTGTTTGTTCAACACCTTGGACTGTCAACTAACACTTTTAGTTATAATTCCGTGTGGTTCTTGGGGGGGGGGGGGTAACATCACACCAATGCACTCATTCATTCGTTCGACTTTACATATTCAATCGCATGATTTCGTCCACAATAAATCATTGGGAACAATTTTCATAGAACGGATGGGCTACAAAAATCCGAAAGACACAACAATTTTTTTTTTTTCAAATCCAGAAATCCAGAAAAATCTCATCCCTGCTATTAACTATTTTTATTAAGGAGCAACACTAGCCCATTGGTAAAGTCAGACGTACCGTGATGGCATCAGCCAGCTTAGCCATGTGACGGATAATCTCCTTATGCTCTGTAGGATTCATCTGCAGTAGTTTCTTGATCACTACTACGCTCTCCGCAACCACAGCCTCTGCAGATGACCAAAGAATACAAATTAGTGCTAGTCATTTACATGTACTCACTTTTCTAACAGTTGCCTCACTCAACTCAATGCAGAGCTAATTTCAAGCATGTCAGTTAAAACCCCACCTTTTTTAGCAACATCATTTAAATTCACTTTGTATCTGCCCTCCATATGAAGTATTACCTGGGCTTAATTTAATAGAGCTTCTTAAGCAGATAGAAATTTTGCTTAGAATTTTTCTGCTTAGCAAAACAAAATAAGCGGGATACCAGTCACAGATGCTAAATGCACATGTGACATGGTATTTTGGCTGATAACCTTATTCTGGTATTAGTGTAATGTTGCTGTGCTGAGCTACTTTTTCTGCTTAACCCTAGACCTCCCAAATTCTTCTGTACCCTCTTTGCTAAAATGAATGATTCAGAAGGACTGAGGGCTGTAAGCCCAAATAACAAATTGCTTATCACTGGGTTAGGCATTCCAATCTTATCCAAGTTATTTAAGTCCAAACATGTTAGTGTGAAGTGACACAGGGGAGTAGAACATTGAAGGACTGAGGCTGAGGTCACCTGTAGGCAAGTGGACCTGGGGGGTAAGGCAGCTCAAGAGCCCCTACACATTTGACTTTCTCAATACATTAATGTACTGAATGAACAATTATCAGCAAAGTTTTTGGATTTCAGAAATGGGAAGGGACGAATCGACCTCTTTCAAAAAGGGACAATGCCTTACCGTCTCTATTTGACATGAGCCCCATCAGACCATTCATGCAAGAGTCCGTCACCTCAGAGATGTTACTGGCGCACCTCCCTATAGCCTGAATGGTAGCTGCCACAAAATCTTTGTCTGAGCTCGTCACATAGGTCTGAAGAAAACGATATAGGGATGTTTAGTGGAGACGGGTTAGGAGGGGATGAGAACAGCATGTAATGTTTCAAATATATTTTTATCTGTAAAAAATTACTTAATTCGGCCTCTGGCTGCCATGACGATTTTTTTCTTCAATAAACCATTTAAATTCAATTCAATATGCAGGCCTTTTTAAAGGCATTGTACACGTTTGGTAATTGTCAAAGACCTTTGTTCTCGCTTGGTGTATCCCAACATATGCATAAAATAACAAGCCTGTGAAAATTTTGGCTCAATTGGTCATCGAAGTTGCAAGAAAATGATGAGAGAAAAAACACCCTTGTTGTACAAATTTGTGTGCTTTCAGATAGGAATAAAAACTTCTTGCAAGAAGTTTTTATTATTTGAGTGAGAAATTACCTCTTTCTCAAAAACTACGTTACTTCAGAGGGAGTCGTTTGTCACAATGTTTTATACTATCAACAGCTCTCCGTTGCTCGTTACCAAGTAAGTTTTTATGCTAATAGATATTTTGAGTAATTACCAAACGTGTACAGTGCCTTTAAAGATAATCTGCCGTTGAGGTAAAAACAAATACGTTGTCTACGTCAACGTGTAAAATATAGAAATATACTTTTAAATTAACACTGAAACTACTATATAAAAGCTCATGCAATGTAAATTTTAATTTTGGTAATTTTTAATCTCAAAAGTCCAGATTTCAAATAGAGGGTTGGGGGAGGGCACTGGGGAGGGGGGGTCACGTAATTGGTCTCTAATTGGACGCTATCATCTCACCTGTAACTCTCTGAGAATGGTGGCAATGCTGGTCTCGCCGGCGATGTTAGTCAGGATCTCCAGCTTGAGGAGACGGATGTGCGTGGGGTCACTCGATCGCACAAAGAAACTCTTGAGGAAGGGCTCAAACATGCCACGCCTCTTGGCACTCATTGTGGCAATGTTACTCAGCACGATGGACTGCACTTCCCTGAGAATCGATTCAAAAACATGATACAGTTTATGTTGTATTTGTTTGGAAAAATAATCTAATCATAAGGAATTCAACAAAAACATTAATTAGTTTATTGAGATTTCTTTTGATTACACCACTTTAGGAAATCTCTTAAATGGTCTGTATATGTTTGGTAATGACTCTAAAAATTAATGGCAAAAAAAACGTACTTGGTAAGAAGTACAGCAGCTTTGGATAGTAAAATGAATTTTGAGAAACTTTTCACTTAGAATTACTGTGGTTATGGAAAAAGATATCACTTTTTATCCCCCAAAATTTGAATCTGAGAAGCGTTACTGACAGTAACATTTCTCAGATTGTGTATTCCAATTGCAGATTTTTCTTCCTGCATGACATAACCGCTCCAGATTTTCGGCAATATCTCAAAAATGCTAACACCTTTTGAAATGAAATTTTTACAAGTTAGTTTTATGGTATATATCTACAACTACATGTATATAGGATTAAAACAAACAGTGGGTTCCAATTACCAAACGTATACAATCCCTTTAAAGATGTGTGCCATACTACTTTGTCCATATGCCATGTAAACATTTGTAAATAATAAATAACAAATCAGCTGAAACTATACTTTCCCTTTATATATTTGTAAAAATTTAGTTTATTTTAAATAGTCCTCCCTGCAAGCACACTCAACAGGCCTTTCTCATGATGTGACGTCACTGGAGGGCCAAGAAATGTAACCAAAGCGTTTCGACTTCATTGCTACCATGGTATGCAAAGGAAATTTTATGAAATCCATACAAATTGTAATATTAGGACCTTACAGTGCTGAACCGACAAAAAACAGGCCAACAAAAATCAGCCACTCTCGTATTAATGAAGTCTAATACCCAACTCATCTCCTTCGCTCTTTCATCCACCATGCAATGCCTCAAACACATATTATAAATAATGACAACAAAATGAAATAAATAAAGAATAATTACCTATGGCTCCTAAGTAGTCGAACCAGTGGCTTAGCAATCACTCCGACTTCATTTTTGGGGGCTAGATGATGATACATCTGGGCTACTGCCATCACAACCTAGGCAAAAAGAAAAGTACATGTATATCCTCCAAAAGTGAGACAATTAATTACTTCATCTTCACACTACAGCCTATCCTATTAGTAAGTCAATACGTCACACATGCACGCATCCACTGTATGCACAAGGTAGTGGCTACTTTTGGCTCCATTTCATATGACAGAAACTGATAATTCTGACAAGACCTGGAGTCCAAAAAACTATTGTTTGCATGCATGAATTCCCAAAGAAACCCTTGCATTTCCTATAATATGGGGTTGTTGTAATCGTTGGAGCCAGGTTATGTGAAGTGGGCGTGGCTCACAGTGGAACTAAGGGACCTTGTCAAAATTAGTCCAGGACAACCAGCGGAAAAGTACCGTCCAGGACAAGGTTTTTGTCCCCGCTGTTAATTAATTCATCTTGTTAGAAATTGGGTGTCGGAGAAACCATGGGAAAAGTTCACAGTGCCTTTGGTTACATTTGTTTACAAACCGCAGACTTAGATTGCTATCAACTGGAAAACAAGCAGGGGGTCTCTACATGGCTCACTATAATCAACTCCTATACACATCTTAGTTAAATACAAATGACCTCCAAACCTTCTAGATCACTCCAAAACTGCCCAATTTTCATGGCTCTGTTTACCGCCAAATTCTGCGCTTGTGATTACCATTCTTCGCTTACAGGGCAAGCCCGAATTTCTGCGCTAGCTGTGTTAAGCGAAGAATGCCTAAAAACGTGGACTACGCACGTGCACGAGCATATATTCCCTGCTAACCTGTGAAATGCGCTTGGCAGAGCGCGGAATTCCCTGCTTCCATAAGCGCTGATTCTTTGCTTACGGTAAGCAGAGCCATGAAATTGGGCCCAGGTGAATTGGGTCAATATTGGATTGGTATTTTTACTTCAATACATTCTTACTCTGGATGAAAGATGGTTGGGACTTATACCAGACTTACACATGTAACGGAGCATCTCAAAAGTCGGAACAAACAGTCAGTTCCACTAGGAATACCAGCGCAATCCCCCGGGCATACGCAAACGGTCCGTAGGGACAGAGCGGAACGTTCGGCTGGGAATATTTCTCTGGAGGATTGCTACTTGTATGACCTTTATAATCAGTGAGCTTAAAGAATGAAACTAATAGAGTTTTTTTTTCTAAACTACCAAGTGTTTAACTTCTATGTAAGGTTTGACCCTTAAGAGTTAAAACTTAGATATAACTTGGCCCCCAAAACCTTACATGGACTAACTGCTCTGGGCTCAGCTTCATGTCAAACACATAATTCTATGGGCTGTACAGCGCCATGAAACTTGGCACTAAACTGGTGATTCTCTGTTCACTACGGCATCATACATGTAGCAGTTTCCCCCCAACCCACACAGCTCCAACTTTGAAAAGTCCGGTTAGTGTCTTTTACTTACAGCAGAGTTCCTGCTCTGTAGCAGTGGTTTAACACTCCTCAGAAGTAGTCGGTGATCGGTGTCCATCACGTACGGCTTCTTGACCGTTTCATCCGTCTCCTTATTAGCATCTTCCTCTTCCTCCTCCTCCTTGTCACTGTCCGAGCCGTAGAAAGACTTCTCATTCTGTTCTTGGATTACATCCTTGCAGAAAGAGAAAAGTGTGAAATCAAGTGAAAGTCTGATTACGGACATGGCATAAGGGGTACCACTTGATATTAATAATAATAATAATAATAGGTTCTTATATAGCGCACAAATCCTAGGTGCTAGATCGAGGCGCTGTGAAGATGGAACATGAGTTAGAATAGATACAGTTCTGTTTTGAGCAATTTCTTATATGTAGCAGTTGAGGTAGAAGAGCAGATGATGTAGGGAAGATTGTTCCAAAGGCGGGGGCCAATATAACCCTTTCTGTAGCTACCCTTGCAATTGTACTGAGAAGTTACAAAGCACTGATAAAGGTATGAGAGAAATGAGTTGGAGAAATAAGTCAGAAGGCTACACTTACTGCCTTGTTGGGATCCAGGAACTGCGTCCTGGAGTACCTCGTCAGCATGTTGATGATGACGATCTGCCCCCACTCCTCCACGTCAATCAAGAGGTTGCACAACTTGCGAAAGTTTTTATGGATGAGGTCAATCCTGTCTGGACAGACCTCCTCGAAGGCGTTCACGACGCTACCAGCAACAAGCTGATTCACACAGAAGAAATAGATTCATGAAGATTGTGTATTACTGCTTTAAAACCATTTCAGAGATGCCAACATTTCAAATTCAAAAAGAGTAATTTGCCCTCAGACTCAGATTTTATTTTACAATTAGCATTAAACAGACCTATAACATACATGATGTACTAACCTGTTGTTACTGACGAAGAGACTCTTATCAATTGGTTTTTCCCGGCACGCGCGTAAACAACAGGCAACTCTGTTTATTTATCATGACACGACGACACGCTGTTTTCTCATCGCCCCGATATCAACGTCACTATACATGGGGCAATGTGGTTGACAACTGACATAGCTGGTTGCCAATCTTCTAACACATTGTCTACGTGTAAAACGAAGACACCAGCCTAATACTTATTACGCCCAATTAGGCTCTTCTACCGTGGGCGCGTTGTTTTCACTGACACATTACTGCGTATGCGCTGTTTCATGCGCTACAATTCGCACAAACAGTCAGATACCGGATACATTTTAGTGATACGCGTTATGAAAACAAATAGGAGTCAAGACACAACACGTACATTAAATGTTTTATTACTAGATATTTATAAAATCGTAAAGAACGAGGCGAGGATCGTATTATCGTAATTTGATAAATAAATCGTACAAATGACGCCTAAATCGTAAATGTTGGCATCTCTGCCTTTAGAGACCACAGGGGCCACAAGTGGCTTGTACCAAAATAGCGGCCGCAAACGAGCGCAAGAATAGACTTACTTCCACTCAACCAACAATAGGACATGTCCTGAATGGTCATATTCCAGTTTTTCCAATGTTAAAATACTAACTAAATTTCTAAAACAAAACAACAAGTTTTGTTTCATGTTGGTTTTCCAGACACGTATGCCAGAAAAATTGTGGGGAAAAAATCACAAAATTAACCATACAGAGGACAAAAACAAAACAGACGATTAAGACTTGATACACAACAGCCTTGCAGGTCAGCAAGTAAAGTACCACCAGAAACTGAGTGATCCCACCCAGGGGATTGCACCGAGGAAATTATATGCATCGAAATGGGCAATGGGGGCGAGGATCCCCGGAGGGGACCACCCATTTCCGGCCAGCACTGTATTACAAGTTTAGATCATTCACGTACATGCATATGAGGTTAACGATATAACAGAATAACAAGGGGAATTTGTGTCTTATCAAAGGCACTTAACACGTTTGGTAATTGTCAAAGACCAGTGTTCTCACTTGGTGTATCCCAACATATGCATAAAATAACAAACCTGTGACAATTTGGGCTCAATTGGTCATCGAAGTTGCAAGAAAATGATGAAAGAAAAAAAACACCCTTGTTGTACAAATTTGTGTGCTTTCAGATAGGAATAAAAGGCTTCTTGCAAGAAGTCTTTTATTATTTTAGTGAGGAATTTCCTCTTTCTCAAAAACTACGTTACTTCAGAGGGAGTCGTTTCTAACAATGTTTTATACTATCAACAGCTCTCCGTTGCTCGTTACCAAGTAAGTTTTTATGCTAATATACATTTTGAGTAATTACCAAACGTGTCCAGTGCCTTTAAGTGGAATGACTAACATATTTATTTTAACAGTGTGTTTATTTAATGTTGAGAGTCATTTACTTACCGTGGTTTTATCAGCGAGTAGTTTCTCAATTACTTCTATTAGTTGGTCCTTCTGTTCTGGATCAAGGCTTAACAGAGACAAAGAAAAATCTCATCAGTTTGCCATGAATACCAAATAATCCTTTTCATAAAATACGCAAATTACATTCATATGGGCATAAACACCATTGTTCAGTGCAGTTCAGCGGAGGTGGTGTGACTGTACAAAATGGGAAAATCATAAACAATGTGAAGCCGTGTACAAATCGTGCCTGCAGGAAGTCCAGGATCTGTGGCTCTTTTGTAAACATGTGATATCACAGGTTACATGTACATGGTCTATTGACTTCTTCCGAGCCCGGTGGAATTTTAGTGAGTGATGGGTGATGACATTTTTATCATCAGCACAGGTACACGTTTGCAACATCTCCCCTATTTTGAACTGATAAATTTATTGAACATTTTTTGTTGTTTTGGTCGATTAAATAATAATAATAATAATAAGTCTCAACACACACACACACAAGAACCAGGGCCCAATTTTAAAGAGCTGCGTAGGAAAGTTCTAAACTTGCGCGGTTAGATTTCAAAATATTGCATGCAAGTTTCAACTTGCGCGAGCCAAATGCGCGATCTACCAACTTAAATTGGGCCGTGAAATTTGCCCGCTGCGCACAATCATCTGATAGCTCCCTCTTTTGACTCAATTTCCTCAGGCCATGATTAAACGCCACTCGTCGTGTTTATATCGCATGTTTAAACATAGCCAAGTGATCTCCTCTCGACAAATCAGAATGGATGAACTGTTTCAGGTATTTATGAATAATAGATCAACTATGGCCAGCCTGCAATATGATATCATGTGGTGAATGCATCCAAATAGTACACACATGTACAAAGCAATATTAATGTCAGTGCACAGTTGTGCCACCATGCACAACCTGTGCAGTTGAATGCTTTCAAAACGCTGCTGAACTCACTAGAAAATGTTACTTGATAAAAAGTTCAAGTTATAAACCACAAGGGAAACTGACTGGGTAAATTTTAAATAATTTGGGGTTGAACACAGAAAAATTGACTGGAGCGGGATTTGAACCAACGACCGCCGGTTTAACGTTCCGGCACTCTACCAACTGAGCTATCTAGCCCTATGTTGGCCGTCTGCCGTTGGTTCAAATCCCGCTCTTGTCAATTTTTCTTTGTTCAACCCCAAATTATTTGATAAAAAAGATAAATGAATTGTATAGATGTTAATTTTCTATCGAGGATAAAGAATATTAGTTAGTTTTTGCCCTTGCTCTAGCATGGCAAAACTTGTGGGTTCGAATCCCGACCGAGTTATATGCCTGTGGATTTGTTTTCTTCACAGGACTCGAGAAAGTACAGAGTATGCTGTGCGTAATACACATCGGAACTGAAATTGAACCAAACAGTTATAAATGCTTCTCCACAAAACCCAATGATACCTTCCAGTTGACTAAATACAACAATATAAACTACTGTGAATACCTGTAGAGTTTAGGAATGGCATGGGCGGCAGTCTTCCTGACGTAGGGCGACATATCATTGACACTCTCCTTTATAGCCAGCATCATGATCGGTACAATCATCGGTACTCTGATGCTAGAAAGAACACGTAGGGCAGAGGCTCGAATCAACTGATTTGGATCCTAGAATCAAGAAATCGATATCAGTCTATAAGTTATTTATTTATATATTTAATACCATTTGGAGGATTTCCCACCTAGGGTTGACTATTAAAGCTGAGCTGAATGGTAATGTACAAACAGACTAAAGACTGGTTCATTACTTTATAGGGTGATCTTTCACGAGAGGGGATACCTGGACAGCCAAGATGTCACTAGTGAATGTGGTATCAACGTTTCAATTAGAACTCACTCCACGGCAGTGAAGTTAATAACGAGAAGTCCCCTCAATCCACTAAGCAAAAGTAGTAGTCCTGGCCGATTTCCTACCTTCCGCCCAGGTAGTAGTTAATAAGCAGGACAGTTCTTTTCAGAACTAAATAGTCTACCGTATTTCGTAATCTACTCCACAGTAGTAGAATAAATAGCAAGAAAAGTTTTTCAAATTTAAAAATATACACAACAAAGTAGATATATACACATGGTGTTAACGCAAACTGAATATACAAGGATAGGTTTGTGGTAACACTGTGTGATAAAACTCTTTTGAGTAGTGCAGTGTTCTTGCCAGATGCCAGTTAAAACATCCGAGGACCAGTCAGAGTTCTCTCCAAGTGGTCCTGCTGGCTAGATCAGTGCCAATATGAAATATGGACTATTGAAAAAGCCGACGGACTAGTGAAATGACAAGCTAACTGGTCCTGCTGGCTAGTCACTGAAAACGTTAAGGGCAAACCCTGGGAAGAGCAAACAAAGTAAACAGGCTCTTCTTAGAGCCACCATAACTAAAAGAGATTTACGTGGTTTCACCACAAACCCACCCTTAATATTTTATGAGAGTCATACCTTAAGCGCCTTTTGGAATGTACTGATTGACAACAAGGCCAAGTCTTGCTGCTCCTCTGCGTATCGCACCAGGTAAACATACACCAACTTCTTGATCTGCAACAGGGAAAAATTCAGCCCACCACAATACTAGTTAACTCAATTAAGTCACAATCACATGCTACCTAACTTTAAAATTATGCAAGTCCATCCACAGTTCGATAAATTTGCAGCAGACTTCCAACTCCAATTGACTCCCTTGTAATTTCAAGAATCGTCTGTCTTCACTTTTTCAAATGTCACTAATGAGTATAATTTGTTTTTACCCTTACACTGATGTGTTTTAAGCACTGTATACTCAGTACTGTCCCGAGTTCTGTCATGTCTGTGAAAAAAACCCAAAGGCAAATCACTCGGGTGGGATTCGAACCCACGACCTTTGCATTTCTAGAGCAGGTGTCTTACCACTAGGCCACCGAGCTAGCCCGGTGGCTATAGGCAGTTCGAATCCTACATGTATGTGTTAGCAGCGGGTCGCAACGATTTAATAGATGTGAACTCATGAGTTTTACCATAACAAAAAAACACAACAAAAATTTTCTAGTTATGATGGGAATTCTCCTTGCCTTCACTCAAATCCTATGATTATCTCTGGGTTTCACTTTAATAGTATGGCAGGTAGGTGTTGGGATTGTGCCTTCAGTGATACAAGCACGGGAATTGGCACACAGAGTATGTCATGAGAAAGAGATTTGGCTATTGACCCCTTGTGCGACGCGCAGCGCACTTACAGTACACGCGCCTATCCTGTTACCCCATTTTGGGAGTCAAAATGTACACCAAAAAGGTGAAAATGGTAGACACGCATTTTGCGAAGGTGCGTTCCGCATCTGCAAGGGGTCAATAGGGTCATCGCAGCTTTGTCCTTTGAAAAAAACATATGGTGTAATAACAAGCAATGGTGGCCATTTTGCAAACTTTGAAAATTTCTTGTTATTCTACCCAGTACTTTTTCAAAGGACAAATCTACGATGGCCCTATAGCCAAATATCTTTCCCACGACATGATATGACTGTGTGCCAAATTCCACGCTCAAAAGTACAATAGGCACAATCGCCATTTAAAAAAATATACTGCAATGCATCTTTTGGGAAACCGAGTTCATTTTAAAAACAATTCAAGTTGCCAAAATGGACGCCATGCTGTAGTTAACATGAAACTGTGCCAGGTTTCATAGCTGTGTGCAGCATTGCCTCAAAATCAGCGCGCCATGATGGTTGCCAATGTTGCAATGTAAAATCGAATTTCACGCGGAATTTTTTGCGCGCCCATCATGTGCATTTGGGACATACACATGGCTTATTCCACCAAATATTTCTCCTATCTGCCCCACTATAAATAGGATGCTACTTATGTCCTTATCTCACAGTGGTTTCAAGACAAAGCAAACAGACATCTTCTATGAGAAAACCTCTGTTTATTCCACTTTCCTTTTTGACACTTAAGACTTTACCTCAATATTCTTTGAAACGACATTTTTCACAACAGCTGCAAAAAGATCGGATGCATCCTTCCCTTTGGCGATCATCTGAAAGTTTTAAATAAAAGAAGTTCAATGAGTTAATGAGGGTGTGCATAACATTGGTAAGAGTAAAAACATTTGCACACAACTTACATGATATAAAGATGGTCATGGTGGGAAACTCCCTTTGAATTTGTTTTACTTGAAATGCAATAGTTTTTGAAAATAAGTAAAACAATTAGTTTTGATCTTGTAAGTCAAAAACTCAATGTGAAAACATTTATGGTTTTTTCCCACTTTGCTCTTGTGACTCCAATGACCGATTGAGCTTAAACTTTCAGAGGTTTGTTATTTCATGTGTTGGGTCACATCAAGTGTGGATACTGGTCTTTGACAATTACCAATGTTACATATGTGCTTTATTTGCAGGCCTGGAATTTCATCTCTGAGAGGGCAAGGCCATTTTGATTTTGCAAAGGGAACTTCCATTGCAAAATCCTAAAAGTCTATGGGAAACTTTTGAAGGGGCAAGGCCAAGACCGGGGCAACAGAGGATAAGGCCTCCATGGCTTCCATTAAGTTCCAGGCATGAATTGGAAATGTTCTGTTGAGAACAACTTAAACCATTCTTCCCTGCCAAATTATAAACAATGCCTTCCTACCCTCATGCTGGCAACATTCATACAAATTTTGAAGAGTGGGTTCCCTTTCTCTAGTTTTCAATAAACACACCACAGCGCTCTCCCTTAACAGTGGTATGCTGGGTAAGTGCCAGTTAAAACACCTGAGGACCAGTCAAAATTCTCTCCAAGTAGTCCTGCTGGATAGTTCAGTGCTAAAAAGCATCCCTATTTGTTTATATGGACAAGTGCAGAAGCTGATGGACCAGTGAAGGGAAAAGCTAACTGCTTCTGCTGGCTCGTCACTGAAAAAGTTAAGGTCAAACCCTGCACCATCCAATCAAACTGAGAAAATACCATCAAATAAGTTGGTCACCTTTAAACGTACAAATGAAAACAGTTCTTGTCTTGTCAGGGATTTTGTGCACGTTTACAAGCTTATTTGCACTGCAGCAATTGAAATGCCCAATGGTGAATGGTGATGTAGGGTAATCTTCTAATACTAATATTCTTATACTTGGACAGTATTTGAGACAGAATTAGTCCTCTTGAGATTGCAGGGTTCGAATTTGGGGGAGAAATCCACAAGAATGCAGGGCTTGTATGCACAGTACATGTAGCTCAGAATTTTTACTGGACCAGACTTTTGTTTATAAGACCAGAATCAACATGAGAAAATACAAGAAAATGCCATAATCAAAAGGAGATAAAAACAGTTTGAACAAATACAATGTAAACTGTTTTTATTTGACCAAACATTTAACCGAACCATAGGCCTACTCAGCAGAATTAAATGATATATCAGACTCAAACTTCACATTTGAACCCACTTTTTTTTCCTGTCAAGAGTTTACTGGCAAACCCGCTAAAATCACTGGCCTCGGGCCTGCGGTCCATTGTAAATGTCAAACCCTGTGATTGGCACTGGTACAGTGAGGTATGAGCTTAACAATAACTTAGCTTTTAATTGATTAAACTGATCAATTTTTGTTTTGATAATTACCATAACTGTTTGTTGTCTTTCAGTACATTGTACATGTACTGTATATTGTTAGTACTGCTTCTAAACACCATGCACTGTATGTATATTTGCCTTTAAACTACATGACTCATTGACTTTGATGGTTGTAACAGTAACAGGATGACCCTCAGTGCCTGGTACAGATTGGGATACTACATGTATTTTAATAGTTACTTCCGGCACTTATTTAAAACTTTTATTTTTAAGTGCATTTTTTTTCCACTCAAATCCATGTGACCCAACTATAAGGCCATGTCTGGGATACATGTTTAAATATGATGGCTCAATGACTGATGAGCAGAGATTGGTCTATCCATCAATGTGATTCTGTAGTTCAGCAAAAGATTGGGTGGGCGGGGCTTAATAGATTTTTAATTGTTTTGAAACTACGTATTGAATTGAATTGAAAATCCAACAACAAAAGGTGAAAGGAAAATGATTCCATTAATAGGTTTTCTTTCTGGACAATGTAATCCAACATGACAGAGTACTGTTTGAAATGTTGAGTTACCTGGAGTTCTTCCCAGACACAAATATACTATGTGTACTAAATTGAGATTTTGATATATAGGTGATGGTGTTATCACAAACCTACATCTAACACTAACACCTTTTTCTTATCTTTTTCTTCTAATGAGAAATCGCCTTACATTACAAGGCCGGACTGCCACTTCAAGGCGAGGGCTACACTGAACTGATTTGGGCTGTTGACCCAAATCAACTGTCCCAACCTACTCCTGAAGCTGAAACAGGGTTACCTCCTTCATAGTCCGTAAGGATGTAGGCATGGGTATCATCCACTAGGAGCCTGGCTGGAAGAGCAGAATACACTACCTTCCTAACTTTTTACGAAGCAATTTAGTTACATGTAAGTGCCTTGCTCAAGGGCACAAGTGTCATAACTGGGATTCGAACACTACAGTAATCAAACATGTCTTTGAGCAACCTCTTGCTTTTCCCCAAACCTCAGCCTAGGCTCCAGCTCCAGCTTCGTTTGATGTTAAAGCACCATGCAAACTGCACATTGCTCCAAAATTGATAACAGAACCCAAGACGGAGCCAGAGCCCAAGCCTGTAGATTTGGAGAAGGCCCCTGAAGAAGGAAGGTCCCAGACTACCCTTCAGACATTGTTTGTGATACTTACTCCAATAATTCTCTTCATAGCCTCCAGTTTGAGACTGTCTTTGCTCCCATCAAGCATGGATTTGAGGTCTTCATGCCTAAAGACAAGATAAACATCCAAGTTGAAATCATTATTTGTTCAAGGTGTCCACAACAAAAGGGCTATGCAAAGTCGTAGTAGGTGACCTAAGCCTTTGAATTGAAGGACTGGAATTTCATCTTTGAAAGGCAAGGCCATTTTCATTTTGTAAAGGCACTTCCATTGGAAAATCTTAAAGTTTATGGGAAACTTTTGAAGGGGCACCAAGGCCAAGACCAGGGAAACGAAGGCCATGGCCTTTGTGGCCTCTGTGTAAGGCCTGAAATTGGCTTTTCAAGGTTTACCTTTGGATCTGGCAAATAAATGTACCTTGCTACATCTGCCCTTGTTACATATGTGTGTGTGACATCAGGCATGCAACTGTGCGGTCAAAAAAGAGGAAACTTCAAGACCATACAGACACAGCAAGACTTTCCAAGTGTTTTCATTTTCAATTCAATGGCACAGCAGAGAATACAAAAAAACAAGAAAATCAGCTGAAACTGTGCATGCCTAGTCTCTTAAAGGACTACAGAACAGAGCCTGGACTTCACAAAGGCACAGCTCAATGAAATGAAAGGAAATATTAAAGGGGCTGTGTCATCATGATCAAAGCAGGCCTTTGGCTGTACATACATGGAATTATGAACTCTCACACAGTTACTGCACACGCACGCATGCACTCTATTAATATTATAACTGCGTACTTATGAATGTTTGGCATTTATTTATTTGGATTTTGGGTAATGAGTGTTGTCATTAATTTTTATTAAACAATTGACTCGCATTGTTGATTGAAAAAGTGGCAGACACTCACAGTCACACTCACTCAATCACAGAGTGTGAGATATTCAGTTTTTCCCTATCAAATTATTAAAGTAGGCAAGAAATCTTTATTACATGTACATGAAACGAATAAACAATACCAAAATGTTGGTTCAATTAAGAAGGTGTCGGCAATAGAAGCTTCATCATTAAGCTTAATGCAAGAAAATGGTCATAATCTGACAATGACATTTACTGAATATTGAACGTACTTTTTGTAGTCTGCAGCAAAAAATCCTCCGCTGGCAGGATCACTGGCAGTGTCTGTATCCGCTGGAGCTGTTGACGGGGTCTTCTCGTTGGCATACGACCGCTGTTCAGAACTATGATGAGCCATTGTATTTATGTTTTCGTAATCCTGAAAAGGATATGAAACGAAATAAATAAGCACTATCAGAAACAAATTTCCCGACACAACATCAGGGAATTCTGCCTGTGATGTGTACACGGTGGTAAACTAGCACTGACTGCCTGCTGATCAATAAATCGATCGCAGAAACCAAATTATTAGAAACGCATTGACATCAACCTCGTTTGCATAAAATTACACTTTAGATCGTTCTTATCTCGTCCCCGTGTTTTCATTAGAGTTAGGAACTTAAAGCGAAGTGAAATGTTAAAAAAACCTGGGGAAAAGGTGATTGAACAGGCTGTTTACCTGCGTAGATTCCCTAAACGTTTAACCTTTGACATAATCGCTAGTTCCAGTAAAAACAAAAGTGGGATGGGCGCGCTGTGAGTGTTTTTAATCATCAGAAGAAGCAACGTATTGGTTTTTTCTCAGATTTTATGTTTAACCCAAAAACATCATCCTTTTCTTTTGCTCATTTGATAAAGTATGCCTACATATTCTTTGTTGTCTCTAATTTTCAGTGGACTTATTCTCAGGTATTTGTCAAAACAAAAACAGTATTCAGAAATCAGTGCCTTGATTTGGGTTGGATGCACATTATGTCACATCATCACTGATTCAAGTATTGAGAATGAAAATCTGGTAAGACATTTCTAATCCGGATGCCAGTTCCACAATCTTAGTTCAGGAGGACTTCAATGTATTGTTTTATATACCGTTGCAATCGTATTGTCACCCGCTCTTCTCACTCGCATGCTCAGGATGGTCTGTCAAAACAAAATATGAGATTGCAGTTCCCCCTGCCCCGGCCGCGATTTTTTTTTTTCCCAAACGACATTGCAATGATGACCTTTTTTGTTATGATTTTGATGGGTTTTTTTTCGATCTGAATGCGGATGTTGGAAAAAAATAAAATATAAAAAAAAGGAAAATAAAAAAAAAGTTTGGGAAAACAAAAATCGCGCCCCGCCCCTCGCAACTCGAGGGCCCAGCATTTTTGGAAAATTTGTATTTCATTTATTAATCCGAATTGACTAAAATAAAATAATGATAATAAATGACAGTAATAATAATATTAATGGGTCTATGTATACATCTTTTAAAACAAATGGAATTTTTAACAAATTTAACAAGTCTGCTGTGCCGCGGCCGCCTCATACTTTTTTAGGAAACCAGGGGATCGGAGTTTAGAAAAAAAATGCTGTCATCTAGAGGGCGGTATTCTCTTCCCACGCATCGCATGCACGGCTCTCAGTTTTGGTCCACAATTCCCGTCTTTGGGTTGGAGGAAAACATGATATCAAGGGAATAAATAAAATTCCACGCAATTTTTAAGGTGGTGATTTTATTGTATGTTGTCCCATTTATCGTCCTATTGTTGTGGGTAGCGCCTACGAGCTTTCACGCGCTAGCTACACATGTAGCTAAAATTAGAATGACGTAAACCACGCGCATGCCCATTATCGCCACTAACCGCCATCTTCTCGTGACTTATTTATAGACGGTCTAGTCTATTGAGAACTCGGGTAACGGGAATGAAATAACGATATTCATAATTAAATCTCTCTTTCTTATTCATTCTTCTGGTTCGTATACAACCAGAATATTTAAACGTAACTGGTGAACACATAGTATGACAGATTACGATAGCAATCCTTTTGCTGATCCCGAGGCCGCCAATCCTTTCCAGGTGAGTTTGGTTAATAAATTGAAAATGTGAATGCCGTTAGTTTGCCTTTGTGTACGGGGGGCCTTTGCCGGTGAGATGGTCGGGGGAGGCGGCGGCCACGTACCGTCTGGTTCAGTTGTTTTGTGGGCGTCGGTGAGTCGTTTTCCAATTGCTATGATGCGTATGCATCTTTCTTTGGTGTACAAAAAGAATTGTTTTGGCTGGCCAATTAAAAAACTGTGTCAGTGTGCCTGTATTTATTTCTATAAAAATATAGTATTAGGCCTATTTGATGAAGTCAAGACATGCATGACATGTAAATTAATTTGTTGGCAAAAAGAAAGGTAGGCTACATTAAATTGTAAAAAAAAAAATATATTTTTTGCATTTATTTATTTTATGTTACTGTG
Source organism: Plazaster borealis (assembly GCA_021014325.1). Lineage (NCBI taxonomy): Eukaryota > Metazoa > Echinodermata > Asteroidea > Forcipulatida > Labidiasteridae > Plazaster > Plazaster borealis. The sequence continues at coordinate 11,510,284 of CM037459.1, read as the reverse complement.
TTACGTCACTGTGTTAGTGTACTGTTTTCTAGTCTAGTGTGTGTTGGTTCATTGACATTGGATTTCTGTATTTTATACCATTGGGTCAGTGTGTCATAAACTCATTAGTTGCGATAATCGTAACCCTCCTCCCGACGGTCGGAACGACCGGAGGGTTACGAGCCATCCCGTTATGGAAAACGGCAATCTGGTCCAACACGTACAATTTCGACAGCTAGTCAGCAGATTTGCTCCATTTTTACCACTTTTGAAAATCTAGGAACACGAACTTGGTGTTTTGAGTGATAGGGACGGATTCATTAGACATCGAGGATCAAATTCGTGTTCCTAGAATTTGTGTCATGATTTTCAAAAGTGGTAAAAATGGAGCAAATCTGGTGACTAGCTGTCGAAATTGTACGTGTTGGACCAGATTGCCGTTTACTGTAACGGGATGGCTCGTAACCCTCCGGTCGTTCCGACTGTCGGGAGGAGGGTTACGATTATCGCAATAAACTCATATGCATGGTTGTTACTGTTAGTGAAAAATGTGGTAAATTCAATTACACTATTTTTACTGTTTGTTACAAATGAGATCATGACTTGAGTATGGTCATGTTTGTTTAAAACTAGTGTTGTCGTCAGGTCGACAAGGCCAAGCATAGAGAAAGGACGGCAAGGGGACCTGTATATTAATTCTCTGTCAGATCTCTGATCAGTAGTCCAGTGTGCAGTGAAGTTGGTCATGTTGGTACGTTATCATCTCTAAATTAAATGATTGATAAAGTATAAAACAACCTGATTCTTGGAGTACCATACTGCATACTGGAGTACTGCATACATGTCAAAGTAAATCTACACTTTCTTCTTTGTATGGAAAGATTGCAACAAAAAAGTTAATTTAATGTTTGCCTTTTCAGACCTTCTTGAATGTTGATACATACATGTATCATGCAGGATGGCTTTGTACTCCTAGTTCTACTCCTAGAACTTAGAAGTAGAACTACATGTATGATGACCTACATGTATGGGGAACGAACCTCTAGTTCTAGGAGTAGGCTTTGTACAAGTACATTACATGTAGTATTCAAAGGTGTTTTTTGTAATGTTTAATACATTGTTGTACTACAGTACAATGTTACAAAGTACTAAAAGCTAGGCTAAGATGAAGGAATAACTTTGCACAAGCTATATCAGTTTAATCATGAAGGAATGAGCACAAATTGTTGGAGTGAGCATGGGTTCAAATTTTGAATGAAAGAGCCAAAGTGTTGGTGCGTCTGTCACAGGCGCACTGATCCAGATCGCATGGGACGGGAGGGCCAAAGGCTCGCACTTGTACTGCCAGAGACTACGACTGGATTGAAGAAAGCTGGATGCGTCCCTCACAAAGTGGTAAAGATGCTCCTGATGCAGCTTCCTTCAATACCAAGCTGACGGCTCCTTCATCAGGTCAAAACTCAATCTGAGTCTCAGATTTCACATTTATGACAAACATGATTTCGTTGCTTGGGCTGTATAAACACATGAATGCTTTACAATGTGTTTAATTGTTTGTCGCATGTAATCTGTGCTTAAAGGGATTGTATACGTTTGGTAATTGGAACCTACTGCAGGCCTGGAATTTCATCTTTGTGAGGGCAAGGCCATTTTCATTTTGCAAAGGGCACAAGTTTCCATTGTAAAATCTGAAAGTCTGTAGGACACTTTTGAAGGGGCACCAAGGCCAAGACCAGGGGCAGCGGAGCGGGAGGCCATGGCCTCCTTGTAATTTCAGGCCAGCCACTGGTTGTTTTAATCCGGTATAGTTGTAGACAGTGTTGTAGATATACCATAAAACTAACAGGTTCTGTGAAAATTTCATTTCATAAGGTGGTAGCGTTTTTGAGATATTTCCGAATATCTGGGGAGAGCAGTTATGTCCACGCAAGAAGAATAATCTGCAATAGACTGTGCAAATCTCGCGCATATTTGAACTTCAAGGACCATTGTGGTCCCAACCATATGGAGATTTACGTGGGCAAGATTTTGTTTTGTCAATTATTTTAGTTTAAACTTTAACGTGGTTTATGACCATGAAAAATATATATATGTTGTTAGGAATGGAATACTTAGTGATAAATATGTTCTGAAAGTAAAATCAATTCAACAATAACAAAGAAAACCTGAGAATTAAACTTGACCTCAGCTTCCGGTTGCTGCAAAAAATTAAGAATTTTGTGCTCACCTCTGATAACAAAACTTATGTAAATGCTTGTTTTGGATGCGCTATGATAATCGCCAGATGCTGTAATTGCAACGCGAAGCCTTTTCAATGCAGTCTATGGTTGTTGAGGCGTCAGCGTCCTCTATAAACTGCGTCAAACGTTAATTTTACGCCCCTGTGACCATCAAAACTGATCAACAAACTGATCACACCCAATCTTTATTCACCGTAAAATTCATGTTTGAATTGAAAGTGAGACTGCTGTACTACATGTAACATGTAAATTGCAACTTCTTCAGACTACAATGTAACACGGAACTGTACACATTAAGTGCTCACATATCATTTCCTGGCAGCAAGAATAAACAAAAATCTTCACATTTATATTGGTATGTACGTACTGTATTGGTACAATGTATCATTATTTGAAAGCGAGGTTGCTGCAAAGCGCAAACAGCCAAATTTATTCTGATGGACAGGTGGAACCTACATTTTGTAAAACTACAAGACAAGAAACACTTCTATCTACAGTTCAGTGGTCTCCCTTTCAATGGTCCGCTGGCCAAATTAATGCTAGTTAAAACACCTGAGGACCAGTCAGAATTACTGTTGTACTTGTACCTGAAACCTCCGAAAAGTTGTATATTTGTACTTAACCCATCAGGACTTAAAATGGCAAACAAATCTTGTGATTAAGACTCATGCTGACAGTGAAAACCAATGTGGCATTCTCATCTCCATGGGAACCATCGAATTGACATACTGATGATAGAGTAATTGACCTTCAGCAGGAAGTGCGTGAATGCCAGCAAATAGCAGTATGAGTTTCATTAATTAGTAAACCAATGCACAATAGTCACAATAATGATGACAAAAACGAATTTTACAAATTCTTTGATACAAGAAAACAATACTTGTTTTGTTATTATATCTCTGTATGAAATATTTTCAATATCTTTCCATGATGCAATTCAATAAATTCATGTAGGAACAGTCAATTTACATAATTGTTCACAACCTAAGTGACAACATTTTGTTAAATAAATTGGTGGAGATTATCAGATTATAGATTATTATTCCAGCATGGACTAAGAAGGAAAACAAAATTCAACATGTTCGATATGGGTTTTTATAATTTATACATTGATATTGTATATAATATCATATTGTTTTACAGAAAAGTTGCATAAAATGTTGTATGTAAAAGGAAACAAGCAGAACACTGAGGCCTTTGCAGTTGAAATAAGTCAAATAAAACTGGGCAAAGTTTCCTGTATTTTAAAAAGGATGTTCAAAGCAGTAAAGGGGTTGAGTATTCGATACGCTATTGTCACAGACGAATATTTTACGTGTACAACCATGACAACGCGGTGTGGTACATGTACATGTAGGGCCTATACTGTACATAGTGCAGTAGTACGCATTTAATGATTAATTTAAAAAAAGGGGCACTCCCGTGGCACTTTTATGAAAAAGCTGTTTTCAGGATTAATCTCAAATTTCTACCATGGTCAGATTCATTTTCTTAAGTGCTCCCAGCACACCAGGAATAAGCAGTTTGTATTTTCTTATTTCACTAGTGTACAGTGGTTACTTTGACATGTATGGACGTATTTTATTTGTTAAATACAATGTACATGTAGTAACCAGGGATTAAATTTGCCTTGCCCTTTTCAGTGTATACTAACACTAGCAGAGATTTGATGTGCCTGCCAGTGGTTGTAATAATTCAATACCAAACTGAGTACTGACAGTCCCAGCTACAGGTACTACATGTATGTAGCCCAAACCCTCTGGTGACGTGTCCTTATTTATGGGATCCCGGTTGAAATCAGAACATTGTTGCTGAAAGATATAGGCCTACTGTATTGGGAAAAATTCATGTGTAGCTTTTAGCTTTATGTATGAATTGCCATGAGTCTGGGGAATAAAACCATTGACACTAGACACAGTATGTGCAGAGTGGTTTTGACTATAAATGGTAAAAATGTAAGACTTTTCAAGAGAGACTATAGATGGCAGCAGATATGCACTGTAAATTTTACATTTTCAGATATCTGAGCATGGGGTCTTTGTAGAGAGTCTGTGAAATCTTTACTAAATTTCACATGATTGACACACCTACAGTACAAATTACATACATAACAATACTTTTTGAATGTGATGCTCTGATTTCCATGTTCCCACTGGCAGGTTTGCTTGGGATGCGACATGTAATGGACATGACAGGTGTAGGCTTACAATGTACTGTACATTGTACAACTACAAGTCAATACAGTACATGAATGTACAGTACATTTGTACATTACCAAAATAAATTGTATCCGAAAGACAAGGAAGACCTGTCATAAAGAGACCGTTTATTGCAGTTTTATCTATAAGGGACTTTTATGGGGAAACTTCAATTCCTGCAGGAATACCTCAAGGGGCACAAAGACCATGACCAGGGGCATGGAGGCAGATGCCTCTTTTGCCTCTGTGGAGTAGCGCGCATAGCAGGCCTGTGGAGGGCACTGCCACTGACTAATTGTGGTCATTTGTATTATTTTTGACAAAAGACCTTCATGTACATGTACCACCAGCATTACCAGGTTGACTCATCCAGGGTAAACATGGATCACTGCTATCACATGATGCCTGACAATCGGGTAATATTACTAAATACGATGTACAATATACAAAATAATTTATTTTCAACAATATGTTTTGTTGACTCAAGACAATCATTCCGTGTTGGTATGTGCACTTGGAGAGTCCCAGACGAGCCACAAACCTCAGGTGACTACTCTCAACATATGTTCATGTATCATTACAATACAAGTGTGTTGCTTACTCACTTTGTGAGTTTGTGACTAGATTGTATGTATCGATCAATACTCAGCAATGTGACATACATGTACTGTACAAAGTACCTGAAACATGTGAACAAACACTACCCACTATGTAGAAATGCAGTAATGTTGAAACAATTACTCTACAATTTGTATTACACATTCGACCCCTTGCATGTTTTGCCTCCTGTTGCAGCATGATCCTTTTTTTATGCTGTTCATCTTGGTCATGTTGGTTAAAGAAGCCCTACTGGGCAATCTGGAGCATTCTAAATGGTTTTATCTTGATGATTTTTGTGAATTTGATGCAATATTTTTTTGTGAATCGGCGAATTTTGTGCGTATCGGCACGCAATTCGCGCATATCGGCCCGATAGGCTAGCTTGTGCAAGGGGAGAACTCTGGTACTGTACCAGTAATTTATGTCACCTCATACACGTTGGAATGTCACCACAAAAGAATAGTTTGCTTATTTATTTTCTTCTGATTAAAGGAGAAAATAGAAATAACTGTTGCAAACTGCTTACCAACCAAAAGGACCCACGTAATGGTACATAATGCGAAAAATAGTTAATGGCCTGACGTTTCAACCCTAGCAGAGTCTTTCTCTTTAATATAGCCTTCGAGAAATACTCTGCTGGGGCCGAAACGTCAGGCCGTTAACTATTTTCATCTGATTAAATGAACAGGTTCTGCAAATTGTTTAAATATAGTCTTTTAGCACCTGACAATGGTGAAAGTATTTGACAAAGATTTGTTTGTACGTAGTTAATAAATGAAAACATGGTAAATCCAGCAAATACATTCAATAAAAATTAAACATTTATAAAATGGGACATCGCAGACTGCAATGTGAGTCAAATTAAACAATTTGTTCAAAATTCAGTCGGCAAACAATCAGTAAATTTTTAACAGTTTTACTAAAACCAACTACATGTATAGATCTGTATACAGTACAAACATGTGTACACATGTGCACTGTATGCAACCAACAATATTATGCTTTGCTTTTACAACTCCACAAAATCCCATTAAACAATTGTTAAACATTGAATGTGCAGTACATAATGCACGCATTGCACTGACACCAACTATGCGTCCATTATAAAAAATATATAATGCGACAGTGGTCGCTGGATGATTATTGGCATTTGTACAAGTTGATAACTCACCTTATGTCTGATGATATTGCCAGGGATCCCCACTACCTTTTCTGGCAGTCCTAATATCTTCGCAGCCGAGGGAAGATGCATGGTGCCAAACTTTGCAGAGATTGCTTTCTTCATACTCAATACTCAGTGAATCCAACAAGTACCTCTTGTCTTCTGAGCCTACACAATGTATACTGTAATGTCAAATTGTGATTTATTTTTTTGAGAATTATACTGGTCTGTACGCACACGTGTAGTGAAACAAGAACAAAGGCATGCTTGAGCAGTTTTGAAGCCAAGGCAACTTCACTTGTTATTGTGTAACCTGTTTTTGTTTTTAAATGGTTTAGGCAAATACATGTATTGTGTACTTGTAAACAGTTTCACCATCTAAAATATTATGTAAAGCTTCTTGTTCTTGCATACAACACGTGTACAATGTGCACAATATGGCAGCAGTGCATGCAAGCAGATACTCCAGTCTCTGTTTGCATTGGCGTAAATTTAATATTTTACCAGATGTTGACATCGTTTTCATTCCCAGCCAAAACATTGCTTGGCGTGGACACGGTTGATTGCATGTCAGCCCTAATTCAGACCACAGGTTTACTACATTTGTATGTTCGGTGTTCATGTAGAGTCAATTGTTCTTCCTATACTGCTTAGTACACTCTGTATTAATTAGTAATAGGCCCTACTTTCAGGCCAATGCTTAACACAAAATAATAACAAAAAAAACCAAAATTAAACAAATATTACTTTCTTAACAACTTACAAACTATAGCATATCGGTAGGCATAATGTTTTTATCACAAACGATGGCTGTTTCTTTCCTCATTTTTCAACCCTACTAGACATACATGTACACACAATGAGCAGTCAGGACAGGGGACTGTCAAGTGTCATGCATTAACTCGTCCACCAGAGCTGCCAACTCTCCCTGATTCTGCACAAAGTTCCCCGTAAAATAAACCAATCTTTCCATGTTCTGATGACCAATTAATTTGAAAATCTCCCTGATTATGGAAACTTTGTCCCTATTGTATGTTCAATGTAAACTTATTCTAAATACTGTACATCTCCCTGATTGTTGGATATATAATCTCCCTGATTGTTGGATGCAAATGTTGGCAGCTCTGCGTCCACATGTTATGCATATCGTCAGATGTACATGATGTATGAAGATTCAGATTTTTTGTAAAGTTAAATAGGCCTACACCTGAAGTGACTTTGTTTGTCCTACATGTACCAGCAGATTAACACAATGGTGACAGTTTACAATCAGAAATTGCTCAAATCAGCATAGAGTTAAGATACATAAAAATGTAGGCCTACAGTATGCAAATTTAGGTGCACATGTGTATTGAAGATTCAGATATTGTAAAATGAAATGCTGGGGTGACTTTGTCCTACCAGCAGAATAACACAGAATCCGACAGTGCTCAAATCAGCATAGAATTTGCATTCAAACAATGCCTGAATTTATGTTACATCAAATTAAGACATAGAAATAAACAAGTTCAACAGTTTTGTAACTTGGGGTTCCTTAATTAAGATGAGTCAAATAGAGCATGTACACATATGTATGTGACAGGCACACCAGAACAAACTAATAAATGAATATTTTAAAAAAACGGACAAAATGATTATTGATAATTCCATTTCTTCTAACCATGAACAAGTATAATTAATACTTTGTATTGACCCCCAACTTGGCACCAACCTCACAAGCAGCTACTCAGTAATGTCTGCGTGCTCCTTTGGGAGTCAATTTGCATGTCAAAGTCAAAATATAGTGGGTGTGTTTTAGAACACGCGTGCATCGCATAAAATGCGCAACACATAGGGATGGCGCATCCAATGTACATGAACTTGGTTAAGAAGATGGTTGTAAACTCGGTTTAGACGAGGTTGCTATGATTTTTATTGTTTGTAGCTAGGACTTTCAACTTTATTCATTTTAAAAAGGAGAACCTCTTTTTCCAATGAACGTTAAAGGGAGGATATGTACCTTTCGTGATTACTCCATAATTGAATGACCATAAAAACTTACTTGGTAAGAAGCACTGCCTGGTGTTGATGATGTAGTTAACATTTTGAGAAACAATTCCTTTCAAAGGAATGTGGTTTTAGAGAGAGGGCTTCAATCTGATATGAAACGTTTCTCAGATTATGTATACCAAGCACGGATTGATTTTTCCTGCATGGACATATATAACCACTCCAGATTTTCGACAATATCTCAAAAACGTTACAACCTTTTAAACGAAAATGTTCACAGGTTAGTTTTATTGTATATAGGATTAAAGCAATCGAACGTTTCCAAAAACCGTACATGTACTTTGTCTTCAAACATGTATGTTTAAAAGCAGGCAGTCAACTGATGCACATATGCAATAATAAAGGCTAATCTCCATTGAGGTTATTAATGTGTCCACTGATGGTACTATCTAAAGCAGGATTACATGTATGCTGATTTTATCGATAAGAAAATTATCAATAAAATAAGAACATTTTAACTTGCTATAAAATCAGCAATAATGTCAATTAAAACGTTTGCTTTGTGTGTTGCTCAAGGTTGGTACATGTAATACACTGCATGTGTACGTGTTGTACGTACCATTCATCGAGAAATGAACTCAGTGAAAAGCCAATAATATGATTTGAGATTTTAAGAATATTAATTTATTAATTGTACATATGGAAATACCTACTCTATGTACTGTACATGGAGTATGTACAATACGGATATTGTATAATGTTACATAAAAGTGTACATTTACAACACAGTACACACTGACACTACATGCCGTATACACGTACGTTATACTGTACATGTACAACACATGTGAAAAGTATGCAAATCTTTCTGACATCTGGGTGTCGCACATGCATGACGTGAATTATGCATTAAATTATGTTAATATGATTACTTTGTACATGTTATACGTAGGCATATTGTTTGTTTGTATTTACACTGCATTGAACCATATTGACAGGCCGTGTTGAAATATTGATTTTGATTACATGCATACATTTAACATGTTTTAACAGAGACAGTGCTAATTTTGTATGCCAGACTGAACCAGTGGTGTTTTTAATGCGCAGTATACAATCTGCCACTAGCTGTTCTGCATAAATAATGTGGTGAACTGTGCTGTTACTCTATGGTCATACCCGCTACACTCACACACGCACACACCTACTTTTTACCCTGTGTAAATTTAGCAGGATGGATTTATACTTGACTAGCTAACCATTGGATGCTGATTTGCACTGATGATTTATACAAGGTGAATGTTGTAAGGTAATATACTGGACTCCACAATTCTGTTAATTAAATATCATTGACCATAAATCCAAAGAATGATGTTTCTGATACGTGGAGAGGCCGATCAATAAAAACGAATTGTACAATGCTCTTGGGCATGCTACATGTACATGTACTTAGTGTACATGTTCATTTGCTGTAAATTTTATGAGTAGGCCTACATACATGTATGTACAGGTACATTGTAGGCTTGGTACGTGTATTTTGGTCTTACATGTTAAAGAGCAAGGTGGTTAGTGTGGGCGGACCAGTGATGTATACTACATATATTTGTAACTGGAAAATTTAAAGGGGAAACAACAACTGAACAAGGCAATGACCAAGGGAATTGAGGGAAATACCTTTACATCACATCTAATGCTTGTGAATTATCATACCTTCATACAAAACAATTACACCATAGTGGACCCCTATAGATGTATCATTTTACAATTAGACATCAGATAAACTTGCATTGAATCAAATGACATGCAATCTTTGGGTAATTCTCATGCATGGATGTCACCGATGTACACCAGTTATAAGGTGCATACGGTACGTACATGTACGTACTTTACATGTATGTTGTACTTGTAACCATGTCCAGAACACTGTACAATCAACATTTTTGTGGGCGTACATGTAGTATGTACATTACATACAGACCTTGCGTGAAAAAGGTACATGTACTGCCATCTTGTTTTACTAAAAAATTGCTCACAACTCCAGGCCTGATGTACTTCACGGAGGTGTACAAAAAGTAGCAGAGGCAAACGTGCCCCCATGCCCCTGGTCATTGCCTTAGTGCCCTTAAAATGATCCAGCATACAATTACAATGTAATGTACAATGTAAATCATTCAATATTCACAGGGTGCCTGGAATTACACGAAGGCCACAGAGGCCATGGCCTAAGTTGCCCATGCTCTTGGCCTTGGATTTTACATCTAGATCAAGGGCTGGGAATAGGGGTTACAAACATTGTACATGTACATGTATCAATTTTTTGCTATCAATGTAGGTGTGCTGCGTATGGTGTACATTAGTAGGCCTCATAGATGGTTTTATTTGTTAAAAGGCAAAATAATTTGTTTGTCACAATTGTGTTGTACTACATACACAGTATGTGTTTGTACCTAACTCCATGGTTTAACTCAATGCAAGTGGTATTGTACCTTTAAAGTGATGCCAGTCACCATGCCATATGCTCGGTTTCCCACAGTTTGTGTTACCATGACATGTACATACTGAACACATTGAGATGCAAGTTACATGTTTACACATATGGTACATTAATAAGGCTTCTTCACAAGTAGAAAACTGCTGTTCACAGGCTTCATTGAAACCGACACCTATTTGTGTACCTGTGACATGTACACTAATGTACAATGTACTTTTACAGTCATGGAGACAACCTGTGATTGTTGAATAACTTGTTACATGTATATAATTTATATTGAAATTTATCCAGTGCATTTTTTACTCTTGTCATACATGTAATGGCTGCCCACCACTTTCATTGTTTAATACATTATTTTTGTATTATGTACCATCATTATCACCACCTTTTGGGGTTTTTTTAAAACATTGTTATGGTCATGATAGAAGTGCTCTATACCAGGGGAAAATTCCGAAACCCCTTCAAGAGCAAGTTCAAGTCCAAATGAATGTCTAATGAGTGTTTTGATTTGTTCTTTTGTTCTACAACTAAGCTGTGACATTGTGTTTTTCTGTTTTGATTTTGCTTCTGTTTTTTTGTATAGGACCCCTCGGTACAGCAAGCTACCAGCAACTCCTCCAGAGGGCTGGAGGAGTTCAACCCTTTTGAGGAACGCAATTCACAGGTGCACCTTTAACCTTAATGTCATAGAGCTGCTTAGAGGAAAACAGTGTTTCAATCTCAAGGGGGGGGGGGGAAAGCATCAGGCTCTACATAATAACTTTTACAGGAATCCAGCCACAAGCAGTTGTGTGGATTGTGTGCATTTATTGAAGCTGGTATCCACCATAGCGGGCAGAAATCGTTACCGTTATCACGAAGAGCCACATATCTTAAAATGACAAATAATTGATTATTACAAGAAGATGCCTTTATCTCATATTTGCATTTTTGCGTTTTCACGAAGAGCCACCGGCCCAAAAATGCATTGTAATACATTGCAACAAATGTACGTCAAATCGTTTTTTCCGTTTTCACGAAGAGTCACCTGTATGTCAGTGTGCGCGTGATCACGTGACATACGCGCCCCTTTCCTATGTAAAAACACGTTAACTAGTAGGGTGTTTAAGTACTTAAGTCAACTCACTTTTTAGGTTTCACAAAGAGACACGTATCTTTGACTAATTACTATGGCAATTAGCCGATATATTTTAAGAAATTAGTTAGTCAATGGAGAGGTTAAACTTATACAGAATCATGTGAGAGGTCTTTAATTGAAAATCGTGGCTTTAGTATTGCAGTTTTTGAAGTTTTAATCCAAGCACAGTGAAAAATGTAAATCTCAATCAAGCGTTTGGACAGTATGTATAAGTGGTTCTTTGTGAAAACGGTGTCGAAATGAGCTATCCAAATAGGGCTTATAATGACACTTTTTGTTCAAGATAAAATTGCAGGGGGAAAAAATGTTATAAATCTAAATAATAAGAAAAACCTATGACTTGAACATGTAGACATCAGCTTATGGTGTGAGCACTTCCAAAGAACCTGTGGAGAACCTTGGTGCATTAAGCTGAATGTAGCTACTGAATGATACATTTACAATATAAAGTGTACGGTTTTGTACAGTACTTCCAGTACTATTTGTCAATGACAACTTTATTTGATCTTCTGTTTCTGTTTAAACCAGCTCTGTGATATTTTGGTCTTTGATTTAATTTAGTTTATTTATTTTCTTTTCGTTTTTAAAAAGAAAGCGGCTGTTTGCTTATATTTGGTGTGCAGATCGTGTCTTTGAATGTAAATGTAGTAATATTTGTGGCAATTGTATTTTAAATTTTGTTTAAGTTTGTACAGTGAAATTATGAACATATTTACAGAAACAGTTTTATTTTAGGATGATGGACATGGTGAATAAATATTCAGGGAATGTGCACACTGTACATTTGTACTTTGAGCATGTTGTGTGACCTAACAAAAAGTATGTATAAACTTGAAATGTTCACCAACAAGAATAGCACAAAATGTGTAAAATTATTCGTTCACTTAACTGCAATTCGTAAAATACATAAATAAAATGAAAATTAAATTTTATATAGCAGGGGAGTCTTTCAGACTTGCAGATAGCACAGAGAATCTTCTGAGCCTAGATGTGGTTTTGGGTTGGGTTTTTTCATGAAATGTGTGAAAAACCTCACCAGATTTTTATGGCGAGTAACACAATATTAAATTTCCTGATCAACTCCCTGCGGAGTTTAGTCCCCATGGCATGTATGGGTTGAAAGGTGTCCCTGCACAGCATTTGCATCTAGCCTACAGTATGTACGTGTAGGTCATATCTAGACCATCTTGAAGGATTGATCACCCACTTGTGTACACCCTCTGTGCCCTTCTGCTGAAGTTAACCTCAGCCTTTAAGATTGTCCAATGGACGTGCTCTTTGCAAAATCAAGTAATATGCCAGGGTCCTCTCAAAGATGAAATTCTAGGCCTGTTAGTATGCCTGATCCCATTTTTTACTAGTCGGGGGTTTCCCCTAATGAGTCAACCAAAATTTTGAGTTGCCTGTAATTTTTTTCCACAAGCCATGCTAGCCGTAACGTATGTACACATGTACTGCACACAATTTTCAAAGCGTGAACAAAAAGGGAGGAACCAAGTTCACAAAATTACATGTTTTGATGATCTTATGGCCTAATTTCTGCCCTTAACTTAATAATGGTATTTTCATCAACCACCATTTCCATGGATTTGTGATTTGAGGATTGGTTCTAAAGAACTTCATTCAGTCATTTGTACACTGACTTCTTCACCTTTCAGTGTTCGGTGACGCACATTGGGGGGAAAACTCAATGAACTTTGCCCCGCATTGCACGCAAGGCCCTCTAATGGCAAAAGTTGTTAATGATTGTTAATTAATAGCCTTAATCCAAGGCCCTGTATAGTACAGAATGCGCAGGCCTGCACCCTACTGTGCATGTCAGTAATGCTAATGTACAAAACTATCACGTGTTACATACGTGTGTAGTAGGTCCTGAAACCTAATGAAAATGTTAACGGTAATGAATTTATCAATAATTTGTACCCAAAAAAAACGCTTTGCAAAAATTTGTGATTTTTATCCCATACTTCACTCGTGAAAACAATGACAATTGTTGTGCAGATAATTTCAGATCATGGGGTGATTCACACTCACAAAGTGATTTTATTTGATTGTGTTTGTACTTTTTGAAAGAAAACCCAAGTGAAATTTAACAGTATGAGTATTTTTTTTCTTCAAAATACTAAGATTTCACAATGGACCATCTTGAGTCAATCTTAACTTTGATGAGATAAAGTCATTTTTTATGATCACTGGCTTACATAGTACATGTGCGTACATGTTACGATACATGTAACCAGCCGACTTTTGGTTCTTTTACCACAGTTTAAAAGCGAAATTGTGGGTAGAGCTTGATTAAACTTGTGCTTTAATACACTTAACATGTCCTGGTGAACTTAAGTTCCGCCAACTGATTTTCTCTCCTTTATCTCATTTCAGACAACCACATCAAAGAAGACAACACCAGCTGTAGTCCCACCCACTCAGCCAGCCGTCATGGAGCCATCACCACCACCATATTCCCCATCGGCTGCTCAACCAGTAAGCCAATCTGAGCTTGAATACTAAATGATATGTGTCATGGTTATTTCTTAAACACTCCCTACTGCCTCAATCCTCCCAAATCAACCAATATGAGCTTATCTAGGATCCCTGTTGCCTCAATCCTCCCAAATCAACCAATATGAGCTTATGTAGGATTCCTGCTGCCTCAATCCTCCCAAATCAACCAATATGAGCTTATCTAGGATCCCTACTGCCTCAATCCTCCCGAATCAACCAATATGAGCTTATGTTGGATCCCTGCTGCCTCAATCCTCCCGAATCAACCTATATGAGCTTATCTAGGATCCCTGCTGCCTCGATCCTCCCGAATCAACCAATATGAGCTTATCTAGAATCCCTGCTGCCTCAATCCTCCCAAATCAACCAATATGAGCTTATCTAGGATCCCTGCTGCCTCAATTCTCCCGAATCAACCAATATGAGCTTATGTAGGATCCCTGCTGCCTCAATCCTCCCAAATCAACCAGTATGAGCTTATGTAGGATCCCTGCTGCCTCGATCCTCCAAAATCAACCAATATGAGTTTATGTAGGATCCCTACTGCCTCGATCCTCCCAAATCAACCAATATGAGCTTATGTAGGATCCCTGCTGCCTCAATCCTCCCAAATCAACCAATATGAGCTTATGTAGGATCCCTGCTGCCTCAATCCTCCCAAATCAACCAATATGAGCTTATGTAGGATCCCTACTGCCTCAATCCTCCCAAATCAACCAATATGAGCTTATCTAGGATCCCTACTGCCTCAATCCTCCCGAATCAACCAATATGAGCTTATGTAGGATCCCTGCTGCCTCAATCCTCCCAAATCAACCAATATGAGCTTATCTAGGATCCCTACTGCCTCAATCCTCCCGAATCAACCAATATGAGCTTATGTAGGATCCCTGCTGCCTCAATCCTCCCGAATCAACCTATATGAGCTTATCTAGGATCCCTGCTGCCTCGATCCTCCCGAATCAACCAATATGAGTTTATCTAGGATCCCTGCTGCCTCAATCCTCCCAAATCAACCAATATGAGCTTATGTAGGATCCCTGCTGCCTCAATCCTCCCAAATCAACCAATATGAGCTTATCTAGGATCCCTGCTGCCTTGATCCTCCCAAATCAACCAATATGAGTTTATGTAGGATCCCTACTGCCTCGATCCTCCCAAATCAACCAATATGAGCTTATTTAGGATCCCTACTGCCTCAATCCTCCCAAATCAACCAATATGAGCTTATCTAGAATCCCTGCTGCCTCAATCCTCCCAAATCAACCAATATGAGTTTATCTAGGATCCCTACTGCCTCGATCCTCCCAAATCAACCAATATGAGCTTATCTAAGATCCCTGCTGCCTCAATTCTCCCGAATCAACCAATATGAGTTTACGTACATCTAGGATCCCTGCTGCCTCAATCCTCCCAAATCAACCAATATGAGCTTATCTAGAATCCCTGCTGCCTCAATCCTCCCAAATCAACCAATATGAGTTTATCTAGGATCCCTACTGCCTCGATCCTCCCAAATCAACCAATATGAGCTTATCTAAGATCCCTGCTGCCTCAATTCTCCCGAATCAACCAATATGAGTTTACGTACATGTAGGATCCCTACTGCCTCAATCCTCCCAAATCAACCAATATGAGTTTATGTAGGATCCCTACTGCCACAATCCTCCCAATTCTACCTAGAGGAGTTCATGTAAGATCCCTACTGCCTCAATCCTCCGAATCTAACTAATATGAGTTTTTCTACATGTAGGATCCCTACTGCCCCAATCCTCCCAAATCAACTAATATGAGTTTTTATATAATCCCTATTACCTAATCCTCCCAAATCAACAAATATGACTCTACATGTAAGCAGATTCCCTTCTGCCATCTCTTTGTTCACCCCATATTTAATTAAAAATTACCCATTTATTTTCTCTTATTTTATTACTTGACTCTGTTTAATCAACAGAAATGCAATAAAATTTAATTGATGCCAAACCAACTGATTACTTAAAGTTGTAGCTTCATTTCTAACATTCTAACAACCTTTTGTTTGTTTTCTAACAGGCGCCACCACCAGGGCAAGAGGACCTACTGAGGCGACAGGAAGAACTTGAAAGGAAAGCAGCTGAGCTTCAGAGACGCGAACAGCAGATGCGAAGTGCTCAGTACAGTAGTAAGTCATTCTCATGGGTTCCTAGTACACGTCATGTTAACCCTTTAGAGACCATAGCGGCCGCAAACGGATTGTACCAAAATGCCCAGGCAACCGCGAACGGCCGCAAGATTTGACCTACACATGTAGGCCTACTTATGCTTTTAAAAACAAGAGCTACAGCAAGAGGTCGAAGGAAATGTAATGTACTGAATTGACATTTTCCATTGTTTCCCATGTTAACAAAGAATCTACAACTCTAAAATTTTTTTATATTTCTTAATAGTTTCCCTTTTGGTTTCTAACTTGATATTTGAAATAAAAAAGTCTCATCTCCTTTAAGGTGATCCCCTTGCTGCCACTTCCTACATGTACATTGTAGGTTGTTTCGTAAATTTGTGTGTGATCCCTGGCTACACGGCTGCTAACGGTTGTTTGGCTTCTGACTGGCTCCACCGAACAAAGATATTGACAAAATAGGGAGTTGGTAGAGCACCGACATGTTAAAACTGTAGGTCGTTGGTTCAAATCCCCCTTGTGTCAATTTTTCTTTGTTCAACCCAAATTATTTCAAATTTACCCAGTCAGTTTCCCTTGTGGTTTGTATAACTTGATAAATAAATAAATAAATAAATAAATACAAAATAAGCCTGTGCCAAATTAAAAGTTTTTGAACAACAAATTCTGGTCTTGTAAAGTATTCTGATCCAGAAGAAGTCCTGGGGCCGATTTCACAAAGAGATAAGACTAGTCTTATCTGAAGTTAGGACCAGTAACTGGTCTTAACTTAAGACTAGTCCTATCTCTTAGCATTGCCTAGGACTAGTCCTAAGTTAGGAAGAGTTTTGTGAAATCGACCCCTGGGCTGCAAGCTTTTTCTCTTGATAATTTTTTTCAAACTCAAGCCCAGTGTCTCTAGGAAGTACAACACAGATCTGACAATTATCAACTTGTAATTGTTTTTTTCAGCTCGTGTTAACAACTGGCCACCCTTACCAAACTTCTGCCCAGTCTCGCCGTGTTTCTACCAGGATTTCGCAGTTGACATTCCTCTGGAGTTCCAACGTATAGTCAAAATTGGCTACTACATTTGGATAAGTATGTACTTTTCATTCATTCCAACAATACAAAATTCCCTGTTTTCTTTGCCAGAGATTAAAGGTAGGGTCATGTATTGGTTTTTGTCAATGTAATCCTTATTTAAAGGCACTGTACACGTTTGGTAATTGTCAAAGACCAGTGTTCTCACTTGGTGTATCCCAACATGTGCATAAAATAACAAGCCTGTGAGAATTTGGGCTCAATTGGTCATCGAAGTTGCAAGAAAATGATGAAAGAAAAAACACCCTTGTTGTACAAATTTGTGTGCTTTCAGATAGGAATAAAATTTCTTGCAAGAAGTTTTTATTATTTTAGTGAGAAATTACCTCTTTCTCAAAAACTACGTTATTCCAGAGGGAGTCGTTTCTCACAATGTTTTATACTATCAACAGCTCTCCGTTGCTTGTTACCAAGTAAGTTTTTATGCTAATATTTGTTTTGAGTCATTACCAAACGTGTACGATACCTTTAAAAAGGCAACAATTATTATAAAGAAAGATACCATTAAAGTCGCATGTGAAATTTTCAGCTGAATATAGTGTCTACTTGCTGAGAAAACAGCAAAAAAACCTGTCACAGTATTTTCACAAGAACGTCAAATCCATCCTCGGTTAGCAAGGTAACAGCAGGTACCAACCAAATTCGTGGCCGTAGCACGTTTGGTAATTGTCAACGACCAGTGTTCTCACTTGGTGTATCCCAACATATGCATAAAATAACAAGCCTGTGAAAATTTGGGCTCAATTGGTCATCGAAGTTGCAAGAAAATGATGAAAGAAAAAACACCCTTGAAGTTTTTATTATTTTAGTGAGAAATTACCTCTTTCTCAAAAACTACTTTACCATGTTTACTTCAGAGGGAGTCGTTTCTCACAATGTTTTATACTATCACTAGCTCTCTGTTGCTCATAACCAAGTAAGTTTTTATGCTAATAGATATTTTGAGTAATTACCAAATGTGTGCAGTGCCTTTAAGAAATATAATTTGTCATATGGTATAAATTTGTGTATTTTACTTTCTCAAGCATTTACAGTTTGCTGCAAAAACAATTTCTGCGATCGTCTCATCTAGGTGTACTGTGAAGTTGGCAAATCTTCCCTAATCACATTTGATTGACAGTTACCATTTATTTCCAGGGTTAATCGGAAGTTGGAGAGCGGAGTCTCCCCTCCCCCTCCCCCTCCCCCCACCACAGTTTCTAGATTTGCAGCCAACTCTCAGTTTCACTTGGTGGTGATAGACCAAGTCCTTTAAGACACGCCCTTCATAGAAAGTAGCAACAGTCCCAATTGGAAGGCGCGTACAGCTTGTGTGTCTCCCGTACCACGCACTAAAGGCATAACATGCATAAATAGCTGCAGCTTGAATACAAATTTGTAGCGGGATTTGCTGGACTTTTGTTGAGACTTGTGCGTAAACTTGTTGTTGTGATTGGTCTTTACTTTAAGTTGGGAAGCCCAGTGCTCGAATTTTACACTGGAGTGCAGGAGTGAGGCCAGTGATTTTAGCATCGGGCCTGTAAACTCAGTACCGAGCAAGTCTAGCGGTCTTGTGTTTTTCAATTGAATAATAATACCTGACTGTGTAAAAAAAAATGTATTTTTAATTTAAAGAAATGATGTTCAAATGATGAGTTTGAGTTTGAGTCTGGTAAAACCTTTCAATTCTGTGTTGAGCATGGAAGTATACTTAACCATGTAAGACAAATTAGTTCAAATGGAAACAGTTTACATGAAATAATCTTTTTGGATAGTTCTTTCTCATTTATATTCTGGTCTTTTAAAATAAATTCTGGTCCGGTAAATCTTTTGATTCACAAGCCCTGCGGTCTTGTGGAATTTTACCCCAAATTCAAGCCCTGAAGCCTAATGGACAGATTGATTTAGCTCTGATAACCCAGCCGTGTCCCAAGTGGCAGCTGCGGATGTTTCTAAGGGTGTCGCTGTGGCCTTTCAATGCATGTTAACGTGATGATCAAGCCAGAGCCACAGCCGCTACATCAGACATGGGCAACCTCTCAACGTTTCTGGGCTCAAAATTAACGCTGGACCGCAGGCCCGAGGCCAGTCTTTTTAGCGTTGATCCTGTGAAACTTATGATCAGACAAGTCCGGCAGTCCTGTGTCTGTAAAGAATAATACCTCACCTCATCTTTAATTTGAAAAAATATGATCAAAAGTTGACTTTGAGTCCCTGATAAATATCTTTTAATTTTGTTGAGTTTGAAAGTTTTACCCATAAGACAAAGGAGAATTAAAAATATTTGATTAGTGCTTGTCACTTTGATTTTGGTCTTTTGAAAAAAATTCTGGTCCGGTAAAAGTTTTGAACTACAAGCCCTGCAGTCTTGTGGATTTTCCCCCCAAAATTCAAGCCCTGCGTTTTGTTATAATGATTGCTTTCAGTCTACGTGGTTTTACTCCTACTGAACGTGGTAATGGCCCTGATGTACTTGACGATTGGCATCAGTTCTTCAGCTGGACTTTGCTTCGGCTTCTCCTTACTCTTCCTAGCCATCATTGCGCCTTGCTCGTTCGCATGCTGGTACCGACCAGTGTATAAATCCTTCAGGTGAGGCTGGAGGCGATGGCCAACAGAGAAAAAGCTCAATCATCCATTGATGTCATTGTGTGGAGCGTTTGTTTTCATGGACATTCATTTTCATTTTCAGTTTGTCAACCCAATTCACCTAACGTCATCATCACAATAATCTTGGTTGTGCTGTTTTTGGAGTCATTGACCCAGTGTGTTATACAGTGTATTGCACATTTTAGGCAATGCAGCGTTTACAACCTAACCGTACGGGCAATTTGACTACCAAAATGGCGAATGTGGTAGACAGCTGTGTGTGACAGTGGTGCAAGGGGGTCAATAGTAATTTTTCCCTTGTAATGGGTTTTCTATCAATGAAGTGCAAGATTTTTATAGGTTTTCTATATCTGCTGGAAGATGCCACGCACGTGTACAAAGCACATAATTACATGTATGTTTAGTTGGCACTGAATTCAGAAACAAACATCACCATTAAATAGACCCCTTGCATATGATGTCACAAGCCCAAAACAGCGCCCTCACTGCGGTCAGTGAAGACCTATCATTGGCGTGTCAATACAGAGTTATATAATGCTTCTATTCACTGCTTTCCCCAAGTCGAGGCGCTACACGCAAATGGCTGACCGTGCAGAGGGCGAATTGGGCAGATTGTAGTCAACTGCTGTAATGGTATTTAAGAATGATTTTTTTCCAAAGAGGATCTGTCTAACCCGAGGTTAAAATACCATCTCACAATTTATTTATTTGTTTAATTAGTCACCTCAGATTTTTGTTTGAACAGTCAGGGCTACCTCCAGGATCATATGGTTGTGTTTTACCAAAACCACTCGCAACTCACTAAACATCCACAGTGCGTTTGTTTTTCAGCGCCACCAAGAGATCATGTCTCAGCATTTCTTCAAAGCAAAATCAAAGCTCAAACCGCATCTCATATTCATAACCTCATTTGCCTCCTTTTTTTCCTATTTCCATGCATCTTGGAACCTCAGTTTATGTCACAATGCTGGTCTTCAATGTCATAGTATCACTTTTGTTAATGACCACTGGAGTTGACGTCAATGGAGGAGTAACGTTCGGCTTAGCCATTCTTTTTGTAATCATTTGGACACCGTGCTCATTTGTATGCTGGTATCGGCCTGTTTATAAGGCATTCAGGTAATGTGTTCCACATCATAGTCATTCGTAGGGTCAATTTATTTCCACTAATATACAGTTTCAAACGAAAGAAACTAGACTCCCTGCGTGGAGAGTGTGGAGATATTGTGGTTGGTTTTTTTTTTGACATTATGGGAGTCCTGCCTGTGCGTGGAGAATTTGGAATGCATACATTGTGTATTGATTATTGTGTACAAACCGCCTGCCCCATATTCCATTCGTGGTGAGTGTGCCCGACCTATCACTGCATGTCGGTGGTCTCTGTGCACGGAGAGTGTGGAGATCATAAATATTCATTGATGCAAAAGCAATACCCAGCATAAGTGTGCAGAATTGTCTCCGCTTGCTCCACGCAAGGAGAGTGTGCAGATCATAAATATTCATTGATGCAAAACCGATACCCAACGTAAGTGTGCTGAATTGTCTCCGAGCGCTCCACGCAAGGAGAGTGTGGAGATCATGATAGCCATTGTGTTGGCCTATACCCAATACATTCCACATTCTCTGCGCATAGGCAGGACTCCTCATAATGTCACCAAACCCCAATATCTCCACACACTCCATGCAGGGAGTTTAGGTTCTTTGGTTTTAAACTGTACAAATATGCATAAGGATGCATTAACGCAGAATATAATCACCAAGGTGAAATTGAAAAGCCAGGGTTTACCAATTGATTATATTCTGCGACAATGCATAACGAAATGCATTCAATATTTGTCACACATAGATGCTTGTCATTTGACATGTTCACAATAAACACAAAATAGATACAGAAACTCGGCCACTCCACAATTACATGTATGGACAGGATTCAACCTATCTTTGATTTTTTTCAACAGCACTTGTTGTCTTTTTTTTTTATTTTTTATATTTACATGTACATGTAAGTACACAATTGACTGGAAACAAGTGAAGCCCTCATAATTTGATTTTCTCAGTTGCTTATCATTAAACTCATTTTTGTAGACACCAATCATAAGTCATAATGATGACAAGTCATTTATCATAAACAACAGACTAATCAACTAGGCGCTGCTCATTGCCCCATGAATTTACAGCAAAGAGGCTTCACGAAAGTTTACCATGTGTGTGTGTACTGTGTGTATGTGAGCGTGTCTACCCGTTGAAACCAAGGACTTTAACAAGAGGGATCCGGTTGTTTGACAGCGAGGACGGCTTCGCTTTCGCGTACAAAACCAATGGGGACGTTGCTAAAATAAACCAAGTCTAAACAATGGGAGAACAAAGAGAAGTCCTCGATTTAGGGGATTCACAAACGGGATTCACAAATATTACAAGGCAGAATTGCAAGTACCTTCTGTCCTTCTTTGTACGGATGAAAGTTTGAAACAAAGCATAGCATGGTACAGTAGGTGCATGCCTGCGCATGCTAAACAATGTAATGTCCGGGTGGATATTCACGTCCACCGTCCGAATGCCAGCAAAAACAAAATTTGGTGCTCCGAAGTTGTTCTGGTCTTAGTAAACCGATCTCCGTAGGCCAGTTCAGAACGTGAAGTCATTACCCATAGGGATCCGGGTGAATTGACAGACCAAGGACTTCTCAGTTCGAATTTGTTTGCAAAACCAATGGGACAAGTTCAAACTAGAGAAGTCACGGTTTTACTGGGTCGACAAACGGTGTTTGAACCAAGTGTTTTTGTGTGTATGACTTGAGGAGGTAATGAATTCGCACTTTAAAAGCTTTCATATTTTTCATTCACCCACAGAGTTGACATTTTTGGCAAATCATTAATGCGACTTTTTCACTTGAAGTTGCATTTTTGTCTATCGGGTAGAAATCATTTACAATGGAGCTGTTCCATAATGACATGACATTAAATTAAAATGACAATCCACAATTATTTATACTTAATTGTTATCGTTGTTTTCTGTTTTTGCAGGAGTGACAGTTCGTTCAATTTCTTTATGTTCTTCTTCATCTTTGCTGTACAATTCCTGTGTACAGTTGTGCAAGCGATAGGAATCGACCAATGGGGATCATGGTAAGTGTTGAACCCCCCGCCCCTTGCAATCGACCATTTTTTTGACCGCATGAGGGCACTTTCATTAGGGAATGTCTTGCAGCACAATTACAGTTTCATCTTACTTTAATTGCCTGTATGTAGTTTTCTTGCATCGATGACGAAATACTGAAATTATGAAATACTTAAAAACATAATAATAATAATAATAACTAGTTCTTATATAGCGCATTTTACAATAACGTATCAATGCGCTTTACATTAGTGCCCTGGTCAATTGGCCAATAACATTCCTTTAATCTTTCTCAGCTCCCTGGGGAGTATACAGCCTCGAGCTGCCTGTTGCGCTCCGAAGGCTTTTCAAACACAATATCAACCTTTACCCTTGCAGGTACCCATTTATACCCTTGGGTGAAGAGAATCAATTATAGTAAAGTATCTTGCTCAAGGATACAAGTGTCATGATTGGGATTCGAACCCACACCCCAATGACTTAACCATCAAAACTTGAATTCGATGCTCTAAACCTCTCGGCTACATGACACCCCGATCATAAAAACAAAAAGTTTGTTTACTTATTTTGCATCACATAAAAAAATTGGTTCGCATACGCCCACACGTGGTCAAACATGCGGTGGATTCTTTCATGTTGCTTACTCCTCCGAAGAGTATTGATTATTCTGAGGGGAACAAAAATATCAGGTTTGCAGTGTTTTCCAGATACTTAATGACGTTAATGCAGATTTCAGTGTAATTTTCATCGACCTATCACTCCTTTTGTTCTTATTTAAGTTGGCTAATACACATGAGTACTTAAAGGGTCTGTATACGTTTGGTAATGACTCTGAAAAGTAATGGCAATAAAAACTTACTTGGGTAAAAAGTACAGCAGCTTTGGATAGTATAATGCATTTTGAGAAACTTTTCACTTTGAAGTACTGCGGTTATGGAAAAAGATATCACTTTTTATCCCAAAAGATTTGAATCTGAGAAGCGTTACTGCAGTAACGTTTCTCAGATTGTGTATTCCAATTGCAGATTATTCTTCCTGCGTGGACATAACTGCTCCAGATTTTTGGCAATATCTCAAAAACGCTACCACCTTTTGAAATGAAATTTGTTAATTAGTTTTGTTAGTTTTGTTAGTTTTATGGTATACATGTATATCTACAACTACATGTATAGGATTGAAACAAACTGTGGGTTCCACGTACCAAATGTTTAAGGGAGCTTCTCAAAAGTTGGAACGTTCTAATTGGATAGGATAAGTATTCCAGTGCGTGCACATGGACCGTTCCGTTGGACCGCTGCAACGTTCCATTGGAACATTCAAAATACTAATGCGCATTTTCACTGATGTAGGATTGTGCCCGTACTTTGGCACATTGATGCAGTCTAGCGGAACGTGGGGCAGACCAATGGATTGCGTGCGTGTGCCCACGGGAACGGTCCCTTACCCTAGCACAGGCTCGACTTATGAGACACTCCCTAAGTTGGCTTACCTACAAAGACCTCTTCAAAACTGTTTCCCCAATTTTGCAAACGTTGCAAACGCTTTTCCTGTACAACTCATTCTGGTTTGAAAAGGAGCGCAAAATGCAAGTTGGCCAACCTTGGCCTTGTTTGCCAGAGTGGAACACCATCACCATGGTGTTTCGTGTTCACATACTATGTAAACTTGACTTGTTTAGTCTTTGAACTACAGTGTATTTGTTTTTAGTATTGTACGATAAAACCAAGTTGAACATCGCTATCTCGTCACTGAAAAGTATTTCCGAGCTACAGAGCTACAGTTAAAGTCATAAAATGTTGACCCCGCTTCCTCGACCTCACCCCATCCCCGTGATTTTCTCAAGATCTTTCCTGATTTCAGGATTTTCTCAAAACCTCCTTGACCCTTTAGATGTTATTGATAGAAGTAAAGCAGTCACCAAAAGGAGAAAGAAATAATCCACATTGTGTCCAAACATGTGGTTTTGTATTTCTGATGATGCACAGAGTCTGTAAACCTCCTGAATTGTAACAGGGGAGGTTCCAGGTCTAGAAATAGGGTACTCAGGCCAGCAAGCCATATATCACATTCATTTGAAACTCATCCCCGATAGTTATGTGATTCTATATTGTTTTTTTGCAGTGGTTGGATTAATGGCTTCTCCGTCATTGGCGCCGCCGCTACAGGGTTTCATACCGCAGTTGGCATCATGATGCTCATGATGGGCTTGCTCTTCACACTACTTGCCGTTGGCATGGCCATTTATCTCACAAAGGTAAAAATACCAATCACATTGTTTCATCTTGTCATGTTTTTTGTCACTGAATTAATCAACGAGAGGCTTTTTCCTAAAAACCTCGGCTTAGGCTCTGGGCTTCAGGTTCTGGGCTCCGGGCTCCGTTTGATGTTGAAGCAATGTGCAAATGATGGCGGAGCCCGAGCCCTTGAATAGGTTTGGTTTGGAAAAGGCTCAAGGTAGGTCTGTCTGTGAAGAAAACATCTGCTCATACACAAGCGTGTATAGATCAGTGTAACAAGGTGGCTAGGGGTATATAGCACTCCATGCATGACCTCACAATGTTGTACATGGTTGTATACGGGGCCCAGACAAGTATGTAGTAATTTAACGCATAGATACATAACTTATTTTATATACCGCACCGATTTCCTTGTCATTTGATTGGTGGAACACGCATCATGTGTCATACTTTATTCGCCTTGTATACTGTTCCGACAGTGTAGGAGTCCTTTATTGATAAATATAGGACCTTGGGACGCTTCGCAGCTAATCTTTGCGCGTACTGATAGAGTACCATATGTATTTACTGCGTTACGCATTATTGGCATGCACGCAAGCTTGCGCGCCAACACGCGTGTGGCTATGAACGTCAAATGCACTTTAGCCAAAAGTCTTAAACAGCTTCAGGTATGTTTTTATTAGCCATTTAATACCTTATTGTCGAAATAGATTATAATTTGTTCAATTCTTTGTTTTATTTATTGTTCAAATGAATCAATTTTTTGAAAAATGTCAAATGACAAGGATTTATGTGTGAGGTTTATAAAATATATAATAAAGATGCCTTTCAATAGTTGTTAACTTCGCATCTGGGATAAAGAATATAATTTGTTTTTGCCCTTACACTGATGTGTATGAAGCACGGTGCTTTCCCGAGTTCTGTGAAAAAAAAATCTACAGGCAAATCACTCGGGTGGGATTCGAACCCACGACCTTTGCATGCTAGAGCAGGTGTCTTACCACTAGACCAACGAGCTAGCCCGGTGGCTAGAGCCAGTTCGAATCCTATGTGTTAGCAGCGGGTACCGCAACAATTTAATAGGTGTTAACTTTGCATCGGGGATAAAGAATATAATTTTTTTTTACCCTTGCACCGATGTGTTTTAAGCACTGTATACTCGGTGCTTGTCCAGAATTCTGTGAACAAAAAAAATCCACAGGCAAATCACTCGGGTGAGATTCAAACCAACGACCTTTGCATTGCTTGAGCAGATGTCTTACCATTATACAATGATGCCTTTCATTATACAAAATAGCAGAGTATAATCTTTCGTTAAATTCTGGACTGTTCCATTTCGTGAGGCAAAGCCGAGTGAAACGGAACAGTCCAGATTTCACCTCATGATTATATTCTGCTATTTTGTACTCAAATGCATCAAATATTTATATTATTTTCTTCTGAACATTTGGGCTAGAATTTGCACTTACAACAAATGCCTTGACTTCTTGCATGAAAACTACCACGTCCGCAGCAGCGTTCATAAAAGTGATCATAACATTAAAGTTTTCCTTGACCAATTAAGAATCCATAAATGGGCAGCCTGAAAGAGTATTGGATCATGCACTGAGTGACTGGTTTATAGCCTTGGCCTAGACAAGGTGGTGCACCATAAAGTCAAGCACAGCTGTAAAGAGGTTTCGGGTATGAGAAGGCAAATCAGGAAGGTCCAATTGCTGCGTGCACAATGCTCTGGGAATTAATACAGTTTTTAAGAGGTCAATTTGCCGACAGTTGGTTTATGAGAAAATATATGAAAAGGATTTTAGGTCAGCTGAATTGTGAGAAAATCGCTGTCCCCAGAAAACAAACACAAAGTTACCTCTTTTGGAGACAAGGTAATTGCGCTAAAAGGTTCCTTATACTGCTGTGTGGATGTGAGAGATTGGCCCTAATCATGTGTTAATCCATCCGATTGGAACAGCAAGGTTCCGGCTTGCAGCCTCCGTACAAGTTACCGTGGTAGTTGACACTATTAACCTTATAACAAAATATGAAAAACACAAAATCTTATTCTTTTCACCTTGGAAAAAAAGGAAAGAGTAAGCAATCTTGTGATTTCTTCCCCATCTAAAGTTTGTGTGATCTGGTTCCTTTACACCCCCTGCAGGTACATGGCATGTACCGAAGCACAGGCGCCAGTTTCCAGAAAGCCCAGGAGGAGTTTGCGCGAGGAGTAGTGACCAATCCTGGTGTTCAGTCTGCAGCTAAGGATGCCGGCAGGGCAGCGGCAAGCGGTGCTGCTGATGCCGCTGTCGGTGGTGTTAGTGCATCCTTGAGTCCACAGAGCATGAATAAAATGTAAATTATCATCAACAAAGCACCTGCAAGTTTAGCCCCCTGCAAGTTTAGCCCCCATAAGTTTATGTCACCTACAGGTGAGTGACACCAAAAGGTGTCATGTAGTACCTACGACTGTAGCGTCCATAGGTATGGCACCTTCATGTACAGGTGGGTGGAGCATGCAGGTGAGTGGCACCTACAGGCAACTACAGGTGTAGCACCTATAGGTGTGATACCAACAGGTGTAGAACCTGTAGGTATGGCACCTTCAGCCGACATATGTTGCATCTGGAGGTGTAGAACCTATTGGTGTACAACCTATATTACATGTATGTGAAGCAAGTACTGGTGTTGCACCTACACATACTGGTGTGGCACCTACTTGTGTAGTACCTACATGTACTGGTGTGGCACCTACTGGTGTGGCACCTACTGGTGTGGCACCTACTGGTGTGGCACCTACTGGTGTGGCACCTACTGGTGTGGCACCTACTGGTGTGGCACCTGCAAGTGTACCCTTGGGTACTATATTTCTGTGTACAGATCATTTAATATAGCTTTGTGATGGCCTAAGGTCTATTTCAAATCCAAACCAGTTTATGCTTGGAATTTACAATTTATTTTTAAAAAGTTTAAACTCACTGTGGCAAGGGGCCATGTTCTTGTCACTGCCCTATAGACTTTTTCATGAATTGCTCATTCTGTTGAGTTTTATTACGGCGCGACCATCTTTGTTTTCTCCCATTCAAAGCAATGTAACTGTATCGAGGCCGGAGGGGCATAATAGTCTGGTCCCTTTTTTTATCTGATTAGAATCGGTATTCATCCTAGCATTTGTCCACAGGGAACCGGACACAGATTGTGGTAGCACGATACAGATCAATGAAGCTGTATGACTATGAGTTTACTTGTGTACTCATTGTTCACACTTTTCACCATGGGTTTTGTTTTGTGAAATGGCCATGGTAAGCCCAATGGTGTTCTGAAGAATTTGTGAGGGAAATCTTTGCTCTCCATCAATTATAAATTGTATAATTACCTTCGGCAGTTAATGAAACAGCAGCTTTCCTTGTTCATGGAATGAATGGAGACTTCTGAGAGACGTAAGATTAATGTAGATTTACTTACTGGGTAAAGTCTGTTTTTTTGTTTTTTTATGTATGCATGCCCAGAACTGCATTATGCTTTAGAGACCATAGTGGCGACAAGTGGCATGTGCAAAGATAGTGGAATCAAACGGTGTGATCCTGTGTACTTCCACTCGACAAAAAGGTCACAGTGTAATTTACAAGGTCATGTCCTGAATTGAAATTTGTTCCCACAGTTTCCCATGTGAACATGCTATATGTTAAAAATAACATCAAATTTTTCTAAAGGTTGTTTTTTGCATACTTTTACACTGAAACATTTTAGTAAAAAAGAAAAAAACAAACGTAGTCAAACAAATTATGGAAATGCTGTTTGTGCGTATCTGCTGCACGCTCAAGGTTTTCACAACTTCAGGCTCCAAACCTGGGTTATATTTGTGTGTAATTTACCAAATGTCACCCATTTCTCATGACAGAAACTTTAAATTCTGAGAAGACCGTAGTCTTTGAAGACTGTAAGTAAAAGCCGAGTACAATTATTTCGTTTTTCTTGTATAAAACATCAAAGAAAAAGTAGTTCATTACTACTGGGAATCAGTGGAGCCAGTTTGGGTGAAGTGGGCGTGGCTTACAGTGGAATTATGTCACACTTGCGAACAGGATCAATGGTTATTTACCCAGTGTATCTGCTTCCAGCTGGGCCCAATTTCATAGAACTGCTTAAGGTAAGCAAAACAAAAAGATGCTTACCAGAATAAGGTTGCCAGCTAAAATCCCATTTCATGTGTACCATCTGTGACTGGTATCCTGCTTATTTTTTGCTTAGCAGAATGTTTTTATGCAACATTTTTCTGCTTAAGCAGCTCTATGAATCTCCCATTGATGTGATCTTGTATCATGCTTCCCTGTTGATGGCGAACATCCGTCAACTCTGTGTAGGATTGGTGCAAATCGGGAAAAGTTTCAGGAAATAATTTGCCTTAAGACTTAATTAAGAGACTAATTTTGGCAAGATTTGTAAGTTGTAAGATAGTAAAGGTAATATGCAGTACTAGTGTATAGAAAAAGAGTTTGGCTCAGACAGACATGTCAAAGTCACACAGAATGCAGTGGTTTAACACCCGATTGCATCATTTTATTAATACATGATGTTCTTTTTGCTTTTTTGTTTTTTGTTTTTTTTTGCAAGGATCTCAATGAACTGATTTAATCATAGCAGAATGCTGTAGACCTATTAATTTGCCATTTGTTTGGGATGGTTCGGGACAATTCGCGACCATCTGAAGGGCTGATTTTCTGAGCGCTGCTTCTTCAGTTAGTGCCGTATTTCTTAACTGCTCATAATCTCTGTAGGTGAACTGTTCCTTCACACCACACACACATTAGCAGAACAACTTCTCTAAACCATTAAATTTGATACAACGCACAACTTCGTTGCTATCCTAAATATTCATTTTAACTAACGGTAAAAAGAAGACTTTTAACCTTCCGAGCAGCCACTTGGTGCAGTTGGGAGGACCAGCTTCTTACTTTGTTTAATAACTACAAAATGTGTAGATAAATTCCGCTTTTTTATTTTTTTGAAATACCTTTAAAAAAAAACTCTTTCATATACTGTAGTGATTTATAGGTGAGTGAACTCAGAGGTTGACAAATAGTGTGGGAAAGCTGGGTCCCATTATAACGTGCACACAAAAATCCCATTGTGTGCACAAAAACGGAATCCTTTTGAAATTCACTATGTTTTGAAAATTAGTAGTGAACCAGTGTGTAGATTTTCAGAATGCTTCAATCTTTATTGTTTGGGTCCAGGGAACATCTATTCATCTGTTCAGACCATTAGAGCAAGAATTGTACCCCCAAACACAGTTATTAACCTGTGCCTCTCGTGTAGGCTACAGTGGGTCCAGCATGTAAAAAAATTCCCGTGGCTGCTCGGAAGGTATAGTAGCACCATATAAATTGGGTCTTTGCCGCTAATTTGAGTCAGTACACATGGTACAGTGCATCCTGGTAGGCAAAGGCACCCTGTGTGCATGGTTGGAGATATGAGACCATTCTTACACGTTGTGGTTTAATTTTGTATCCCGTGGTCGTGTCCGAATAAAGCAACTTTGGCTAAGGCTTTGGCCATTGGCTGCAGTGACTACATTAACAAATTGAACTTTTTGAGCAATTCAGACATAGCCACTGCCAAAGCCTTCAATTTCGGCTGGGCCTTAGTTCAACATTTTCACAAGCGCACAGAGATTACTCTTTTTCATGGCCCGATACCCCCCCCAAAAAAAAAGGGTTTTGTTGCAACCATTTCCAGGTAGTGATTTTCATTTTCAATAATCTGCAAATGCGTTCATTGGATATTAATCCCCTCTCTAGCATACGGTTTTGTATGCTTGTGAAGCTGTTGACGCACCAAATAAAGTCAGTCTAAAAAGACGCTCGGGGCGCTTCACAGAGATACAATTTAAAAAGCTAAGGCCAAACACAATTTAACTAGGTAACTAAGAATTCCAAAACAATAATACAATTGTAAAAATCATTTTAAAAAAAGGTCTTAAAAAGATCCCCCAAAAACCTGGACCAGCCAGTAGCAGAAGCAAAACAATTTTTACAAAAGAAGACATTGTTGAACCGCTCCTAAGTAAGCGCTACAGTGACTGATTGTTTAAACATGGCAAATATAATGTACTTTTTAAATTCCTTTCGGTCACCAGTTTAAACAACATGAAAGAAGATGAATACTGTGCTACAAAAGAACATTGTATGATTGTACAAGTGATATTTAGATAGGATTCATGTTTATGCCTTTACATGGACATAACAGCTCCCTTTTTATACCCTGTATTGCTGTCGATATGTTGTTGTATTGTCTCTGTTGTATTTGTAAGAGGTATGTTGTATGAGACTTCCAACACCCTCACTACCATGTTCCATAAACTCCACCTCCACTCCCAGGTCGTTTGGGATAAATAACTATATATCATTTTCCCTGACTGTGTACATGATTACAACAGTGGGTTAGAATAGAGTAAGTGGTTAGCGACGGACTTCAGTGCCATGGGTCTCACCTGTCTGTATACAGGCATGTGATTTCTCAGTTTTTGTCCTGATATCAAGATTTTCTCCGAAATCTCCTTGAGCCTTTAAATGTTCTTGAAGAAGTAAAGCAGTCACCAAAACGAGAAAAGAAATAGTCCACACTGTGTCCAAACCTGTAGTTTTGAATTTCTAATGATGCACAGAGTCTGTAAACCCTCCTGAATTGTAACATCTGAGAGGTTCTGGGTCTAGAATAAGAGGGAACCCAGGCCAGCAAGCCATTTATCGTGAATGTTCACATTCATCGAATCTCATCCGTGTATTACATTATGATTCCTCAATAAAGAATAAATCAATGTAAGATTTTACAACTTGGCTACTATGGAACTTAAACACTTCATGTGTTAGTTCGAAATGCCCCGTTGAGGCAAAATTGTTGGTGTTGCCGGTTGATCCATGCATGGAGGTATTCCTACCTCCATGATCTATATATAAATTGATGGCACAGTTTATACTCTCAAAGTGAACCTGTGACTCTTGAGTCTTGAGTTTATAGTCGTTAGTGTGACCAGCATGTTTTCAGCTCTTGCTATTAATAAGCTTTCTAAGCTCTCTTAAGTGGTGTGGTGTGATAAAAACTAACAATCCAAGTGCACGCATAATTAGCTTTTGTAAAAATGGCAAACCAACCAATTTGCCATTTATCCGCATATGTACATAAAGTCCTTTATTCATTTCCAATAATTAACATGATATTCTTAAGTAAACATTCCAAGTATGATTTTTAATGGTAATTTCTTGTCCATGACAGTTAATTTATTTCACGCAAAATAACTTTTTCGGTAAATCCCGAAATATTAACTGTTTTTATTTTCCCCAATATGTCACTAGTTTTAGTGTCCATCTAGAAACTTGTATGCTTGATATCAATTTGTAGTGCTGGTTGATTTGTAGAGATGTTTATAATCAGCTTGGACTTGAGGGAGAGCGCCTTCATAAAACCATTGATAGCATCAGTCTCTCTGAAAAAAAGAACAGTCTAAGAGACAGAATTACTTGAATTTTGGAAAAAAAATTCCCATAGAAAATGATATCGCCCAAACCTAGATAATTTTCATGGATGGTTGATTGCCAGAAACAACATTAGAAAAGACTATCTTTAATCCGTCGAACCAGCATTCCAGTCAATGTAGTTTTTTTTCCATGTAAAGTGTTGTACCAGCATCTTATTTATAATCAGTGATTTATATAGCACCCCTTGAACTCATGTGACTCATGTGACTGATGTGACTCGTGATATTAATGCACTAATATTATACAAGGTTCTTTGGTGCAGTAAAGACGTACCAGGGGCCAGAGGCCATGGCAAACATCTAGGTTTGGGCTCTGCTTACCGCGGAATTCTGCCCTTATGGCGCCCCCTGTAAAGCACAATACTTCTGATAGCCTGGGCCCAATTTCATAGAGCTGCTTCAGCAGCAAATAGTGCTTAACCTTTTTCTGCTAAGCTAAACTGAGCAGGATACCAGTGACATTTGACACATGAAGATTGTTATGTTGGCTGGTAACCTTATTCTGGTAAGCATAATTTTGTTGTGCTTAACTACTTTTTGTGCTTAAGCAGCTCTTTTGAAATTGGGCCCTGTAAGCACAGAATACCCGGTAAGAAGAATTCCGCTATGAGCTTGAACGAAGCAATAATGAATGTGTTGTTTTTAAAGGTAGCATTCTGTGTGGAAATCGTGGTACTGTAATATTGTGGGCATTTCTTGTAAGTTGTACTTAGTTGTTGGTACAGCATGGTCAGGCAAGTTGAGTCAGGTTGAAGCATGAATCCAAGTTATCCATTTGAACTAAAGCCGTTTGCATAGTCATCACTATTCACTCACAGTGGTTGCCGGAGCCAAAGATGGAGATGAGGTTTTTTTTCCTGAGTTCACCCATGAGTTCACTCATCCAAATCAAATTGTGTGTATAGGCGAGTAGGTATTCACATTCAAACCGGGACCCATAATAAGAGGGTATAGGCCCCGGTTTGGTGAAAGGTCCCCAATTGAAAAGTATAATGTACAAAACCAATGGGAGCTGTTGCCAAAGTGAAAGTACAAATAAAAGAGGGACAATAAGAGGTCACTGATTGCAGGTGTGTACACACTCGGGTGAGAGTTGATAACCTACGGCATTGCAGCTTGCTAACCTTGTGTATAGACATTATGTGTTTTTTACACAAATGTTTTGGTGATTAAGAGCCAGGGGCTTGATTTCACAACGCGATTTTTATTGTGACATCACACTTTGCTCAGCAAAATACACATGTTCTGACCAATCTCGGCTCTTTGTGAAATGGAAACCAGGTCCTAGTTTTACAGAGCTGCTTTCGCAGACAATAATTGCTTCAATTTCTGCTAAGCCAGTCCCAAATGGTATTTTCTTGGCTGGTAATAAGCAAAACTACTTGTTTTTTCTTCTTCTGTTTTCTTATACTTGAGCAGCCCTATAAAACTGGAACCAGGTTGCCTTACATACATACTACAGTACAAGGTTTTAGCCAGGATTTGGTAAAAGGGTGTCCAAATTTGCTGGAAATTTACAAACTGGGTGTCCAAATTGTTCACTTACAATACATTTACATGTAAATGACAGATAAAACAGGGAGTCCAAATTTAAAACAGGGTGTCCAAAAGACACCCAGACACCCCTCTGGCTAACACTATGCTACAGTATAACAATTCAATTACGCTGTTTCTGAAGAACAAAAATAATGACCATTTATTAGTGTTCTAAGGTGAATTTTTGGAATGCCCCCGTCCCTCTTTTTGTTAATCAAAATCACTTCGGATGTTTTAAAAATATTCCAAAATCAACCTTCTATATTGACAGTAATGTGTCATTATATTAAAACCTAAAAATATGTAGGGTTTGTAGTAAGCATTTAAATTAATTGAGATGTATAAATGAAAACTGTAATAAAATATTAAAATTAAAAAAAAGTCTCTGTACATGCCTATTTTATTCTTTAAAAAAAATGCCTTTCAAATAATGTTCTACTAAATTTTCTTTTTCCTTTTGAATTCGGTTTCTGAAGGAGTTTTGTTTTATTTTGTTATAATATAATAGTAGATATTAATACAGTTGGCCGTTCTGTGTTATTAATTTAAAGTTTTGAGTCTAGTTTAAAAATGCAAAGTATCAAAATAAGCTGTGTTACATTCGTAAACAATTAATATTGTAAAAAAGTACACAATAAAAATGTGATATAAATGTTATGTTTATATGGTAGCATTAACGTGAATAAACAACATAGAAGTTTTGTTCACTCTAAAAGTGTGATTCCAAGTGTTTGGGGAAAGGAATAACCAGGTGTCAAGGTGAACAACAGAAATAGGAGAGAAAATTTAAAGGTTGGCGAAAATAACTGTTGCCAAAAAGCGGTTGAATGCATTGACAAGGATGGGGGCTTATAATGTTGACCCTCCCATAACACTTTTCCTATAGTAGTTTTTTATAGTTTTTGTTTTTATATATTTAGTTTGAGACTCTATACCCCGCAAACTTCCCCAAATAAGGCATGGGCCACTGATAATCATCAATTAGTTTTGTTTACTTTTTTATTTAGGCCTGGAACACCTCGTGTAGGTGTTAAGCCAACAGTATAAACATGTTATTGTACTGTTTTTTTAGGTGTTCGGCCAACAGCCGATAACCTATTGAGTATTGTTAATAGTGTTTTTTAGGTGCTCGGCCAACAGCCGAAAACCTGTTGTTATTTACTGGGGGGTTTTCTGCATCTTCATCTTCTCCTTGAAACCTTTCCGGAGGATTTTGCTGAAAGTAAAGTCAGAAAAGACTGGGGAATATCTTGAGAACCAATATCTGGAGAACCATAATTGCTACATATAATATCTTTAAACCACATGAAAGCCCTTGATATTAAAGGTGTAACCCCATGTGAACTTTACTTCCGGTCGAAACGGAAGTTGAAATTTCATAATTCAAAAATTCACATCTTCCACAAAGGGTGCCGAATTGAAACTTACCAAGTACTTAGATCTTCCGAGTGTAGATAAACCGCTATGTTTTCGGGATGATAATGTCATCGATGACGTCATAACAATAATTCAACGTTTGATAATATACAAAATTCATAACTGGAGAAGCATAATTGCTACATATATACATACCTTTGCACCAAGCTCTTGATGTATTGTAGAACCCATACACAAAATGTGACCTCGTGTGACCTTTACTTCCTGTCGAAACCGTAAGTTGAAGTGAAAATAAATATTCCCAGGCCTCGTTTTGAGGTCTAGCTGCAAACAATTAGATCTGGAATTTGGACAATGGTCTCTCTGTATGAAATAAAGTTGACCCATGGGCCTTCCAATTTAAAGAGTAATGACGTAATTATCTTAAACAGCGCCCTCTCGTGAGGTCCTATACCGTGGTATGCACCAGAAATACACTGAGGGAACTGTGTAAGTTGACCTCGAGAGCGTACGAGCTTTCGCGAGAATCTGGACTCCGGGAAGCATTTTTTTTTTTTACACCGCAGCGAGGGGTTTTGTACTGTAACACTGTCAATTCCTTCTTGAGATAGGAGACTACGTTTAACCCTAAACCCTAACCCTAACCCTAACCATACCCTTACCCTAACCCTAACCCTAACCCTAACCCCAAACATAACCCTTTTATAGGCATAACTGTTTGTAGTCTCATCTCAAGACAGGAACTGGCAGTATTTTAGTACAAAACCCCTCGCTGCGGTGTAAAAAGAAATATGCCTCCGGCAACCTCGAATAGCAGCTACAGTGTGTATTGTGGCAGTTGTTTTTTAAAGAACTTGTACTACGATGTTTTTATAAATTTCACCCATTGGATATGTTTTGAATAAAAAATAGCTAAATAATTTAGAAATTGTAAATTGTAAACAATTTTCCAAATCTTGGAAAAACATACATTTAATTGTTTAAGCTGGCCTCAATTTCCGCTGCACGTTGGACCTTAAAAACATGCAATAAAAAGGCGATCGTCGTGATCATTGACGTACACGCGTGCAAATGTGATGAAGTTGCTACCTATATAGTACGGTACTCAAACTGTGCGAAACTACGACGTCCTTGTCCCGGCGACGCCATACAGCATCACGTAAAATCTATGCGACACAATAAATGTATCTGTTTTCGTGCTAAGTAACGAAGCACTTATAATAGTGCAGTCGACACGGTTTGCACAACACAGTCCGCGTAAAATAATTCGCAATTTTGAGACTTCGAGCCGGATGTTGGAGTTCGAACACAATTTCTTCATTTCTCTCAAGTTTCCAGGTGTTCTATGTTTATTTACTACATTGTTAGTTATAAATGTAATCATTCTACCAATATGTTTTGGGGGGTTGGAAAAAAAGATGTGACAAAAAAAATTAGCTAATGGCTCAGAGGTGCCCGGAAGCTCAATGGTGACCTTATTGTCGCGAGACTTACACGGTCTATTGGTGCTTGGATTGGGGGGGGGGGGGCGCTCACAATATTACCTCCATTCGGAAACGCTACAGCATTTTTTTTCTCTGATTTAATTGGAAACATACCACCACGTATTCAAACAGTGTTGTATAAACGACTGAGGCCTGAGGCAATGAAACGGTCAGCTTGAATAGCCTTTGACAAGTCATCTCAAACAACCGCTCAAGTAGGCTTATGGGTCAGTTCTTGATTCATAATGCCGTGGTCTACCTATAGACCATGTGAACTTTGTTTACAATAAGTGTGACCTTATGTGCATTCTTTGGGTATTCTGGCAGGCAAGATACTACACAGGTATGGGAAAGTTGACATTTTGTGTCATAATTTCCACATAAATCCAAGAATTATGAAAGTAAAAGCTGGACAAGTTTTGAGATGTGCCCCCTTTCATCATATCAAAAGTTGATAAGAATTAGACAGTGCAATCTCCATAAAATATAAGATTGTATGTTTTATTCCATTAGTCTGTGTACAAATCGTGCCTGCAGGAAGTCCAGGCTCTGTGGCTCTTTTGTAAACATGTGATGTCACAGGTCACATCGTCTATTCGTCCGCTTGATCAGACTACTGGATATTATCCATGCATCTGCAACATGTCTCCCAAAAGAAACTCGGAATCATCGTGGCGGTGGGTGATTCTCATATCAAAGTCAACCAACTCGTTCATTACTTTGGGTATGTTCAAAGGCATGGGTGTTTTTATTCCTTATTTCGTGGACGACTTCCAGACATCGGTTGCTTCGGTTGGTCTTGCCCTTGGTCTCTTCGGTAGTATTTGCTCATTGTTTGGTAAGTAATTCGCAGTTAACCATCATGTCACTCAATAACAGGTTACAGCACAGGCTATCCCGCAATTCTGGAACCACAATGTGAGCGGCAGGTTTCGGATTGATTTACCTGCAATGGTATTCTGTTACTTCAATTATTAAGAATCATCATTACTGACTCAACAGGTAGGCCCCTACTGATCACAATCTTCCCGGCAACATTATTTTAAGGATATGGTAATTGGTACCGGTGCTGTTTCAGATACGTCATCACTCAAATATCTATTGCCTACAGATTTTAAGAATTATAGAGTTGTGCCAGTTTTTAAGAAAATATGACCGAAGCGACGTGGCAAACTACAGACCCATCTTGACGCTCCTATGTCTCTAATCGAAAATGTTAGAAAAAAGAGGCCCCCACAAAATGGTTGAATTGCCAATAGAGAAAGGATACGAGAAGCCCTCCACCGCTTGGCCCAAAAGTGCTGAATTTATAGGGTCGGTGGGGTTTTTCATTCGTGTTTAATTAAACTTACATTTTTTGTGTGTATAATATCCCCGAAATCCAAATATTTGTCACAAATAAACTTAAACAAGTAATTTTTGGGACTTTTACACAATGGAACAAAAAGTCTCAATAAAATCGTCACGGGTACCACGAAGTGACCTATCTTGTTCACAGCCCCAAAAATCTTGTTGGAAGAAAATCGCGATTGAAGTTACACTATTTTTCCAAAATGCTGTTTTGGAGTCTGCCCAGTATTTTTATTTTATTTGTTAATTAATAAAACCCTGCGTGACACCATCAAAAAAAATCACATACTTACGCTATCAGGCACTTTTTAAGTGCCCGTTTTAAATTTTGCGTGTAATACATGTTTTATGAGAACACAATCACTTTTAAATCGCCCAAACTATTAGATATAGACCCTTGTGACTAAATAAAACAAATTCAAGCAAAATTTCCTTTGAGATCAGCCCACATGAGTTTCTAAACCATTTGTTTGAATGAAACCCTCGTCAGCAAAAACATCATAATTTCGTACATTTCTTACATTTCCCAAGGGAATACCGGGAGAACTGGTCATTGGTGGAATTTTGTTGGTGTGAAAACAACCCCGATGGTAAAAAGACAATTGGCATGTTATTTGGCTAGGTGTAGTTGAGGAACCTGATAATATTTAGATTAAATAAAATTTTAAAAAATGGCTGAGTAATGACTTTTTAATTAAAAACAGACACTTAAAAAGTA
This sequence comes from Plazaster borealis, assembly GCA_021014325.1. Classification (NCBI taxonomy): domain Eukaryota; kingdom Metazoa; phylum Echinodermata; class Asteroidea; order Forcipulatida; family Labidiasteridae; genus Plazaster; species Plazaster borealis. The sequence continues at coordinate 11,470,817 of CM037459.1, read as the reverse complement.
CCTGATGGCACTCCGACATGGAACATTACAGAATTGGTTTTTGCTAACAAAACAGTTAAGCACTTTATATAATCCACCATGTACATAAACTGACAAACCTGTAGAAGTTTGAGATCGATCGGCCATCTGGGTCACGAGAAAACAGTGAAAAACCGATAACACATGTGCATGTGTTATACAATGCATGAATAAAACGCTCATGAGCGATAAACTCCAATCGGAAATTAGTTTTATTTATTTCTCATCGAATATGGCATTTCAGACAGAAATATTTCTTGGGATGTTTTCTACTATCATCATCATTAGACCGTGTAAGTTTTATGTAAATCTGTGATCTTGAAGAAAATTTTAATTACCAGTTCTGTAACATTCCTTTAAGACAAAAATATAGCTGAATACTTTATTCGTGCATAACTGTCAGTGAATTTTCATTCCTGCAACTATTTTAATTAGTAATTAATTCCTAAATACATACGTCACTTCGTGGAATTGAAAAAAAAAAAGAGTTTTGCCCGCAGAGCGCTGTGTAAGTCTCGCGCGTATCGGAACGAGAAAACACGTCACATGAAGAACTTGTTTTCCCTAAAAATAAAATCTTTGTTTTAAATTATATCTAATGATCGGAGGTGAGCACAACATTCTTAGTTTTTTGCAGTAACCGGAAGCTGAGGTCAAGTTTAATTCTCGGGTTTTCTTCGTTATATTGTTGAATTGATTTTACTTTCATATTGTTTATTACTAAGTATTACATTTACATTCCCAACAACATATATATTTTTCAGGGTCATAAACCACATACGTTAAACTAAAATAATTGACAAAACAAAATCTTGCCCACGTAAATCTCCATATGGTTGCGACCACAATACTCGGAAGTTCAAATAATTGTGCGCGAGACTTGCACAGTCCATTGAGACCTATCGCGATAGGTCACTTCGTGAAAATACTTTCCTTCCAGATAGGTCACTACGTGAAAATGCAAAATGTCTTACACGCGCGCCTGAACTGTGCCGTAGCGCTTTGGCGCGTCGAGATAGGTCACTTTGTGAAAATACAAAACGGCAAATCTAGTAATACGTCGTTTTTACTAATAGTGAAATTACGAAACTATTACGTATCAGGTATTCAAACTTGCTGATTTTTTTTTTGACAGAAAAACTGTAGGTCAGTTCGTTGTGCGTGTGACGAAATTAGCGGGTGGTTTTTTTTGGGGGGGCTCAATTTGGTCCCCAAAGGGAATAATAGAACCACAATAGCAGGACCAACAACCTTGATCCGTACACGTAGGCCTACCTAGGATTCATTGTATGCAACTTTTACTCATGAATTTACTCAACAAATTGCGACCCTTACGTGTTGTGCATTGGCTTCGTCCGCAACGTTTGCGACTCAATCTACACGTTTTCAAAGAATGGCCTCTTTCTCGGCATTGTATTTGAATAGCTAGAAAGTGTGAGCGCAATCCACGCCTCAATAGGTTTGCCACTGAGGCCGAACTAAAGATTATAGAGCGCTCTATAATCTTTGGGCCGAACCCATTGAGGCGAAGTCCGTGATTTCGGACAGGTTTCCCCAATTTATCAGTTTCCATACTGTCTTTGCGCCCACAGTTTTCAAGTGTCTGATCTAACTTTGTAAGTAGCTAGGCCTAATTATTTTCAAGAACAGTAGGGACCTATACTAATTTCTTTTAGATCTGAGAGGAGAGAGCAAAAACAAATTCTCACGTGGGCAAAATGTGGGGGGGGGGCATATGTTGGCTTGGCCATGCTCCCTGTGAGTAGGCCCAGCTTTGTTTTGTGTTTAATAACAACACATTATCGGAGAAATCATTATTGTACTCTTTAGGGCTATAGTTGAATCGAGTATTATTTTGTATACTTGTCACTTTGTATTTTTAACTAGCAGACCGGTGTCCTGTAGTAAACTCGGTCTCCGGAGAATCTGTCCCCCATGGGAAATTAACCTGGGCTGAAGGAGGTTGATTCAAAAGAGGGCGCTATCAGAAGAAGTTTATTAGTACACAGGGGTGCACCTAAATAAACTCCCATAGCAACCAATGCTAATTGCTAATTATTCAAAAATACTCAAAACATACTTACTGGAGTAAAGTAAGTATGGTACCAGTAAGTGTTTAAAATGGAGTCATGCCCTGAAGCGATGTTTTAAAAGTGGTTTTTATACACCTCGTGGAATCTTTCCAACGACTGCCCAAAATTCTCCTAGTAATAATATGAACATGTTCAGTTTAGATTCAGATAGTGTGTTAAATGTGTTAAGGTTTTTGTAATTTAATTACGCAGCTCCCGTTGCCAGTGCGATGACGTCATACGGGCCAAGGAAACTTGTGATTATTGGTGGCGCTGTTACTGCCATTGGGATTATTGGCGCAAGTACGTCATCGTCCGTCCTTCATCTTGCCATGTGGTTATCGTTATCAAGTATGTTGTTTTTTTCCTTTGTAGGAACCCGATTAATCTTTGAGCGGTCTGGATCATCAGCATTAAAAAAGGACTCGAAAATTTAATAGTTTTCAAAGAGAAACTAATAACAGTTTATAAACTAAGTAAAACAAATAAAACAATCACTAATTTGTTGTCAAAAAAAAAATCCGATAACTTTTCGAAACTGCAATCCGAGGCCCTACTAAACCAAAACGTAAGTTTAAAATAACTATGTCATTGTGTTTAACGTTACTGATCCTGACAACTGATCGCAACAAATGTTTTCAATCACAAAACGAAACTTAAACGGTCACCAAAACTCATCCAAGGAATGATATTGATGTATACGTCTGGCTTTGTCAGTAGCACCTCACACGGATTCTGCTTAATTAGCTCGGAGCATTTGTTTCCAAAACGTTAAACTTCCTCGATAGGTCTCATAGACCCCTTGCATATGACGTCACACGCTCAAAAAGCGTCCTCACTAAGGCCAAAAAGCGCCCTCACTGAGGCAAAGGAGGCAAAACCAAAGGCGCTGGGATGGGCAAACGTATCAAGCACGCTCATTGGTATATCCCGAAAATGCTCAGTCCCATCATGCATCACGCTCGCACTGCTATGCACTGCACGCATGACGTACTTCCTGAACAAGAATCTGTGCAAGCTGATTAGCCCATCCAAAAGACCCCTTGCATACGCGAAACGATACAGGGGCGCTGAGCTCACGCGCACGTTTTTACGCACAAAGGACCGTCCAATCATCTGCGTCCTTTGACCCCAGTGAGGCGGCGCTTTTTGACCCCAGTGAGGGCGCTTTTTTGAGCGTGTGACGTCACATGCACCCTTTAAGTAGATTTATTTTTTTGTTCGAAGGTACCGGGGAAGCTTTGGTTATTCTACCAGCATTCAAACCACTCATAGACTACTTCCCGGAAAGTTTTGCTACCGTAAATGGGTTTTCATTTGCAGTTGGGACATTCGGCATGATGATCTTCCCGCCCTTTTCCGAATGGTTAATAGAGATGTATGGATGGAGGGGCGCCCTCTGCGTCCTTGGTGCCGTCAACTTTAATTTGTGCGTCACTGGCGCCCTTCTCAGACCATTAGCAGAAACAGTAGTGTCACAAAGATATCAGGAAGTTCCCGATCAAGAGATGACAATTAATGATTGCAAAGAAAATACAAATTCCGGTGGATTGGAGGGAGGTTGTTGGAAGAACTTTCAAACAAAATTCTCGGCTCTGAAAAATAAATTTGACACGACGTTATTTGTGGACGAACCGTGGTTTACCGTATTTCAGGCGGGGTCCGTTTTCACCGGAGCAGTGTACGCCGGATGGCATTTATTTCTCGTACCGCACGCCATAACCCTTGGTTACGAGTCCCAATTGTCTTCATTTTTATCAACATTTGGCGGGATAGGTTCGTTCGTAGGTCGCCTCATGAATGGTTTCTTGATTGATAACAATATCATCAGACCGGTGAATTTATTCATCGTTGCGTCATTAATCTGTGGGGTGACGTGTCTCGCTGACCCCCTAGCCGTATCATCTTTCTTTGCGTTGTCTGTTCTTGCCGCAATAACTGGACTTGCTGTTGGGTTCACCTATCCCTTGACTTTCGTCATCGTGCGCACGATTGCTGAAGGTCGGGAAATGGCGGCAATTGGATGGCTCTACGTGTTTTTGGGAGCTGGCCAAATATTTGGCGGGTACTTTACAGGTGAGGCTCTGTGTTTTTTTTAATGAAATTAATTAACTTCAGGATGTTTTTTGTGTGCATCTGCCCTTTGACGGATGATCTAATGAAGAGATCGTACTGTATAATAAACATAATTCGTTTTGTCATCAAATAATAACGAAAAGTTTCCCAGCAGTGCCACAAAGCTCTCAGTTCCTATGAAGATAATAGATATCGGTAGTTTTTTTCCAGTCCATATTAATTTGGTTCGATTATTAATGTCGATAAAAGAGTCACAAATTGAAAGAAAACTTTATTCTGTATTATACTTACGGGGAAAAAACACTTGAAACGCAATAAATCGAACCGTGCTCAAAACGCAGACTTTGCGCCAACTAAAACGCGCCCGTTCGACGACCCCATTATGTTTTGAAGCCCTGCTCGGAATCAAATTATCAGTTTGATGTCACCTTTCAAGTTCGCCTACATTATTAAAACACACAACAATAATCACACGATGTTATGTTTTCTTCCATGTGTGCACTACGTTAGGGTGGATGGATGATGTGACTCAAGATTACGAGGTTGTTTTTATGGCATATGGAGTGATGTCTCTTGCAGTCGTGATGTTAATGATGGGTCCCAAGCTGACTGGACTGTGCTGTCCCTCTGACTCTAAAGAATAAAGACTGAGAATTTGTTTCATATACAAATTGCCTTTCCCTGGGTTGTCGACACCGTATAGATGTTGTCAAACTACTTGTGAGAAACAGTTGATATATTAAACAACAAAATAGTAACTTGCTATAACATGGACGCTAGTCCAAGCATTCCCATTGCAAGTCCAAGCAAACAAGGTATTTTCTTTTCTTATACTTATCGCTTTTGTAGTGAGTTTTCTTGTGATTGTATATTTCCCTAGAACTGTTAATGTTGTTAATGTTTCAATGTTTTTACTGTATGAGAGCATTTGAAATACCCTTCTTGGGATATAATAAAGAGGAATTTAATTGAATTGATTTTTTTAAAGACACTGGACACTATTGGTAACTGTCAAAGACTAGTCTTCAGAGTTGGTGTATCTCAACATATGCATAAAATAACAAACCTGTGAAAATTTGAGCTCAATCGGTCGTCGAAGTTGCGAGATATAAATGAAAAAAACACCCTTGTCGCACCATGGTCACACGAAATTGTGTGCTTTCAGATGCTTGATTTCGAGACCTCAAATTCTAAATCTGAGGTCTCGAAATCAAATTCGTGGAAAATTACTTCTTTCTCGAAAACTACGTCACTTTAGAGGGAGCTGTTTCTCACAATGTTTTATACTATGAACCTCTCCCCATTACTCGTAATCAAGAAAGGTTTTATGATAATAATTATTTTGAGTAATTACCAATAGTGTCCACTGCCTTTAAGGAAAAATTTTGGAGGAAAGGGAACCCTTGATATTTCTTGCCATACACAGAATTTCCTCTTTTCTGCAAGTTGTTTTTTTTACTCACAGATGAAATTTTTTCCTGGGTCTATAAATGTTCTGCCTTTTATTGTGATGAAAAATTGTATTTGATAATTACCAACTGTTTGACTTAACCCTAAGTGGGACCAGGTTGCGAACCGTGTTGCAAGTTTGTCCTTTATAATAACACTGTTAAAAATGTCCGTAAATTTACGGACTCCGTAAAGTGAAATATTCCGTATTTTCGCCGTAATTTTACGGACTTTCCGTAAATGTAAATATTAATTATGCTAATAAATTACAATCAACCACATTTGCCCAAACACCTACACATAATATAGTACATGTAAGTACATACTGTTATTTCACCCACAACCGTGTACACATGTACAAACTCATGTTAAGGGTTTTTTATTTTACGGAATTAAAAAACTTTTCCGGTAATAGAGCTGCAGGAATACGGAACTATATTTTTGTTCTGGCAGCTCTATTACCGGAAAAGTTTTTTAATTCCGTAAAATAAAAAACCCTTAACATGAGTTTGTACATGTGTACACGGTTGTGGGTGAAATAACAATATGTACTTACATGTACTATATTATGTGTAGGTGTTTGGGCAAATGTGGTTGATTGTAATTACGCTTATTAGCATAATTAATATTTACATTTACGGAAAGTCCGTAAAATTACGGCGAAAGTACGGAATATTTCACTTTACGGAAATTTCCGGACATTTTTAACAGTGAATGTCATGTCAATTGAACCTTTAAGAGGAATTTGTTTCCTTTACTCTTCATGCTAAAGGAAAGCCAATTTTGTCAACTGAATCCCAATGATATCAACAGAGCAAGCAACTCGGTCCAGTTAGTTGCTTCTGCAATGAAACATATCCGAAATTTGTCTTTTGGCGATTTTAGAATATAGAATGTCAACTCAAATCTATATTATTCCAGATTTGATTTCAGAAAAAGTCCAGAAATGTCAGGTAGATAGGTTTACTTCTCGTAAGGGTTTTTACCCTTAATGTTTGTTTTTTGGTACAGATAATACCTGACGTGGTTGAAAGGTCTGAAGTCAATCAAAATTCAAATGACAAACTCATCAAAATAATGGGCAATGCCACCTGCTTCACTGAAACTTGCATCCGATGCCATCCTCCAGCATTACCTGTCTTCTTCATCAAAAGAATTGGCAGAAGGACTTTTTGTTCACTGCAACTTGCATCTACAGAAACCCTCCAGCAGATTAAGGCCGTATCCGAATTGGCGGCTACAGCTACGACTGTTGCTAAGGGTGTTGCTAAGGACGTCCTATACTTCAACGCATGATGACGTGAAAATTTAGCCGTAGCCGTAGCTGTAGCCGCCAATTCGGACACGGCCTTAGGGGAAAATCAATGGCATAAAGGTCAATATTTCTTTTAGACACTCGTCATCTCTACACTTAAAATCGCGTACAATTCGTCGCGCGTACCACGAACCGACCTAACTCGTACACAGTATAAAAAAACGTGTTTGGAGAAAATCACGAATGAAGTTGCACTATTTTTCAAACTGCTGTTTCGGGGTCTGCTAACTATTTGTATATTATTTTTTTAAGACAAAAATAAAGCCGACTACTTTATTAATACAAAACTGTCAATTTCATTTAATCCCTGCAACTATTTTAATTAGTAAATAATACCTAAACAGATAGGTCACTTTGTGAAATTGAAAATCCGAGTTTTGCCCGCAGAGCGCCGTGTACAAACCAATGCATGATAGAGACCTATCTAGTTAGGTCACTTTGTGAAATTTTTATACGCTTTGAGTTAGGTCGGTTCGTGGTACGAAAATTTTACACGCGCGCCCGAACTCCGCGCGCTGTAGCGCATAGTACATCATTGGTAAAGTGGCGTATCTAGATAGGTCACTTTGTGAAAAGACAAAACGGCAAATGTAGTGATACGTCGTTTTTAGTAATTAGTGTAATTACAAAACTACTACGTATTTAGTTCTGAAACTTGCTGAAAATGTTAACAGTTATGAGTATATTAATAATTTGTAAAAAAAAATATTTGCAAAAGTGTGTGATTTTTGTCAGTTAGGTCGGTTCGTGGTACGAGCGACGAATTGTTGAACCAAAATACAAAATAATAATGAGCCTTGTGACTTTTGCAATATTTTGACCAACATTTTAAGGTCGATTTTATGCGATTAACATGAGGTGGGAACCGTTACTGATGGAACCGATACTTAATACTGGAACTCCGCATCTCTATTTTGCTTAGAAATTTACGATTTCGATTGATGAAATATGAATGAACACCAAATTATTTTAATATTTCCCAATTGCTAAAAAACCGGTCCACACATATGAAATGTCACTATAGTAGTCCTTTGCCTACTAAATCATACGAAAGAAATCAATATTAAAGGCCTACTTGAACGAAAACGGCAACAAGTAATCTTTGCTGAAATTCATTTCAAATGTTTTCAATCAATAAGGAAATTGAGTTCACATAATTTTTGTTAACGTAGTTTTCAATAAAACGTAATCACCGAATTTGATATGATTTGACAGGTCATTTTCATAATTTGTTTATCTTAAACGAGGGGATTTGAATTTATGATTACACAATAGTTCCGCATGCCACCATCTTAAATTAACACCCACTTTCATTACAACTGCAGCAATATAGACTTCCCAGAGAAGTTTGCATGTATTTCGATGTTTGCGAAGTTAGACAACACACTGCACCATAAACCGTGTTTTGTTGTTGTTTGTTTTTTTGTTCAGACGAGATATAGATTGTATACATTCTGTCCCTATATTTATAGTCTCGAGGTCAAATAAGACTTGAAGCTACGCATGGTGGCAATATTAAGTAAATAGGTTTTGCGGTGACACCATGTAATAAAATCTCTTAAGTTTTTTTTTGGTTTAGAAGTGGCGATCAGTACTAATATTCTGGAGAATACGGTCAGAGTATACTGATCGAAACGTAGAGCAGAAACAGGCTCTTCTCTCAGAGCCACCACTACTAAAAAAATATATAGAGATTTATTACATGGTGTCACCTCAAACCATACTTACTTAGTCTCATGGTAACCAAAATGAATTCAATTCTTAAAAGAAGTAGCTAAAATAGTAAACTTGCGGGTACAACCATGTATAAAAACTCTTTTGTGAGAGTGTTGGCTCTGAAAAGAGCCAGTGGGGTCTCGACGTTTCGAACAGTAAATTCTGCTCGTCTTCAGGAGAATGATGGACTACTGGTGGTGATGCAGCTTTTAAGCTACTTAAAAGTAGCGCTTGAGGGATACACATTTGGGCGGGAAGGAGCCAACACTCTCACAAAAGAGTTTGTACACATTGTCACCATTCAGAGCTTCAAACAACACTTAATTCAATTCTTATAACATTGAAGCCAGCGAAGACTTCTTCCACAGTGCTTTAAAAGCTTCCTGCGGCATATCGTGGTCCCATGAACCGCGCAGTATCATGCCTGCCCCCATACGGCCGATTTCGTCTGAAGACTTAGCACCTCCTCCGTTTCCCCCGACTAGAACACCAAGGCGAGGTGTAATCATGTCACAGTACAGTTTCCTCGTTGGTGTAACAGCCGTGACGCACGTTTCGGAATGCGTTGATAGCGGTACCAGCTCTGAAAAAAAGAAACAGCAAATTATAAGGGGAAACCAGTTACAGGCAACCAGTTACAGGCAGTTCCAGGCAATCTCCACGAAGAAAAAAACACTCGCATGTTAATTTCCACATCATTTTCTTGGGACAGTATGGCAACAATTTCTGTTCTATAGTTTTTATTTGTGCATGCAGTAGTGGTTACCCCAAGTTGCCTGCATCGTACACGTTTGGTAATGACTCAAAACAAATATTAGCATAAAAACTTACTTGGTAACAAGCAACGGAGAGCTGTTGATAGTATAAAACTTTGTAGGAAACTGCTCCCTCTTAAGTAACGTAGTTTTTGAGAAAGAGGTAATTTCTCACTAAAATAATAAAAACTTCTTGCAAGAAGTTTTTATTCCTATCTGAAAGCACACAAATTTGTACAACAACGGTGTTTTTTCTTTCATCATTTTCTTGCAACTTCGATGACCAATTGAGCCCAAATTTTCGCAGGCTTGTTATTTTATGCATATGTTGGGATACACCAAGTGAGAACACTGGTCTTTGACAATTTCCAAACGTGTTCAGTGCCTTTAAGGCCCTACATCATTCTGCAGGGGTGTGGACCTTTTTCTATTTCTACAAACAGCAATTGTATAAATGGACTTGATTGTGTACTGGATGTGCTCTATATATATAAACTTTGGAAATTGTAATTTGGTATTCAATGGAATGTAATTAATGTACAACCATTTATGAACACAGTCATCTAACCTGGGAATAGCTGACTAATGTTCCCACTCAGCCTGGTTGTTGTCTCCGACGTGCCCTGACCACAGTACCAGGCTACCAGGTCTTCATTTGAAGACACTTCTTCTTCCCCAACTACATGGTGGCCAATTTTCAAGTAGTATTTACCTACTCGAAAAATGCAAAGAACGGCAGACGGCTTTAATTTTGGATATATCAACAAGTCAAAAAATTTAATAATGTCCATACGAAAACGTATGTTGTGAATGTAAACGATGTAAAAGGGCCAATCTGTGGGAAAGTAAAATACATTTCCTGAATCGTGAGGGAAAAAGTACAGTATGTTTTAACTTAAAATGTTAATTTCATGTCATTATGTATAAATTATCATCTATTTGTTTATTATATACATATTAGATAAAATGTTCACAAAATCCACGTATTTGGGTCGGAATTCAAACTAAATGCACATTGCGAGGCTCCGTCGGGAGGTGACATACTCACTGGGTCTCAATGGTGAAAGGCAGGGGGTAACACCCCTTGAACAACCTTTTAAAACCTAAGGCAAAAATATAATCAGTTTTAAACAGGGTGTCTTTTCTTAAAAGATTATTAGGGTCAGTTTTCCTATAGCCAATTTTATCGAAATTGTGCTCATTTTTATTATCCAAGCATTTAAATTCGCGTAGGCTTTAGTAATTCCGTTGAACGGGGTTTCTTTTTCCACACCTCCGTTTAACGAGGTTTTCTTTTACCACACTATTGTGCATTGTTCGTTGGCGTGTGCTACGTCTTGTTTGTCATTTAAGATCTTATGATTAAGGAATCAATTATTTAAAAAAAATTCTTAGCAATGATTGTACAGAAAGAGTACAAAGGCCTGTAACAAGGATTCATTGTCATAAATCATTGCTAAATCACTGACTAACTTCAAGAGTTTGCTCAACAGACATTGGGCCAACATTCCAATGAAATTCGAGAACTGGTGTGACACTTCAAGGGGTGGGGGCACAGATAGACCAAGTCTAACCTCAGAGCCTGACGATCCGTAAGTATTCCGTATATAAAATATAACATTGTAATGATATATCCTCAAAATGTACTGAAGAGAGCGGTTCAAATGAACTGTGTATAAACAAACTTTGACATTTCGGCTTTTCATGGGCAAAGTCAGAAAGCAAATTGGAATGCAAACATTGTGAAATAAGTTCGGCAGTTGACGATGAAGAATCATTCGTCAACTTCTTGAACTGGACTTCGACGAAATTGAATAGAATGACAGAAGGCACTTGAATTACATACCATCTGGGTACTGGATTGGTGGTAGAATGTACCCGTCTCGTCCATAGTCTCGATCCTCGTGGAGAATAATGGCAGGCATACCACTCAATCTTTCTCTGTCTTTCTCACCCAATTCCATGAAAACCACTTGTTGCTTGGTCAACTTCAAATCGAGCACTTGACCGCGTGGCAATAAGTCCCCAACGTCTGTGTAAGCACCAGTGCAGAGCAGGACACGCCTGGCTTTGATGATCCTATTGCTGTCTGTAGTGAGCTCAATGATGTCCTCATCTTCGCGGTCTATCACGCGATTGACTACGTCATTCACTATCTCACATCCTTGAGAACGAGCGATTTCCAGCTGAGCAGTGAGAAGTTTTCGCGGGCTGATGTGCCCCGCTTCTGTTTCCTGAAGCAACGTCACAACACCTTCCTCGCCGTGTATTGAAGTTAACATGTCCAAGCGCAACAACTTAATACGCTGTAAAGCATCTGCATGGCTGATGTCTTTGATGGGCACACCGCTCTTCTTCGCAACTTCGCTAGTTTGTTTGTGATAGGTGCTTCCCTTCACTGTCACGAACATGCACCCAACTTCTTCATGGAACCTTATACCTGAGTTTAATCAATAAACAAACGAAATGGTGAGCCACGCTTTGAAACATGTGAAATCGAACCAAAATGCATGTGCACTAAATAAGACATTATGCATTATGACGTCATTTGAGTAGGGCGCCCTCGCCTAGAGGTCAAAAGTACGTTGTTCATTGGCCAGTCCTGATTTGCGCAGCGCGTACAAATTTTGTACGTTTTCCATTGTTTCATCATCGGTTTACCTCTAAAAAGATGGCGGCTTGACGTCACTGCATAAGGTCTACAGCGGCAGGCAATATTAATCCCAATTCCTGCGGCCCTACCAATAGGCTCGATTTCACAAAGAACTAAGATTGATCTTAATCTTAATTGTAATTTCACAACACAAATCACTCAAATAGCAATTATTATTTACAACTTAACTAAGATGAATCCGTGTAGTGTTTTGTGAAATCGAGCCCACCATGCGTACCTGTAGTTCGCTCGATGTCTCTGTACTTTTCAATTGATCGACGGGCAAGTTGCCCCCGCTCAAAGATTGGGTCTGCTGTTCTATAAATGCGTCCCTCGTCGTAGTGGGCACCGAAGACATGTCTACTTTGTCGATCCTGACGAATCAAGTACAAACATAGCAAATCAGTTTAGCGGAGTAAGAGATACCATTGGTGAACCCATGAACACTAATTTAATTTTTGGGGATGGTTACACTCTAAAGACTTCCGGGTCAGAATTGACCCCAGATCCCGGGTCCCTGGGGGCCTGACCCATTTCTGAGTTAGGCTGACCCGCAAACTGGTTTAAAAAAAATTGGAATTTAGCTCGGATTCTGCATCAGTTTTTAATAATAATAATAATAACGAATTCTTATAAAGCGCACATATCCACCAAAGGAGCTCAAGGCGCTGTAACAAAGGAAGAGAAAACACAATAGTGGAAGGGACCAAAAGAAAATTCAGTTAGGTGAACTAAATGCTTGACCTATTTCTGGGTCATTTTTACACAGATTCCGGGTCACACACTGACCCAGAAAACCCCATGGGAACCGGCGGGTATAGAATGGTGATCATGCACTTTAGTCTCCATAGCAAAAGGTGTATTTTTTGTTGTTTGCCAATCCAGTTATCAATTTTGTGCTACTCAAGGCTGCCTGAAGAAACGGTCAATATTAACAAAAGAAAGGTAAATACCATTTCCACCAGGGGTCGGAATTTCTTTATGTTATAGGCCCTATACCTGTAAATTGACTCCCAAAACGGGGGACAGGATAGGCATGTGTGAGTGCGTTGTGTAAGGGGTCAATATAAAAACATGTTGATTGGCAGATTAGAATACAAGAGACGGAAGATCTCTCAGGCCAACCTTTTGTGTCGTTGGTTCACTGGGGCCTACCAGACATACTGAGATACCATCCCGCTCAGAGCAGTATTTGGCGGCCGCACTGCCCCACAGCCCAGCACCGACGATGCACACATCAAACACGCTGGGTGTAGACATGACGTTACATCCGCTATGGAAATGAATATAATCATTCTACTTATTAGGGCCTAACATGAACAATTGAAGGAAAGTACGCTACTGAAAAAAAAATCCAGGGAAATAGATGAGACATAACTTTTGTAAGGGTTATGTAATGGAAATTATTTTGTTTCACATGTCCAAACTAAACTTGCTCCAAAACATTCAAGAATGGTCTTATGACAATTGTTTATGTGTCGGTGATGTTTGCAAGTTTGGCTGGATGCCCTTGAAAACTGGGATCGATGATTTTTACACGGACGAAACAACGTTTATAAAATCATAAAGAACAGTTCATTATACTAATTTTAAAACAATAGTAAAAACAATGAGTATTTCTTGGGCACAACATTGTACACGTCAAATGAATGGTCATATTGCGTTGATGAGGCAGTTGGTATCGAGACAGTTGATGATGCACTGATCAATCAGCAAAGCATCTGAGTCAAAATATTAAGTGCGCCTCGCGCTTTGTGCATTGGTTTTTCACTCCATGTTGGCCCGTGATTGTGCTGACAGGAGAGATGGTGACTCTGCCCCCTCCTCCCCAACCCCCACCCCACCCCCACTTTCCCATACCGAATCGCCACACTTGACTTTCTAGAACTGTGCTCCGAGACAGATCATTCCTCTTAATACCACCGTAAAATCTCCCGGGTCAGAATTGACCTGGATTTCGGGTCCCCAGCCAGGCCGTGGGGACTGACCCATTTCCGGGTCAGTGTGACCTGGAATCTGTGTGTCACAAAGGGAACCGAGAAATGGGGCGATAGTATTTAGTAAGCCTCCCTGAAAAAATACAGACTCCCCGTGCGTGGATGGCACAAGACGCCCTTGCAATCACAACTACCGTGTGTCACCCCAGAAGATCTGGGTCCGGTCTGGGTTTCAGCTGTATGGGGCCCATGGCCCCCCACCGGGCCATCTTGGCATGAAGGATGGATTTGCTGACATGAGCCCCACCTGGGTACCGAACTGGCTATTGACAGGAAGTATTAGTGGCCGACCCATGGAACGTCCCATATTGCAGTGTATTGATTCTGGGCTGATTGAGATGTCCCATCTTGGCAGAGCAGTATTGACGTCATACCATTGGTCCCACAGACAGTGTGCCCATGGGGGGGGGGGGGGGGGGGTGCAGTGCCAACTGGGTCCCACTGGGCCCATATCCAACCCACATAGCCCATGGGTGAATAAGCTGGGCTGCCCGGATAAGTCTCATCTGGGCCGGCAGCCAGTTATGACCAGATCATCGGGTGCAAACGCTATTATTACCGGGTCACACATCAATAAATTGGCTTACCAGAAATAGAACTGTGAAACGAGCCTGCTGATTGATATGCGAGTTGTAGTTTTAACTCGAATGTCAGACTGATAACACTATCAGTGGCAAAACTTTCTTTATAGGCCTAGGACCATGGAGGTAGTCGTCATACCATCATGCATGTTGGCCTCGCCTGTACGTGTACGTGTGTGTGTGTACAAGCTATCTGTTTATGAGGCAAGAATCAATCAAAATACATCGACTGTATAGGTATGTTGGGTGCAAACAAGCCGCCCGCGCAAGCTTGAAGCTTGCGCGGGCAATCTTCAAGATGGGCCGCGCAAACTTCAAGCTTGCGGGATTGAAATTTGCGTGCGGCAAATTTGCGTGTGCGGATGAAGTTTGCGCGCTTCATTTGTTAAGCTCGACATGAACTGCACGGCATAAAATGACCTGATAGCGTCGCTGCGTGGTTGCATGCACGCTGCAGATTCAACGGCAACATGGTAGCTGTCAGTTCAGAAGAATTTGCCCATTGTATACTTTTATTTCTATTTAAAGGGACCATATACATTTGGTTTTGGGAATGCATTACCATCAAGTTTTCAAAATATACACCCTAAAATAATTTTTTTAAATTCCATCAAAATCCGTCGTGATGTTTTTGAGAAATCAGTAAACAACGGTTCTTGTTAAGTCAAGTTTGTACACATTCTTATGGCTAAGAAACGTTACGGCATACAATTTTTAAGATTCAACTTTGGAGGGGTGAAAATGGCCTCATTCTTTGCAACCAAATGACTTCAAAGGGAATCATTTCTCAAAATGCTTTTATACTTGTCAACAGCTGCAGTGCATCTCAATTAATTTCTGAAGTAATTACTTTTTACTGAAATTTAAGAAACCAGCATAACACTTTCATATCTTTTCTATGAACTTGCAAAAGCACCAAATTTGCGCAGGGCCTGAAATTTGCGTGGAATATCTGGTGCGCAGGCTTAAACCTGCGCGCGCAAAGTTAAATCGGGCCGTCAAGTTTGCGCGCTCAGCGGAGGCTGAAGTTTGCGCGAGGATTGAAGTTTGCGCCCAACAGGTACACATTTTGGTGGAATGTGCTCGCACAAAAACGACAAACTCATTCATGCACATTGCATGCATTGAATTGTCATTCAAGAATTATAGTAATGCGCATTCTGACATTTCTTGCGCTGATAGTTACGCAAACCTTGTTTTACTATTCATAGGACGGTAAAGGTACATTGCGATTCCAGATTTGCGCCCTCTTTTGTGTAGTTACATAAACACACATGTTAGCAGCAGCAGCTAGCTAAGTCTTGATGGCACTTTTGTGTTGCACATGTGTTTGTAGTAGGTAGCATTGGTGTAGCATGCCAAGTGCTACTCTACCCGGGGCGGTTACTATTTTGTAAATTTACCTATTATTAGGCTATATACAGCTTAGTTTACGGTCACGGGTGATTTCTGAGAGTGGACAAGTATGTATTTGAGTCATCTAGCAGGAACTGCGGCCCAGCCGCTGAGACTGGGACGTTCCGCTGTGGCGTCTTCATATCGGACACACATGCACCGATTGTACACGTCGTCATGCGGCAGACCTACAGCAAGAACATGGAGGAATTATGATGCAACATCGGCTGCAGTTTCGCTCGCTACTCCATATCACTGCAGCTCATTATTATACAGAAACGCATTGTTTTACAGGAATATCAAACACGGGCATAAAAACTACAGGACAATGACCACTCTAAGTTGCTCAACCTGGTTTGAAAAATCAACCGAACCATCATTTGACTACAGCAAAAAGTCAAACTATTCGACATTTGTAGGCTTGGACATCGACAGAACATGTTTGTTGTGGGATGACTCAAGGTTTTCCTCGGGTCAGAAATCTGCTCTGGTGGTAGGGTCAAAATCACTTGGACAACAACAGAGAAAGTTTTTCTGGAAAGGAAGTGGCCAAGAAGGGTCCGGCCAAGATGGCTCAGATGGTGAAGATTCTTCAGACTCCGCTAGCGAAGGACACGGCGTTGGTGATGGGAGTGAAGACAACATTCATGGGAGAGGTAACAATGGAGGTCAGCAGGGGGGTGGAGAGCAACCCCCCGGACACCCGTCTTCTTCCGCAAGGCCAATGGTATCTTTGGCTACAATGAATGTTCCTGAAGTCTTCACACCATTGCCAGTGATTGCTGTTCAGAGAAATCCCGTTTTTCCAAAATTCATAAAAATAATTGAGGTACAAAAAAAGACTTTCTTTTCATTAACTTTTCTGACAAAATTGAAACATTGAAAAGTAACAAACTTCTGTGCTAAATACTCTAGCCTCTACTACTACCGGTAGTTATGTAGTTGCACTTGCAGGAAGAGTGACTGTTTTGTCAATTTATGATTTCTGACCAGAAGACCTGAACACGTAGTGTGGGGTTAAAATTAGGCAGTGGATATTTGAGCTGGGGCCGATTTCACAAAGAGATAAGACTAGAGTCTTATCTGAAGTTAGGACCAGTAACTGGTCTTAACTTAAGACTAGTCCTTAAGACTTAAGACTAACTTAAGACTAATCTCTTAGCATTGCCTAGGACTAGTCCTAAGTTAGGAAGAGTTTTGTGAAATCGACCCCAGCAATGGTAAAATCATCCGAACACTGTTTCTCAAGCAGATTGTATTAGAACCCTCTGTGACGCATTATAAACCAGTAGTCAATTATCTATTAAATTACCAATTTTTTTGACCAAATCCTGGTAGGACTATGCTCCAACTTATCAACTGACAGGCTCCGCATTCGAATCCCTGCTGACGCTATTTTGTTTTCATCCCCCAAATTTTATCCTTTTTTTTCCTTTTATTTTAAAGAAAGATTGACTCCAGCATTTGAACGGATAGTTTTACCTATCGTTTTAAAGTCTGAAATTGCGGTACAGAAAAATTGCACTTTGATGATTTTTGCCATCGCATGTAATTGCAATTGCATGGTACATGTATGTAGTTATGATGCCATGGTAAATGTTTCGGGTCTGTAGGTTGCAGCATACTTACAAGGTAAATTCATTGTTCTCAGAGGTGTACTCATGTTCAAAATTACCTGGTATGTTGCTTCCACCTGGAGTTCCGAAGTCCTCCATTGATTCTAAAGTAAGGGAGTTGGCCATACAGACTGTGTTTAGGACTACAAGCCGCAGTTCTAGTACATTACAGCTTACTGAACTGTGAATGCAAATATGCATTGTTTGATTTGACCTTTGCCTTGATGATCAATTCAATTTTTTTTGCTTACTTTAACTAGATCAGCAACAAACCACTTATAGAACTTCTTCGAAGAAAGGTGCGTCTATCCCAGCCATATGCAGGTGTTTTCCTTCGAAAAGATGATACGTAAGTCAAGATTGCATTGTTCACAATAAAGTAACTTTGTGAATTACGATTAGAGAGCGTCTCAAATATGGCGCACTTTCTAGGCTCAAAAGAACGTTTCTGAAGGCATAAGCCTGCAATCCAATTGACTGCCAAGACATTCTGGTGGACCGCAACATTGTGCCGAACTTCAGGAACAATCCTACATGTGTGCTTAATTTGTCTTTAATAAGTGGTGGCAGGTTGTGATTTCTTAACATTCTTCCTGATTTCAGGATATTCTCAAAATCTCCGTGAAAGAAGTAAAGCAGTTGCCAAAGGGAAAAGGAAGCTGTCCGCATTGTGTCCAAACCTGTAGTATTTTATTTCTTGTGATACACAGAGTCTGTAAACCTCCTTAATTGTAACATCTGAGACTGAGAGGTACCGGGAGGATCCGGGTATAGATACTTGTAAGGGGGGGCCCAGACTCCCAAGCCGTCAGGAATTTTCACATTCAACAAATGTCATTCCCAGAACAAACATGCTATGATTGACATTTTATGATGAAGAGATTTGTTTCGGTTTTTACAAGCCTTGGTTATTTTTATTTATGTATTTTTGTATTTCTTTAAAGGAATCCTTTCACTTTTAATTGTTTGCATACACAGGGAAGTTGACATGGAGGTTGTAGAGGACTTGGATAAAGTCTACCCTTTGGGTACATTTGTACAGATTCATGAGATGCAAGATCTTGGTGATAGACTTCGTATGATCGTTATGGGACATAGAAGGTAAACAGGTGTATTACTCTCTGATTGATAATCACAATAACCAGTCACAATACATATGTACAGTATAAATTCCTTCGATAGACCTTGTGCATGACGTCATCGATCAGTGCAGTGTTTTTGGTGATCACCAGTGCATGTTTGATTCGCATGGTACTGTTACAATTAGCTGGCGCGTGATGCAAGATGCAGTATTGAGCCAAATGCTATTATTCAAAATCTTCCGCGTTTCGCTTAATTATGTGCCTAGTATGTAGTTGTGCAGCAGGCTGACACACGTGTTGAGAAGATTTGTTAAACAAAATTGCAAAATAAAATCTTCCTTTTTAACTCAAAATACAAGAATCTTTATTGTGGTTAAGCTTGGTACATACATTGTATGCAGTCATTAAGGGACATAGGCCCCCCTAATAGTTTTCAGTTTCCGGAAATGATAACAAAGTTCCCGCTGGAATATTTATGATAACCATCAACCTAAATGTACTTTTCTTATGTGGATGTGATCATCAACATGGCAGTTTTATTTATGAGCAAGTAAGCGATCTGTGACGCTCATGTAGTTGTATCATTTTATCAATGTTTATTGGCATCCCCTCACCAGGATCAAGATTACATCCACTATAGACAATGCCGAAGTGTTTCCAGTAGAAGACCCAAAACCCAAGGAGTTGAAGGAGCAGGGACAAGAGACAAGCGATGAGATTGAGAAGGAAGAGGATAAAGTCCCCACATCTGTCCCTGAGAACCAGGTTTATATGGCAGAGGTAGAAAACATCACACATGAACCCTTCAAATCTAGCGATGAAATCAAGGTACTGATTGAGTTATAAGACTATAAAACTACTGTGTGTAAAAAATTTCCAAACATCTTGCTATTGTGGCTGTCTTGTTACCAGTCTTTCTCAATCTTTTTCTCCATTATGTGTATCAATTTTGAATTCTTTTTATAAAGGGCGCTATATAATATTTTAGGTTATTTTGTAATTATTATTAGGCCAAGTAACAAAAGTAACGAGTAACAAGATGGCCGCCATGCTAAATATGGCTGGCCAAGGTATATTTATTCACAGATATTGTGCTATTTAATTTTACTGGTGCAATGTATGACAAAACAAATGATTTGTATCATTTTTAGTCCACTTTGCTAAGCAAGTTTCAAAATTCGAAAAACGACTGTTGTATTACAAAGGTGAAAAAAGAGTCTAGACAAATTCTTAGGCAAAAATAAACTAAGGAACTTTGTGGGTTTTTTCTTTGAATTTTACTTCTTTTTTTTTTTTTTGCTTTTTTGGGGGGCTTTTTTTCTAAAATAGTAAAATAGTAGAAAGTAAAAAAAAAGGAGGCGGCGGCCAAAAAGGAGGCGGGCAGGACGTTAAACTCGTGATTTTTATTATTTTGGCCTTACCTTCCAAGGAAAACATTTTGGTGCTCAGTACAAATATTATGTTCAGAATCCTCTATGGAAATTGGCTCTTGGCTTAGGATTTATATTAACTTTTGTTTGCTTCAAATCAAGGGAAACATCACATAAATGCGAGAAATTCATGAAGCTATTATTGCATTCATTTTTACGACCGACTTGTTTTTAAATTCTGTCATATCAAATCATATCAAATCATATTGAACTTGGGCAAGAACTCATAGTGATATAATTTGTCGAAATAATTGTGTGTGCAGTGGCACAACCGGAAGGGGAGGGAGCCCCCCCTCGCTCAGAACCCTCGCCCCCTTGCACACCCAAATGAGATCAAAAAGAGAAAGGAAAAAAGAAGGGTTCTATATAATAAGGAGACCACCAACACAAGGCTACATCATTTGAAGATTATTGAGTGCTGAAAGTGCAAGATGGGGAACTGGAGCTCTAGATCTATTGTTGAAACATGAAATACGCATGGGTGCCATTTCAGCAAGTATGTTTTGTTCTTTCATTGATTGTAGCAATGATCAATGTCTGTACTGATCGACTGTGGCATCAAAAGAGTTGTTTTCTCAAATGGCGTCCATTGCACAGTTCACATTTTCAGTCTGAGCCCTACCCCCCCCCCAAAAAAGGTGGTTTTTTATGCTTGCCCCCCCCCCCCCCCCTTCAATTGAACATTTCTGGTTACGCCACTTGTTTGTGTGCATTTTTTTAACCATGTTGAGACTGTTTAACATTTTTAAAGTTAGGAGGGCGTGTCTTGATCGTATATAGTTCGCTGTAATAAGAGTGTGCAGCCAATGAGCCAACTTTTAATCTCCAAAGGAATATAGTTACATGTATTTGACCGTGCCTACTGTCTGAAATCCACTGTGGTTTTGAATGATAGATGAAGCATTTTAGTTTGCATTGATTAATGTGGTCGCCGCTTAAACTATAATGACATACACAATTCTTGCAATTCAGTGGTTTCAAATGGTTGGTCAAAGCACTGGAAAATGTTACCAGCAGTAGGAATGTTAATTCTTACCTACTCAAAAGAGATATTCACATGGTGTTACCGCAAACCTCTCTTAGTTATACCTCCACCATGCAAAGTTTCAAATCCTATTAATTCTGACCTGCTTATATGCAATGGAACACTATTAATACCAATGTGTGATTGTTTTTCTTTCTTTAAATAGGCATTAACTGCTGAAGTTGTCAAAACTGTAAGAGACATCATCTCGCTGAATCCTTTGTACAGGTAAGGATTGCATCCTTTCAATTAAAAACACAACAAGAAATTGTCCAGAGAAAGAATCAAATTTTAGGTTATGAGGTGGAGTCGATGCACTCGTACTGGTACATAATATAACAACAAATATTGATGAAAATACAAGACAGCATCCGGCGAAACACTTGCATCTGTCTTTCTTTCAAAGTAGAAAAAGATACATTGTGCAATTCATTCAAGACCGTTATTCTTGCATCAAGACGGAAGACATTAACTTTGCCTGGCACTGACATGACTGAGTTAAGTTGCTTTTAGAGCTTTCAGGTTTTTAAATTAAAAATGAAATAAATAAGTAACTATTTGGATAGGATTCAAAACATTTATATTTTGGATTAAGCATGGATCTAGACTACAACAATTTTTTGAACAAATTTTTGTAAAGTGAAGTAAACATTAGATTATCAGGCCCGATACTCTGTTGCTGTAAAGGCAAGACTTTCTTCCCTTAATATGAGGGTACTATGTATTGAGGAAAAGAAAAATTTCTACTGGATTGTTCGAGGGACACCAAGGCAATTGACCAGGGGCATGGAGGCTGCCTCTGTTGCCTCCGTGACTAAAGCACATTGTGTGTCAGGTCTGAATCATGTAAAGTCCGGAATTGTGGTAATGACTGTGATAGAACATTTTTCGTAATTCATAACAATTTAAGGGCAACTAGATATGTGAGGTTCTACATGTGTGGTTTTTGTGGCATTTATTGGGTGCTTTTAAAATTGTTATCTAAGCGCTTTACACTATTACTACCCCGTCATGCCTGTTCATTTGGCATTGAGCATTCCTGAAAGCATCTCAACTCGTGCAGCACCGGCAACCAACTTGGCGCACAGGTCGCTAATCATTCACATTAACAATCTCTACCCTCATAGGTACCCGTTTACTCCTGGTTGATGAGAAGCAATTACAGTTAGGCGTCTTGCCCGAAGAACACAAGTGTCATGACCTGGATTGGAACCCACACTCTGATGACTTCAGCCATCAGAACTTAAGTTCGATGCTCTAGACTGCTCGGCCACAACACGCTAGGTGTGGTGCTGCTGGCCCTCTTCTAAAACCTCTTAACATTCCAAGTATTAGCACCAATGATTTATAATTTGTGATTTTCAATCTTCAGAGAGTCTGTCGCCCAGATGATCCAGGCAGGTCAGAGGGTGATTGACAATCCAGTGTACCTCAGTGACTTAGGTGAGTCATGCTGTGCGCCTTCCATTTAGATGAGTATAGACCCCTTGCACAACGCGCAGCGTACTCACATGCGCCTATCTTGGGTGTCATTTTGGGTGTCAAAATCGTATACAAACATGCACAAAAGAGAGTTGACACTCATTGTTCGGAGGTGCGTTCCGCGTTGTGTAAGGGGGCTATAGAAATCAATAGATCCCCCTTGCATAATGCGAAACGATACAGTTATGCTGAGGTCACGCACTTATTTTACGCACAGAGAACGGCTATCATCAAATGGTCTGCCTCCTTTTTGAGAGTGTGACGTCATATACAATGGGTCTATACTATACAAACATTCTAAAAAGTTAAAAAATATAAATTACATGTAATAAATAATTAAAAGAGATATTTGTTTGTTTTAACAGGTGCTGCATTGACAGGTGCTGACTCCCATGAGTTACAGGAAGTCCTGGAAGAGATGAATGTAAGACACATTCATTCTAAGCAGTGTTGTATGACTCGAGTCCAGGACTCGGACTCGAGTCCGTCTCGAGTCACAATTTCGGTGACTCGGACTTGACTCGAGTCACGTCTGCAAAAGACTCGGACTCGGACTCGGACTCGACTATCATGACTCGGACTTGTCCCCGAGGACTCGTGACTCGAGTCACGTATTTTTACAAACAATACCTTTTTTAAATATTAAAACAATTCCGATGATCCGATTGTCATTCCCGGAGTGCACATGGAGGAATATTAACGTCTAGCACAAGAAATAAGTACACTGACGTATGGTGTTGCAAGTAATAGTGTTCGTGATTATTGTGTAGATGGCCATGTACGCACAGTGCGTGTATGTTCGATTCGTATGTTCAATACGCATAATAACACTGGGATGCACGACACCAATATTAATGCTGGTATTCTGTCAACGTTAACACCATAGCCACTGCTTGTGCTTGATGCATATTACCAGGGAAATGGCATGTCTTGTACCTGTAAAACACAGCCTGCATATTGCACTGTGATGGCTGTGTGTTGTTTGCACCAGTTTCTACACATGGTCAACACACGTCACAGACACACACACACGACGTCAAGTTTGGTCACGTCACTAGTAAAAAGTAGTACAACATTTTTTAAATCATGGCATCTGCCGTTCCGCCCCGTATTGTTTCTTTTGGTTATACCATGGAGGTAGTTCTACCTCCATGGTTACACCAACTTATACAAAAACTTTAACAGAACTTTGTTCAAATTAAATGTGTTCTATTTTTTTCATTTCCAAATCTTATTTTTACGACATTTGGTTTGCAACCAATATTTAAACAAGTGACTCGTGACTCGGACTCGGACTCGGACCAAGTGACTCGTGACTCGGACTCGGACTTGGACCAAGTGACTCGGGACTCGGACTCGGACTCGACCCAAGTGACTTGAGACTCGGACTCGGACTCGACACAGGTGACTCGACTACAACACTGATTCTAAGTATAACCTTTTAGCTTAAAGGCACTGAACACATTTGGTAATTGTCAAAGACCAGTGTTCTCACTTGGTGTATACATCCAAACATATGCATAAAATAACAAGCCTGTGAAAATTTGGGTTCAATTGGTCATCGAAGTTGCAAGATACATGTAACTGTTGGAGCGTGTTTTGTTTGATGAAGCGTGCATTATCAAACTTACAGCTCCACTGCCGCGCAGCAACACCAGTCAAAAACACATGGTGATTTCGATTGTTAAAAATTGTGCATGATTTCTCACACAACAGATTAAGCCCAAATTTTCACAGGTTTGTAAGATTAGGTATAATGGTTGATCACACAAAACATGAACACTGTAGGTGACTATTTTGTCAGCTCTACCAATCCTGTAAAATACCTTTAATTTTATTTTTATAGAGCTTAGCTGTGCCACTTTGACTGGTTGGAGTTTATAAAAATGATTTTATGTTTGTATTCCAGATAACCAAAAGGCTAATGCTGGCCCTTAATCTTCTCAAGAAAGAATATGAAGTGAGCAAACTGCAGCAGCGGCTTGGCAAAGAGGTAACCCCCCCCCCTAAAAATGAGGGGAATTTCATGAGTCTGTTGATCTTTTCAACGGCCTTGAAAGGTTTTTATTAACAAATGTATTTTAGAACTATAAAAATCAAGTAATAAACCACAAGGGAAACTGACTGGGTAAATTTTAAATAATTGTATAAAGACAATTGAACCTGCGACTTCCGGATTAACGTGCCGGTTTCTGACTGGCTCCCCCTGAACAAAGATCTTGACAAAATAGGGAGATTAGGGCTACATAGCTCAGTTGATAGAGTGCTGGCAGATTAATCTGGAGGCTGCAGGTTCAAGTCCCGCTCTAGTAAAGTTGTCTTTGTTCAACCCAAAATTGGTTGGAACTATAAAAATTGAAAACCATTTCACAGAAAGAGACAGTTTGATACTTGTACCAATACTTCCATCAAGTGCGTTGTCGGATATAATGAGATAATTTTGATGTATGGGCGTTCCCTGGGTTCAAGGAAGTACCAGCCGCATTACATTAATTAAAAAGACAATTTAAAGAAAGGATTGGAGCCCCTCTTCTGTTTTTCATCTGTGAACCTCGCACAGGTGGAGG
Source organism: Plazaster borealis (assembly GCA_021014325.1). Classification (NCBI taxonomy): domain Eukaryota; kingdom Metazoa; phylum Echinodermata; class Asteroidea; order Forcipulatida; family Labidiasteridae; genus Plazaster; species Plazaster borealis. Next base: position 11,445,589 of record CM037459.1, on the reverse strand, counting down.
ACAAAGTCAAGACGTCACATCGTCGCTTCATGCTTCAGGAGCAGCTGAAGATTATCAAGAAGGAGCTTGGGTTGGAGAAGGATGACAAGGATGCCATCGAGGAGAAATTCAGAGAAAGACTCAAGGTCTGTGCTCATTCTATAAAAAAAATATTTTTGTATTATGACAGCTGTTTTTTCAGATTCCTTGTGTTAAAGCTGTACATTTCACTATCTTTCATGAATTTTAATTGGCCAGTTGGAGGTTGGTTCAGTGACTGGCCACAGTACATAAACATTGTTCCTGCATTGCTGCATTTCAATAAACATTCATTATTAACTGCCTTGTTTATAAACATATCCCAACAAACTAGATACTGTTGATATATGATATATATTTTGTCATGTTTCCTGTCTCATATTACCCGTAGTGAGAGTACAAAGAAAGACATAAACTTCTTGTTCATCTACGGATTTTCCCATACTTAGGCGCTACACAGTGTTTGTGAGTTTATTATCGGAAATCCTGTAGATAGGCAGATATGGGTTAAGGCAGCATGCAAAAATTGAGTGCAGTGTCATTTAGGAAAATTTTGCCATCAATTATTTTGTGATTTGCTCATGCAACATGTGCAAAGAATGTTGACCTAAAACTGAATCAAAATCTTTCATGTTTATACTTTTTTTCATTGAGCGGACCTAGTATGAGAAAAGCAAAACAACCGGTCTTTTAAATTGCTAATAAAAACTTGAAGTTTAAACTATGGGATATAATCTACCATGTAATTTCATTTTAGGGAAAGGAGGTTCCCCAAACAGTGATGGATGTAATTGATGAAGAGATGAACAAACTCTCCTTTCTTGATAGCCACTCCTCAGAATTCAGGTAAGAGTCAAATGCATAGATGTGATGGGATGTTACCTTTGAAGTAGACCCCGACATCTTTCTTTTTATCACACTGAGAAAAAAAAGCTGAACACGTTCTGGTCCTTGTGCCTTCAGAAAGTTAGGAAGTGGAGGTAAAAGATTTTGGGACAATTATCATTGGTTTATTTAAAGTAAGGGACTGTCAAAAGTTGTCAAAATTTTTCAGGTTGTACAGCAAGTACTACTTTATGAGGAACCACCTGCCTCCCCTAAAGCAGCACTTGTGCAACATTTTTGTTGCAACATTATTGATGCACATTATTTGAATATCAACATTTTACATACCTTTTAAAACTCTCAAACGAGGCACTTTATTGGGCAAGTGCAACATGCTGACAAGGTGTTTGGTTTACTTGTCCAGGTATTGCCTGGGTAAATTTAAGCTTATTTATTTGCTTAATTAATTAGTTTTCATAATTGTTCTTCCATTGATAATTGACAGACAATTGATGGACCGATTTTGTACAAAAAAAGATGCTGGCAGAGTTTTGTCATGCACTTTCTAACCAAACCACTGTCCCATGTTGATTGATACGCCCTGTAGGACGTGCGTCGTAGTCTAGCATAGGATCTTATGGCATACGAGCTGACCAGTGTGAACGATGTGGTTAAGACAATGGAAATATTAAAATATGTCGGCATGTGCTGACAACGTGCCTCGTTGTCCGACCCCCCTCCCCCTGTCATACCCTTTGTATGAATGTGAAACTCTTGAAAACTTTGTAAGATCCCTTACAAGTGCCATAAACAAAAATGCCACTGTTACTCATAAAATGAGGGTAGATGTTATAAAACAGAAGCAGTGTTTACACTGAAACCTCTGAATCCCTATAAAGAGACCAGTATCTCAAACACTCTTCAGTCTCCTGACGATGACTAGAGCAGGCTAGTCGAAACATTGAGACCAATTATAACTCACTGTTTGGAAGTGAAGTTAATAATGAGAAGTCCCCTCAATCCACTAAGCGAAAGTAGTAGTCCTGGCCGATTTCCTACCTTCCGCCCAGGTAGTAGTTAATAAGCAGGACAGTTCTTTTCAGAACTAAGTAGTGTGAATTCTGAAATCTGCTCCGCGGCAGTTGAATAATTAGCAAGACAAGTTTTCAAAGAACAAAATCTACACAGCAAAGTAGATATATGCACATGGTGTTATCGCAAACCTACTATACATTGATACCACACCATGCAATGACTCAAAATCCACAGAAGCAGTGATGCAAAGTAAACATTTTAAATGTGAAAATACTTGCATGTGAAAGTCTAAGAGTTGTTTCCTTTTCCAATCTTAATGCATATTTACAAACATCATGATGTCAATTTGTGTACAGTTAAACATTTGAACACAAATTAACTCTGGTTGGTTTCTACCCTTAGTGTGACACGTAACTATCTAGACTGGTTGACGCTCTTACCTTGGGGTGTATGGAGTGAGGAGAATCTCGATATCAAAGAAGCTAAGGATATCCTAGAACGAGATCATTACGGCATGGACGACGTCAAAAATAGAATTCTGGTAAATTCACCCTCCTTTCTTCAGCTAGTTATTATATTGGTTTGTTTTTGTTTTTGTTTGTTTTGGGAGGAGTAAGTGAAGTACAAAGAAGAGGAACACTTTTTTTTTTGTGGGGGGGGGGGCGGGGGGAGTCAATTTAAGAACCACCAGGATCAGGATGTATTATAGAGACCAGCAAACCTCGGTTTCTAGATTTCATTGTTGATGATTGGGTACCTTGAAATTAAAACTGCCTTGGTTTTCAATTATTTTTACTTTTTGAATTTGTTATATTCCGTAGTGTAATCTTGGGTCTCTTAATATAGTGTTTTCGGTTGGAATGAAATTCCCCCCAGAATAATGAAAAGGGTTTAAATGAAGCTTTCCCTTTCCAGAAACAAAATTGTTGAAGTTTCTTTAAATTATTTTCAGTAATTGCAGTAATGGGCCAGAGTTAACATCCACTTCGGCCCATGTTGCTGATGAAAACAGCAGCAAGGTCAGTTTACTAATCAGTAGGTGCTACGCAAAAGACCGATCCATTACGTTTGCCGTCAGTAGCATTTTTCTATTAGAGGTGCATAACACATGGGTCCTGCATGCTCCTCAAAACGCCACACACTAAATGTATGACTCAGCAGTCCAAATTGCAGAAGGTTGTTATACCTCATGCATATTCATGATTAAGAGCTAAATTCTCACTTGTCCATTTACCATCACGTGCCAGATGTTATTTTTGCTGTTTATCAATCGTGGGCGAGTATTCATGCACAGGGTAAACACGCATACAGTTCCAAGTTTGCTTCGTAAAACGTATGTGTAGTAGACTTGTAGGGTGGTCCCAGGTCAGATTAGCATAGTGGTATCTTTCCTCGCCTTCCACCTCTAGTATCCGGTTCGAATCACGCTGGGGGCACTACATGGATTGGGTTTTCAGTCCCTACCTGACTGCGTGGGTTTTCCCTGGAATAGTTCTCTGGGGTTTTCTTCCCACATCTAAAACTGAAAACTTCCTTCCTTGTCTTCTCTCCTTTGGGTTCTCGGCTAGTATAGTGATTAAGTTCACTTTTCTGAGAGTCCTTGGCTTCACTACCGGAATAAATGACATTAAATGAAATGAAATGAAATCACAGTCGCATGGGACACACATGCAACACACATGCAACAGTCTACTAGGCAATCATTAAGAACTCACTCCGTGGCTGTGAAGTTAATAACGAGAAGTCCCCTCGAACCACTAAGTGAAAGTAGTAGTCCTGGCCGATTTTCCTACCTTCCGCCCAGGTAGTAGTCTCCCGAATTCCGAAATCTACTCTGCGGCAGTAGAATAAATAGTAAGACAAGTTCTCAAAGAACAAAAATCTACACAGCGAAGTAGATGTACACATGGTGTTACCGCAAACCGAATGTGTACATTGATACCTCACCATGCAATGCCTCAAAACCCATAATCATGAAACTGTTGCACAGGAGAAATAAGCACACCCCAAAATTGCCCTAGCCACACACATACACATGAAATGATGCATGGCAGCACATGTAAATGTCAATCACCGTGTTCCTGAGTTCCATAATGCCGAGCTAGAGAATATTGCGCACAATAGAGATGCAATTGAATATGTATAGTATGAGGTATAGTAAAACAGCAAGGTCAGTTTACTAATCAGTAGGTGCTACGCAAAAGACCGATCCATTACGTTTGCCGTCAGTAGCATTTTTCTATTAGAGGTGCATAACACATGTAAATGTCAATCACCGTGTTCCTGAGTTCCATAATGCCGAGCTAGAGAATATTGCGCACAATAGAGATGCAATTGAATATGTACAGTATGAGGTATAATAAAACAAATACAACATGGTTTATTTCAGTTGAGCATCAGATATTAGCTCCCCTCGGTATCGGAAGTTGACAAACTACTTCCAGAGGCAAACTTTGGGAACCAGTTTGTCAACTTTCGATACCGAAGGGAGCAAATATCCACTGTCCATCCTCAAACCGTGTTATGTTTGTATAGTGTGATTTCAACTTGTCTTACGCATTTGGGGTTGTGATTGATCAATGCATTAAAAAGGGATTGGAGTTTAATGAATAGTCTATATTTTCTTTGATAGGAGTTTAATCCTTCATTTTTTTATAACCACTCCCTAAGCATTTCAACAACATAACAACCCTGTTACTATACTCTCCTGTCCAGCTTTGGCCCTTGCCACACAATAGACTGTGCAAGTTTTGCGCGTATTTGAACATTTTGAGGACCACTTTGGTCCCACGTACATACATTGCTTTAACCTGTGAAGGAAACAAAGTTCGCACTTTAATGGGTCCCACTGTTGAAATATGTGCCAGACTTGCACAGTCTATTTCAGGAGACTGGAGATTAAGCCCATAGTGCCACAAACCATGGGATTTCCTGATAACTGTACACACAGAAGAAACCCATGCACCCAGTGCTAGCCTGGAAGCTATGCTGCTTTGTGGCAGTCTATAGTATAGGATTGAACAGTATTTTGATCATTTTTTCCTCATTGGTTTGTAGGAATTCATAGCAGTCAGTCAGCTGAAGGGATCAACACAGGGTAAAATCTTGTGTTTCTATGGCCCCCCAGGGGTTGGAAAGACCAGCATTGCCAGGTCAATTGCGAACGCTCTCAACAGAGAGGTAGGTATTTGTTAATAAATAGTAAACTATTCAACATGTTCAAGTGAAAAAAAGAAGCAAGGAGAAAACCTCAGCTAAATACAACTTTCATTCATTGTGAGAAGGGGGGTTAGAGGGAGGGGGCGTATGCAAATTATTTAGGTTTGCAACTTTTCAGCTGATTTCTTTTTTTTTCAGTTTCTCAGCTGTGCCGTTAACATTTTTAGGAAAAAGAACAACAGTGCAGAACATGTCTGTGTTGGGAACTTTCCACTGTTTCAACAAATGTCATTTTCATGCCTTATACATTATGAACAGTAGACTGCAGTTATCAGTATGAAAATGATGGCCGAATTTACACATTTACTATTATGTATATGTACTGTACATGTATATCAGTAAATTTGTGAGAGCTTACCTCTCAAAATTTCATGTCACTGCTTACTGTGGAATTCTGCATCTATGACTCACAGAATCCTGCGCTTTACTGTCGCCGTAAACGTAGAATTGTGCTTTAAGCAGCGCCATAAAATTGTGCCCTGATCTGTACCAAATTTTTTGGCTCTACCTACCGCAGAATTCTGTGCTTACTGCCCATGTGTGCTTTACAGGGTACCGAAAGCACACAATTTCGTGGTGAGCAGAGCCATGAAATTGGACCCTGATTTTCAAATTTGAATCAACCACTTCCATCGCTCTTTAATACATGTCTTGTTTTTCGGCATCTTGGTTTTTCAAAATAAAGATAAAAACAGAATTATTTTGTAACTTGGCATATAACAAATTTGTTTTCAGTCATTCATAAATGGTTTATTAAAAATTTACACATCGTGGCATCAGCTGAATTCCAAGTAGATTTACAATAATATTATACAAATTTAAGAAAACACAATAAAGAAACATCTGAAATTAAAAAAAAGGTTATACAAACAAAGCTACTTTCAAGTGGCACAAGGGAAAAGGTTTAAATTAAACTTAAAAGTTATTTACAACATGGTAAACTTTTGAAGAATCGCAGTTTTAACAATTCTGTGACCATTTGCTCAGTATTTCAGATTCAGTGTTGGTGGAATGACAGACGTTGCAGAAATCAAAGGGCACAGGTAAATTAACTATAACCAAATCATTGTAACTAAAAAACGAGGATGGAAGGAAAATAGTCAGGTCTCCATATTGTATTCTGAAATATTGTAGTCCTGAATGCTATGGTATACAGGTTACCTGATAAAGATGGTGGTAACGATGTTTATCTCCATTTTGAATATTGCATGTATTTTATACATTTGATCGAGTTGTATACTTGTGCGGTGGTATAAGATGATTTTGTACGCATACCTGCTGAAAATGATGATAGTGCTAATAATAATAATAACTAGTTCTTATATAGCACATTTTACAATAACGTATCGATGCGCTTTACTCTAGAGCCCTGTTCATTTTGAAGAATGGGGAGACCACCAACATAGGCCTAGATAGCTCAGTTGGTACGTTAATCCGGAGGTCGTTGTCAGGTTTTTTAATTGCTCAAAAACAAATTAACACATTCTTAAAATTTGTTATTCACAACTGTAAAGGAAGAAATATGAGCACGACGCGCTATACACGCATCAAATAAGGTACTATACCCATAGCAACCAATGTACTATCCCATGGCAACCGATGTACTACCCCATGGCAACCAATGTACTATACCCATAGCAACAGCAGCTTCTTGGTACCTTGACGTCTAGGCACAATATATGTATAGGGTGTTATAAAACAAATAATGACTGCTTTTACTCGTGCTATCATTCATGTCACACAGGGGTCATTAAAGCATTAGCCCTAAGCTGACCTGTTCAAACCATGAACTTGATGGTGTATAACTGATGCTAGATCAAAGTGTCCGTGCGCATGCCGGCTGTGTCATATCACAGCTGTGACGTAAACGTGGACTTACATTGTATATTCGCAGTTTTTAGTAGCTCACAGGGCAAGTTGAGAAGTGGTTTTTACTAGCCAGTAGCAGTTACTAGACAATGTATGCCGGGCTAGTGTTAAGGGAGAGCCCTGACATGAAAGATAAAAAATTAGGATGCCTTAAGATATAGTAGGAGTTGTCCAAGACCAGTTGGCTAATGCGAGCTCGGCGCTCATGGCTATATGCGTGTTGCAGGGCTTGGATGTTGGTGCGCAAGCTTACACAGGCGCTATTTACGTGAAATGCAATCAATACATACCGGTACTCATTGTAAAAGCTATTAGTGCGCGTCCTACGCACAACCGTTGAGCGTCGATTAAAATTTGACTTGCGAAACGGAGCTTGAGGACAGGAATTACATATGTACAAAACAGCTTTTACAGATTTTTCTATGTTACGACAATTTTTAATAAAAAAGGTATTTATGAACAGGAATAAATGCATAGTGACTTTGTCTTATACTGGCCATTGGAGACCTTGCAGGTTCGTGGCTGTGCAATAAAGGACCTCAAGCCATCACAACTCTTCTATTCCCTGAATGCACCAGTACATTGCAATTGAATAAGATTTGTTCTTTTCTCTTTGCAGACGAACGTATGTTGGGGCCATGCCTGGTAAAGTCATCCAGTGTTTGAAAAAAGTCAAGACAGAAAATCCACTCATTCTGATAGATGAGGTTTGTCACTTTACGGTTATTTTAAAATCTTGATTGTATATTTGATTTATAACCAGAATCCTTCATGACAACAACACATCTTTTAATAATTTAAATCATCCCATTGGAAAGGTAAGAAGTCTGTCGGGCAAGCAGCTCTTCAGCAGATCAGGTGATTTCCTCTTTTTTATTTTGTGCCATTAACCAATTCATTTCGGATGACTTGTATATATCTGCCAAATTTTTCTAAACTGTCTCATGGTGGACGTTGTTTTTCCGCCTGGAACAACTTCGGAGCACCCTCAGTTCTTTGCAGTCAGTCAGACAGCTGACGTGTATATCCACCTGGACATTTCATTGTGTAGCAAAGAGGGACAGAAGGTACTGGAAATTGTGCCTGGAATCTCCCTTTCTCTAGGGGTTGTTATGTAATCCCTGATTCCAGACCTGTGCCCTTTTATTTTACAAATGTGGCTTAAAGGCATCGTACATGTTTGGTAATTGTCAAAGACCAGAGTTCTCACTTGGTGTATCCCAACATATGCATAAAATAACAAGCCTGTGAAAATTTGGGCTCAATTGGTCATCAAAGTTGCAAGAAAATGATGAAAGAAAAAACACCCTTGTTGTACAAATTTGTGTGCTTTCAGATAGGAATGAAAACTTCTTGCAAGAAGTTTTTATTATTTTAGTGAGAAATTACCTCTTTCTCGAAAACTACGTTACTTCAGAGGGAGTCGTTTTTCACAATGTTTTATACTATCAACAGCTTACCGTTGCTCGTTACCAAGTAAGTTTTTATGCTAATAGATATTTTGAGTCATTACCAAACGTGTACAGTGCCTTTAAGAGAATGGACAAGCTGCCACTATTGTTTATTCAGCTCGATGGGGAGGCAAGTTTGAGAGTTCCGTGATTCCAGCATACCATGGCAGGTTATCGGTAGACTTGATTTCAAGTCTGAGCTTGCGGTTATTTCTCTGCATCAGCCACGCAGAATTCCCCTGCAGATTTGCTTTCATGTGCTCTAACTCGCAATCTCAGACTTGACCCTCTTGTGTATACGGGATATTCATTTATTCACTACTGACATTTACATAACAACACTATGCCAGAGAGATGACCAATCAGGAGACCACAAAACTCCCGTTGGCTGCGTCTATTCCAAATAGGATGAAATCGCTTCAGCATTTTCTGTAAAATCGAGCCATTGCTTTTATTTTATAGTGCTTTGTACGTGTACAGTACGCTATATATAATTTATACATAAAATAACACAAGATTTAATCTCAAAATGTTGAAAAATAAACACGACAAACAACCTGATCCTTACTAGACGAAAAATTATGATACCTGTGATTTGAATGGTATCGTCCAAAGATTTTCCCAACGTTTTTACGTATTTTGAATAAAATAACTAGAATCACTTTGTTTTTTTGTGTTTCCAAACTGTAAGTTGAATCACCGAGCAGAGACAGATTAGTTACATGTGCATCAATGTTGTATTTCCTACTATTATCCCGTGGTATAAACGGTTAAGTTTGAATGTGCATTTTATTAAGGGCCTCAGAGATTCTGACCAATCAGAGTGTTCCCTCCACTTTTGGACTAATTCGCCATAGGGTGTGTACAAACCGACGAACAATGTTCCCAAGTCTGTGATTGTAGGTTCAAGACGGAGGTTTATCCACAAGAGGGCGCTGTTTCAGCCAATAATGTATCGGCTATCAGGATGACTAAAAACCACGATCACAGACTTGGAACCAAGTCTAGGTTATCGGCCATGGCTTACGGCTGATGTTTTGCGCTTATTATGGGAACCTTTGTTATCTTTCCTTTGTCAAGTCAGGGTTTCATTGTGTCAACGATTTTCATAGGAAAATGATTACTCCGGAAGCTCCAAAGAGTTATGAAAACTAATACTGTGCAGAGGCACAGATTTGTTTTTTGGAATACCAACGTGAAGTGGTTAAAAACCGAAAATCACTGTACAAACATTTTTTTCAAAGTTGCATGGTTAGTACAAGTTTAAAATCCTCTTAATCATATTAAGTGTAATTTCTGATCAACTATTTCAAATAAAAAAATTATATGAAGTATTGATTATTTATTTTATTAAAAATGATTGATTTTTTTTGCGACAGGTGGACAAGATAGGAAAGGGTTACCAAGGCGACCCATCATCAGCATTATTAGAGCTCCTTGATCCGGAACAGAATTTTAACTTCTTGGACCACTACCTGGATGTCCCTGTAGATCTCAGCAAGGTATACCGAGAAAGAACTGGGATGAGTTCCCACATGAACGATTTCTTTTTAGTTCTCATCTTATTTTTGCCTGTACTGCATTGTTATAGCAACATTTTAGAAATACTGTTCTGGAAACGAACAAGTACGCTTACCAAATTGCTTCAACACTTTTACATGTAAATAATGGCCTTAAGTGTTTTGTAAAGTAGGGCTAGTAAACTCAAACTGCTTTTTACTTTAGTATCCCAGATTGTAGACATGTATTGCCATGAATATTTCTTTCTGATGTATTAATGGTAGTGATCACAACCAGTTTACTTTAATGGTCAAATGAAGTTACATTCACACACTCAAAAACAAATTTCAAGTAATAAACCACAAGGGAAACTGACAGGGTAAATTTTAAATAATTTGGGGTTGAGCAAAGACAAATTGACTAGAGCAGAATTTGAACCAACAATCTCCTGATTAATGTGCAGGCGCTCTACAAACTGAGCTTCTTAGGTTGTAAATCTGGTAGTGACCCCTGGCTACACGGCAGTTGTAGGTTGAATGGCTTCTCACTGGCACCCTTGAAAAAATTAATTTTAAAAATAGGGAGACTGCCAACATAGGGCTAGATAGCTCAGTTGATAGAGCACCTGCATGTTAATTCGGAGGTCGTTGGTTCAAATCCCGCTCGAGTCAATTTGTTTAATTACCCAAAAACAAATTAACACTTTCATAAAATTTGTTGTTCACATCTGTAAAGGAAGAAATATGAGCATTTGAAATCATTAATATGCACAGTTTTTAGTAGCCCACAGGGCAAGTTGAGAAGTGGCTTTTGATAGCCATTAGCAGTTTGTACTAGATAATGTACACTCGGCTAGTGTTATGGTAGAGCCCAGACTGTGGTGGCAAGAAGCGTCATTCGGGTCACACAGGGGTCATTTAAGCATCAGTACTAAGCTTACCTGTTCAAACCATGAACTTGATGGTGTATAACTGATGCTAGATCAAAATGTCCGTGCGCATGCCGGCTGTGTCATATCACAGTTGTGACGTAAACGTGGACTTACATTGTATTTTGTAGAAAAAGTCTCAGAAAGGTTTTATTATTTTGCCTTTAAAGGCAGGTTATACTTTTGGTAATTGTTAAAGACCAGTATCCTCACTTGGTGTATCCCATCATATGCATTTACATAAAAAACCTGTGAACATTTGGGCCCCAATTGGTCACCGAAGTTGCAAGAGAAAAATGAAATCTTGAACGCTTACCAAATTGCTTGTTTCATCACTTTTACATGTAAATGCAGGCGTTGCACTTGAGATTTTTGTAAAGTAGGGCTAGTAAACTCAAACTGTGCATTTTACTTGTCCCCTGGAAGTTTGCCATCAAACAACCTTCCTTTGGAGACCACACCAGCTCTTTTCAGAGCCAAAACTCCTCCCAAAAGATATTTAAACATGGTTGTACCCGCAAGTTTAGTAGTATATAGTTACTTCAAATATCACTTAATTCATTTGACCTTTATGATTTGGTGCCCTCATCCCGTGTGACATGCTTAAAGTCTCTGTTTTGTTTGGATTGATACAGGTTCTGTTTATCTGCACTGCTAACGTGATCGATACCATACCAGAACCACTTAGAGATCGGATGGAACTGATTGACGTTTCTGGTTATGTGCCTCAAGAGAAAGTAGCTATTGCCCAGGTCGGTTTACCAATATTGATTTTTCATCAGTTATTGTTGCAGTTATAAAGACTGCACATGTAGCTTTAAGTATCCCACCGGAAGCACTTGTGAATTTTAATCCTTTAGAGACCATAGCAGCCGGAAAACGGCTTGTACCAAAATGCCCATGGTGGCCGCAGACGGCTGTAAGATCTGACATACTTCCACTCAATGTAGTAGACACAAACAGTGCAAACATTAGTAGACACAAACAGTGCAAACAGTAGTAGACACAAACAGTGCAAACAGTAGTAGACACAAACAGTGCAAACAGTAGTAGACACAAACAGTGCAAACAGTAGTAGACACAAACAGTGCAAACAGTAGTAGACACAAACAGTGCAAACAGTAGTAGACACAAACAGTGCAAACAGTAGTAGACACAAACAGTGCAAACAGTAGTAGACACAAACAGTAGTAGACAAAAACAGTGCAAACAGTAGTAGACACAAACAGTGCAAACAGTAGTAGACACAAACAGTGCAAACAGTAGTAGACACAAACAGTGCAAACAGTAGTAGACACAAACAGTAGTAGACACAAACAGTGCAAACACTAGTAGACACAAACAGTGCAAACAGTAGTAGACACAAACAGTGCAAACAGTAGTAGACACAAACAGTGAAAACAGTAGTAGACACAAACAGTGCAAACAGTAGTAGACACAAACAGTAGTAGACACAAACAGTAGTAGACACAAACAGTGCAAACAGTAGTAGACACAAACAGTGCAAACAGTAGTAGACAAAAACAGTGCAAACAGTAGTAGACACAAACAGTGCAAACAGTAGTAGACACAAACAGTAGTAGACACAAACAGTGCAAACAGTAGTAGACACAAACAGTGCAAACAGTAGTAGACAAAAACAGTGCAAACAGTAGTAGACACAAACAGTGCAAACAGTAGTAGACACAAACAGTGCAAACAGTAGTAGACACAAACAGTGCAAACAGTAGTAGACACAAACAGTGCAAACAGTAGTAGACACAAACAGTAGTAGACACAAACAGTGCAAACACTAGTAGACACAAACAGTGCAAACAGTAGTAGACACAAACAGTGCAAACAGTAGTAGACACAAACAGTAGTAGACACAAACAGTGCAAACAGTAGTAGACACAAACAGTGCAAACAGTAGTAGACACAAACAGTGCAAACAGTAGTAGACACAAACAGTGCAAACAGTAGTAGACACAAACAGTGCAAACAGTAGTAGACACAAACAGTAGTAGACACAAACAGTAGTAGACACAAACAGTAGTAGACACAAACAGTAGTAGACAAAAACAGTGCAAACAGTAGTAGACACAAACAGTGCAAACAGTAGTAGACACAAACAGTGAAAACAGTAGTATACACAAACAGTAGTAGACACAAACAGTGCAAACAGTAGTAGACACAAACAGTGCAAACAGTAGTAGACACAAACAGTGCAAACAGTAGTAGACACAAACAGTGCAAACAGTAGTAGACACATTGATTAGGCCATGCCTAAGCCCAGACTGTGGTGGCAAGAAGCATCATTCAGGTCACTCAGTGGTCATTTAAGCATCAGTCCTAAGCTGACCTGTTCAAACCATGAACTTGATGGTGTATGACTGATGCTAGATCAAAGTATCCGTGCGCATGCCGGCTGTGTCATATCACAGTTGTGACGTAAACGTGGACTTACATTGTATATTTGTAGAAAAAGTCTCAAAAAGTTTTTTGTTTTTTTAAAAATTATTTTGCCTCAAAGGCAGGGTATACAGAGGATTTGATGTAGGATTTATCATATATGTGTCATGTTTTGTATGCAGCGATACCTGATTCCACAAGCGCGTGAGAACACCGGTATAGACGAAGATAAGGTCACGATTGAAGAGGATGTATTGAGCACGCTCATCAAATCCTACTGCAGAGAGAGCGGTGTCCGTAGTCTACAAAAACACATAGAAAAAGTAAGAAAAGACAGGGTTTCTCTTGGTTTTTGTTGTGGTCTGATTGCAGTTGGATCTAAATGATGCCTTAGCCCTTTAGAGACCGTAGTTACCACAAGTGGCTTGTACCAAAATGCCCATATATTGGCTGCGAACGGCCGAAAGGTTTGTCCTACCTCCACCTAAACAAGAATGTCAAAGCAAAGTTATCGGACTGAATTGACATTTTCCAAAGTTTCCCATGTTAACATAGAATGTACAATTCGAAAACAGAACCTTAAATTTCTGTTTTGTAATAATTTGTTCCTGACATTTTTCCTGAAAAAATGGAGCAAACAGTCAACAAGAGTAGCAATGTCTGGGCGAACGGTGATGGTTATACAGAAATGAACGGTTTCTTAAGGGTTAAGCCAGTACAATTAAAGGCTTTTAGCCGATGGGTCAAGTTTAGACCTAATAAGTTTAGATGCTCAATGGACCAAAGATAATTTCACATTTTAAAGGTGCAGTTTAACAGTCAGAGTCCCAGCATTGCAATTAACCACTTGTCGTCGGATGACGTCTTTCTATTCAAAACTTTTTCAAACTAAATAATAAGTAGACATTTATTGACGTCATGGAACAGTTTCGGAACAGTTTCAGATTGTCCTCGTTTGGTTGGGTTTGGGTCGTTCCCGTCAGTTGACATGTTGAGGTACACTTTTGTTTATTGAGGCTGTCTTAGTCTTGATTCTCTCTCCCACCCCACCCCCACCCCCACGCCCATCATTCCTGCACCTCCTCCTCTACCAACATCTCCCAGTTTTCTTTCGAACTTCTTTACTGAATTAACTACATGTGTGTGTACAACTTGCCTGTTATAAGTTACTTTTTACATTCTTTCACTGTTTCTATGTTGATTTCTTGTCATTGGCCGAATTACTCATAGTATAAATAATAGTAATTATTACCAGTGGTTACTGATCAAGAGGAGCTACAAGGTCAAATTCAGTTTTGTGATTCACTCATTTCCCAATAGATAGAGTCCTGATGAAAACGGGAGAAAAATTACAAGTCTCTAACCTCCAGTTAAAATGGTGTATGATACCCTTCAAGTGCAATTTTTGTCAAAATCCAAAAATGTTCGATGACGTAGCATTTCAAATATAATGGTCTGTACATTTTTGTACAAAGAATTTTCAGTTCATTCCTGAATTTTGACTATATTCAATCAAAATAGCAATGAGTTTGAGCTTTGAATGGTGCAAACATTCATCTCTGGAATGTCGAACCTATTTGTTTATGTTGTCCGATGACGTCATGTTTCAAATTTCGTTCTGAAAGAGTATCAAATGAAATTACATTTTACACAATTTTAACGTGAGGTTTGAGACTTATAATTTTGTACCCACTTTCAAGAGGACTCTATCTATTGGCGTGTCTTGGCTGAGCGGATAAGAGCACCGAACTCAAGCTCTGGTGTTTCTGTTCAGCAGAGTGCGGGTTCGAGTCCCGGTCGTGACACTTGTGTCCTTAAGCAAGACACTTAACCATTATTGCTTCGTCCTTTGGATGGGACGTAAAGCCGTTGGTCCTGTGTGTTGTGTAATGCATGTGAAAGAACCCAGTGCACTTATCGAAAAGAGAAGGGGTTCGCCCCGGTGTACCTTGTTTGATCGGCAGCATATTGCGCCACAGCATCTTTTAAACCATTACATGGTGCTATGTAAAGGAAAATACTGAATGTTGAAGCGCCTTGAGCGTCACTGAGTGATGGATATGAGCGCAAAATAAGAAGCCACTATTATTATTATTATTATTATTATTGGAAAACGGGTGCATCACTAAATATAATTTGATCTTGTGACCCTCTTCATCAAACATAGCATGATATCTTTCTTTTTATTTGTAGATATTCCGCAAAGCTGCATATAAGATTGTGAACAAGGAGGCGAAGGGTGTTGAGGCCATTACTCATGAGAACTTACATGACTTTGTCGGAAAACCGATCTTCACTAGTGAAAGAATGTATGATAAAACCCCTGCCGGTGTAGTCATGGGTCTGGCATGGACAGCCATGGGTAGGTGACAAGAATTTGATAACAAAAACCAAACCGTTTTCTTACCTTCCACCCAGGTAGTAGTTAAAGGCATCGTACACGTTTGGAAATTGTCAAAGTCCAGTGTTCTCACTTGGTGTATCCCAACATATGCATAAAATAACAAGCCTGTGAAAATTTGGGCTCAATTGGTCATTGAAGTTGCAAGAAAATGATGAAAGAAAAAACACCCTTGTTGTACAAATTTGTGTGCTTTCAGATAGAATAATAAAAATTTCTTGCAAGAAGTTTTTGTTATTTTAGTGAAAAATTACCTCTTTCTCAAAAACTACGTTACTTCAGAGGGAGTCATTTCTCACAATGTTTTATACTATCAACAGCTCTCTGTTGCTCGTTACCAAGTCAGTTTTTATGCTAATATATATATTTTGAGTAATTACCAAACGTGTACGATGCCTTTAAGAAGCAGGACAGTTCTTTTCAGAACTTGGTAGTCTCCCGAATTCCGAAATCTACTCTGCGGTAGTAGAATAGTCTCCCGAATTCTGAAATCTACTCCGCGGCAGTATAATACATAGCAAGACAAGTTCTCAAAGAACAAAATCAAAGAACACAGCAAAGTAGATATACACATGGTGTTACCGCAAACCAAATATACACTGATACTTCTCACCATGCAATGCCTCAAATCCCATGTAATAAAACATTTATGTCTGAAAAGTATTCACTAACTTTTTGCATGAAATGTTTGTCTAACATTTGTTGGAATTTATAATCCAAACCTTTGAAACTTTTTGGGAATTAACTTGATAAGTAGTTAAGTTTTATGAACAGATTATAACTCTCTATGGGTTTCTTAAGGTAAAAGCAACCATATCTATAACATAAAGTATTGAATACTTACCATCTCAAAGTACCATAATTTGGGGAATATTAGCCGGGACTTATACATTGATTTTGAAGGGGGGCTTATACAGTGACTTTTAATGTGGGATTGGGCAGATTAGATTAAAAAAAATTAAACTGATGCAAAAAAATGAAGAAATAAAAAACTTATTCAATCATAACCGAGGGAATACAAAAAAATCACATTCCAAGACTGTATTGCATATGTGCAACATCAATGTGTTCATATGATAGCGTCCTCAAGCCCGGTGGTCTTGTTCCCTACTCGTTTGTAGGTGCAAGCATGCTTACATATTGACGAAAAGGAAATTCTTGGGCAGTTGCATGCAAGCAGCCCGGAGTGTGCGTGCTAACTGCATGCATTCAACCAGGGCCCAATTTCATAGAGCTGCTTAAGCACAAAAAGTAGCTAAGCATAATCAAATTTTGCTTACCTGAATAAGGTTACCAGCCAAACTGCCATGTCACATGTACAATTTGTGACTGGTATCCTGCTCATTTCTGCTTAGCAGAAAACTGTTAGGCAACTTTTTTTGCTTAAGCAGCTCTATGAAATTGGGCCCTGGGCTTCAATTTCATGGCACTGCTTAGCACAGAAATCTGCGCTTATGCCGCACTGTAAAGCAAAGGATTCTATGGGCTATAAGCGAAGAATTCCGTGGTAAACAGAGCCATGAAATAGGGCCCAGGGCCCAATATCATAAAGCATGTAAGTACAAAAACTTGCTATGCACAGAAAACTCTTGCTTAGGAAAAAATAAGTTACCAGCCGAAAAACCATACAATTACCATTGATGTGACTGGTACCCTACTCATTTCTTGCTTATCAAAGGAATTTGCTAAGCAGAATTTTCTGTTAAGCAACTTCATGAAATTGGGCCCAGGTCTGACAACAATGTGTTGCAACAAAATGGAGGAGTAAAATAATACTATCTTCGTCATTTTGGAAACTTGTTTTCATGTCAGATGCTTTCGAGCAGTAGTCAGTTAACGATATTACTGTTATTATCATTATTATTTTTTTTAACTTTAGTTTATTTAGGCTACAGTATTGTAAATCAACCCAGAATGTTGAAAATGGTTTACAGTTTTCCAATAGTCCTTGGTGGATATGCTGAATGGGCATAGTCGGGTCGGATGGTTTTTGATGCAGCCTTTAAAGGAAAGGTATACGTTTGGTAATTACTCTTAAAAACAATGGCAATAAAAACTGACCTGGTCAGAAGTACAGTAGCTTTTGATAGTATAAAGCAATGCAAAAAGACTGGTGTTTTTTTATGTGGCTGATATACACTGTACATCAACGGCTGAATCTTATTTTATGATTGTATTCTGGGCGCTTGTATTCGGAAGATTGCACATTCTAATTAAAGGTAGGGTTATAGATTACTCCAAAAAGGTTGCCTTTGAATAAGCATTACGTTGATAAAAATCAATCTATGACCCTACCTTTAAACACTTTGTTTCTTTGTTACAAACAGGTGGTTCAACTCTATACATTGAGTCAGTTCTACGAAGGAGAGGATCGGACGAAAGCAAAGATGCCACTGGCTCCCTGGAGATAACTGGTAACCTTGGTGAAGTGATGAAGGAGAGTGCTCATATTGCATACACTGTGGCCAAGTCATTCCTACTGGCTGAAAAAACGGGCAACAATTTCCTGGAGGCTAACCATATACATTTACATGTGCCTGAGGTGAGTGGATTTGATCATTCAAGCATTAAAGCACTGACTAAATCTTTAGGAACACCAGGGCGAGCCCCATTAAAGATAAGTGTACTGGGTTCTTTTTATGCGCTTAGCGGCACACGGGATCTTCAGCTTTAGGTCCCATCCGAGGATCACCATTAAAAATGACATGTCTTGTTTAACCCTTTCAGCCCCAAGTTCTTTTGACATAAACAACCGGTGTGGCCCCTGTTGTTTGACCACTCAAGCGTGAATCCCACATTCTCACACAACAGAAAGCTTGTGTTCAATGTTCGATTTTACAAACTCTATTATTACCTTGAAGATTTCATTTTAGAGCATAATGAGTAATAAAAATTGTCTTATTAAATTTCCTTTCATATAATTAAAAAATCATTGAAATCAGCCAATACATGTCCAAGTTCTTGGTCTTTGTTTCCCCAGTGTGTTCTGTAAACCCAAACACTTTTTTGCACTCTACCATATGGCGCTCCGTAGGTGTTTGGCATTTCGGATCTTTCCACTCCAATTTGAAGCAATTGCATAAAAGCAACCCTATTATATTTTACCATCATTGGAAAGATCCGATCTTTCTCTTTCCAATGATGGTAAGCTTGGGTATGGAAGGTGAACACGGACAAAACTACAGCTTTTGCACAAATGGCCTGTGTGCTCAGGCTTGAGTGCTTTTTTGTGGGTTATCTTCGGGCGACTTAAGTCGCCATTGGGGCTCAAGCAGGGTATAGTGCACAGTCGACTAAAGTCGCCATTGGGGCTCAAGCAGGGTATAGTGCACAGTTGACTAAAGTCACCATTGGGGCTCAAGCAGGGTATAGTGCACAGTCGACTAAAGTCGCCATTGGGGCTCAAGCAGGGTATAGTGCACAGTCGACTAAAGTCACCATTGGGGCTCAAGCAGGGTATAGTGCACAGTCGACTAAAGTCGCCATTGGGGCTCAAGGAGGGTATAGTGCACAGTCGACTAAAGTCGCCATTGGGGCTCAAGCAGGGTATAGTGCACAGTCGACTAAAGTCGCCATTGGGGCTCAAGCAGGGTATAGTGCACAGTCGACTAAAGTCGCCATTGGGGCTCAAGCAGGGTATAGTGCACAGTCGACTAAAGTCGCCATTGGGGCTCAAGCAGGGTATAGTGCACAGTCCACTAAAGTCGCCATTGGGGCTCAAGCAGGGTATAGTGCACAGTCGACTAAAGTCGCCATTGGGGCTCAAGCAGGGTATAGTGCACAGTCGACTAAAGTCGCCATTGGGGCTCAAGCAGGGTATAGTGCACAGTCGACTTAAGTCGCCATTGGGGCTCAAGCAGGGTATAGTGCACAGTCGACTAAAGTCGCCATTGGGGCTCAAGCAGGGTATAGTGCACAGTCGACTAAAGTCGCCATTGGGGCTGAAAGGGTTAAGGACGCAAGTGCCATGACAGGGACTCGAACCACATTCTGACCCTGTGACAGCATCATGGCTGGAGTCTTTTGCACAAGATCACTGGGCCGGGACACTCTACTTCCACAGATAACTTATTTTTTACAAACTTCAGATGCACAAGTAACTCAAGTGAAAATATCTTGTTGTCTAGAAACAGTTAAGAACACTTTCAGTGGCTTTTGTAATTTTTAAACACTCTTTAAAAGTATCGTACACGTTTGGTAATGACTCAAAACAAATATTAGCATAAAAACTTACTTGGTAACAAACAACGGAGAGCTGTTGATAGTATAAAACATTGTGAGAAACGACTTCCTCTGAAGTAAAGTAGTTTTTGAGAAAGAGGTAATTTCTCACTAAAATAATAAAAAACTTCTTGCAAGAAGTTTTTATTCCTATCTGAAAGCACACAAATTTGTACAACAAGGGTGTTTTTTTCTTTCATCATTTTCTTGCAACTTCGATGACCAGTTGAGCCCAAATTTTCACAGGCTTGTTATTTTATGCATATATGTTGGGATACACCAAGTGAGAACACTGGTCTTTGACAACTACCAAATGTGAACGATGCCTTCAAACCTGAGACACCTCGTGGCAATCTATTCTTGATCTTTTCTTTATTCAAAGGGTGCCACGCCCAAAGATGGACCAAGTGCTGGCTGCACCATAGCAACAGCTCTGACATCATTAGCTCTGAATCGTCCAATCAGACAGAACATTGCCATGACGGGAGAGGTTTCACTGACTGGCAAGATCTTACCAGTAGGAGGTATCAAGGAAAAGATCATCGCGGTAGGTTTGACTTGAAAATTTTGCCTATAAATCAGCATTACATTAACAAAAACCAAACGATGACCCTACAAGGATTGGAAGAATTGCTAATAGCATAGCAATTAAGAATTGGCCATAGCATCTAATTAGTCACTTAAAGTTATTTGTTTTCATTGTCAGGATTTCTTGTAGGCACCTTGAGCATTTATCATGGATATGTTCGCCCGATAAATATTTGTTTGCCCGAAAGAAGGGCATCAGGCTCAGTACGCCCTTCTTCTGGGCACACAAAGTACTTCTTTCCCATTAACAAAAGACCGTAAAGCAATAAGATGGCTCCTTTCTCAACAAAATATGGCATAACTGATAAGTTGTTAGAATTATCCCAAAGACATGTTTTCCCATTCCCATGCAGAATTTAAAGGTATCGTACACGTTTGGTAATGACTCAAAACAAATATGAGCATAAAAACTTACTTGGTAACAAGCAACGGAGAGCTGTTGATAGTATAAAACATTGTAGAAAACGACTCTCTCTGAAGTAACGTAGTTTTTGAGAAAGAGGTAATTTCTCACTAAAATAATAAAAACTTCTTATTCCTATCTGAAAGCACACAAATTTGTACAACAAGGGTGTTTTTTCTTTCATAATTTTCTTGCAACTTCGATGGCCAATTGAGCCCAAATTTTCACAGGCTTGTTATTTTATGCATATGTTGGGATACACCAAGTGAGAACACTGGTCTTTGACAATTTCCAAACGTGTTCAGTGCCTTTAACCTTCCTGCGATGACTAATGAATGGTAGATAACCGATCAAAGTTTCACACTCAGTTGTTTTGAAACACAATTTTGCACACTAATTGCTTAAAATGCCCTTTCTCCTGTATTTCTTTGTACGTCCTTCTTACGGGCACTCGACTTAAAAGTACATTATTATTATTATTTTTAATAGAGGGTCTCAAATTTTTCAAAGTATATGTCTATCGTTTTGAATGATTATGTTGTTGTCTTGTGACAGGCTCGAAGGGCTGGGGTTGACTGCATAATCCTCCCAGCTGAAAACAGGAAAGACTTCTCCGACTTGCCTAACTTCATCACAGAAGGCCTAGAGGTTCATTTTGTGGAGAACTACATGGAGATTTACAGGATTGTTTTTCCATAATTAGAACTAGAAGATTTATGGCCATGTCACACACGGCAATTTTTGTAGGCAACTTGGAGGCAACCAACTGTGCTGCATGCAAAAGGAACAGTTAGGCAGCACCACACACATTTTACTGACAGTACCGGTATCTTACAGTCTCTAAGAGTATTATGTGGACACAACATGTGAATGTTTGTTTCTTCTTGTTTGCCTGTAAATTACCCTGTGTGACATTGCCCTTAGGGTTCAACCCCTCCAACTGACTTCATTAACTCCAAGTAACATCCACATCAACTGATTAGGTAACTGAACCACGGTTTTAGTGTTTATTCCTATGTGTAATTTGTGATCATGGACAAATGACAAAAGTTCCCTAAAGACCCCTTGCAATCCAAACAGCTGATTTTGGTTGTTACAACCAAAACTAAGATAAGGTGTTTACATCCTGAAAATTGTGCATGGTTTCTCACTATTTTCTCCTGAATCACACAAAGGATTTTCACATGGTTATTTCATGTATATATATGGTGGATAACACAAAACATGAACACTGTGTGCGACTATTTTGCCAGCTCTACCACTCCTGTATAAACCCATTAACAAAGAACAAAGACACGACCTTTGCTCATTTTACAACATTGTTACACTAACTTGACAATTTGTGTCAACACACATGAAAAAATGTATTCAATGTGTCTGACCTAGAGGTCTTGTGACATAATCCTTATTATTTGAGGAAAAAAAAACACATTTTACGTAGTGTTTTCAAGGTGTTTTATTATTAAAATCTTTATTATCATCGTCATCACCACCATTAGATCCACATTGTATGATAAAAATCAGTTATGTAATTTTTTTAAAATTAACGATCTCTTTGATAAGGAATAGTTACTCTTTTTGTGCAACTAGGGTGCTGTAGGGCCTTGTATTTATCACGTATAGAGTCTTAGGTTCCCGAAACATCATGTAGTGAAGATTTACCCAAATGTAGATTTTTCTTATCAAAGTAAGGTTTTACACTACATGCTTAATTTGCTGACTAAACCACCTATGAATTAATTGTTTCATTGTGACAATAGAGAGCTGGAAATATTTGAACATTAATCTAACTACTATACAAAACCAAAAATAATCTGTAAATAAATTGTAAAAGATGCAAAAACAAAAGGTATTCAGAATGTTGTTTCACTATCCTATCATAATTAAAGGGGCTTAATTATTAATTAAAGTTGTCATGATCACAAAGCAGGACTGTGGCTGTGCATAATAATAATAATACGCAGTGTCTCAAAGCGCTCAGTATTTTTCCTACAAGGTAAGTGGAGTTACGTGTTGAAGTATGAGACCAATTCCTTTACTTAGCACCATGTAATGGTTTACAAGGTGCTGTGGCGCAATATGCAGCCAATCAAACCAGGAACACCGGGGCGAACACCTTCTCTTTATGATAAGTGCACTGGGCTCTTTTACGTACATTACACAACAAACGGGACCTACGGCTTAACGTCCCATCCAAAGGACGAAGCATGTGGTTAAGTGTCTTGCTTAAGGACACAAGTGTCACGACTGGGATTCGAACCCACACTCTGCTGATAAGAAACACCAGAGCTTGAGTTCGGTGTTCTTATCCGCTCGGCCGCGAAACGCCAGAGTATAGTATAGTATTAGAATTTAGTATAGAACTCTCCCCTAGTTACGACAAGTGCGCGCCTTCCCTCCATATCATACTATGGAGAGGGCGCGCATGCAGTTGCTGCAACTGGGTTAGAGTTCATGGCTCTATGTACAGCCACAGGCCTGCTTTGATCATGACGACACAACCCCCTTTAACTTCAAGAAGTAGGTTTGGGGTTTAGAAAAGGATGGTTGTGACCCGTATGAATTGTCAACAAAATCCGGACATGAAGGAGAAGCAAGTATTGTTCCAAATGCCATTGCACTTCCTGATTTATTGTCGTTATGAGGAAAATTTGGATTAAAATAGAATTAGCTGTTGCAAACTGCTTACCAACCAAAAGGACCTATGGTTTAAATGCAAAAATTAGTTAGTGGCTTGGTGTTTCGACCCTAGCAGAGTCTTTCTGGAAGGCTAAAGAAAAAGCAGGGGATGAACAAAGAGGAGGGTGACAAAGGGGGGGGGTAGGGGAAGGGGCTTGTTTGACCACAAGAGGTGGGGAACTCAAAAGACAAAATCAATGATGGGAAGAGGGAGAAAAAAGTAAATAGTTAGTGAATGAGGCAGACTAAAAAGGGGGGATATCTGTGGTAAAAAGGAGACGTCAGACAAATGTTTGGATTGGATTTGTGGAATTTATCACATACAACCTAAACATGATCCATTTCAACACTTAGCACAAACCAACTTTTGTTCATGTAACGAAATGATTTAATTATGTTATTACTTAGTTTCTTTGCATACCTTGGCTCAAAAACAGATTAATTATGTACTTAGCAAATTTGTCCGCTAAGCCAAAGTTGGCTGGGTACCAGTCAAAAGCAATATACTTTACACAACATTTTGGTTGCTGCTTGCTGGCCTTTTTTTTAAATGTATTTTTGTTGTGCTTACCAGCTTTTGGAAATATGGGGCCCTTTTTGATAGGCTAATACATACAAACATTTTACCAAAAATTGTACTCCTTTTGAGATACTGTAACTTTTCTTATAAATGTGGGAATTACTGAATAGAGGGCATTTGACTACGAAGATTTTGCCAATTAACAGCAAGTTACATTGTGGTGAGTCCCATTCCATGCTTGTCTGGTGCTGCATGGTGAAGAGAAGGAAGTTGAAAATTACAGGGAAATGCATACATATTGGAAATTTGATGACATGAGCATAGAAGTAAACAAACAGAAAGAGAGAGAGAAAAAAGTTCGACAAATGTCAGGGATACATAAAAAGGCACCACCCGGAGTCGAACCGGGGATCTCCTGTTTACTAGACAGGCGCTTTAACCAACTAAGCCATGGCGCCGACGTTCGCAATGGCAGATTTCAGCAGTTATAAATGCGCATCTGAAGCGAAAGGGAAAACAAATAATAAATTTGGTTTGCTGTTTTTATTAACATTTCCCAGAGTTTATTCAGAATAGCACTAAGTTTTCTCTAGCAAACATCATTGGTATAAATTAAAATCAATATAATACGTAGCTTTGTGCACCAGAGACCATCTGTCGGTCATTTATTTGTTACGTAGTGAAAGAGGCAAACATGGCAGCGCTCACGGCCGCTGACGATGAAAACGTACTACACAAAAAACACCTAGCCTAGCCATCTCTACACACTGTGTTAACATGCTCTGAGACACGTAGCACTAGCAGTATCACTTAGCGGAAAATGTCATTGACCTTATAGTAATATTGCCGCTTTTTGTGCAGTGAAAACATGCCAAGTTTAGTTAGGTTAGACTAGCAATGCATTAAATAAGACGTACAAACTACGTACAAAACGTAAAGTTTCACAACTCAAACTCAAACAAAGTGAAGTCAAAAGGTAAGTCAGTGTAGGCCCTATGCTGTTTCAATTTTCATATGCTAACTACTATTAAAATGCCATAATTTATAAATTAAATGGAATAAAATACTCAAAATATAGCACCAGTTACTAAAATTAGTTACTGCTCTCTGCCAAGTTTCAACAACAAGTAGGCCTAGCCCTAGTGTGAACCCATGACCACACGTGTGGCCTAGTTTTGGATCCGAAGGATTCAGAGCTTGGCCACAGACATGACAGAAAGTGGGGTTATTCTAGCCCCACTGCACTTCTGTGGCCCATAAATATTAAAAGCTTGGCCACATAAAAGTCTAGTTGCGATAATCGTAACCCTCCATCTCCGACCGTCGGGAGGATGGAGGGTTACGATTATCGCAACTAATAAAAGTGGGGCTAGGCCACACAGGGGGGCAAACATTAACATGATTAACACTAACACCAACAGCAACACTAACACTAACACTACAGTAACACCGTGACATGCTAGAGAGTGGGGCTAGGACTGGGTGGAATAAATAATAACATGAGGATGAACAAAAGTTACTACGAAATTAATATTAAAAACATACATTAGCCCCTAAATGTAATTAAATTTTAACACAATTTAAAAAATGTGTGTAATTTGTCCCGTCTTTGAGAAAATGCCTCGGTTATAACATAACATAAGGAGTTTTATATGTAACACCCAAGCAGATCCTTGCCATTTGATTGGAGAATAGCAAATAAACCTACCATTGCACGCTACGTCATTCACCATGCATTTTTCGTTCCATTCATCGTGAATTTTTCTTCCATCCGATTTGTTCTATTGCACACTCGCCTGCCCTGGATTGACGAAAGTGACTATTCGATTAATGATGGCGGGAGCTTCCAATAATTTTGTGCTGCTTATTATGACGGCGAAATTGCTGATTTAATTGACGCGTCTGATGCTTCGCCTTGTTGAATGGAACATTCCATCTTTCATCTCATGAAAAAAATTCTATACCATTGCATTCATAAATATTCATTATGTATAATATCGCTTGCACATCTCAAATACTTTATTCATTATATCATAGAAAAAGGACCCATACAGACCAGCACTCATAAATTCCCCCCCCCCTCCCAGCCACACAAATGGGTAATTTCTGACACCTGTAAATCCCCCTAATATACTGGTGTGGTCATTGTGGAAGCGCAATCATCTTATTAGCAAATTCTATGAGCAGAATTTTTATTTTTTATTTTTACGGACAAAAACAAAATTTCCTTAGGAAAATAAGTATTTATAAAGGTGTTGATTAGTTTTACTGGACATGTTCCAGATACACTCCGAGTCTGACATTACTGTAACAAAGTCAGCCGTCAATACAAATTGACTTGGGTACGAGTTGACCTGGGTACAAGGTGACTTAGGTACGAGTTGACTTGGGTATGGGATGACCCAAATTCACTTTTTTGGTTAGTCTTGGTGAAAGACTTTCTCGTGTTGATTTTTCACAACTTTCCTCACGAGAGGGCGCTATCATCCACGAACCAATCTCACGACACAGGGGGAAAATTGTGACAAATCAACACGAGACGGTCTTTCACCAAGACTATATTTTGGTACGAGTTGACTTGGGTACAAGTTAACCTAGGTATGAGTTGACTCAGGTACAATTTGGCACAAGTACAAGATGACTTGGGTACGAATAGATGACCCAAATTCACTTGATGATTTCACAACAACTCAAAGAAAACTCAAGAAAGCAATAAGAATTAACTATAAATAAATAGTGATCTTGCGGGTACAACCATGTGTAAAATCTCTTTTGTGGGAGTGTTGGCTCTGAAAAGAGCCGGTGTGGTCTCTACGTTTCGAACAGTATACTCTGCTCGTCTTCAGGAGAATGATGCACTACTTGTGGTGATGCAGCTTAAGTAGCGCTTGAGGGATGCACATTTGGGCGGGAAGTATCCAAGCTGTTCTTGATCAGCGAAGCATGGGAGTTAGCTGCTGGCTGAATGTGTGTGCGCTGGAGTGTGTCATTGTTTGAAGCGTCGAGACCACACCAGCTTTTTTCAGAGCCAACACTCCCACAAAAGAGATTTTACACATGGTTGTACCCGCAAGTTCACTATTTGTAGTTCTTTTTTTTCCACACCATGCAAAGCTTCAAACAACACTCAAGAAAACAAGTTAAAAAGACCTTCAAATGTGTAGTTTATTGCTAGAGTAGGCTATGTCTGGAAGTGTGTGTAAAACTGATTGGTACAGGTCTTTATTCTTACTTTTTTTCCCCCAAGGATATATATATTTGGGGGTTTTTTGGGGGGTAAAAAATAACAAATTTTTCTCTGTCCATAGAATTGGCAAATAAGATGCTAATGCACTTGCGCATTAGAACCACAATTCTTGTGTGTGGCTGGCGGTGAAATAATTGAATGTGCGATGAATAAATAAATAAAAATGTCTTGATTATGTGTAAGTGAGACATATCTCCTTCAAAAGAGAGACTTTTTTTACAGGTGTAGATCCACCTTATTTTTTATCCCTTTTTTTACTGATTGACTAAATTCATGAAGAAAAAAAAAAATGTAAAAGAAAACCTGGTCATCGGAATCAGCCTCTTTTGATTATGTCAGTTAGGTTAAAAAAAAAACAACTTTCGGCTAAAATCTGAAGCCTAAACTGGTGGCAATAATTATTGTTAATTGCTTTACAAACCTAATTGTTTCATGCATCACTTGGGGCCAACCATGGGCACCAAGATTTATTCATGAAACAACTTTTAAACACATTAAAGAAAGCTCCTGTAGACTTGTTAATGTTAGAAGATAAACAACATTACTAAGAGAGGTTTGTGGTAACACCATGTGGATATCTCTTTTGAGTAGAGTTGGTTCTGAACAGAACCGGTGGTTAACGACTCTTAGAGATATTCACATGGTGTTACCACAAACCTCTCTTAGTTATACCTTTACCATGCAAAGTTTCAAATCCTACTTATCAACAACATTATTAATTTGTCCGTTTGTTTCCTTGGTTCTTGTCCAAATTACAGAAAATTATTCAAAACTGTTGTCATAAATGGAGGACCTTATCAGCAAAGTACTTGATAAGATCCGATCAGATGTAACTGCAGCTGACCTGCAGTGGAGTCTCTTCCAGGCGGCATTGGGCAGCTACAGGCATGACAGTGTCCTCAGACCGTTCCCTGCTGCGTTGTTGTCAGATACCGATCAAAATGATGAGAAAGACTTCGCTGCATTGGTAAGTAAGGCAGAAGGTTCATATGTACACTGAAGGTTGTACACACGTACATTTGTTGTACATTGTAAATCAGGGTAGATGAACTTGTACATGTACGTACATAACGTCATTATTATTATTTTTGAGAATACAGTAAACTCTCATACATTCATACTCAAAGGAAAGAGAAGGGATGCTGCTTAGTTGCAATTCTATGTTAAATAACGAAATAAAGATCAGTTTCGAGCCTCCGTTCTTTAATAAACCTGACCGTCTTGTGTCATAGAACGGCTCAATCGCAAGCTAAAACAAGTTTGCGAAACTTGAGGATAGCACCTACTGTAAGTTAACATGACTGATGAAACTACAGTTACTCAGACTTCACTGCCAATTAAATCTAAATGATTTAAAAGGTTCCACTGGCAGTGGAGTTTAGGAATAAATCAATAACAGATTAGGAAGTGATGATTTGAGGATTGAGGAGGCTGTTAGACAAACGGCACGAGCTAGGATCTCAGTGTGCATCTTACGGGAGGTCCGGAGACTTAAACGGGAAAAACTGTTGGGTGGCTGCTGGAGATGATGGGTGTCTTGAAAAATTATGCAGTTCACTGGTCAGGCTATGCTAGAGCCCGTCAAGCTGCAATGTTAAAATAGTAGTTGGATACTCTGCAACTGAAGGCTACATCAAAAATGCAAAGTTACTTTGTACAATGTTCTACCGCAAACTTTGTAAAGCCACTTCCACCACCAAAAACCAGAAGATCATAATTTGCAATGACCTGCAACGCAATGTGTTCAGTGGTTGAATCTCACTGCTCTTTTCGACACAGCACCGCTGTTGAGGGTTACTTTGCGAATGACAATGGAGATTGTTCGCTTGAATGTACCTGGGATTGTAAACTGTTGCTGTTGAATACATGGGTTTTTTCAACCTATGGTCCGCCGCATGATCTGGTACAGCAATGATGGTACATATAGGTACCATCATAAAGTCATCGACTACATGGTATGTGATACCTGGATGAGGCAATGTTTAATTGTCGAGTGATGCGCTCAATTGACTTCTCGTCCGATCACAAGTGTTGGTCTTGGTCTCTGTCTTTGTCTCCTCGGGGAGGTCTCCCCCCTCGGTCTCGACCTCGGACTTTGTGGTCTCGACTTCAGCACTGATACATAACGGTGCCAGCCATCGTACAGTACATCAGTGCTGGGCAAAACTAAATACTTTTTTTTTCTTTTTTTTAACCCTGGCAGTCATGTCAGTATGTAGGACAGGCATGAGATTTATCAGGATTTTTCCTGATTTGAGGATTTTTCTTTAATCTCCCTGTGCTTTTAAGATCTTCTTGAAAGATGAAAAATTGCCATCACAGAGATGAAAGACTCTGCCCCTTGTTATGACCAAACCTTCAGATATCTAATTGAATTGATGTAGACTTTAAAAATGTAACAACCTGTAACAAAAATGGAGGGGTTTTATCTCCACACCAAGAGGAAACTTTTCTCAAATTTTCAGAATTGTTCACGTTTATACAATCTCACTCCTGGACATGTACGTATGTAAGTAACTTTGGTTTGTTTGTTTGACACAGAAATCAATGGCCGATGAGATCCCCAGCTTGAGGTCCTTACTTC
The DNA here is from genome assembly GCA_021014325.1 of Plazaster borealis. Taxonomy (NCBI): domain Eukaryota; kingdom Metazoa; phylum Echinodermata; class Asteroidea; order Forcipulatida; family Labidiasteridae; genus Plazaster; species Plazaster borealis. The sequence continues at coordinate 11,415,710 of CM037459.1, read as the reverse complement.
AATCGCAGACAACAAGGAAATCCTTGTCTGAGCAAGCATGGAGGCTTCTCAGCTGGGTGTTACTACAGAATCCACTCACCGTCAAAACTCATGAAAGATCAAAGGTAAGTGAGATCCTTATACTACCTTTTCACAAAACCGAGCTTTCAAATTGCCTCAAACACATAAATTAGCAAGGAAGTAACTATTACTACATTTGTGGATACAACCATGTATAAATTCGCTGTCAGGAGGAGTGTTTGCTCTGAGAAAAAACATTTGGTCTTGACGTTTCGAACAGTAACCTATACTCTACTCGCCTTGAAGACAAGCAGAGTATACCGTTTGAAACTTCAAGACCCAATTATTATTATTATTTTAATTTTTTTATGTAGTTTATACATGTAGTTACTTCATGTACTTCCTATTATCCACACCATGCATACCTACATGTACCTGTGTCCCACCTAGTTCCTCAGCATCAGGATGTTTGAGCATGAAACCATGCTATACCCCTAGTAGACCCCTGGTCTTTTTACGCACCGCTCGTTCACTCGCCTGGTCTTTTTACGCACCGCTCGTTCACTCGCCTGGTCTTTTTACGCACCGCTCGTTCACTCGCCTGGTCTTTTTACGCACCGCTCGTTCACTCGCCTGGTCTTTTTACGCACCGCTCGTTCACTCGCCTGGTCTTTTTACGCACCGCTCGTTCACTCGCCTGGTCTTTTTACGCACCGCTCGTTCACTCGCCTGGTCTTTTTACTCACCGCTCATTCACTCGCCTGTTCCTATTTCTGACTTTCCAATGTTGGCAGGTATGCAGCATGGTGTATGCATGCAAAGCATCCTAGCAATGGCGGCGTGGTGCGCAGTACTTGTACATATGGGCTTAAAATAATCGGTCTACACAACCGGATAGAAGCACCGGACTCAAGCTCTGGTGTTTCTGATCAGCAGAGTGTGGGTTCGAGGGACCCGGTCGTGACACTTGTGTCTTTAAGCAAGACACTTAACCACTTTCTGACTATTGCTTCTCTTCACCCAGGAGTACAAATGGGTACCGGCGAGAGCTGGGGAGTAACCTGCGATGGACTGGCAGCCTGTCCAGGGGGAATAGAAATATTCTCAGTTGTTTAATGCCAAGGAAACCGGGTATAAACACCGGCCTGATGAGCCATATTGGTACGGGACAGACTTTACTTTACTTAGATCACACTTACAAACAGGATATTAGTTAATGAGTCATTGACCAAATCAAAAATTCACCACCACATCCTCTCCGACAGTTTTCAGCAATACAGGATCAGACTGGTCAATCGAGCTACCAGGTGACCCCGAGTTACGTCTTTGAGGTGCAGTATACTTCCGCTGCTAATCAGAGGTTTGAAGAGCTGCGCCAGGCCAAGGATCTCATATTTGCATACCATGGAAGTAGATTAGATAACTTCTACTCCATCCTACACAACGGCCTGTATGCACATATGAACAAGGTAGGTTGGAAGCCCCTCATCAAAGTCTGATTGAAGAACAACCAGGGCTCAACTTCACAAAGAACTTAGGCCGTGTCCGAAATGCCGGCTACAGCTACGGCCATGGCTAGATTTCCGCATCATCATGCATTGAAGTATAGGACGTCCTTAGCAACACCCTTAGCAACAGCCGTAGCCGTAGCTGTAGCCGCGAATTCGGATACAGCCTAAGGCTGTGTCCGAATCAAGCGTCTTTGACTATGGCTATGGCTGTTGGCTGCAGCTGCATGGACAATGTCAGAGAATAATAGGACTTTTCGGCATTCCAGCCAGCATTTGCCACTGCCGAAGCTATCAATTTGGACACTGCCTAAGATTGATCTTAACTGCGAATCAATCTTAATTGCTAAGCAAAGTGTGATGTCACAATACAGATCACTATTGTAATATTGTCAAGTCATCTTAAGATGAATCTTAGTGCTTCGTGAAATTGAGCCCGGTGGCCTGATGACAACAACCATTGAGACTTTTTCCATGTACACGTATGCATGTACATGAACCAGAAAAACAAAGAAACGAAGTTTAATATACATGTACTCCAGTGCAGCAGTGAACGCATACATAATTCAGTCTTATTTTAACGTGCAGAGCAACAATGTCATCAACTGCTGCTTCATTTTAGTTGTCATACTTCCTGTAACGGTGTCAGTGTACCATCTGTAACCTTCTTTATATTTGTTTGTTGGTGTGTTTGCTTGTTTGTTTGTATGTGAGGTCTTTTTATGTGTTGCACTGTTGGGCAGCCATGCACTAAAATGCAACTCGATCATTAAATTTGAAAATGAAGCATATGAACAACTAGTGGTGAATGTCAGCCCTTTTTAATCAACTCATAATTTGATTTAATGAAACACATTTACATCCTGCGAAAATTATGCTATATTTGATTTAATGAAACACATTTACATCCTGTGAAAATTATGCTATCGACCAAATATTTGTTTGTTTAATGGGATTTTGTGCATGCTGAAGTTTTTATTTGGTAAATTGAAGTAATAACTAGGTGTTGGGGCGGAAGGGGGCATGAAAGTGTTCTTAAAATTATTATTTCAGATGGAAGTATTTCTCATATCATTCAGAACTGACATCAAGTTTATAAAAAGTAAGCTTGAATCAGATTAACAGCCATCATTTATTTTGTTTAATCATTATCAATCAGGTTACAAGCCTTTTAAGGTAGGGTCGTAGATTGGTAAATACTCCAAAAATTAATGACCATAAAAACTTACTTGGTGAGAAGCACTGCAGCTGTTGATAGTATGAACTATTTTTAGAAAGGATTTCCTTCGAAGTAATATGGTTTGGCTAATTTTTCACCCCAAAACATTTGAATCTGAGAAACGATTCATGCATGAATCGATCGTTTCTCTGATTTCTGAGGGTTGGTGTCCATTCACGAATGCTACAGACAGAGATGCGGTTGGCACCAGCCGTCACCTCACTGATGAACTTGGATGGATTTGACGTTTGTGTGAAAATACCGTAACAGCTTTTAGCTGTTTTCTTAGCAAGTAGACACTGTATTCAGCTGAAACTTTCACATGTGACTTTTATTGTATCTTTCTTTATAATTGTACCTATAAATCAGCATTACCTTGACAAAAACCAATCTACGACCCTACCTTTAAAAAGTTTTAATAAGTGTTATTCCTTTGTTTCAGGCCTGATACTCATGGAGGCAACAGAGACAATTTCCTACATGCCCCTGGTCATTGTACCAGTGCCCCTTTTCCTGTACAAATTTACAGTTCCTTGCATAGAGGTGCCCATTACTTAAAGGCATCGTACACGTTTGGTAATTACTCAAAATATATATTAGCATAAAAACTGACTTGGTAACGAGCAACGGAGAGCTGTTGATAGTATAAAACATTGTGAGAAACGACTCTCTCTGAAGTAACGTAGTTTTTGAGAAAGAGGTAATTTCTCACTAAAATAATAAAAACTTCTTGCAAGAAGTTTTTATTCCTAACTGAAAGCACACAAATTTGTACAACAAGGGTGTATTTTCTTTCATCATTTTCTTGCAACTTCGATGACCAATTGAGCCCAAATTTTCACAGGCTTGTTATTTTATGCATTTGTTGGGATACACCAAATGAGAACACTGGTCTTTGACAATTTCCAAACGTGTACAATGCCTTTAAGAGAACTGCCTTGCCCTTACAAGATTGAAGTTACAGGCCTGTTGATGGATTGTGACTCAATTGCCTTAACATTATTTGCTTCATTTCAGAACTCGCTATTTGGGGAGGGCACCTATCTATCCAGTGACATCTGTGTGTCTATGCCATACAGCCCTGTCGGCAAAGGCTGGGAAGGCAGCAGTCTGGGTACCACACTGAGCTGTGTTTTTGTGTGCGAACTGATTGATCACCCCGATGTGAAATGTCAGACTAGAGGTAAATGAAACTACAGCCAACTTTTCACAATTATAATGTTTTAGCAGGAGATTTCAAAATTTTAAAGAAAGATGATTAAAGTGGTATTTTCTTTCTTTTTTTTTTTCTTCTTTTTTTCAAATAGAACTTGAAAATGCAAACTTTGATACACCCCCCCCAAAAAGTATGAACAAGAAAACAGAAATTTAGGATCCCACCAAGCATCAATTTGATAAATAAAAGATATGAGATTTTGCATGGTTATGCTGAAATCCATATATGATTAAAGGCACTGTACACGTTTGGTAATTACTCAAAATATATATTAGCATAAAAACTGACTTGGTAACGAGCAACGGAGAGCTGTTGATAGTATAAAACATTATGAGAAACGACTCTCTCTGAAGTAACGTAGTTTTTGAGAAAGAGGTAATTTCTCACTAAAATAATAAAAACTTCTTGCAAGAAGTTTTTATTCCTAACTGAAAGCACACAAATTTGTACAACAAGGGTGTTTTTTCTTTCATCATTTTCTTGCAACTTCGATGACCAATTGAGCCCAAATTTTCACAGGCTTGTTATTTTATGCATATGTTGGGATACACCAAGTGAGAACACTGGTCTTTGACAATTTCCAAACGTGTTCAGTGCCTTGAAACAAGTCTGAATTCAGATAAAAGTCTGAAGTTACTCATCCCTGGTCGTTACCTGTAAACTAATTTCCCCTTCACTCCTCTGCTCATCAGACCGCAGCAGTAGTAATACAGACGGGCAGAGACGAAGCCACGCCCCACAGAGTGTTGGAGGGGAAGTACCTGAGAAGTACTATGTCGTCACCAATAATGAGGTGGTTCGAGTCAAGTATGTTCTTGTATTCGCCGACAGCTCCAAGCCAAAACGGTAAGCGAACAAGTAGTAGATGTTGGAGTCACCGATGCTGAGCAGTTCGGCAGGGTGGCCCGGTTAGATTCTTGAGCCCTGCCTCTTGACCCTTTCATGCACCACTTATTTTAGTGATAAATTGATCATATGGACACATTAATTCTTTACTAGTTTTTTTGCAAATGGCGACCCCCCCCCAAAAAAAAGGTCAAAATAGCACCCTCAAGAGTCCTCATTCCCATTCTGAAAACTGTGTGGCAGTGCGATCTTTATTTTTTGTTTTACAACTATTTTTTTGAAGGTATTTAAACCGGGTGTGAACCCAAGCCTGAAGCTGTCCTCAGACGTGAGACACTGCTGTTGAACATGTTGAATTCTTTACGTGGTGCATATTTCCTTCAATCCTATGAACTAGCTTGTTTCAAGAATTACGTTGGTTTTTGTTTTTTCCTTTGTTGTAGCCAGGTACTTCATGTGGCTCTTTGCCTTATTTGCATATGAACAAAATAAACAACAATTTTCAAATAGAAACATCTTGGTAATCCGGTCTTATTGTTCAATTTGTTCATGAATTCTGAAGCAAGAAGTAAATACAGGTATTACTTGTAAACTTGCGGGTACAGCCATGTGTAAATTTCTTTTGGAGGAGTGTTCGGTCTTGACGTTTCAAACAATATAGAGTCTTTTTATTGATGTAGGATGTACGTACACGTTGTGCCGTCCAGCGTTGCGTTTTGTAGCACATGTTCACGCACTCACCCTTACGGATTGGGTTTTGTGGGGTCCTGCCATTGTTGTTCTATTATTCCCTTTTCTAAAGAATTCCTCGGTGGGGTCCAATTTGATCAAAGAAAAACTTTGCGGGGGTCTATTGTTCCGGCATTGTGTAAAAGACCACACAAGAGACCTTCCATAAGCCCAGGGCCCAATTTCATAGAGCTGCTTAAGCACAAAATGTAGCTAAGCACAACATAATTATGCTTACCAGAATAAGGTTACCAGCTAAAATACAATGGCACATGTACAATATGTGACTGGTATCCTGCTTGTTTTTGCTTAGCAGAATATTGTTAAGCATCATTCTCTGCTTAAGCAGCTCTATGAAATTTCGGCCCAGTTTTAGTAATGTGACGTGTGTGTGTGATCTCCAGCATGGCAAGTGATGAAATAGTGACTTCATCTGAGAAATTAATTTTTAAAGGGATTGTGATTGTGTCTTGTCTCAAAAGTTACTTCACTTTATTAATACTAGTTTTGAGACAATAATTGGGTTTGTTTTTTGTTGTTTAGGTTAGCACAGTCAAGGTCAAAGATCACGACCTTTGTATGCAACCACATCTTCTCCCTGTGTATGTTTGGATACCTGCTTGTGCTTCTGCTCATTGGACTTGTGAACTCGAGGACATTCCAGACGTTTTACAGGAAGAACTTTGGTTCCAGATCGTGATGTAAGATACCAAAAATCATGATTCTTATTTGGGAAAAAGTTGAGTACCAAGTAGTTTTGACTTTCATCAACTGCCTGACTGCTGTAGATCATGGAAAGTAGAGGAATCAAGATCATTCCGAGTCAATTGTGGATTTTTAGAGGCATGGAACTGCGTTACCTTCTGGTGATATCAGTGATGGGTGATAAATAATTAACTTTTCTATCATCAAGACAAAGATGTAAAAAGTAGCTAAAGCAGGGCAAACGGGTAACCACAACAACTGAAAGCATGTTTGTATTGAAAATGACAATTGAAGCATGAACATTCGAGGAAAACAACTACCGTAAATGCTGGCCATGCAGTTTATCACAGTCACGGTTGCTGTCAAGATGCACCAACCAGTGAAGTGAAACTTCAGTTTACAAATCTGACACAAGCATTTGGGACTACTGAATGTATGGATGATGGAGAATCAAACGACTCGTGAATCCAGCTACTGAAAGTTCTGCTCAGTGTGTTTTTTGTTGGATGTGGCTTTTACGAGAACCACGGAAGTGTCCTGGCAATGACTTTTAAGGAAGAAGAAGGTGTGAAGAAGACAAGGTGATTCTTATACTGTCGAACCATAAGCAATGGATTGAAACTAAGAACTGTGCTCAATTTCATAGAACTGCTTAAGCAGAAAATATTGCTTAACATTTCTTTGCTTAGTAGCAATGAGCAGGATACCAGTCACAATTTGTTCATGTGACCTGTTAGTTTGGCTGGTAACCTTATTTTGGTAAACATAATTTTGTTATGCTTAAGCAGCTCTATGAAATTGGGCCCTGGTAAGATTACCCACACAGCAGAGTGTCACAGACCAAAACTGATAGATTGGACATGTATTTTACGTGCACATGTTGATATGCATAATAACGGGGTGTGGACAATGTACTGTGACATTAAGCCAAATAAAATAAAAAACATGTTTAGCGTCCTGCCTTTTTGAAAAAAAGGAAGGAGGGCCTTTTTTTTTCTTTTCTTTTTTTCTTTTTCAAAATGGCCGTCCGACAAGTTTTTCGAGACAACCGGCCGGGCTATTTTTCAAGATGGTTGCCAGCTTTTTTCAGTGTGCATTTTTCGCTGTGCTAAAGTCAAAAATACGATCTTAGTTATTTAAAAAAAAAAAAAAAAATCGTCAGGGAAAATAAAAATGTATCATTTTTTCTTTAAAAAAAAAAAGAAAAAGAGGCGGCCTCTTAAAAGAAAGCGGGCGGGGATGCTAAACATGTATTTTTTTAATTTGGCCTTACATGTTTTATAAAAGAGTCACAGAGCCTGGACTTCCTGTAGCAAAATTTGTACACAAAAGTTACATTTTACAGATTATAGAAGGCATGGAATTTTATCTTTGAGAGGGCAAGGCTATTTTCATTTTGGTAAAGGGCACTTCAATTGGAAAATCTGAAAGTCTGTGGGACACTTTTGAAGGGGCAATGGAGGCCATGACCTCCGTGGCCTCTGAGCAATTCCAGGCCTGTAATGGGCTGGCTATTGCTAAGCGATGAGGACTATTTTACAGATATTGCACTGTCTGATTTGTATCAACTTTTGATATGAAGAAAGGGGGCACATCTCAGAACTTGTTGACCAACTTCTTTAACACTTCAATATATGTGGAAATTATGACACAAAGTGTACAATTTCCAATATGGTCAGTGTAGTATCTTGCCTGTCACAAGAGCTCTGGAATGTACATGGTCACTCTTTTTGTAAACGAATGTTTCATGGTCTATAACAGACGATGGAATGTCATGAAGGATGGCCCTGTTGCCCTTGGTTTACACCTTAAAATTATTCCCATTAGAAATCAATAAAAACATTTGAATCTGATCAAAAAGGAATACTGCGACCAGCGACTATGCGGTTGGTACCCACTGTCACCTCACTAACTGTGGATGGATTTGACGGTCTTGTGAAAGTACCGCGACAGTTTTGTGCTGTTTTCTCAACAAGTAGGAACTCTATTCAGCTGAAACTTTCACGTGACTTTTATTGTATCTTTCTTGAAAATGTTGCCAATAAATCAGCATTGCATTGACAAAAACCAAATGATGACTCTTCCTTCAAACATGCTGGGGGGGGGGGTTACATGTATGAATTCTATTAATGCCAATTGGTACTGTCTTGCACAAAGAAATTTTGAAATAAGTAGTAGTTTTTCCCCTTTTTTAGGGTGGGGGGGCAGTCTTGAAAAGTGGTATTCTAAGTTCAACCTAAAAGTTTTGGAACCTTTTACATGTACATGTAAATCCCATATGTATATAGATGTAGATACTATTAGACAACTGCAAAGTCATGCTCACCATGCAAACCTTATAAAGAGCAAAATATAAAGAACAGCAAATATTGACTCGGTTATTAAGAGATAGATTAAAATTAAAATAACTTGTAACAGATACAGTATGACCCAAGCTTATCAAGGATAGTTTATAGACTGCAAGTCTCGCACATATTCAAACTTCCGGGACCATTGTGGTCCCAACCATATGGAGTTTTACATGGGCAGGATTTTGTTTCTTCAATTATTTTAGTTTACCGTAGTTTAGAGCCATGATAATTATATATGATGTTGGGAATGTAATACAAAGTGATAAACAACATGAAAGTAAAACCACTTCAACAAAATAACGAAGAAAACCCGAGAATAAGGCTTGACCTCCGTTTTCGGTTACTTACCTATGTGATAGACGCACACATCCGGGCGTGATTGGCAAATGGGGTTTCTAACAATAAGCATCCTTGCCCCAAATTGTAGTTTTGTTTCAATGTTAATTTGAACAAATTATTTGTATTATACAAAAATTGAAAATGTATTTATTATAATTTGCTATGGGTATTTTTAGTTTCAAGAATTTTGTATACATATAATTTTAAAAGAAGATTTGATTTCATAGAAAAATATAGGCCTAGTCTTTGTTCAAGTTTTTTTCTCGTTTTTGATATGCACTAGACTTGGACAGTCTATACTAAGTACATTGCACTCTCAAAGATGACTTTGCATTATAAGAAATCAGCAGAACTGTTATTCACTGAACTTGCTTGAGTAAAATTTGAGTTTATCTGATATTTACCACTTGTATGTTTTGGGGGAATCCCTTGCTTGTGTCCAAAAAACTTGTCGTATTTTCAAAAAATATTCTCGCTACTTTTAATTAAAAATTTGTTTAAGTAGGGTTCTCGTTTTTTAGTTGAAAATCATTGCAACTCTACTACATAGTTTTTTTATTTTTTATTTTCAAACAAGTAAACATGTATTCATTTAAATTATTTTGTTTTTCTGTTTGATGGCAAGTCTAACCTATTGAATTATACACAACTGGTGTTTATGTCGTGAAATTCTTTCAGAAAGGTAACTGACAGAGCTGCCAACTCTCCTTCTGCAGAAAGTTCTCTCAAAGTAAACCAATCGTTCAGATGAACAAATTTGGAAATCTCCCTGATTATGGAAATTGTTTCCCAAGTACATGTTGAATGCTCTAAATATCTCCCTGATTGTAGAACAAACTCTCCCTGATTGCAAGATGTAAATGTTGGCAGCTCTGTAATGGTTCGTTAGGATGTTGATTTCTGTATAGTCTACCATGTACTGTACTTAACTTGTATTTCTTACAGTTTGTGGGAAATGGACAATGTCATCTACATTGTATGACATCACATGTTTACCAAAGAACAACGGAGCCTGGACTTCATGTTGGTACAACGTGTACAAAGCTCATTGGTCAGGTGGTGGAAGATAGCGTTAAATGTTACATTTTACTATGCAATTGCATATGATTTGTATAGACATTTCAGAGTGAAGAAAGGGGGTGCATCTCAAAATTAGTTTTAAGCTGTTACTTTTCAAATTATTGAATTTATTTTGAAATTGTTATACAAAATCTACAATTTCCCAAATCAACCTTGCAGTATCTTGCCTGGCAAACAATGCTCTGGAATACGCATTATGACTGTTGTAAACAAGGTGAAATTGTCTAAACATACATGTCTATGTAGGTCAGTTTGTGCGTTTTGGAGTGGGAGTTGCAATATACCTGTATTGAACATGACCTTTTAAACTCCAGTAAGCTTGTTCAGTGATTACCCTTGTATAATTAATTTTCTCCACAGCTTTAGATGGATTCAAATAAGATGAGTGTACTGATACAATACATGATGTTAACCTTTGTATGGTGGGGATACAGTCAGTGATGTTTTCGGTAAATTCATCAGACCTCATGCTTCGTTTTTGCAAGGGCAAGGGCACCAAGGCGTGTTCTCCTTGGTAAAAGGCACCTCTATGAGGAAATTGTAAATTTATATTGGAAAATTTCAAGGGGCATCAAGGCAATGACTAGGGGCAATGGATGGAGGCAATTGCTTCCGTTGCGTATCAGGTCTGAATCATGTAAATTTCTTGTTATAATTTGTGGTGGTTTTGAAAAGAACCGGTAGAAAAAACAACTCAATGTTTTTGCTCAGTATGCTAGAAGACTATCAGAGCATACTAATCAAATCATCCTGCTGTAGAACCACAACTCACATCACACCTTACTACATGTACTTCTAGGTTGGAATTGTATGTACAATGTACCCTATACAAACAGGACAGTTTTCTTGTATTTTGTCTTAAGTTTTGGCTTAATATTTGAACAAGTATTTATTTCGTTTGTATCATGTATGATTTAATATTGGTACATACACACTTCATGTTATCAGTGCATATGTTGTCACAGTTGCTGTACACATATCACCAGTGAATACTTCCATTGACCTTTGTTAAGCGTTTAAGTCATACCACCAGTGCCTTAGTCACTCCACATCCTCAGCTGATAGAAGCTAAACCAATGATATTTTGCCCCTTTGTGCAAGGTATTTTATCTACAATTTGGTACTTCTTGACATCAATAAAATTATTAAAAAGGACATGTTTGTCTGCTTTCAGTCCGTTTTGTCTCAATATGGTATGCACGAGTTGTATGGTATAAATTTTAACCATTCCATGTTTGGACAAACACCATAGTTGCCTATTTTAAAGCTGGCTGGATATTTTCTGTTGCATATTATTGCATGTCCAAAGCAAGGTTGTACCTGCTAACAGACGAAATGGTTCAAAAGCCATGTTTATCGCATGCTTGAGGCCAGGAATTTCATTTTTGACAGGGCAAGGCCATTTTGGAAAAAGCATTTCCATTGGAAAATCTTAAAGTCTTTGGGAAACTTTTGAAGGGGCACCAAGGCCAAGACCAGGGCAACAGAGGCCATTCCTATACGTGGCCTCCATAATTTGATAGCATACAATTTAACTTAAACATTTTTAAGGGAGGGGGTTTTATCAAATGTTAGCCAAATATTCAAAAGAAATTTTATGCTCTAAAACGATGCAGTAGGTAATGCTGATGCCTTTTCATTAATCTTGAAACCACAGGGGGTAGTCCACCATGTTTATCGATTGTATTTTATCAAATTTGGGTCAAATATTGAAAATATCCCAAGGGGTAAGGTCCAGCATTTTATCAAACTTTGGTCAAATATTTAGTAAAATAACCCACAAAGGGTAGGTCCAACATTTTTATCAAATTTAGACCAAATATTGGAGAAACAAATACAAGGGGTAAGTACAGCTTTTTAATCAAATTTTCATTATCAAGAATTCTCCATTGGCCAAAATCTCTGACACCGGTTTCATTGTGACTCATATCAGCTGTTACCAGTAAATTAGTTGTAATAATAAACAATTCGATTTCCCAAGATGTAGGCCTATTTGGTCGATTTTTATGATTCAAAGTTGCTTTCATGATAACTGAAATTTTGTCGATTATTGTGCCAACTAAAGGCACTGAACACGTTTGGCAATTGTCAAAGACCAGTGTTCTCACTTGGTGTATCCCAACATATGCATAAAATAACAAGCCTGTGAAAATTTGGGCTCAATTGGTCATCGAAGTTGCAAGAAAATGATGAAAGAAACACCCTTGTTGTACAATTGTGTGCTTTCAGACAGGAATAAAAACTTCTTGCAAGAAGTTTTTATTATTTTAGTGAGAAATTACCTCTTTCTCAAAAACTACGTTACTTCAGAGGGAGTCGTTTCCTATAATGTTTTATATCAACAGCTCTCCGTTGCTTGTTACCAAGTAAGTTTGTATGCTAATATTTGTTTTGAGTCATTACCAAACGTGTGCGATACCTTTAACTCACAGGCAATGACACCCTAAACCACATGTTTACACCTCATGTCAATGTCAATATTTTCGCAAATTTAGCTGAAATCAAGGGTCAAGTGATATAAAAAGGCATCAGTGGTTCCTATTGCATCATTTTAGAGCAGAAAGTCGCAACTTAAAATTTGGTCAAAATTTGAAGAAAAAAATGCTGGACTTGCCCCTTATGATTTTTTTTCAAATTTTCAATTAATATTTCTGCTAATTTAGCTGAAATCATGGGTCAAGTTATGCCTACTGCTCATTTTACGGCATAAAATCACAACTGACAACTTGGCCCAAATTTGATGAAAACGCTGTGCTTACACCTTATGATTTTTTCAATTGTCAATACTTCTGCAAATTTAGCTGAAAGCATGGGTCAATTTATGACCCAAATGTGTTATCAGTAAACTAATTTTGAAAAAATATATTCTTTCCCCAGAGGAAATCAACCTCCGAGTTTAAATAAACGCAAATTTAGCTGAAATCATAGGTCAAGTTAAATATTAGTGCATACTGCATCATTTTACAGCATAAAATCACAACTGACAATTTGGCCAAAATTTGATGAAAACGCTTGGCTTATACCCCCTATGATTTTTTTCAAATTTAGCTGAAATCATTGGTCAATTTATGATCGACCCCAAATGTGTTATCAGTAAAATAATTTTGAATAAATATATTATTTCCCAAGAGGAAATTGACCTCCGAGTTAAATAAATGAAACAATATTATGTTAATAGTTCCGTCTATAGTGGCGTGTTAAATTGGGTTTGTTTAATTTGGGTTTTACTATCATTATTCTTTTGGAGAAGCAGGTGGCGCCGTAGCTAGACGAAGTACGTATTGGACTCGGAGCCACGAGACCCGGGTTCAATTCCCAGTTGTGTCTTTTTCTATTTTGCTTGGACGCATGCAGTGAATTATTTAAGTAGTATGTTAAATTAGCTCCAAACACCAACGGGCACTGCGGCAGCCGCTGCGGTGCACTGGATTGTTCAATTGCGTGCAGTCCAGAGCTGGGAGACCCGGTTCGAATCCTACTGGTACCAAAAGGGACATGACTTTTACTGTTGGCCGCTGTAATGGATTGGGGTTCCGTCATGTCTCTCCCCAAAATAGGTAGGGTGAATATTCCGGGTTGGAAAGCAAAAGGAGGGACCGGGACTAGCCAATCCCAGAAAGGAACTATATGGGTGATCACCATGCTGGTTCGACCAGACTTTGAGTCCCCTGAACGCCTGGTCGTCACTCCGACTAACTTTCTGCACAAATTTACTTTAGTTTTTAACAATATATTTACCAGGGTATTTCGACCGTGTTTTGGATACATCACAAGTTGGAGGGGGGGGGGGGTCTGCCTTGCAAAATTATTCAAAATTGCAATTGTGATTTATAAAACAATATAAATTTATATAAAATAACAGTATGAATTGTAAAACTTGCAAGGCTTACCCCTTGTGAATTATATCACAAAGCAGTCGAAAATTGATAAAATACGATTATCAAGTGTCAATATTTCTGCCAGTTGAGCTAAAGCCTTGGCATCCGTATTACCAACTGCGTTATTTTAAAGCATAAAATCACAACTTTAAATCTGATCTAAATTCGATAAAAATGCTAGACTTGACCCAGGATTGCAAATAAATTTGCGGATATAATGACTTTTGTAAATTAGATACAAAAGTAAAAAAGTTATATAAAAAGGCATCAGAAGTGCCTATACTGCACCAATAAAGAGCCGAAATTCGCAACTTAGATGTTGCATTACAAATATTTCCCATTAGCCAAAATCTCTGAATTCTAATAACCGGTCTCACTGTGACTCTTTTCAGCTGTTATCAGTGAAGTAGTTGTACACCCTGAAACCCACTTCCTAATTTTCCTGAAGAAAGAGAAAGAGACCTAGCTGTTTCTTATTCGATTTCTCAAGATATATTTGGTAGATTTTTATGATTCAAAGTTGCTTTCATGAAAAGAGTTTATACCGTTTCCCAATAGTATAAACAAGAACCTGTGAAATTCTGTCGATAGTTGTGTCAGTAAACTCACAGGCAGTGACACCCCAAACCACATGTTTACGCCTCATGAACTTTTGGTCAGATAAGAAAGATCGTGTGATTTTATCAGATTTTAGCCCGATTTCGACAAAAAAGCAAGGTTTACGCTTACCTCTTGTGATTTTTTCAGATTTTGGTCTTATTTCGACAAAAATGAAAGGCTTACAACCTTGGTGATTTTATCAGATTTAAGCCTATTTTCGACCAAAATGTGATTTTATCAGATTTTTGCCAAATTTCAAGAAAAATGCAAGGCTTACCCCTTGTGATTTTATCGGTTTTTAGCCCAATTTCGTCAAAAATTGAACGTTTACCCCTTGTGATTATATCCCTTTTCAGCAGAATTTCCACAAAAATGCAAGGCTTACCCCTTGTGATTTTATCAAATTTTATCCCAATCTCGACAAAAATGCAAGGCTTACCCTTGTGATTTTATCCGATTTTGGTGTAATTCGACAAAAATAAAAAGGCTTACCCCTTGTGATTATATCAGATTTTAGCCTTTTTTTCGAAAATAATGCAAGTGATTGTATCCGTTCTTAACCCTATTTCGACAAACATACAAGGCTTACTACCCCTTGTGATTTAATCAGATTTTAGCCCAATTTCGACAAAAATGCAAGGGTTACCCCTTGTGATTTTATCAGATTTTTGTCAAATTTCCCCCAAAAATGCAAGGCGTACCCCTTGTGATAATATCCGATTTTAGCCTATTTTTGACAAAAGTACAAGGCTTACCCCCTTGTGATTTTATCCGATTTAAGCCCTATTTCGACAAAAGTGCAAGGTTTACGCTTACCCCTTTTGATTTTATCCATTTTAAGCCCAATTTCGACATAAATACAAGACTTACCCCTTGTGATTTTATCCGATTTTAGCCCATTTTCGACAAAAATGCAAGGCTTACCTCTTGTGATAATATCCGATTTTAGCCCAATTTCGACAAAAATGCAAGGGTTACGCTTACCCCTTTTGATTTTATCCATTTTAAGCCCAATTTCGACAAAAAATACAAGGCTTACCCCTTGTGATTTTATCAGATTTTTGTCAAATTTCCCCCCAAAATGCAAGGCTTACCCCTTGTGATAATATTTGATTTTAGCCTATTTTCGACAAAAATGGAAAGGCTTACCCCTTGTGTTTTTATCCATTTTAGCAGAATTTCCACATAAATGCCAGGTGTACCCCTTGTGATTTTATCCGTTTTTAGCCCAATTTCGACAAAAATGCAAGGGTTACGCTTAGGCCTAACCCTTTTGATTTTATCCATTTTAAGCCCAATTTCGACAAAAATACAAGACTTACCCCTTGTGATTTTATCCGATTTTAGCCCATTTTCGACAAAAATGCAAGGGTTACCCCCTTGTGATTTTATCAGATTTTTGTCAAATTTCCCCCAAAAATGCAAGGCTTACCCTTTGTGATAATATCCAATTTTAGCCTATTTTTGACAAAAATACAAGGCTTACCCCTTGTGATTTTATCCGATTTAAGCCCAATTTCGACAAAAATGCAAGGTTTACGCTTACCCCTTTTGATTTTATCCATTTTAAGCCCAATTTCGACATAAATACAAGACTTACCCCTGGTGATTTTATCCGATTTTAGCCCATTTTCGACAAAAATGCAAGGCTTACCCCTTGTGATAATATCCGATTTTAGCCCAATTTCGACAAAAATGCAAGGGTTACGCTTACCCCTTTTGATTTTATCCATTTTAAGCCCAATTTCGACAAAAATACAAGGCTTACCCCTTGTGATTTTATCAGATTTTTGTCAAATTTCCCCCCAAAATGCAAGGCTTACCCCTTGTGATAATATCCGATTTTAGCCTATTTTCGAAAAAAATGGAAAGGCTTACCCCTTGTGATTTTATCCGATTTCAGCCTATTTTCGACAAAAATGCAAGGCTTACACCTTGTGTTTTTATCCATTTTAGCAGAATTTCCACATAAATGCCAGGTGTACCCCTTGTGATTTTATCCGTTTTTAGCCCAATTTCGACAAAAATGCAAGGGTTACGCTTAGGCCTAACCCTTTTGATTTTATCCATTTTAAGCCCAATTTCGACAAAAATACAAGACTTACCCCTTGTGATTTTATCCGATTTTAGCCCATTTTCGACAAAAATGCAAGGGTTACCCCTTGTGATTTTATCAGATTTTTGTCAAATTTCCCCCAAAAATGCAAGGCTTACCCTTTGTGATAATATCCAATTTTAGCCTATTTTTGACAAAAATACAAGGCTTACCCCTTGTGATTTTATCCGATTTAAGCCCAATTTCGACAAAAATGCAAGGTTTACGCTTACCCCTTTTGATTTTATCCATTTTAAGCCCAATTTCGACATAAATACAAGACTTACCCCTGGTGATTTTATCCGATTTTAGCCCATTTTCGACAAAAATGCAAGGCTTACCCCTTGTGATAATATCCGATTTTAGCCCAATTTCGACAAAAATGCAAGGGTTACGCTTACCCCTTTTGATTTTATCCATTTTAAGCCCAATTTCGACAAAAATACAAGGCTTACCCCTTGTGATAATATCCGATTTTAGCCTATTTTCGACAAAAATGGAAAGGCTTACCCCTTGTGATTTTATCCGATTTCAGCCTATTTTCGACAAAAATGCAAGGCTTACACCTTGTGTTTTTATCCATTTTAGCAGAATTTCCACATAAATGCCAGGTGTACCCCTTGTGATTTTATCCGTTTTTAGCCCAATTTCGACAAAAATGCAAGGGTTACGCTTAGGCCTAACCCTTTTGATTTTATCCATTTTAAGCCCAATTTCGACAAAAATACAAGACTTACCCCTTGTGATTTTATCCGATTTTAGCCCATTTTCGACAAAAGTGCAAGGGTTACCCCTTGTGATTTTATCAGATTTTTGTCAAATTTCCCCCAAAAATGCAAGGCTTACCCTTTGTGATAATATCCAATTTTAGCCTATTTTGGACAAAAATACAAGGCTTACCCCTTGTGATTTTATCCGATTTAAGCCCAATTTCGACAAAAATGCAAGGTTTACGCTTACCCCTTTTGATTTTATCCATTTTAAGCCCAATTTCGACATAAATACAAGACTTACCCCTGGTGATTTTATCCGATTTTAGCCCATTTTCGACAAAAATGCAAGGCTTACCCCTTGTGATAATATCCGATTTTAGCCCAATTTTGACAAAAATGCAAGGCTTACCTCTTGTGATAATATCCGATTTTAGCCCAATTTCGACAAAAATGCAAGGGTTACGCTTACCCCTTTTGATTTTATCCATTTTAAGCCCAATTTCGACAAAAAATACAAGGCTTACCCCTTGTGATTTTATCAGATTTTTGTCAAATTTCCCCCCAAAATGCAAGGCTTACCCCTTGTGATAATATCCGATTTTAGCCTATTTTCGACAAAAATGGAAAGGCTTACCCCTTGTGTTTTTATCCATTTTAGCAGAATTTCCACATAAATGCCAGGTGTACCCCTTGTGATTTTATCCGTTTTTAGCCCAATTTCGACAAAAATGCAAGGGTTACGCTTAGGCCTAACCCTTTTGATTTTATCCATTTTAAGCCCAATTTCGACAAAAATACAAGACTTACCCCTTGTGATTTTATCCGATTTTAGCCCATTTTCGACAAAAATGCAAGGGTTACCCCCTTGTGATTTTATCAGATTTTTGTCAAATTTCCTCCAAAAATGCAAGGCTTACCCCTTGTGATAATATCCGATTTTAGCCTATTTTCGACAAAAATGCAAGGCTCACCCCTTGTGATTTTATCAGTTTTTAGCCCACTTTCGACAAAAACACATGGCTTACCCCTTGTGATTTAATCAGATTTTAGCCCAATTTCGACAAAAATGCAAGGGTTACCCCTTGTGATTTTATCAGATTTTTGTCAAATTTCCCCCAAAAATGCAAGGCTTACCCTTTGTGATAATATCCGATTTTAGCCCACTTTCGACAAAAACACAAGGCTTACTACCCCTTGTGATTTAATCAGATTTTAGCCCAATTTCGACAGAAATGCAAGGGTTTCCTCTTGTGATTTTATCAGATTTTTGTCAAATTTCCCCCAAAAAAGCAAGGCTTACCCCTTGTGATAATATCCGATTTTAGCCTATTTTCGACAAAAATACAAGGCTTACCCCTTGTGATTTTATCCGATTTAAGCCCAATTTCGACAAAAATGCAAGGGTTACGCTTACCCCTTTTGATTTTATCCATTTTAAGCCCAATTTCGACAAAAAATACAAGGCTTACCCCTTGTGATTTTATCCGATTAAAGCCCAATTTCGACAAAAATGCAAGGGTTACGCTTACCCCTTTTGATTTTATCCATTTTAAGCCCAATTTCGACAAAAAATACAAGGCTTACCCCTTGTGATTTTATCAGATTTTTGTCAAATTTCCCCCCAAAATGCAAGGCTTACCCCTTGTGATAATATCCGATTTTAGCCTATTTTCGAAAAAAATGGAAAGGCTTACCCCTTGTGATTTTCTCAGATTTTGGTCAAATTTCCAAAAAAATGCAAGGCTTACCCCTTGTGATAATATCCGATTTTATCCATTTTAAGCCCAATTTCGACAAAAATACAAGGCTTACCCCTTGTGATTTTATCGACAAAAGTACAAGGCTTTCCCCTTGTGATTATAGGGGCCTATCCGATTTTAGCCTATTTTTGAACAAAATGGAAAGGCTTATACCCCTCGTGATTTTATCCGTTATTAGCAGAATTTCCACAATTATCCGATTTTAGCCCACTTTCGACAAAAATACAAAGCTTACCCCTTGTGACTTTATCAGTTTTTAGCCCACTTTCGACAAAAATACAAGGCTTACCCCCTTGTGATTTTATCCGATATTAGCCAAAATGCAAGGGTTACGCTTACCCCTTTTTACTTTATCCATATTAAGCCCAATTTCGACAAAAATTCAAAGCTGATTCTATCAGATTTTGGTCAAATTTCCAAAAAATGCAAGGCTTACCCTTTGTGATAATATCCGATTTTAGCCTATTTTTGACAAAAATACAAGGCTTACCCCTTGTGATTATAGGGGGCCTATCCGATTTTAGCCTATTTTCGATAAAAATGGAATTTTATCAGATTTTAGCCCACTTTCGAAAAAAATGCAAGGCTTACCCTTTGTGTTTATATCCGATTTGAACCCAAATATCACAAAAATGCCAGCTTATTTTCTCTGATTTTAGCCCAATTTCAACAAAAATTAAAGGCTTACTCTCTTGATCATGATTACATCCGATTATAGCCTATTTTCGGGAAAAAAGCAATGATTTTTTCCCATTAGCCCAATTTTAACCCCAAAAAATACAAGGCTAACCCCTTGTGATTTTATCCGACTTTAGCACAATTTCTACAAAAATGCCTTGTGATTTTATTAAATTTTGGTATAATTTTGGTATAATTTCAACAAAAATTAAAGGCTTACTCCCTTGTGATTATATTCGAATTTAGCCTATTTTCGACAAAAATTGTTGAAATTGGACTACAAATTTGATAAAATCACAAGGGGTAGGCCCTAAGCCTTGTATTTTGTCGAAATTGGACCCAAATCGGATAAAATCACAAGGGGTAAGCCTTGTTTTTGTTTTTCTTTTTAATCAGTGATGGTAAGCTTTGGTTAATGATTCTCTCTGTTTAAAATATAAACTTTTTATTGTTTAAAACTAATTTTTGTAATCAGTATTGAATTTGAATGTTTTTAGTGCACACAGGGAAAACAATTTTCACTTTTACTTGTAAACTGTGATGAAATAAATAAATTGAATTGAATTGAATTGAATTGTGTTTTTGTCGAAAATGGACCCAAGTCGGATAAAATCACAAGGAGTAAGCACTGTATTTTTGTCGAAATTGGGCTAAAAACGGATAACATCACAAGGGGTAAAGCGTAAACCTTGCACGTCGAAATTGGGCTAAAATAGAATATAATCACAAGGGGTAAATTGCGACTTTCTGCTCTAAAATGATGCAGGAGGCACTTCTGACGCCTTTTTATATAACTTGACAAAGGATTGCAAATCAATTTGCGGATATAATATTGACTTTTGTAAATTAGGTACAAAATTAAAAAAATCATAAGGGGTAAGTCTATCATTTTTATCGAATTTAGGTCAGATTAAAAGTTGTGATTTTATGCTGTAAAATGATGTAGTGGGTAATACTGATGATTTGGCCCAAGACTTTAGCTCAACTGGCGGAAATATTGACACTTGATAATCGCATTTCATCCATTGTCGACGGCTTTTTGATATAATTCACAAGGGGTAAGCCTTGCAATTTTCTCAATTTCGACTGTTATTTTATATATATTTCTGTATAATTCACAATTGCAATTTTGAATAATTTTGCAAGGCTTCCACCCCCCCCCCCTCCACCTTGTGATTGTATCCAAAACACGGTCGAAATACCCTGGTAAATATATTGTTAAAGTCAATTTGTGCAGAAAGTTAGTCGGAGTGACGACCAGGCGTTCAGGGGACTCAAAGTCTGGTCGAACCAGCATGGTGATCACCCATATAGTTCCTTTCTGGGATTGGCTAGTCCCGGTCCCTCCTTTCGCTTTCCGACCCGGAATATTCACCCTACCTATTTTGGGGAGAGACATGACGGAACCCCAATCCATTACAGCGGCCAGCAGTAAAAGTCATGTCCCTTTTGGTACGGGTAGGATTCGAACCGGGTCTCCCAGCTCTGGACTGCACGCAATTGAACAATCCAGTGCACCGCAGCGGCTGCCGCAGTGCCCGTTGGTGTTTGGAGGTGATTTTACATACTACTTAAATAATTCACTGCATGAGTCCAAGCAAAATAGAAAAAGATACCACTGGGAATTGAACCCGGGTCTCGTGGTTCCCAGTCCAATACGTATGTCATCTAGCTACGGCGCCACCTGCTTCTCCAAAAGAATAATGATAGTAAAACCCAATTTAAACAAACCCAACACGCCACTATAGACGGAATTATTAACATTGTTTCATTTATTTAACTCGGAGGTTAATTTCCTCTGGGAAAATAATATATTTATTCAACATTATTTTACTGATATACATTTGGGGTCGATCATAAATTAACCAATGATTTCAGCTTAATTTGAAAAAACATAAGGGGTAAGCCCAGCGTTTTAAGTATTGGGAAACAGTGTTAAATGTTTCATGAAAGCAACTTTGAATCATAAAATTCGACTAAATATATCTTAAGAAATCGAATAAGAACAGGGTAGGACTCTCCCCCTCTGCTCTTCAGCATGTCGGTTATCACCAGCAGTAGGGTTGTTGGTCGGGATCACTGATCTTGGGGAAGTGGGTTTTAAAGGGTGATTGTTTATTAGTACAACTAATTTACTGATAACTGCTGAAAAGAGTCACAGTGAAACCGGTGAGTAGAATTTTGAGATTTTGGCTAATGGGAAATTCTGGTAATGAATAATGCACGTTTTATCAGCGATGGTAGCCAATGCAAGTGGTCTATATACAGTGTATACATGATGTAGACACAAAATTTACTAGAAATCTGCCATTGAGGTGACTGAGTAGATCATTCCATTCAAACCACGTTTGTTTGAGACAAAAAAACAGCCAACTTGCCTACCTGGGCCCAATTTAATCTCATAGAGCTGCTTAGCAGCTGATTTTGCTGCTAACCGTAAGCACACGAAAAGGCATGCTAACCTTCCGGCACTTATAACTGTATGAAAATTAATGACGTAACAATGAACGCGCAGGCTGGCCGCCTAATTTTCTTACTAACCTGTGGAATACGCTTCGCCTGTAGACCATGTGAACTTTGTTTACAATAAGTGTGACCTTGTGCATTCTTTGGGTATTCTGGCAGGCAAGATACTACACAGGTCCTATGGGAAAGTTGACATTTTGTGTCATAATTTCCACATAAATCCAAGAATTATGAAAGTAAAAGCTGGACAAGTTTTGAGATGTGCCCCCTTTCATCATATCAAAAGTTGATATGAATTAGACAGTGCAATCTCCATAAAATATAAGATTTTATGTTTTATTCCATTAGTCTGTGTACAAATCGTGCCTGCAGGAAGTCCAGGCTCTGTGGCTCTTTTGTAAACATGTGGTGTCACAGGTCACATCGTTTATAAGCAATATGTTCTGCTAAAAATTGCTTTAAGCGGCGCTATGAAATTGGCCCCAGTAAAGAAAACGAAAGACACTTTTTTATATGCACTAACATCACCCTCCACAAACGTCTTTATTGGTAGTATTTAATAAAGTACAGAATAAACCTGAGCCACTTCATAAATGAATAATAGGCTACATACATTCCCGGTAGCATTTTGCATACATTGTGGTAGTCCAGCAAACACAATTGTAATTCGCCCTCCAAATAAACACAGAATCAACCGTGGTTTTCATCTGTTAGAACTCAAACCATTCTAGGTTTCGTTGGCCGGCACAATAGAAGTTTCCTTCACTTTTTCTATACTGTTTTTAACCCCAGACATAAAGCATTTTCTATTCTGTCTTTATAACCCATCATCAGACGCAAAATAACTAATACATTAAACATGATGTAACAATACAATCCTTTCTATTAGTACAATTTTTTTCAATCACTTAAAAATACTGAAAATAAGAAACGGTGCATATATATTTCACGCAAATCAAAGTAACAAACATTTAGTGACTAATTAACATGTAAGTGCTCTGGTTTATCAAATATTTAGTAATTACATAGGCCTATACGTTTATCTAGAACGTGTTACATCAGCAAATACTTTTTAATACAGCACGATGTGTTTATATCCGTTGTTTCAAGGTTCTATCATTTAAATATATAACATGAAATGAAAGTTCGAAAAGCAAAAAATTAATATCATGAACAAAAATGATACATTAGTTTTATGTTTTGCCTGTCAAAGATACTAGCAATATTCGTTGGGCCCACCGGTCCCATCCACTGGGATCAACCTCGTCCCCATGGTGTGTCGAGCAGTACGAGGTTGACCGCTCTCTCACCCTGGTACTACTGGATCATTTGCATATCCATATTTTGGATACGTATGCAAACTAGAATAGTCTGGCTGTGAACATGGTGACTACTGAATGAGTACAACTTAACATGTTTACGTTAGACTTTTGTACACCAGTCGTTGTCCAATCAGGGTCCACGTAAGGAGTTTCCCTCCCAGGGTTTACTATTGTAAACATGGTTGGAAATAAAGTAAACCATGGGGACGAGGTTGCACTGAGATGGGCTGACAAACTTATACTTTGTTCTTTTTCAGGATGTAGTAATGCATGATGGGACTGATTTGTATAATACTCCTGACGAATTAAAATATTTGGGTAAATTATGAGTCTTGCGATCGAGCCCTTATTTTCAGTAAAAGGCAAATAACGACAACAGTTATTTCCACCATAGAGTTGGATTTACACCATAGAGCTACACTTTTATTGATAGAGGTTGAATCTTTCGTAAACAGGAAGAGGTGACCGGGGGTTGAGGGGAAATGGTGCAATGGTCCAATGAACATATGTATAATGTCAGCCAATCCCATGGTTCAGGCACTGGGACCAAGTGAACTAGCAATACATGTATGCATCCCTAACCCCCTAAGCATTTCTACTAAAAAGCTTCCACAACCCATCATACTCCAACAGTTTACTTATTGGAACAGTACACAACCCATCATACTCCAACAGGTCCTGTGCTTCTGGACTGTGATTTAGTGGGTACTTTTCACAGTACTAGACCATCCAAAAATTCCAACAAAACCACTGTTTGATTTTGGGGTGTGTTTGGTGCGAACTTTGAAATTTATTCAGTTCAATGGGTGAGCCCTCACATGTGTTTGGCAAAATATTAATATTTCTTTATATTTCTTTATTATTTCTTACAATTTACCCTTCAAACAAGAACAGTTCCCATCATGCTTGTATTTACCAAGGTGTTTGAACTTTTATAGATTCTGATAACAAAAGCAAAACTCCCTAAAAATTTGAGCCCCGAGTTTTGTTGGTGGTTTTCTGCGTTTTTGTTTTCCAATGTTAAATGTGTTGCACTTCTATACGAGTAGTAAAATCGTCTGTACACACCCAACCCGATAGTATAGAGGAAGATGGTTTTGTCACTCGTATTTTGGGATATTTTAAAAAGCAAAATGAAAAGCATGAAGTTGAATATCCTTCGCATATTCTTTGAATGATCGAAAACCATATGTCTCTCAACCATATAAATTAACTGCCACATCAGAAAAATACTTAAAATATACAAAGCCTAACTAAACATTGTTTTTTAATAATCATAAATTTTGTCTCTCTACCAAAACAAAACACTCAACACAAATCATAATAATATATAAGCTGTTTGAATAATTGTTCAATATCAAAATTAGGTATCACACAACCTCCAATCTAATAATAATAATAATAATAATAATAATAATAATAACAACAAACCGTTTTTTTTATAGCGCATATCGCTGCAAAGTCTATAGCGCTTTATAGAAATAAAGAAAACAACAAGAAACAAATAATTGATTTATGTGTTAAAATCTAACACAAATACTGTGTTGTGGGAAAAACTAAACCATTCCTACAAAGGGCTCAATTGGGGGGGGGGGGTCCACAAGACTTGTAGCTCAAAATATTTACTATACCAGAATTTTGTTTACAAGACCAGAATCAAAATGAGAAAAAAAACTTACTGACACAGTTTAAAGGCACTCTACACGTTTGGAAATTGTCAAAGACCAGTGTTCTCACATGGTGTATCCCAACATATGCATAAAATAACAAGCCTGTGAAAATTTGGGCTCAACTGGTCATCGAAGTTGCAAGAAAATGATGAAAGAAAAAACACCCTTGTTGTACAAATGTGTGTGCTTTCAGATAGGAATACAAACTTCTTGCACAAAGTTTTTATTATTTTAGTGAGAAATTACCTCTTTCTCAAAAACTATGTTACTTCAGAGGGAGTCGTTTCCTACAATGTTTTATACTATCAACAGCTCTCCGTTGCTTGTTACCAAGTAACTTTTTTATGCTAATATTTGTTTTGAGTCATTACCAAACGTGTACGATACCTTTAATAACATATAATGTAGATTTACTACTGGGGGGAAACTACACTAAAGTGTCAATCAACCCAAACGTACATTAATATGTACGTTAATGTACATGCAGTATATGGTTTCTAACGAAGACATCAACAAATGGATTTTAATGCTGGCTTTTCTATCCACAATGTGTCCCTTAGATTGCGTTTATTTTTGTTAAGTCTCTTTCTTTTTGGTTAAAGTGCTGGTTGATTGTTTGTTGCTTTGATTGTTTTTAATACTTGCTCATTACCTATTGTGTGTTTAAACTGTTTAACCTTTAAGCTACTTTTTAAGAAATTTTTATATTGTACATGTTCTAGTGCAATTCAACCCTATCGGTTGTCATACTGTTTATTCCTTTTAAATGTTTTTATGAAATAAACCAATAAATATAAATCCAACGATATTAATTTGCTTCAATAGAGGCACAATAGATCATTATCATGCTGCAACCATCTTGGTCCTGTTCCTTGTATCCAATACAAGTTATGAATGCTAATATTCCTTGTACACAAAGTAACCAGACTATTTCTCCTTCCAGCCTCAGTTTGGTTTCATTGTTTTGAATGGGAGAAAAACAAGATGGCCGCACCATGATAAAGGTCTATTGTTGAAGGCCCACTGACTGTAGTTGTCACATGAACATGCACTGTAGGCATGGTTAGGTGGCTAGTCAAGGGCCTATCAGAACTGTGTATTGAGAGAGTTTGACATAGAGGGACCAGTTTTCTTTGGTCACGAGGTTGCTGGAAGCCATTTTCGGTCCAAATGCAGCTCAACCCAATGTGCAGTCTAGTCTGGCACCCTGTGTTCGCCCATGCATTTTTGTTGACACAAAATGGCTTTTAATCGCAAGTTGTCGCAACTCTCTCAATATCAACTCTGGGGGCCTATGGGTGTAAAAGACCTTTGGACAGGTGAAAAAGGTGTTGGTCCCATTGTGTGATGTTTTTTGAAAGCCACCAATTTCAAAAAGCTGTTATGCAGAAAAAAAAGTGCTTCAAGAAAAACAAAAAAGAAGATTAAATGATTAGTTTCAATCTCAAAGCTCAATGATGATTGAATATTTTGCATATTTTGAAGACCCCATAAATCCCCATAACTTATTTTGATTGCTGCAATCAAAATAAGCCCGATATAACTTTGCACAAAATTCCTGAAGAAAAAACCCCCACAGTTGCAGCTGTGTTTATTGAAAAAATAATGGAGTATGGGGATTAATTTTCCCAAACTCAATGCATGTATAAATACTTTCACTTTAGCAATTGCTTCTGCTGAGCAAAATATTAGCAGATCCTACTCATGGGCAATGTACATTATATGACATTTTTGGCTGGTTCCCCATTATTGCTAAACACATCTGTTCTTTTAGCCAATGTTTGCGCTTAACATTAACAGCTTGATAAAATTGCCCCTTGTCTACTGTGTCACCGTGCTTTGATCATGAAACCCAAGGAAAAGCTCTGTTATGTAATTATATGTAAGTTACACATAAATAAGTTTTACCCAATTATATAATCTACCCAATAATGATCCGAATTTTATCTGAGTTAATACAAAACTATTGTCTCTTATATTGAGTGGTTTATCGATGCCATATCATACAGTTTAAATAAAAGGCACTTTGCCACCCAGCCAATGCTGCATCGATGCATCTAAACAATGAACACATAAATGCATGGAGCATGTGAAGTGATGAGCAAGAAATTTATTTTTTTGTTTTTCAATCTGAAACATTGTTTATAAACTTTATTAAGATAGTTCTTTGAGAACTTGTCTTGCTTATTTATTCTACTTCCTTGGAGTAGAAACATTTGAAACATCTGAAACATTGTTTATAAACTTTATTTAGATATTTCTTTGAGAACTTGTCTTGCTTATTTATTCTAATAATAACTAGTTTTTATATAGCGCATTTTACAAGAACGTATCAATGCGCTTTACATTAGTGCCCTGGTCATTGGGCCAATAACATTCCTTTAATCTTTCTCAGCATCTCCGGGAAGTATACAGCCCCGAGCTGCCGTGGCGCTCCGAAAGCTTTTTCAAACACACTATCAACCTCTACCCTCGCAGGTACCTATTTATACCCATACTGCCGTGGGAGACATACTGTACCTAGTTCTGAAAAGGACTGTCCTGCTTATTAAGTACTACCTGGGGAGGTAGGAAATCGGCCGGGACGCAAAAAAAAAATTCCCAAACTTTTTTTTTATTTACCTTTTTTATATATTTTATTTCTTTCCAACATCCACATTCCGATCAAAAAAAAAAATCAAAATCATAACAAAAAAAGGTCATCATAGCAAACCTGTTTGGGAAAAAAATTTCGCGGCCGGGACTACTACTTTCGCTTAGTGGATCGAGGGAACTTCTCTTTATTAACTTCACTGCCGCGGAGTGACTTAAAAAAAATTGGTCTCAACAATTCGACTGGCCTGCCCTAGTCATCGTCTAGTCCTTGTCAGGAGACGGTGTGAACAAAAAATCAATCAAAATTAAATTTGATTTTTGCACTAAATTCCTGCCAATTGTTGTTCACTGTTTTTCTTTCAAAAAATGTTCCCCAAATTTGATGGAAATTTTACTGGTTGTTCGACAGGTTTAAATCAAGAGGTTTGGAATGAAATTACTTTTCCAAAAATTCAACAGTGTATTTTTTAAATTAAACTTCTGTATGTATGCACTCCAACTTCCACAAAAAAATGGGCAGTTGTCTATAAACCTTGGGAAGACCTATTAACATTGCTACGACACATATCACGTGCAACATCAACCGCCAAAGCTGGGGGTGAAAGGTGTATGGTATAAACTATAATACACGTCAAATCGAATCGCATGTTCTCAAAGTGAAATATTGTACAGTGCTTGCTTAGACGTGACATTCAAATATGGTTTAAGGGTGAACAGTCCAGCTAATATCGACTGTCTACCTGGAATAAACCATGTTATATTTGTTTTGCTACATGTATACCTCATACATGTACTTCTCTTGTTCGGCTACATTGAGCTCAGGAAAACGCAAGAAACTGACATTTGCCACCATCCTTTCATGTGTACGTAGCTAGCGATGTATGCGCATATCCCGTACTACACCATGCGTCAGTTCCATTATTGCTTCGTAAAGTGTATGCATTGCGTAGTAGACTGTTGCACATGGGACAGTCTACTACGCATGCATAGACTTCTTCGCAAATACTCAGTACGCGCTCATTTGCCGTGGAATGAGGTGCATGCTGGTCTAGTAAGCAACACATTTGATCGCTAACTAGACCAGCATGCACCTCATTCCACGGCTAACGCATGCGCACGGAGTATTTGCGAAGTAGTCTATGTTACCCTAAGCATAAATACTGGCGCCCACGCTTGGTTAACAGCAAAAATATTATCTAGCACATGATGGTAAAAGGAGAAGTGACAATTTTTGGCTCTCAATCATAAATATGTATGAGGTATAGTAAATACAGTTAAACTATTTTATGTTCGGCAAACCCTATGTAATAAACAATCAGTAGTTCTTAAAAAACCCATTAAATACAAAATTTAGTATACTTCAAACAAACCTGATACTGTCATGACTGTACATGTAAATTGTATACATGTAACAGAGGGTGGGAAAACTCATTTCTAGATCATTGACGAACCTCCTTAAACCTGAGTTTATCGCTTCACAGTGAAAATCGGAACTGAAAATGTTATACGTGTATGTACAAAACTACTGGAAGGAGAATAATGTAACTTTTTTTTAGTTCTTAAACAAAGTACTGTACATGTACAGTGTATGATTTAAGAATGCTTTGAAGCTATCTCTTTTAAGTAAATAGGTAATTAAAAGCTTGTTAACATGGTGACAAATGCCACCAAGAATGGTTTGGATTCATGTGAATGTACATGTATGTACACACATGTACATGCACAAAAACAAGCATCTAATTTCTTTTTTTAGTATGCTTGTGTTTGTGTGTTTGAGTGCATACAGTGTCAACTTAACCAATGGTAATGGTATTGGACTCAAGCTCTGGTGTTTCTGATCAGCAGTAGGTGGGTTTGAGTCCCCGGCCCAATTTCATAGCGCTGCTTAACGGTAAGCGAATTTTCGTGCTAACGTAGCAGAAAAAATTGGCTTGTTCATAAGCGTATTTCACAGAAATTTAAGCGGCCATCTTGCGCGTTCACCATGGTTTTGCATTGTTACGTCATTCATTTTCATACAGTAAGCACCGGAAGGTTAGCATGCCTTTTCATGTGCTTACGGTTAGCAGCGCTATGAAATGGAAACTCACTCAGTATGCACAAATCAGCCGTTAAGCAGCTCTATGAAATTGGGCCCCGGTCGTAACACTTGTGTCCATCATAAAAAAAACCATATTCATCTGGTATAGTAACTTGCCTGCCAGGAAATGCCCTGGAATGTGCAGGGTTGCTCATTTTCTAAACAAGGGGACAGGGTCTGTAAGAGTGTTGGTTTCATAAAAGCCAAAAAGGAAAAATTAATATCCAATGTCTAAACCACCAGTTTGAGCCCAGTTGGTGCTGTGCTGCGGGATTTTGAAACTCTTGGATAGTACATGTAGCCTGCTTGATGACATCGCCTGGTTACAAAAGAGCCACAGACCATGGACTTCCTGCAGCACAATTCACAGCTCAAGTGAAAAAAAAAAAACTTGTACATCACAGATGGAGATTGGAGTGTACAATCTTTTTCAACTTCTGATACTGAAGAAAAGGGTATACTTTTTCATGAAAAACTTGGCAAGCTGTTGTTTTTAGAAAACTTTAAATCCAGTTGCAATCGAAACACATTTTCCTAAATCACCGGTGCAGCATCTTGCCTGCCAGGAAAGGTCCTGGAATACACAAGGTCACTATTTTGAAAACAAGGTGACACACGTACTTTGTAGTCTACTCTTGAGGGGAAACTGGCCCTATCTGGTCCCCAACATCTACAGACCAAGTATGTTTGTGTGTGTGTGCGTGCAAGTCGGACAAGCTGCCTACGACATCAAGTATCATGTGCAATTTCAATACAGTGCATTGAGGAACTATCTTTATTCTTCAATTTGTTTGGACTTGTTTGTTTACTTTGTTCATTATTCTGGCAACATCCCCATACGTTTTGTACACAAAAACAGGTTGTACATAATGTATCATAAACTTGGGCATGTTTGGTGTGATCCCTGGCTATACGACAGTTACCTAGGTTGAATGGCTTCTGACTGGCACCCTCAATTAAAGATATTGGCAAAATAAGGAGACCGCCAACATACATGTACATGTAGGGCTAGAAAGCTCAGTTGGTAGAGCGCCGGCACGTTAATCCAGAGGTCGCAGGTTCAAGTACCGCTCTAATCAATTTTTCTTTGTTCAACCCCAAGTTACCTTAAAATCATATTACAAAATGTTACCAAGCTGCTACCCTTTCGATTGCTGCATTGTGCATTGTGTCATGATGCTTTCCAGAATGGAGACGCGAGTGTGATTTGTGTTACCAATACGGGTTGCCCATTGTTACGCAGTTGCTACATGTGCATATATGTTGGGAGGGGCTTAGGCCTTAGGGTCTTGTCACACAAGGCAAGTTTTACAGGCAACTTGGAGGCAACCAACTGCAGTGCATGCTACATGACCACTTTGGTAGCACATGAGTAATTTTTCAAACAGTGTTTTACGATCATATAGAATAACATGCGAACATTTCAAATGTGAATGGATTCTCTTCTTGGAGATTGCCTGGAACTGGTTGCCTGTAAATTGCCTCGTGTGACATGGCCCTTAGAGGCCAAATTCTTCCCAATTGCCAGAGTAAAGGATTCACAAGGACTGGGGCCGGTAGGCCCCAAAAAATTCTAGCAAAACTACCTAGACTGTAAAAGGGTTAATGGATTGAAATTATTTACCATGGGAAGTGATTTACGTTTTGGGCAAATCTAAACCAAATCATACATAGTAATATATATATATCTGCGATTATCTTTCTCCCGTACAATCACACCACATAGAACTTACTAAATGCTTTACTTTTAAAACATCTCTTCTAAAAATAGTGATTTTTGTAGTTTTCCGTTTTTGATTTAGATTAATCCGTGAAAGCAACTCACACCTCCTCGTCCAGGATTTCAGCAGCGCATTGTCCGATGTGCTCTCGGTAATTAACCATTAGATTCAGGCCATGGTAGTGACAGAAGGCTGCGGCCACCACAAGCACATGGAAAAACTGGTGGCTGTGGAACTGTGAAAATACAAACAAAAAAAGGAGTGAGGCTAAATTATACAATGTCAGACTGAAGTTTTTCTTTAAAAGGCTGGACTGACAATCCTAGGACCTCATAGTCATTAAAGGCACTGAACACGTTTGGTTATTGTCAAAGACCAGTGTTCTCACTAGGTGTATCCCAACATAATACATAAAATAACAAGCCTGTGAAAATTTGGGCTCCATTGGTCATCGAAGTTGCAAGAAAATGATGAAAGAAAGAAATTTATGCATATGTTGGGATACACCAAGTGAGAACACTGGTCTTTGACAACTACCAAACGTGTTCAGTGCCTTTAACAGATGATGTGACCAAATTCAACATTTCTGCAAACCTTCAATTCAACAAAATACATCCCATGATTGGTAACTTTGTTTCCAACAAATTCAACAGTATTTTTTAATATTTATGTAACATTGTAACAAACTGTGGCTATCTGCTTTTAATTTGGCAACATTTCGGGCTGTGACGTTGCAACGGACATGAAAGGAAGGTCAATTCTCAATGAGTTTAACTACTGTTTAGTGTTCTGTTTTGTGTACTCTGTCTTGGTTTTGTTCTTTGGTAAAACATATAGTCAATAATTGCTGACAAAGTCCAAAGTTGTATGGGTTATTTTGTTTGTTTTATTTTGTTTTGTGCCGTTTATAATGTTGTTATCTTTATATTTCCAAAGGCCCTTTCAAAATACAGAGCCAAATACAGTTCACAATAGACGCCATCTTTACCGGCAAATTGCATTTTGGATTGCAGGAACGTAAAGGGCTCAAATCATTAACGCAGCCACGTAGTTCACTGAGTTTTGCGAAATGTGGGCATGACTGTTTTGTTCCAAAACATCATATTGCAACCTATCTATTCCCAGGAAACAAAACCCCAGGAAATTCCATAGGACTCAGGAAAGTATACAGAGCTTTATAGACATCGGTGTATGGGTATAACCAAATAATTCTTGTCTTTAATTAAATAATTATCCCTCCTTGAAAAGCATATGTAGCTTATCGCTCTGGTGCCAGATAACTAGTAATTTTTACCGCATTCTACATATTTCATGGATAAGTTACTACTTCTTGTTGGATTCTGGGCACCATTTCATTAAAATCTTAGCTAAATCTTTTTAAAAATGAGATGAATAAGATACCCATCAATTGTGACATCTAGTTTTTCTTAGAAATAAAGACTTGTCCATTGCCAACTCATCTTAAGAACAATCTTCAGGTTCAGAGAAATTGAGCCCAATATACATGTAGATTCAGGTTGGCTCACCAAAAATGTATACAACATGTAAATATCTGGCGTGTCGTGGCCGAGCAGTTAGTGCATCAGACTCAAGTTCTAGTTGCTGAGCCATCAGGGTGTGGGTTCGAATCCCGGTCATGACACTTGTGTCCTTCAGCAAGACACTTATTTATAATTGCTTCTCATCACCCAGGGGTAAATGGGTACCTGTGAGGGCAGAGATGGTTCTTGTGATTGATTTATCTTAGTGCGCTATATACTTGGCAGCACAGGCTGTATACCCCCCAGGGTTCTGAGATGGTTTAAAGGAATGAAATAATTTGACCCAGTGACCAGGGGTAATAATGTTTGAAGCGCAATGATCATTCTTTGGAATTGTGCAATATAAGAGTCAATATTATTATCATTATTTATCTCAGGGTTGGCCCTTCATGTTTGGAAAAAAGAGACACTTACCCAAATATCACACTTCCCAGGAAAGAATCGTTCTGGGATACGCACAGCGTAGACTATTGCTCCCATAATGTACAGGCCAGCCATGACCAAGATCCATCCAAAGGCAGCATGTTGAAATGCTTCCACTATGCCGCTGATGGCAAGGAAGTGCATCGCTGGTATGATGGCACTAAGACCCAAACCTAAAAATAAACCTGCATGACAAATGAGAAATCAATACAACATTCAAAACTTTGGTTTTCGACAACTGTACACAAAGTCACCACCCAAAAAATGAACCGTTTTCCACATGTTTCTCGAGCAAACGCCCCAAGGTCCGCCGATGTCAGTTTTGTTTAGTAAGCGATCAGAAACTCAGTATCGGGTATACCCGATATAACAAAATCAGTAACGACATTAAGAGGTTTTTTTTAAAAATTGTTTACAATGACCCTGCACGAAAGTATCTCCATTGCGTATAAGACGGCATTTCGGCTTAGAGCAATCAACCCACCAAAAAAAAAAAAAAACCCAGAAAGAAATAAAATCATATTTTTATATTCCTTTCATTGTTCTTGCCTGTATAGTAGCATGCTAAGTACATTTAGCCTATTTATTGAAACAATGGGACCTCATGTGTGTGTCGGCACGCTCTGGCATTGTGTTGCATTGTGTACGTACATCGTGATCACAAATTTATTGGTCGTTGAAATTCATTTTACAATAAATGTAACAAGTATGTAACAAAGTATAAATTGTAAAATGGAGACTTTAGAACTTGTTTGATAATCTTTTAAAATAAATTTTCAGTATTATTCATTAATATTGACATTTTCAAATAAATTGGACTTTGCGATATTTTGATATCAGCGATATATTCATGTATAAATAGTATAGAGTACTTAATTTAGTTGCACTGTGTGTTCCTTGAAACGAGTGGATAGGAATACAAACATGTAGACCCCTTCCACAGGCCAACATCGCTGAGGTCAAACAATGGAAACCTGCAAACGCGTAAGCGCCACGCAGGACTCTCAGCCAATGATAGGTCTTCCTTTGAAATCAGTGAGGGCGCTGTTTGAGCTTGTGACGTGATATGCAAGGGGTATATTGATTCTTACAAAAACAAAATTGATATTCCATAAACAATTACCACAGAGCCCTG
This sequence comes from Plazaster borealis, assembly GCA_021014325.1. Classification (NCBI taxonomy): domain Eukaryota; kingdom Metazoa; phylum Echinodermata; class Asteroidea; order Forcipulatida; family Labidiasteridae; genus Plazaster; species Plazaster borealis. The sequence continues at coordinate 11,381,040 of CM037459.1, read as the reverse complement.
GTGTTTTTGCAGTGCCATTTTAAGGCAGGGTATACCTTTGGTAATTAGTCCAGAACTTGATCAACATAAAAACTTACTTGGTAAGAAGCACTGCAGTTGTTGCCATATATCACATTTTGAGAAGCGATTCCCTTTTAAGGAATGTGGTTTTAAAGAAAGGGATTCAACAAAATTTCAATCTGAGAAACGTTTTATGCATGAACGTTTCTCAGATTGTGTCTTTCAATTACGGATTATTCTTCCTGTGTGGACCTTAACGCTCCAGATTTTCAGCAATATCTCAAGAATGCTACCACCTTTTGAATGAAATCTTACCAGGTTAGTTTTATTGTATATATCTACAGGATTAAAACAATTTAAACGGTTCCAAAAACCAAAGGTATACTTTGCCTTTAAAATTTAATAGGCCTATGGAAAGACTCACTTGCCACCCAAACTTTAAAGACACTGGACACCTTTGGTAATTGTCAAAGACGAGTCTTCTCACTTGGTGTATCTCAACATATGCACAAAATAACAAACCTGTGAAAATTTGATCTCAATTGGTCATCAAAGTTGCGAGATAATAATGGAAGAAAAAACACCCATGTCACACAAAGTTGTGTGCTTTCAGATGTGATTTCGAGACCTCACGCTTCAGGTCTCAAAATGAATTCAAATATTTTACTGAGAAATTACTTTTTTTCTCAAAAACGACATTACTTCAGAGGGAGCTGTTTCTCACAATGTTTTATACTATCAACAGCTTGATCGTTACCAAGTAAGTTTTTATGCTAACAATTATTTTGAGTAATTACCAATAGTGTCCAGTGCCTTTAACTTTCAGGCCTTGGTAACCACCAAATGTTGTGGTATTATGAGCTCCACTGTGGATCCAGTTTACATTCCAGTCAATGGTAAAAAGAAAGTCGACTCGCAGATTTGTTTTTTAATGAGGAACCTACCTGCTCGAAGACCGCGGTATTTGGTTTGGCTGAACTTGTCCCTCAGAGCGACGACCATGCAGATAAAACCCAAGAGCACGATGAGAGAGATGTAGAAGTAGCGCAGTGCATCATTACAGTAGAATCCAAAGTAGAGCCAGGGGATGAAGGAACCCACAATAAGTAGAGATATGCCTGAGTAATCCAACCTGCGATTCAATCACAGTTCTCATTAACGACGGCTTTATTGCGTCAACAGTGAAACCCTCCTACTCTCCATCGCATTTTCCAGTATTAAGTAACCATTCATTTTAAAGGTGGGGTTTTCGTTTGGGGTTTTGTCAATGCAGAGCTGCCAACATTTGCATCTTGCAATCAGGGAGATTTCGTACAACAAACAGGGAGATACTTAGAATTACATTCAACATAACGAGGAAAACGTTTCCATAATCAGGGAGATTGTCAAAATTGTTCACCAGAACATGGAAAGATTGGTTTATTTTCAGGGAACTTTGTGCAGAATCAGGAAGAGTTGGCAGCTCTGTCAGTGTCATGCTTATTTATAGGAACAATTATAGAGAAAGACACAATAAAAGTCACCTGTGCGAGTATCAGCTGAATAAAGTTTCTACTTGCTGAGAAAACAGCAACAAACTTTCACGGTATTTTCACAGGAACGTTGAATCTATCCACGTTTAGTGGGTACCAACTGCATCTCTGGCTGCAGCATTTCAAACTGACACCAACCCTCAGAAATCTGAGAAACGATTCATACATGACTCGTTTCTCAGATTCAAATGTGTTTAATCATTTCTAATCAGCGGGGGCATTTCAGATGAAATAATTTTGCAGGACGCTTACTACCATTACTATCTTTACAAAGTAAGCTTTCCGATATAAATTACACAATTGTTTTTCGGGGTCATTACCAAACAATGACCATACATGTACCTTTAACTGCACGGTTTTCACATGGTTGAACACCTGGGCACAGATACATTTACTACAAGAATAAAAAACCCTAAATCATTAGAAATGAACAATCGGTAGAAATACATACAGCTGTATGCATACATACCTAACTTATCCAACTTGTGTTTCTATCAGAATTCTCATTAATTTTTTAAATTTTTATAAACCTTAAACCTTCCAACTTTCCATAGCATTTGCCAGTATTACATGTAGTTGAATTTTCCTTGCAATTGCACAAGTTGTTTTGCTTGAACAACTGTGCAGAGAACAGGCCTGGAATTTCATCTTTGAGAGGGCAAGGCCGTTTTCATTTTGCAAAGGGCACTTCCATTGGAAAATCTTAAAGTCTACTGGAAACTTTTGAAGGGGCAAGGCCAAGACCGGGGCAACAGAGGACAAGGCCTCCATGTAATTCCAGGCTGAGAGAACTATCTGCGGGTTAACCCCAACCCTCCTGAGTACTCCAAAATCAACCGGAGGATTTGGATGATTTTGGAGGATTGAGGCACGTTTGCAAATTTACCATTGGATGATTATGAAGGATTGAGGGCAAACGCATAACAGAGTCTGGATGGTTATGAAGGATCGAGGGCAAACGCATAATAAAGTCTGGATGATTATAGAGGATTGAGAAAGCATGGCTGAAGGAGATGTATGAGGTTTTTGGAGAATTGAGGAAAGTCGAAGTTAAGGAAGTTGCATGAATAAATTTTGACAGATGATACGGTTTCAAATAAAAAAACATTTTTAACTATCTACCACTTACACATGTACATGTATCATTGTCGGATTTTTTGAGTGCAATAAATATAAGATGAGAGCTTATAACTTTTTTGAATCTATAAAAGTAGTTATTTAAAATTTGGGTCTAAATTTTTGGGTCGAATCAGCCAAACATCAGACCTAGCATCTTTAAAGGGAGGGTACACCTTTGGTAATTACTCCAAAAACCTATATTACCATTTAACAACTTTCTTGGTAAGAAGCACTGCAACATTTTGAGAAACAATTCCCTTCAAAGGAATGTGGTTTTAGAGAGAGAGGGATTCAAAGACAATTCAATCTGAGAAGCGTTTCTGCATGAAACGTTTCTCAGATTGTTTATTCCAATTACAGATTATTCTTCCTGCGTCGATATTACCGCTCCAGATATTCGGCAATATCTCAAAAGCGCTACCACCTTTTGAAATGAAATCTTCACAGGTTAGTTTTATTGTATATTTACATTTTATATAGGATTAAAAAAATCGAACAGTTCCAAAAAACCCAACATTGCCTTTAATAGGTTTAAGCGTCTTACTTGCTAAAGATCAATGACGTCTTAGATGAGTGACAATACACTGTGTGGAACACCCAGGAGAAGAACATACACATGATTGCTCCGGTGAAGAAAGCCATGTACACAACGATCTTCTCCCAATCTTCCTGACCCTTGATGGAGACCACAAGGAAGTAGATCATCAAGATGACAAAGGCAATGAAGCCTGGAAAGACAGACATATGGAAATTGGAGAAGAAAAAAAAACGTTTAATACATTTTTTATCAGAAATCAGGATGTCAACCAGGGTTCGACCTTAGCGATCGCCAAATGCGAGTGAAAACAGCGGCAGGCGAGTCAAAACCCCTTCTTTACTAGCCCCGCCGAGCGAGTCAAAAAATTGTTCCTTTTCACAATAAATGAAGGATACAGTGGTTAAACTTCAAAGAGAGATTATTTTTAAGTTCGTAAAATGGTTTAACAAGTCTTAATATTTGTAAGATTTAATGTGGCTGCGATCGCGATTGCAATCGTGATTGTTCATTTCAGTATACAAACGTTAAAACATGCATGCACATAACCACATGGTGCTGAGTATCCACCAGCACCACAACGTTCGGTCGCCCGCTGGTCGTCCATGCTCACACACAACCTGACAACACATGGTGTATTGTGCAGTATACAACACAGCAGGTCCAGAGTCCATGCTAACCAACATTTCGCACGCTGTGATTGGCCGTTGAAATTTCCATATTCATAAGAAAACTTGGCTGGTCTCCAACTCTTTTTTTTTTTTAATGCTTCGAAAATTGTGCGCATTTATTCATGTGGGCGACTGAAAAAACTTGGGGGCGACCCAAAATTTTGGTTGAATCGCCCGGCCAGCGAGTGAAGAAAAAAGTTAAGGGAAACCCCTGCCAACAGGCTTTTACTATTAGAAAGAAATCCACGGCTCAGAATAAGGTCAAAAAGGCCTTTAAGATCAGAATTGGTTTATAGAAAATCGGAGAGAAAAATTTCTCCAGTTTGCTTTAACCCAATCCTATCTGATTACTTTACATACTGTACAGTATGCGTATGCACACAAAAAACCAGTCAACATCAAATTATTTACAAAATGAGAAACATAGTAATAGTTAGTCTTAAAATTAACATATTAAATCATTGCAGTACCCGCTGCTAACACAGAGGATTCGAACTGCCTCTAGCCACCAGGCTAGCTTGGTGGTCTAGTGGTAAGACATCTGCTCTAGCAATGCAAAGGTGGTGGGTTCGAATCTCACCTTAGTGATTTGCCTAGGGAACTCTGGGAAGTACTGAGTATACAGTGCTTAATACACACCAGTGTTAGGGTAAAAACAGAACTCGGGGAAGTACCAAAGCTGCTGTACTTCTTACCAAGTAAGTTTTTATTGCCATTAATTATCAGAGTCATTACCAAACGTGTACGATGCCTTTAATACACATCGGTGTAGGGGTAAAAACAAATAATACATGTACATGTATTCTTTATCCCAATGCAAAATTAACATACCCTACATGTATTAAATTATTATTATTGGTTTATTAAAACACATTCAAACATCGCAGCTACAAGCTGAATTGAGTTTAAAATACAGAGATTCATAAAATAAAATAAAATAGAAATGTTAAAATTTACAAAAAACCATTAAGAGATACAATTTGGTTTTTTTTATACATTAAAAAGGCAAGCTGGCTAGTGCCAGTGACAAATTAGATAAAACAAAAAATTGCACGGCAAGTCACATTCAAAGGACAAGGTGAAGGGATGGGGACAAAAGGCATACCAACTGAGTGAACACAAATCAAGAGCTATTGTTGAGTGCTTGGACAAGGGATGGAATGCAACTATTTTTGTAACGACCAGTCCTACATTTTGGGGGGCACATTTTGTTGGCATTCCGCAAGTTGTTGTTTTTGTTTGGTGGGAGCCAGTGCCTGTAGTTTTCAGATTCAAACAAGGTCTTACCAAAATTGACAAACAAATGTCTCAGTCTATCAGTGATTGTAGGCAAACTGAACAATTGACATCTTTCCACATATGAAGTTGGTGTATTTGGCTGACCAGCCAGAATGATACGAAAAGCCCTTTTTTGTAACCTTTCAAGGGTTATGAGTTGTGTTCTAGTAAGTCCAGAGTACCAGACAGGACAGGCGTATTCGATAGTGGGTCGGACATACATAGTATACACAGTTAACAGATTCTTGACAGGGATAAAACAACGTTTAAGCTGGCGTAAAAAGAAAAGTCTACGGTTAAAATTACCACACATGTTGTTTACTTGGGAATCCCACTTAAATTAAAGTCTTATACATATCACACAAGGTAATCAGCAAGGTACATGTACTCACAAGGCGGTTAAAAAAACAGTAAACATTAGACAGGTTTTTAAATTTGTTTCAATTATGAGACCAATTTATGTAAGACCTTTATAATGGTTTACAAGGTCCTGTGGAGCATTCAGCAGCCACTGCCAGAAAAACCCGGGCAAACCCCTTCTCTTAGCGATAAGTGTAACCATAGAGCAATTTACATGCATTACACAACATACAATTTACACATCCTGTACATGTCCCTGAAAAGTCTACAGGTAATTAATTCTATAGGCCTTTATCTTAGCTGTTACATATACAAACATTGATAGCAATCAATTGATGCATGTAGATGTACACAATTGCAGGTACATACTGTGTACACACTTAATTAAACTCAAAGCTAGCGCGGCAACCTTCAATGCTTGTCTAGCCATCTGTTTCCTGTGTGTGCGTTTTGACTAGTTGACCGGAGAGATGTTGCAAGGACCAGAATGCACGGAGGTCAGCTTTTACATTGACCAGACTGCACAGAGGTCAGCGTTTACATTGACCAGAATGCATGGCGGTCAAATCTGTATTAAGGCACGTACAGAAGAAAACATCCTCATTAGGACTGTCCCTCAATACTGCTGGTGCTATGTGTGTGGGACAGACAAACTGGACATTGCTGAGAAAAATATTCGCCAATGTCATAAAATGAATGCTGGTATTATTTCCAGAATTGTGAAACAGTATTATCAAATTTAAACCTGAGATTAGGGACTTGTTTTTGTTTCCCCCAATACATGTATCATAAGGACTATATCTATTGGAAAATGAGTACATCACAAAACTCAAATTAACCTTGGAGCCCTCTTTAAAGGCATTGTGTGGATTTTTAAGCTAAAGTTTTTATTGTATTATAATAGAAACTGGGTTCAAACACTTTAACACACCCTGGGAGCATATCAAAGCGCTCATTGTTTATTTTTCAACAGGATTAAGCAGAGCTACATGTATGTTTTGAACTATGAGACCCATTTACGTAGCACCTCCTAATGGTTTACAAGGTAACTGCAATGTATTCAACAGCCACTGCCAGAAACACCGGGGCAAACCCCTTCTCTCATGTCTCTTCGCGATAAATGTAACTGGGTTCTTTTTCTGTGCATTACACAAAACGCGATACCTACGGCTTTACAACCCAGAAAAAGCAATAATGGTTAAGTGTATTGACCAGGACTGGAACCCAAACTCTGCTGATAAGAAACACCAGAGCTTGAGTCCAGTGCACTTGACCGCTCTGCCACAACAAGGCGACTATTATACACAGTAAAATTGATCAAAGTACATGTACATAAAAAATGTACAGTATAATATATTTTGTTTCTTAAAATTAGAAACTGAAAAACTGTAAGTCTAAGTACAGTCATCAAAAACCAATGATCAAATATGTACATAATAGCATTGATTTATCCTTTTCAATATCAAAATTCTTACCAAGCAGATGCGTCCAGATGTTACCAGTTTCTGTATGTATTCGAAAGATAGAGCCAAAACAACTCCTGAAGGATGGGATCTGGGGACGATGGCCAAAGTGGAGAAAATCATTATCCTTGAGCCAATCTGGTAGGAGGTTGTGGTCGGTGACACGCCAGCGCCAGGCAGCCTCTTTCACTTTTCGGACAAAACGCTCAGCCTGTCTAGCAGCAGTCTGAGTGAGGTTGGAACCAACACAATCTGCCTCGGGATCAACGTTTGAAGCTACCACGATCTGGGGTACAGAAAAACCAAAAACAAAAACGTTTAACCTCACTTTGTTTTCTTTCATTAACAGCCATCTTTTAAAAGGGAAAGTATACCTTTGGTTTCTGGAACCGTTCAATTGTTTTAATCCTACAGTATATAAATGTAGATATACTGAACAATAAAACTAACCTGTGATTGTGTGAAAATTTCATTTCAAAAGGTGGTCGAATTTTTGAGATATCGCCGAAGATCCAGAGCAGTTATGTCCACGCAGGAAGAATAATCAGTAAATGGAATACACAATCTGAGAAACGTATTTGACATTAACGTTTCTCAGATGCAAAATTTGTTGGGATAAAAATTGATATCTTTTTCCACAACCACATTACTTTGAAGTGAAATGATTTTTAAAAATGCTTTACTTCTAACCAAGTAGGTTTTTAAGAGTGATTACCAAACACCTTCTAAAGGCATCGTACACGTTTGGTAATTACTCAAAATATATATTAGCATAAAAACTGACTTTGGTAATGAGCAACAGAGAGCTGTTGATAAAACATTGTGAGAAATGACTCCCTCTGAAGTAACATAGTTTTTGAAAAAGAGGTAATTTCTCACTAAAATAATAAAAACTTCTTGCAAGAAGTTTTTATTATTCTTTCTGGAAAGCACACAAATTTGTCTTCTTTCATCATTTTCTTGCAACTTCGATGACCAATTGAGCCCAAATTTTCACAGGCTTGTTATTTTATGCATATGTTGGGATACACCAAGTGAGAACACTGGTCTTTGACAATAGACCTTAAGCATTGACGTCATCCAGCCGCCATCTTAGAGGTAAAATGATGACGAAACAATCGAAACGCACAGATTTGTACGCGCAGCGCACAGGATTGGCCGAGGGCACCCTCCTGTTATGACATCATGTGCATTTAAGGTCTATTTCCAAACGTGTACGATGTCTTTAAAGCTCTAGGGGATCCGAGGTCAAATTCATTTATTGTGATGTACTCATTTTCCAATAGATAGAGTCCTCATGAGTTGAAACAATTTACAAGTCTCTAACCTCACATTATAATGGTGTAAATTGATGTAAAAATGTACAGACCCATGAAGACCAAGGTGACGTCATGGGATGTTTTAGGATGTTGACAAATTTTGCACAGGAAGGGTATCAAACACAATGGCATTTTACACCGTTTTAGAGACTTGTAATTGTTTTCCCACTCATATGAGGAATCTACTATTGGAAAATGAGTACATCACAAAACTGAATTTGACCTTGGACCCCCTCTTTTAAGTAAAATATGAAAACAAACATCAAATGCAATGTAAAGTGTAGTTCCTTCTCTGTCCTGCAAGCCTTGAAGTTGAAAAAATGAAATGTTGGGAATCGGGATTAACAATTTGTTATGGGAGCAGTCAGAGCTTGGAGATAAACTTTACTAATAAAACACAATAGCTCATTTGATTGGTGGAACACACGTCAAGTGTCATCCATTATTTTGCCAAGTATTTACTGCCGCGACACTCTAAAATTAAATATTGGACAGGCGCCTGTCCAATATGGATAATTATTGGACACTTTTGCAGCCTCATTTCCAAACTTATCGTTCCCAACCCAGTCCAACGAGGCAAGGCGGACAAGGTTGGTGTCTACATATGGAGTTGTCAACATTGTTAAGTTCAGAGTTGTTAGATTTTTCAGAGTGTGCAATAGACGCATTTCCATGTCAGTTTTGTGTTCATTGTTAATTGGTTTTTTCAGAGTGTGCGGTGGACGCATTTCCATATGTCAGTTTTGTGTTTATTGTTAAATGACGGGAAGTGTGAGCTACTTTATATGAAACATTGAATGCGTTTCGTTCATGCATTGTCGCAGAATATAATCACAAGGTGAAATCTTGACTATTCATGAGGCGAAGCCACTTAAAATGGAATATTTAGCCAGATGTCACCGTGCATCCATGCATCCAATATTTGTACAAAAACATGTTCAACCAGTCCATTGTTGCATTAGTTTTGCAATACATTCAGCACACTTTTAAAATGCAACTCTATAATTAATTCTTGGACAAAATACATTTTACAAGGAAAATTGCTTTTGCACATGTTGCACATACATGTATGTTGAACATTGGGACCCGTTAAAGAGTGGAAATTTGTTTCCTTCACATGTGGGAGCCTTGCCCACAAAATATTCAAGACTTGCATGGTCTTTAAAAACTTAAAATTTAGGGGTATTCCTACAACTTGCTTTAAATATGTGAGAATGTACAGTGTACAAAACAGCATGTAAATCTGGTATGTCTTGCATGTATCGTATAGGCCTACTTGTCAAGTACGCAGTGCATACAGTACATCAAGTACATTAAGTTAATCACTCTAGTGCAGTGCAGGTTTCAAACAATAATTTGTACTATGTGAACATGGCATAAGTATACACCCACATATTTTGCACACTTACATGTAGGCCTACTGGCAAAGGTGTTTGTACATTGTACATTCAAACATCTGCATGTACATGTATCAATGTTTCAACACTACTACAAAGTGTGGACCTGAGAACAAAAGAGGTCCAGATAATAGGGACTTGAAACACTACATGTATGTGGACTTTTACATTTCCACTCAGTGTTTTTTACAGTAAAGAAGAACAGGATTTTCCTTTAAAAGTGTACAGAACAAGCGACCGCAACACAGAGCTGCAGGTGTACACGTGTGCATTAAAAATAGGGCCTATACAATGTAAAGTACATCAATGGATTATGCACAATGTATCACAATCTACTAGAGTCAATACCATACACTGTACATGTGATAAGCCTGTTTGGCAATTAGTATCCTGATCATCTTCAAATTTGCCACACGATTACATGTCAGATAAAATGGCAGAGGAAGTGCCAGCATTTTGTTCATGTACTGTGCATCAAGTACACCATGCACTTATTATCCATCCAGCCGAAGAGAACACATCTCCGTGTGTGTGTGAATAGAATACATGTAAAGGGATTGGAAAGTATTAAGAGGAAATCACCAAGTTACACTTCATGCACTTGGTATGACCTCCAGGTCCGAGTTACCCAGAACTGAAAGGATAGTTTTGCAGGAAGCAATCTGTTTTGACAGCATCTGGGGACACAAACATTGTGCACAACTTTAAACAATGAATCATGTAGTTCTCTTTGTATTTATTTAGTACCATATAATCATGTGCAATGATACATTACATTATTACATACGTACGCATGCATTAGTGTACATTTTTGTTGGGTGTTGTTTAGTTTGTTTCTGGTCTTAATTTAACAAAGCTCTACGATTCATCATGGGCCATTCACCCCATATTGAATTTTCACAAGTGTACAAACCATACACTGGGGGGGGGGGTGGTTGGTCTGCAGCCCATACATACACACAAATAAAATAGTATGTTGATTTTGTCAATTTATCATGCCAGTAATGGATGGCTAAAGTCACAGGTAAGATCATTGATTGCGGGTTAGAATCGAATGCCAGACATTGTCACTCCATTCCAATTGATTCCATCACATCCCACATTATACAGCTAGATTCCCATGCATTACTCCACTGTAAACTGTACTTGGAACTTGAAATAGAGTCATGGTAGTCATGAATACAAACAATGAGCAAAGGTCGCCTACGTGTAGTTTCTTCATCGTGTGCGCATGACGCAGCATTCAAGCCTTGTGTAAAAATGTGTATGCACCTTGTGTAAAATAGTCACCTCATGCATCATGATCTGGGCAGTCCTCTTCTGTTTTCACATACAGTCTGGTTCCCTCACTTCTCAAGATCAACAGGCATTGTGCCTTAACTAAGATGGCGGCCTCCAGTCGCGACGTATCCGAATGCAATTTTTACCAGTGTTTTTTTATTCGTCATTTTGACTGGATAATTAATCGTTTGGTAACCCTTATCATGTATCATAGTAAATCCACATGTAAGGAATAAAGTGAAGTGGTTTTTAGGAGCATCATGCAATGTTTATAAGAGGGCTATACATGTATTTGCAATCAAAGTGGTACGACTTGCTCGTACTTTGAAAACTTAGCGTTTTAGACATGGGTAGAGGGTGGGCTGTAATGGCGACTATGATAAGACCGATGTTAAAAGAGAGCCATAATAACTACATGTAGACTACCACCATACACACACAGAATGAGACTACCAGCTGCTTGTTACGTAAAATTTGTGCACGTTATTATGTCCTCCGAAGCGAACCGGTTAACTGGCAATTGGCTGGCAGACCACTGCTAAGACATACACTGTACAACAATGTAAACGTGTGTGGCCTTTATTTCTAACCAGTTGAGGGAGCAAACTTAATAACCTTTGCCTTCTTAATCTTCCATGCCACTATTCTTATAAAACTGTAAGATAAGACTTCCAACTACAGTTGTACATGTACACTAGTTGCCGCAAGCCTACCTCTTCCGGTTTCTCCTCAAGGTCCGGCTTAATCTCTTCACCTTCTGTCTCCTCTTTCTTTGGTGACTCATCATTTTTATCGGGTAGAGATATTGTAGCCGACGCACGGTCAGGGTTTAAAGCCTTCTCACAATCACTCTCATCTGAGTCTGAGGAAGACTCATCATCGGGGACAGACACAACATACTCATCATCACTCGCCAGTGGCACATGAGATAACATTGTTCTCTTTGATTTCACTGAACGTTTTACAACTTTGTTCTTTTTCGGGGAGTTGGAAACCTTTGCTGCTGGTGTGGAAGTTGCTACTGTTCGTTTCCGAAGCCAGTAGTTTCCATTATGTTCGGCGGCACTCATAAAATACAATGTCTGTTTATATATGCTTGTGTGCTTGTTTGAAGTTAATCACCTGAAAAGTAGAGGACAAGAAAAAGACTCAAATGTGTGTTTTTTACAAGATAAAGTATAAGAATAGTTTGTAACACATCACATAAAAAATATAAATTACCTAGACCCAGTAATTGGGGCGCTGTACTCCTTTTAAAACAAATTTGACATAGCCTTAGTGTCAACATTTTTTTAAAAGGAGTACAGCGCTCAGTTACTGTGGTCTATAAATTACCCACACATTTTGTTTTACAAGCAAAGATTTCTGGGTCAAGAATTTATTTTGTTAAACAAGGGGGTCACCAGGTCAGGCATATCATCATAGATCAGAAACCAAAAATTTGTTTGGGTGCTGGTTTTTGTAATACTAAGAAGAAGGGTAATAAAATTTACAAATTTTAACACCGTCCTACAATTCAAGTAGCTCATTTGGTCTAGGACTGGTAGGACCCCAGTCTCCATTGCACTGCACTGACATCCCGGGTATAAATTTTCTCCACAAAAACAATGCAAATAAAATTTCAACTAATGTTTATTCATATTTATTTTTTTCACCTGATTTAAGAAGCTGAAATTTCATTCAGCTTCCTCCATTAGGTAAGTATGAAAATATTTTGTTTTAAAATAAAATTGTTCGCAATGGTATTGGGACTGGGTAGGGACCTGCTGGACTCCGTCGCATTGTATGCAATGGAGGGATTCCAACCTAGGCTAGATTACAATGATTGAATCATCACGTCACTCATACACTTTCCTTCCAAATCCAACATGTTCAAGTTCAATTTTCACCGCGATTCAAGAACTCATGACGACAGGGGTTGGAGCTTTTTGGATTGGGGCTGGCTACTGCATGCTCCACTAACTAACATTAACAATGACTATTGACTAAATGTAACACTATTCTAAACATCATGACATGGCACCGGCGGCAAGCTAGCACTAGCTAGACCCAGTAACTGGGGCGCTGTACTCGTTTTTTCGAATTTTGACATTATCGGTCGTACTAGCGCCCCAGCGAAAGCTACCAAAAATATGGGGAAGTGCAATATTTTCATAAAAAATCAGAGATGTCACACCAACAATGCCCCAAAATGACGGAAATACCCAACGAATTACCTTCAAAACTGCCAACTGGCCTCTCCATATGTTTAAGATGTAACACCAGGCATGAAATTGTACTCACGGAAATTTGTCCGGCTAAAAAATGATGATTTTTGAGACATTCCCGTTTTCCGTTGATCATGTCCAGCCATCTTTTATCTGACTTCTCGCAACGAGAAGTCAGATGCATTGCGAGAAGTCAGATAAATTGTGGGTCCATAGCCAGCCCGCAGCCAGCCCTGCACATTATGCATTGCGACGACGTGCGTGCGCCCGGCGCCAGACCTCACTCCCCGAAACCAGGTTTTCATAAACAGCCGGAGCCACAATTTATCGGACTTCTCGCAATGCATCTGACTTCTCGTTGCGAGAAGTCAGATAAAAGATGGCTGGACATGATCAACGGAAAACGGGAATGTCTCAAAAATCATCATTTTTTAGCCGGACAAATTTCCGTGAGTACAATTTCATGCCTGGTGTTCTACATCTTAAACATATGGAGAGGCCAGTTGGCAGTTTTGAAGGTAATTCGTTGGGTATTTCCGTCATTTTGGGGCATTTTTGGTGTGACATCTCTGATTTTTTATGAAAATATTGCACTTCCCCATATTTTTGGTAGCTTTCGCTGGGGCGCTAGTAGGCTATGACCGATAATGTCAAAATTCGAAAAAACGAGAACAGCGCCCCAGTTACTGGGTCTAGCACTAGCACTAGCAGTAGCCGTTATCAGTAGCACCCAACTAGCACTGTGCAACTACACACTCGCACAGTCGCAGTGCCAGGCAGTTCATTTTCCCCTTTTTGAGAACAAGCATCCATTCCATCCACACCGCAAACTGACCCCTTTTCCAATGGAAGCTCATGGCATGGAATGTGAAGATCCGCATCGATCGCGGCCGCTATTTTCTGCCAGATTTGTGTTCCGCATCTACTGCGCGCGCGCTGGGCACACCCCCTTAAATTCGCATTCTGATTGGCTGTCGGCGATGATGACGTCATGGAAAATCGATGATGACGTAGTGGAGAATCCCCCCTTTATCCGCCATGTTTTTTTTCCGAATTGGCGAATGTTTTTACCTTCGCTGGAGAAGTTGAAAAAAATACAAGTTTTGACGGCACTAATATCACTCTTTTACTGAACCATACGTTATTAAAAGGTAAACCTACATATTAATTGTTATTCTGTCTTTAATATCTGAAAGTTTTGTCAGTTTTTGTGGTTGCGAAAATGACTTACCCGGTGGCGAAAATGACTGACCCGGTCGCGGCTGCCGGGATTCGCGCGACCGGGTCGGGGCAATTGGCATGAACGCGAGCCGAAAAAAGTCGCGTTTTCGGTCACAAAATCCCAATCAATTGCCTGTTAGAAAATGACGCTAATTAATGAGCTTCAAATTCTTGTAATTTCTTTATCAATTAAGACTTCTCAATAATTTTGGTATCACTGTGTAGGATTTTTCATGCTCTTTCCAGTGGTACTAATTGCATTCATATTGGTTCACTTTGAATTTTTTCTTCACATACCTACATCATGGATTACGATGAACTCATTCTCCTAAAATAAAACACAGTCTTTCTAACGGTAGTAACGGAACTAACCATAATTCTACTGAAATATTATAAGGTATTAGTTTTGATTACTTACCAAGGTTTTCCAAATAAAATTATGTTGAACTGGTGCCGCAATGGACGATGATGATTGTCTATACAAACCTACGTACAACAACAAAAAAGCATTCACTCCACGTACATGACGTAAGCGCATGATCTACAAGTACATAAGGTTTACAATTAACATGTACAGTATGTACAGTACATGTACATTTACAGTACATGACTTCCGGCTGTAAACAATAAATACGCTGGTGCCAGTTTTACCTAGGGACCAGCGATTTAACTACGTAACTAAACCTAGAAATCGTACATAATACACACAGAGCACGTAACGGCCGCCGTATCCGAATTGACGGCTACGGCTACTGCTACGACTGTTTTATGTGTTGCCAAGGATGTCCTATACTTCAACGCACGATGACGCGGCAATCCTGCCGTTGGGGGAGCTTGCTGTAGCCGCCAATCGCGGAGGATACGGCAGTCGAACTGCTCTACTTTGGTGTCGCTCGATAACGATCAATAGGCCAAGAGCATTGTTGTGGTCATCAAGTCGGGCCCAGTACTATTTAGTCGAGTGCCGAGTTCTTGGATGACCAACTCCCCAGGAAGTAATTGGGCCATCGAATGCGAGAGTACAGGTGTCCAAGGCCTAGAACCGGCCTACTCTGATATCCGAATACCAAGTCCAACACCCGGAGTACCCCGTGCTTAGATCTCCCACGAGTAGGCTGAGCCTAGGCCCGTACGATATATTCATTGTTTTTAATACTGCAAAATGAAGTATAATAGGTTTTTGATTTGGGTTTTTGTTTTTAAATATTATTTATTTGACCAAGACAAACAAAACAAAAATTACAAAGAAGCAAGCATAGGGCCTACAAGAAGACGAATAAAGAAGTAGTCCAAACAAAAAACGAAACAGTAAACAATAGAAAACAAGTAAATAAGTAGGCCCTAGAAAAATGATTCATAAAAAGTGGGGGGAAATAATAAAGTAAACAAGTAAATAAGTAAATAAATAAATACAAATTTAAAATAACTAACTAAATAAATTAACAAATAATCATAAGCAAGGGAAAAAGACAGGCGACCAAAACGGATCATTCTTAAGCGAGTGAGGGTGGAGCATGGGAAAAGAAGAAACAAAACTAGGACAGAAAAACGTTGTTGATATTTTGGTTTTGTTTTCCTGGTTTTTTGGGGGAGTGGTTTGTTTTTGTTTACTAATTTCCTGACAACAATGTGTGCTTGTTATGATAACTATCTTTAAAACATACATCATAGACAGCTTCAATTTTACTTAGGCCTAGAGCTTTATTCCAATTTCCTTTAATTTGTCTTTTTGTCTTCAATAGGCCCATATTTCGCTACTCACTTTTGTGGCCGGTGTCGCATGCAATTATGTCCTCTTTGCAATACTATCCGGCGGACATTATTGCATATGCAATAATGTCCGCCGGTCGACGGTTATGCATCGGACACATTTGCATATGCAATCGTGTACGTCCCTGTGCAAAACCGTCCTTGCAGTAAATTAAACGCCCTCTATTGGTCAACGGAACACGAAGTACGTTCGCCATTTTTTTACAAGCTAAGTGCATGTCATGAATGACATGAATGATGATGTGGACGGTTTGTAATTTTTAGCTCCATCGCCAGGGTTGCTCATAATGGAACCTGACGCATATAACAATATTGTCCGGTTTTTAGTTGCTGGAGCGAGTGGTAGCCGTTATGAGAGTGACAGCAATGGAACCAATCGAAGAGTTTTACGGCGGAAGATTAAGAAATTTAGAATGGAGGCAGGTCGACTGAACTTTGGCCACATTGGCCAACGGCCCGTCGTAGCCTAAGGAAAAATATTCGGCCGTTGGGTATTCGCTGCAATAATAAAATACGTGAATATTCATGCTGCACATGTGCATACGTACTTTCAGTGCATGCACGCTCGCTTACGCACTATGTCCGCCGGACGGTTTTGCATAGCTAGCCCCGGACACGATTGCATATGCAAATGTGTCCGGAGCGGACAGTATTGCATTGCGGACACAATTGCATCTGACACCGGTCGCAGGTTTTAGTTGCAACTAATTACAAACGGTTTCACATATCCCGGTCGAATTTCGACGACCGTTTGTTTTCCCGCCTTTAGGCCCACTGCAATGATACACCCGAATGTCCTCATCATTCAAGGTGTATGAATAGAGACTATACTTTTCTATGAAGGGCCCAACTCTGTATTGTCCCTCGTCGCAATGGCAGAATGAAGTGGATGTGCTGAGTGGTTGATGAATAAGTAATTGATTTACTTTAGTGTTGCAAATAATCATGGTAGGGCCTATACATTATTTATTCATTTGAAATGCTTTGACTTAAAGGGATTATATACGTTCGGTAAATGGAACCCACTGTTTGTTTCAATCCTATAGTTGTAGATACCATAAAACTAATTTGAACCACTGTTTCAATCCTATGAAGTTGTAGAATATCATAAACCTAAACTGTGACAATTTCATTTCAAAAGGTGGTAGCATTTTTGAGATATTGCCGAAAATCTGGAGCGGTTTACGCGCCAAGAATAATCTGCAAATGGAGTATAAGAAACGTTACTGCAGTTACTCTTCTCAGATTCAAATTTTGGGAAATTAAAAACTGATATCTTTTTCCATAACTGCAGTACTTCAAAGTGAAAAGTTTCTTAAATGCATTATACTATCCAAAGCTGCTATATAGGCCTACTTCTTACTAAGTAAGGTTTTGGTGCCATTAATTTTCAGAGTCATTACCAAACGTATATATACATACCCTCTAAAGGCACTGGACACGTTTGGTAATTACTCAAAATACATATTGGCATAAAAACTTACTTGGTAACGAGCAACGGAGGGCTGTTGATACTTGATAGTAGTTTTTGAGAAACAGGTAATTTCTCACTAAAAAAATATTTGATTCTGAAAAAGACTTCAGGCCTGAAGCCTTTTCCATCAGGCATCTGAAAGCACACAAATTAATTTGTGCCACAAGGGGTTTTTTTCTTTCATTATTTTCTTGCAACTTAGATGACCAATTGAGCCAAAAATTTCACAGGTTTGTTATTTTATGCATTTGTTGGGATACACCAAGTGAGAATATTGGTCTTTGACAATATTACCAAACGTGTCCAGTGCCTAGGGTGTGTACAACATTGGTAAGGTTGAGAATATATATTTTCACAGATTTGCACTTAACTTACATGGTATAAAGATGGTCATGGTGGAAACTTCCCTTGAAACGGTTTTACTGAAATGATATTGTTTTTAGGAAATGAGTAAAACAATCCGATGTTTGAAAACAGTGAAAATAATTATAATAAGTTTATTTCACTATTTTCTCATGACTCCGAAGACCGATTTATCTTAAACTTTCACAGGTTTGATATTTCATATTGCCTATATTATGTTGGGTTACATCAAGTGTGGATACTGGTCTTTGACAATTACCAATGTTGTACATTTGCTTTAACTATAATCAAAATTATAATCTCCCTTTGTCAAACAAGAAGGAAAGGCACCAAATACAAGAACTATTTGTTATTTTACATCTAAATTCATAATTCTGAGTTTAAATCCATTCTTTGACACCCGATCGATATCAACCTCGTTCCTTTAAATTTACCAAAGCCCGCTGGCAAAACTTCACAGGAGTGACGTTTTAATCTCAGACTGTGCAAGTATCGTGCGTATTGGAACGAGAAAACACGTCAAACGAATAACTTTTTTTTCCCTAAAAATCAAATCTTTGTTTTAAATTATATCTAATGACAAACTATGAACAACAAAAATACTCATTACATTTTTATATATTCAGTTTTTAGTTTTTGTAATGATACACTAATAATGTGTTAATTATTATTGAAACAAAATTCAAACTCTGGGACAAGGATGCTTATTTGATCTTAACCCTCATCGAAACCCCTTACAAGGATTCGCGAAGGTCACACGGGCGTAAAATTAACGCTTGACGCAGTTTATAGGACGTTGACGCCTCAACAACCATAGACTGCAATGAAAAGGCTTCCCGTTGCAATTATCTGGCGATTATCATCGCGCATCCAAAACAAGCGTTTACATAAGTTTTGTGATCGGAGGTGAGCATAAAATTCTTATTTTTTGGCAGTAACCGGAAGCTGAGGTCAAGTTTTATTCTTGGGTTTTCTTCGCTATATTTGTTGAATTGATTTTACTTTCATATTTTTTATAACTAAGTATTACATTCCCAACCACATACATTTTTCATTATGGTCATATACCACGATAACCAAATAATTGACAAAACAAAATCTTGCCCACGTAAATCTCCATTATGGTTGTGACCACAATGGTCCCGGAAGTTCAAATATGCGCGAGACTTGCACAGCCTATTGCTGAATTATGACGACATACCGTATCTTTCGACAATCTGGTCCCTATTTGTATAAAAATATAGGGCCGCATCCGAATTGGGGGCTAGCTACGGCTACGACTGTTGCTAAGGGTGTTGCTAAGGACGGCTGTCCCAAGAGAGCGTTGTCATTAGCATATTTCGTCACTTGGGGGAAAATGTGGTCCAGCAACCACGTGACCGAAGAAAACTGGTCCCTCCATAGCTCCATGCTCCATGTCACAACTCTCTCAATATACAGCTCTGACTATTAATCATAATGCACTGCAACAATGGCCTGATAAGTTTTAAAGAGTGGCTCTAGGTACTCTGGAAATATTTAGCTTTTACATTAATTTTTCAAATAGATGGAGTCCCCAAGAAATGTAAACAAAATATTAAGAGTCCCTTACTTCACGCTAAAACAGGGTACCTCGAAACACTCCCAGCCCCAAATCTGAAAACGTGAGGTCAAACTGAATCCCCGCGACGACGAAGGACTCATGACGTCACCGGCGGCTAGTTATAGTTTGGACCTGCCTATAAGAATGTACTGAGCTAACGCAAATACAACGCTGAACTTCACTATTTGCAATCAATACGGCCGTTAATGTGACTCTTTAAGGACGATCCAACAGGCAAATAATCAGCAAGCCAATTTATAACGGATTTATGATTTTGGGATTTTCGTTTTTTGTGAGGCGAGGCGATTCCGCAGCTCGGCTTGATTTTTTAGTACATCGCTCTACACGTCAAGCATTCAACCCTAACATAATACACAAATGGCAAGAATTCACTCGACAAGTGCCGCGAAACAATGCAGACCGCAAACACAAGCAGTCGCGTGTTTATAGACTAAACGTTTCTGCGCATGCTCGGGAAAACGGTTATTCCCATGACATTGCAATAATCATCGCTGGTGCACACGTTCAAACCGTATACAGCACTGGTCCGCACGCTCATGGTCTGCGGAGCTAGTTCCTTGGAAATTTGAGTTTGTTTATAATAATACAGTATTTATTTATCGCCAAAAACTACCAAACGTGTAGGCTTCATTTTGCAATGACACCATTATAGGATACTCTGGATGGACAGAAAGAGTGATTTACTGTATGATGTAATTTTGTTGTTTTCTTGATTTTTTTTGGTTTTCCAAGCAAAGAGACAATTATGTGTGCGTTTATAATGCTAACCGATAGTTTTTAGCCGCCAATGACGTCGAGGGGGTCAATGTATATCATTATCATAAATAAACAGTTTTTGACTTTCGGCTGAAAAAGCCGCGCGGAGAGGTGCATTTTTTACTTGAATTCTTTGTTACTGAATGCAAATTTTAAGTGTAAAATGGTTATTAACCGGTATCTACGATGTCTATTCGGCCATAAAAAGATAATAACAAAAATATTAAGAGCGTCCTAGAGCCGCTCTTTAAGATTTAAAGTATGGATTATTGATTTATTTAGGTTCTGATTCGAATCAGAATCCGATTTGGAATCTGATTCCACATTGCCATCTTAAACATTTTTAACCCAAAGATTATTTCAAAATTGATTAATCAACTTCAATTTGCAATAAGAAGGCAAACTATGTTGGTTGTGCTAGATTTGAAAACTAATATTGAGGTTTAAAACTTGTGTATTTTTTTTAAAACCAAAACTATAATTTGTTACCCCAAAAAACTAGGTGTTAATCACGAAATGCAAGCCAACTTTAGAGTTTTATTAAACAGCCAGCCCAAACTTTGGTAGAAATAATTAGCTTTTTGTTTAAAATGAAAAAGGGGTGAAGGTGTTTTTGTTGATTTTTTCACAAAAAGCTCTTGTTTGCACCCAATACATTATTTTAATTCATGGGGTTTTCTATGAGGCCAGTGTGCATTTGTTTAACAAAGAAATAGCAACATTCACTAAATTGGACTAAATTCTTCGAAATAATGCTCAAGTGTGTGTTTGCTTTTTAAAAAAATTAGGGAAAAAACACAAGAAATAACACAATATGCAAATTAGTTTTAAAATAACAATATTGTGCATTAAAAGAAATTTTAAAAACTTACGTAGTACTTATAAAGTCATAACAAAGACTTTGTGAAAATTTCAGACGTATAGGTCAGTGGGAACATACTCGTTGCTAGGAACTTTCATAAGAACTTGGTATTAAAATACTTTGAAACACACTGTAAAGTTTACAAGGCTGTTTCTTCATAACCTATTTTGACCAAAATGGCAATAATTTATATGCAAATTATGGTATGACTTTGGATTGCAAAATGCTACAGACTTCTAACATATACCAAATTAAAGCTGAGAAAAAGACCTTTCTATCTATGTATCT
Source organism: Plazaster borealis (assembly GCA_021014325.1). NCBI lineage: Eukaryota > Metazoa > Echinodermata > Asteroidea > Forcipulatida > Labidiasteridae > Plazaster > Plazaster borealis. The sequence goes on along the minus strand of CM037459.1, from coordinate 11,359,541 downwards.
AACTCCAAAATTATATTTTGCACCATAAGGGCAATTATTGCAGAGCGGGTCACTTATAGTATTGCATCAACTAGAGTAATTAAACATTCTCAATAATTGCGTTTTTTTATTCGCTGCAAAAGGTGTAAAAGTTCCAGGTTAAAGGAGTCACTGCTGAGTACGACGTGATACCTATGTAGTTGACAGTAACCCTCCTGGTCCCATCATACCACTCCAAGAAGGGGGTAACCTCGCCCCCTTTGCCAATCTTTATGGTTCCATGGTCGTAGGTCAACCAGAACCGACGGTATTCCAACTCGGACATGAGGTCTGGGGTTGATTGCTCAGCGTAGTTTGGCGAGCAGTGTTTATTGCATCGGATAGCAGACATGGTGTTGCCCCAGCCGCCGATTACTGTGCGAAAAAGAGGCAAAAAGCCAGAGTAAATAACAATGCTGTACTCTTCTTAAAGGCACTGAACACCTTTGGAAATTGTCAAAGACCAGTGTTCTCACTTGGTGTATAGCAACATATGCATAAAATAACAAGCCTGTGAAAACTTGGGCTCAATTGGTCATCGAAGTTGCAAGAAAATGATGAAAGAAAAAACACCCTTGTTGTACAAATTTCTGTGCTTTCAGATAGGAATAAAAACTTCTTGCAAGAATAACGGTGTCATGGTCTCGTCTCTGCAACCGATGACAACTTCTAGGAATTGTGTTTTTCAGTTATGTTGGCTTTTTTTAACGCCAGGATGTTTTACGATGTTCCTTTTTATGAAACGTGCAGTTCGTGAGCCCGAACACCTGACGTCAGACTTCGAAATGCTGATAACGTGTGGCCTTTAGAACCATATCTGGTCAAGTTATAAATTTACCATACTGTTTTATAGGTTAATTATTTGAATTCATCTTACCTACGTCATAGTATGAAGTCTCATCCATAACTTCAGAGAGAGACAAGATGGCGTTATTAGAACCTTTCACGGAGAAATCAAGTCTGAATATGTCGCTTGACTGGAGCCGTGGATATATGAAATTATAGACGTAACTACCAGAAGCTGCATCTACTTTACACTCTGTAAAGGACATAATGTTTATGGGATCATTGAAATACCTCGCCCCAAAAACATTAACCATTACTGTATTATTAACAAATCGAAATTTTCAAGCATGTACAAATCTTGCTATTGTTTCGTTCGATCGTAGTTTCAACCCCCAAAAAATCACAAAGTTACTCCGGCCTTCCTTGAAGACAAATATAGTCGAAACGTCGGGTTGTCGAGCAATTGGTTCTTTTCGGACGACAGTGTTTACTCAATAATAACGCTATCTCGCCAGTGGCGTAACTAAGGGGGGCACGGGGGGCACGTGCCCCCCCCCCCCAAATTGATGTCCGTGGCCCCCGCCGGGTGCCCCCCATTTGAAATCTGGACTTCTGTGACTGGAAATTTCCAAAGTAAAATGTTACATTTTATACGCTTTGATGAGATAATGTCGATGTTTTTAAAACTATTTTTTCCATTCACATGCAGAAAATATTTTTTGTTTACACTCACGCCAGATTATCTTATAAAAAAGTAGTAAGTAACATAAAAAAAGGCGATGAAAAAGGGGCTTGTTCAGGCCCGTAACCAGGATTTATTTTTATTTTTATTTTTATTATTATTATTATTATTATTAGTATTATTATTATTATTATTATTATTATTATGGGGGGGGGGGCGAATATGAAAGAAAATGTACATCGGTGCGTTAGCGCCGCCCGTCACGAGCGATGCAGGGGGGAGTGGAAGGAGGATGTGCCCCCCTCAGAAGTTTGAAACTTTGTAAAAAAGAATGCCCAATTCAAGCCATTTGGTGCACCATTGTTTTGCTATGATATTGGTTATTATATCTGAAAAAAAACCTCAATTACAGCTTTGTATCAATATTATTTCTGCATATTTAATGCTCAGACGGCGTATGCCACCCATTGCGTCCTCTATTTACATCTTTGTATATTATTTTATGTTATAAATGTCATAGTTTAACGATAATAAGTCACAGTTACAATGCAGACTTTTCTTTAATTGATTATTTTTTGCAGACTTTTTTATATACATTTTTTTTAATATTATAGTTTGTTTTATTAATTTTTTATTTTTTAGGGGGGCCGTCCGACCCCCCCCCCCCCGATTACGGGCATGGACTTGTTTTAAAGAAAAAGGCAAACGGAAACTTGGCCAAAAGTGCCCCCCTAGAAAAAATGGTGCACCCCCTTGTGCCCCCTGAAATTTTACCCTAGTTACGCCGCTGTATCTCGCCCGTTTAAAACTTAAAATCATTCAGTGTCACATCTTAAGTAACTACAACCACTTACCTCCATGATATTCTTCGTCAAAATACATCCAGCCGCTGGATGGTTGCAGGTCAGATTTATCTGTGGCATACACAGCGGAGTTTAACTCGCAGAGTTTTGCATCTTCGCAGAAGTTGAAGGACTTACAGACGTCTTCTTGCAGACAGAAGACTGCACAAGTGACTTCGGAACGAGCCGTAGCGCTGCGGTAGACTTTACCACGGCGTGCATGATCGCGTATTGGGCCGTGGTAAAAAGTATGTTTGGTTCCTTTTCTTATTACTTATTAGGTCAGTACGGGAGCTGTTTGGGCATGGGATATTGAACTGACCAGAAGCGACTGCAGCGTAGACTAACGAAGAAAGAGCTGTAAGAAGTACAGGGATACCCATGACATCAAAGAGACTTCTGAATTGGTAAGACGATGATGAGCCGTATTAATTGTTGTCTAATTAGAAGATTGTGTAAATTTCAAAATCGTTTTGTAGGTATAAAACCGACGTTTCAACAGATGCGATCCACAACACTGAGATTCTACCCCTGGCGGTACGGTACCGGTACTGTACAATTTGTAGGGGGCCTAATGATTGATTGGACATTCCCACTATAAGAATCGAGAGGCAGTGTTTACAAACGGGGTTGTAATTCTGTTGTTAACAATAATGAACGTTCCCTTACTGTAAAATTAATTTCCAAGGCCACATAAAGCAGTTGGGAATACGATTAGCCTACGTTAATGGGCAATAGTTTATAATTGGATGGGAACTCATAAAGGATTTTTCGAATGGCAGTCAGGCCTTGCTAAAAAAGCACCGAGTACAGTACATCATTGCTTTTATCACTTATCGTTTAATTAATGGCAAAACCAAACATATTTTTGCCTTTACGGTCTCTATAAGAGTGCAATATAGGCCTAAATTTATCTTTTAATTGCTTGCCTGCCCGCGCTGCTAATTACAGGGTTCGAACTGCTCTCTCGTCTATACGGCCATGAAAGTTATATTGACCAATATTTTCACGAAGCACAGCTCACTTTAAAAAAAGCCAGATGTATGGTGGCCCTGATGGGACACCACATCACCTTTCTTCGAATATTATTTTCGATGTGGCAAATATTGTTTACAAAGATATTTGCAATTATGTATGATGTGCCTTCGTGGCCACCGTACAGAAGTGAACACTGATATAAGTTCAAGTTACTATGGGTTTTAAACTTACCGCAGTTTCATAACGCTTAACACGTACAAAATAGAAAAATCTTGCTTAACACAAAGAGTTTACCAAGCAGAAACATTTGCCAAGCAATTCAACCCTTGGCTGCCATGTGATATTTTTGACGAAAACCCCCCAACAACGAATGAATTAATGAATGAATTAATGAATGAATTAATGAATGAATTAATGAATGAATTAATAAATGAATTAATGACATCTGCCCTCACGGGGATGAGAGCAGCCCTCGCAAGATAGTTGCAAGAGAGCTGTTTCGCTATCATCACCGCGACAGACATTTAACGACTTATCCACAAGTCTACAGCTTTGTCAGATTGGGCCTTGTTGCCTCTTGCATGTTTCAGGCACTCATACATTTCAGCTGAGCTGATTTCCTCGTTTCATTTTCTCAGCTGTGTCATTGAAAGTTGAGAAACACAGTAGTCTTCTAGTCAAGCCTGGAACTTTCCTCTTTTGTTGACAACATGCAATGGCATGCCTGTTGCTTATGGTATTGAATGCTGGGTAGTATACCTTTTCTCTAACACGTTATTAGTGTGTCAGAATGTTAAGAATGTTTCTAAGGAAAATTGATAATTGTATTGAGGTTAGCAAGTTTTCAATTAATCTTTTAGATTAAGAGATTTGTAAGTTCTGTCATTGCGTTATGCCAGTAGGCCTACTATAGGACAGTTATAGAGACAACAATTTTGTTGTTGTTGCAATTTCGCTGTTGCAGGCTCATGATGTGAATGTTAAAACATTTCTTTGAGTGAACAATCCTATAGAAACCAGTTCATATTGAGTACATAAACATTAAATAACGATAGGATGTATTGTTTAAAGACAAAATTACAAGCACACATTTTGTTTGTGTATTTGTAACATGTTTGTAACGAAACATGTCTTACATAATGTCATATCGAAAAAGTAAAGAGATGAAAAACGAAACCAACCCCCCCCCCCAAAAAAAAAACCAACAAAAAAACAAAAAAACAAAAAACAAAAAACCCAAACATCCATTTAACATTTTTCATGTGTCAATATTGTTCACCGTTTATTTTTTGTTTGTATTTCAAACTTGTGTCTACAGTATAGGCCCGCAAATATATTAATATCCAAACAGTGGGGAGAAATTTACATTCTGTATCTATCCATGGCACGGACACACTGACTGGGCGTGGCTTTATTGATATGTCCATTATTATTATTCATTATGCAGATTAACCTCATTACATTACAATAAAAGGGAATGTGTTAAGTATGCTTCGCACAAAAATACACATCAAACACTACTGTCTTTTTAACTTCAAGCTTTAAACAGCCCGTTTATTCACAAAATGGCCAATATTGTACATTATTTTTAAAATGTGTTTACAGTAAATCTACCTCGGGTAACACACTCTATGAAGTGGAATCGTCCATTAATGCACTTTTCAATTGGCATTAAGATGCTATAATTTTCACCCATCATTTACAAATTGATTAAACCGAAATTAGTTTAATCTCAACCCTGCTGCTCGATCATTACTTAGAACTAAAATCACACTTTTGCTGATTATAAAGGAACATTTCTTACAATGTGATTGTTTAAGAAACTTAGTATAAAATAAAACAAATACAACTTTTTATTTAAAGAATTGTACAAACATTTACATATTATTCAGACTTCATTCAAATCCATTTTATTTTCAAACATGAAAAAAATGAATGTAAAAACAGAAAGTCTTAAATATGTTTTACAAGAAATTATTGCAATATAATATTAAATAACTATTTTCAAATACTCCAAACAAAAGTACATTGGGAATAATTCCAAATTGCTTTTACTTACAATAAATCTTTTATCTATATACATTTGGAATAATTAAAAACTTTCAAAATAAAACAAATCTTAATCAAAACAAAAGTGAAAAGAATTCCGCATTTCTTATCTCTTGAAATTAAAGGTCGACTACAAAAATATTTCCCATTCGAGGTTGCAGGGAAAAGGATGTTTTAGGATAAAAATAAATAATGAAATCTTCTTAGGAAACATTATTTAAAAATCAGTAACCTAAAATCGGTGGTTAAAGGGTCTGTATATATACGTTTGATAAAGATTCTGAAAATCATAATGGCAATACAAACTTACTTGGTAAGAAGTACATAAGCAGCTTAGGATAGTATAATGCATTTTGAGAAACATTTCACTTCGAAGTACTGCGATTACGGAAAAAGATATCTCTTTTTATCCCCCCAAAATGAAATCTGAGAAGCGTTATTGCAGTAACGTTTCTCAGTTTTAGTGTTTTCCAGTTGCAGATTATTCTTCCTGCGTGGACAAACCGCTCCAGATTTTCGGAAATATCGCAAAAACGCTACCACCTTTTGAAATGAAATTTTCACAATCCCTTTAAAGGTATATTTGGAAGTCAAACAATCGGGGAATAAAATATACAAACGCTCATGTAAATCGAGAGCTGAAAAATGTTAATTCTGTCTTTGTGAGGTTACACACAAAAAATCCTGCAAACGTCTGACGTGTGGACTTTAGTAAACAGTTAGCAATAATGTAGGGAAAAAGAACAGCATTTCCTCATTCAAGTGTGTAGTTTCTATAATTGATTACCATCACAATTATATGTTGAAATAAAATGAGCACATAAGGCCACATAATAAATAAAACATTGTTGATCGTCCTTTTTTGATGGGAAGTGAGGGAGGGATTTTTTTTTTTTTTTTTTAACATGGCAAAATATTAAATAAAGAATAAAGATATCATCATAATCACTATAAAACAAAGGGTTTGTGTGATTTTGATGTTTTTAAATGTTTTGTTAAACCCTTTCAACTCCCAGATGACATTTCTGTAAACATTTTCCAAAAACTAAAACGCAGCCCAAGTAAATATTTGAAAAATTGTTCTCGTTTTGCCAACATGAATAACCTTTCTTCAATCATCTATTTCCGACCTATGGATTTTGAAAAAAATATCAGCTGAAAAATCTGGGAGCCAAATTTGACTGAAAAGATCATTAAAAATAACTTTTTTTATGATTAAAAAAACAAAACAAATGGGGGTCGGGGAGTTTTGTAGGGTCGGGCGGGGACGATCAACAATTGTTTTATTTTATGTGGCCTAATGTTCTTTTCTTTTGCGGAAGTGTATGTAGTAACATACAGTGGCCAGAAGCTACACTCTTAAAACTCCCGGGTCAATCCCGGGTCAGAATTGACCCGGATGCCGGGTCCCAGGGGGCCCAGAAAGTGGTTAAAAGTGAGATTTTAACTCGGATTCTGCGTCACTTTTAAACATTTCTGCGTCATTTTGACAAAGATTCCGGGTCATACTGATCCAGATAATGGTCAGGCCCCACGGGACCTGGTTTTCTGCCCAGGACAATTTTAGAGTGGACTTTCTGTTCACGATATTTAAACCAATTGATTGTTTAGCTCGCACTGCTTTTAGTTCTACAGTGAATTAAAGAGCAACGAATGTGATCATGGAAGTGTTTATTTAACACTTTACACCACAAAATTGACCTTTTTTCACCTCAATAATGTTGAAGGTTGTTGTTTTTTTTTTCACTTTTGGCTGAGTCTATACTTACATTTTATTATACACTTACACTGAACAGGTGTTTCCCTACACTGCAAACAAACCGGGGTGTTAAAATTAACACCACGAGTGTTATCACATATAGATACTGAAGAGAGAATCCAAATTAAAATAACACCATTGTAATTGTTTTGGAAGAAAGTTGTATTATTTGAACACCCTATGGTGTAAATTTTAATTATTTTTGGATTCTATAATGTGACAACACCCATGGTGTAAATTTTAACACTCCAGTTTTTGCAGTGTACACATTATAATATCTAATGTGAAGAAGTGGTTTTTTTAAATAAATCTTTTCTTGTTTACAGAGCTACAAAATGTGGATAGTGTACTGTTTAATAACATTATCAGTCAAATACTTGACACAAAATGGAAGCCCACTTAGAAAAATACTTGTAATGTCAGTCGCTTATAAAAAATACCTTTAGTATCAGTCTATTGTTTTGTTTTAAATAACGGTTTATTTTTGCAATATTATTACTTCATTTTTAAAACAAAATCATTTCGTTTTGCATAGATACCGTTTCTTGTGAGTGTGTGTGCAGTCTAACCCATGTACATGCATACGCACAATAGACACAGTGCGTAACTTGCCTATGAAGGGCTAACTTTTTAAGATCTATATATTTTTCGTACGGATGCTGACCCCAAATGGGGACAAACCTGATTATAAGGTCAACAGCCATATTGGCTGAGTTCTGAATGCTGCTAAAGTCTATGTAAAGAGCACCGCCGCCAAGTTTGTTTTATTATTGAAATTGGCTATTTTCGATTTGAAAAGATATTTATAGGGTATATTATGGATCCTTTGGATTGTCAAGGAAATAGTTTATTAAGGTGTATCCATAATTTTGTTCTCATTAAAAATCAGTGCTATAAAGCCCCCTCCTTAAAGGAAAACAAAGTGCCCCGCTTGCCACCCCCCCCCCCCCAAAAGGTCTGGTTTTGACACTGTGTTATTTTATACAGGGAATTGCGACACCGATGAATATACTATATTTCTATAGCATGACATCTCGATCTTGTCGAGTTGACATTTCTTTGTCTCTGATGTCTTCTGTGGCATCAATCGTTGGTACATCATCACCGTCATCACCATCAACATGATACGCCATGTTGTCCGATTTATACGACTGCTCCGGAATTGTTGGGGTTGCACTCCTATCAACGCCATAGGCGCTGGGTAACGTAAGGGTCTGGCCAAATGTCTGGCTGGTCATGCTGCTGTCCAGATCTGGATTGATTGAGTTTCGCCTTGAGCCTTCAACGCTCTGCTGATTCCGGTAGGCAGTGGACGCCTTGCGCATCTCAACCATGAGTCTGTATCTCCTGAAAGATCTTTGTATCTTCTTGGCAGCAGTGCCCCTCTTTTTAATCTGAAGGGTGGTTGTAGTAGGTTCAGTTGCTGTCCTATCTGGAAATGATTCCTTAAATTTGATGGACATTTGTGTCTGTAACTCTTTGAATTCCTCACTCTCTTCGACATCACCGAGAACTCTTTTAGTAAGCGCAAAGAGCACGTCCAGACAATGAAGTTTAATGTCATCATAGATTGGCAATTCTAGCCCGGCTATTTTGATATTGTTGGGCTTCTCGAGGCGCAGGGGGTGCTCCAATGCATCACAGAATGTGGATAGCTGGTCATACATTATGAACTGTGTAGCATTTGGGTCAAATCGCTGCCACACTTGATAGAACATCCCAAAGTCATCCTCGGTTATTCCCACTTCTTCCTGCGCATGGGCCTGACTGAAATTCTCTAGAATAACAGCCACGTACACATTGACTATCACCAAGAAGTTCATCACCAGGAATATGAAGCAAAACAAAGCGGCGACTATGTAGTTACCACAGTCGCCGTTGGGGAGGTCCATATAGGTGGGATCACACTCCGGTGGGGCCGTCATCAACGGATCCAGGACATCGTTCCATCCGGCCGAAGTCGCAAACCGGAACAGCAGCATCATGCTGTTCAGCCACGTTTCGAAATTAACCGTATCGTCCAGGGCGCCTTGTTTTTTCACGTAGCCAAACTGCGACATTCCGATGATGGAGAAGATGAAGATTATCATGAAGAGCAGGGCGCCGATGTTGAGCAGGGCGGGCATTGAGACGGCGAGGGCAAACAGGAGTTTCCGGATCCCCTTGGCAGACTTGATGAGTCGAAGAACTCGACCGATCCGGATTAGCCTGAAGACTCGGAGTATTGTAGGGTTGATGAATGATGATGACAACACATCATCGAGTAAAATTCCTGTGCCAAGGAAAATATAATGAAAACGTAATGAATAATGTATCTGAACAAATATTGTTCGCATTACCTCAAAATGTTAAAAAGTCACCAACAAAAGTATACACGTACAAGAGCAGCCATTAAAGTTATAGACCTACAGCAAATACAGTTGATAACTTAGACAACAGACTGCATTAACATTTACAAATTTATCTCTAACATCTATAATATATATATTGCCATCATTACTTTCCACATTATTTTCAAAAACATTCCCAAGAAACAGTTCAGATGAAAAGAGTATCAAGATCAAACATTTATTTATTGCAACATCTTTATACAGGATAAAAAGATCAGAAAAGCTGTTTTACATCAAAGTCCTGTTTTACATAGATGGTCAACATAAACAAAAGACTAGAATAAAGATGAATAAAAAGTACAACTACTTAAAGTACAGTTTGTTATATAAACATTCAACAATTTCAATGGAGGAGGAACTTTGAATTGAAGAAGGAATATTATTCCAAACTTTAGCACCAGCAAACTTGAAAGATTGTTTTAAAAAAAAGTGGACGTTCTGTTTATGGACAGCAACATTAAGAGAGTCTGCATTTCTTGTATTAATACCATGCCTATCGAAGTACATTTCTTTGTCATTACAACGTCGACTTGGAGCAAGACCGTGAACACATTTATAAAATAAATTTCTAGGGTTTGCCAAGATAATTGATAATAATGTCTTCACAACGAAAGTTTATATGATCAAAATTGTTGGAGACAACCCGTGCACTCCTCTTTTCTGCAGTCTGACAAGTGCCCTTCACATTAACTGTGGACTCTTGTAAAGAAACAGCGCAATTTGCTGAATTCTCTAATGTTGGTTGTATGGTATGGGGGTGATTATTGAAAACTAGACGAAGGAAATGAGGGACCAAAGCACACTTTTTGAAACATAGAAACTTATGTCACAACTTGTTCTTCTCAGAACCATTATTTCTCCCAGAAGAGTTTTTGTGTTGCATGGTTCTCTTCAGTACTCTTTATTTACTCATTAAAGGCAAAGTATACCTTTGGTTTTCGGAACAGTTTGATTGTATAAATATATACAATAAAACTAAACTGTGGAAATTTCATTTCAAAAGGTGGTAGCGTTTTTGAGATATCGCCGAAAATCTGGAGCGGTTATGTCCATGCAGGAAGAATAACCCGTAATTGAAATACACAATCTGGGAAGCTTTCATATATGAAACGTTTCTCAGATTGAAATTGTTTTGAATTTCTTTCTCTAAAACCACATTCCTTAGAAGGGAATCGTTTCTCAAAATGTTATACATTATCAGTGGCTGCAGTGCTTCTTACCAAGTAAGTTTTCATGGTCATTAATTTTGGGGGTAATTACCAAAGGTAATTTAACAGTAAAGTACACCACACTTACCAAGTAATGACATCGTGACTACGATGAAATCAAAGACATTCCAAGGTATCCTGAAGTAATGAAGACGGTATCCTATCCATTTCAGGATCATCTCGAAGGTGAAGATTACAGTGAAGATAATGTTAAAAACCTGCAGTACATTAGTAACCTCTTCAGACTGTTTGTAGTGCTCCACCGTCATGGCGATCATGTTAGCAAAGATGATTGAGACAATAACTATCTCAAACTTGGTGCTGGTGGTCAGTTTGAAGAAGAACTCTTGAATTTTGTTCTGAAAATGGCAGTGTATTGATCACAATTTATTTCGTGTTCATTCATTGATGTATTTGATTCGGGGGGCAAAGATGTTATAGTAAACGTCCCTATCAAATATGATATAACTAAACCGGAACAGCAACGCAAGCAATGATGGATTATCAATGACTTTGTGGTGTTTTTGTTAGTTTAGTGCGAATAAACCGTTTCAAAATTCTAAGTGAGGATGATCGTTTAAAATTTTCATTTAACAATTCTGTGGGATAAAAGGACGATGTACTCATCAAGAAGCGAACTGTTTTTAACATAAGTCAACTTTTAACAGGTACTGGGTTTTTTTCCACTAAAGTAGCCCACATGATGCAAATGTCTCTAAATGGTCAGCCAGGCTCAAAGTACATTAATTGCTTTCTGTTGCTGGTGCAAGTAGTAAATCTTGGGAACATATCATAACGAACATCATGTTATTAGTGTTAAGAAAACATATGAATGTTACTGAAAAACAGCAAATGCAAACGCATATTAATTTTGTCTTATACTCATTACTTACCCCAGCCTGCGATTCCGGATAAAAGTAAGTATTTGAGAGATGGGAAATATAGTATTAGCACACAGTTACCAAAACAAAATAATCAGTGACACTACCAAGGTGTATACTAAATTACTTCTGTCTGTCCGTGAGAAAGTACTGTATTTTTCAAATTAATGTGGCAAAGATTTGTCTTTATACCTTATTATAAATTGCTGGTAATAAAACCAAGGATGCCTCACAAGTGAACTTAATCACTGTAGCTTGCAAGCCTGAGAAAACCTGTAAACAATTGTGCTCTTGATATTTGAACCAAAAAACACCAGGGAATTAGCCCCTACTCTTCCACAAAAAGTGATCTGGGTTCTATTACGTGAACTACAAATCCTACGGGACCTCAGCTTTCCGAGGCACAAAGCAATGATGGTCTTGCTCAAAGAGACAAGTGTCAAGACCGGGACACGAACCCACACTCTGATCAGAAACACCAGAGCTTCAGTCCGGTAATCTTAACTGCTCTGCCACGACGCGCCACTAAAAGTCTTATAATAGTTAATACAATAATTACTTTATTGAGTATATGAATGTCTTGAAAAACATTTAACTGTTATCTATGTAAAAAAAAAAAAGTGGGATAAAAAATGTTCGACAAGAACAGCTAATTTGGATTAAAATAGACTAAATCCTAATGCAAGTAGATCATACGTTCCATCCAAAATAATTCAATCTATAAAGGGGAGGAAGACAAGAATAGTATCAAAATACATGTGGATTTTTTTATGAGGTAAGTTGTGTTTTTATTTATTGTCTTACCGTTGGTTGTTTAATCTGCTTTGTAGGCTTCTGGACACCAAGACGTCGCATAGTTTGATAGTAATTCTTCTGATTGCTTGTAAGAAACATTCCGAAGGAACTGTCACCTTCGTACTGTCACATTACGAAAAAAGAAAGAAAAAAAATTAACCTTTTGTAATCCTTCAAAGGCCTATAGTTGATTTTCACATAATGCAAGTGGTTAAAGGTAATGTACACGTTTGGTAATGACTCAAAACAAATATTAGCATAAGTAAGATTTGAAACTTTGCATGGTGGGAATACGATATGGAAAGGATTGCGGTGACACCATGTACATGTAATAATCTCTCTATATGAGTTGGGGGTGCGTTCTGAAAATTAGCATAAAAAATTTCTTGGTAACAAGCAACGGAGAGCTGTTGATAGTATAAAACATTGTGGGAAACGACTCCCTCTGAAGTAACGTAGTTTTTTGAGAAAGAGGTAATTTCTCACTAAAATAATAACAACTTCTTGCAAGAAGTTTTTATTCCTACCTGAAAGCATACAAATTTGTACAACAAGGGTGTTTTTTCTTTCATCATTTTCTTGCAACTTCGATGACCAATTGAGCCCAAATTTTCACAGGCTTGTTATTTTATGCATATTTTGGGATGCACCAAGTGAGAACACTGGTCTTTGACAATTTCCAAACGTGTTCAGTGCCTTTAAAACATCTGTCACTTCTTATAGAAATTACTTTTTGTATACCTTTCTCTTTAGCTCGTTGAAGTTATCAATGATGACACCGATGAATAGGTTAAGTGTGAAGAACGCACCGAAGATGATGAAAACAATGTAGAAGACGTATGCAAGTGGTGATGATTCGTAAGAAGGTTGCATATCTGGACCTCTGCTGTCTACACTGTCCTGAATCACCTCCAACCAACCTTCAAATGTTGCCTTCAAAGAAGAAAGAAGAAAAATCATGAGAAAATGGTGACTTGGAATTGTTTACATTTATGCTGCAACCGTTTTTTTGATAAATTGGCATGGGATGTTTCGACTAGAGGCAGATTAATTGTTTTGGTCTGCCTGAGGAGGGTGGGGGGGGGGGTGTGCATCCTCCTTCAGAAGATTGGCGTAGAGCCATTGATCAGATACAATCAACTCCTACACCAACCTCGTCCCCATGGTTTACTTTATTTCCAACCATGTTTACAATAGTAAACCCTGGGAGGGAAACTCCTTACTTGGACCCTGATTGGACAACGACTGGTGTACAAAAGTCTAGCGTAAATATGTTAAGTTGTATTCATTCACAGCCAGACTATTCTAATTTGCATATGTATCCAACAATTTTGGATATGCAAATGATCCAATACCAGGGTGAGAGAGCGGTCAACCTCGTACTGCTCGACACACCTTGGGGACGAGGTTGCTCCTACACTTTATTCCCGTCTCCACATAGATGTCTATGGGGGGAGAAGTGAACTCAGTGAGGACACCATCGAAAGGCTGGAGAACACCATTGACACAAAATGTGACACCACAATTCGCAGTGAAAATTTAACGCTGGTAAAAACTATAGTTCAAATAATGCTCCTGTTTTCTTCAATAGTTTAGATTCAATTATCTTGTTTGCTGTCAGGATTTTGTCTTTTCAGTGGCATGAGCTGTTCATATAAAGAGGCCACTACTTAAAGGCACTGAACACGTTTAGTAATTGTCAAAGACCAGTGTTCTCACTTGGTGTATCCCAACATATGCATAAAATAACAAGCCTGTGGAAATTTGGGCTCAATTGGTCATCGAAGTTGCAAGAAAATGATGAAAGAAAAAACACCCTTGTTGTACAAATTGTGTGCTTTCAGATAAGAATAAAAACTTCTTGCAAGAAGTTTTTATTATTTTAGTGAGAAAGTACCTCTTTCTCAAAAACTACGTTACTTCAGAGGGAGTCGTTTCCTACAATGTTTTATACTATCAACAGCTCTCTGTTGCTTGTTACCAAGTAAGTTTTTATGCTAATATTTGTTTTGAGTCATTACCAAACGTGTACGATACCTTTAAGTGGTCAATTTTATCTATTTTATTCTATTTAAAGTCAAATTGCATCAGCCCTCGAGCTGTTTTAACAAATTTATTTTTCAATTTAATTCAATTTAAAAAACTTCACAAATCACATAAAGTACAACGGTTCTTGGCAATGTTTAAAAAGAAATAGCGTATACTGAACAGTTGTAACTAAACATGAATACAGTTTTATTTTTTTATATATCTATTTATGTTATAGTAGGGGGTGGGGTTATTCTATTTTCTTATTAGCTTCTTACCACTTGAAAGAGGGCCAAGTAGCCGTTTAAGATATTGTCAAAGTTGACCTTTGCTGGCTTCCACGTGTAGTTGAGATTGATACAATCCGAGAGGTTGTTGACGATTGTAATGGGTAGGAGCTCGTCGTTCTCGTCCAGGCATTTAGAGAAAGATCCTTTGAAGAATTGCACGCCCATGATACTGAAGATGAGCCAAAAGACAACACACACCACTACCACATTGAAGATAGCTGGTATTGCATGAGCAACAGCATTCACCACAATCTACAGCAAATGAAGAAATAAAAGGAGTTGTACAAATGTATATGACACATTGTTTTTTTGAAAAAGTATTACACTAAAGGGATTGTATACGCTTGGTAATTGGAACCCACTGTTTGTTTCAATCCTATATAGTTGTAGATATATACCATAAAACTAACCTGTGAAAATTTCATTTCAAAAGGTGGTAGCACTTTTGAGATATTGCCAACAATCTGGAGTGGTTATGTCCAGGCAGGAAGAATAATCTGTCTCAGATTCAAATTTTGGGGGATAAAACTGAGATCTTTTTCCATAACCGCAGTACTTTGAAGTGAAATGTTTCTCAAAATGCAATATACTATCCTAAAGCTGCTGTACTTCTTACCAAGTAACTTGTTATTGCCATTAATTTTCAGAGTCATTACAAAACGTATATAGACTCTTTAAAGATATTAAACAGGATTGTTTAATTTTAGTGTGATTATGAAGTTCATGCTAGAACCATTTTTTCTGTGAAATATTCAACCTGCACTTCGCATGATTTCGGTTGTTATGACCAAAGTTAAAAAAAATATGTTTACATGCCGAAATGTACATGGTTTTTGAATATTTTTTCCTGACTTCTCTTTTACCTTCATGCCCTGCCAACGGGAGATAGCTCGTAGAGGGCGTAGTGCCCGGAGTGTACGGAGGACCTTGAATGCAGAAACACCAGACAGACCTAAGGAATCCCCAACTAGACTCGCAACAGCGACCTGTGATTGAAATAATTCAAATGAAATAATTTCAGAGGATGCTTATCACCACCATCTTCATAAAAAGTGGGCTCTTGGATAAAAATTACACAATTTTGTTCACAGTCATTAAGTATGACACCACCTTTGAGAAAAGGAAGAAAAGGTTTGTCAACCTTTATTACTATTTTGCAATACCTGTGAGCTTTAATACTTACAATCACAACAATGAAATCCAACCAACACCAGAAGCTGGAGAAATACTTGACGAATCCCATTCCTAGCCATTTCATCAGCATCTCAAGCACAAAGATTACACAAAAAACGAGGTTGCAAATTGCCAAGATTTCTTGCAGCACTAGATTGCCTGGAAGATTGATGTCTTCAAATGTCTGTTGAAAAAACCCCGATTATTTTGAAAACAATCATAATATTCAAGTCGTCACAATCAGAGTCACAATATAATGGAAAGCTAAATAGTTAATACCATTTGAATTTAGGCCTACTAAATTACTTATTTAAATAATTCATTTAAAATTTATGTCCAAACTCATCAAAAAATAAACAGCAGAATACAGAGTTCATCATCAATTGTAAAAAACCCGATTACCAGAATTATTTTATTACTATTGACTGAACAAAATATTAGGTAACATAAAACATTAAGATGAGTGTCTGATGAGTGAACGTACCAGTGTGATGCTACTTGCACATATAGCTAACAGAATGAAGCCTTCAAAGATTCGATTCTCGATGATCGTGCACATCGTCTCTCGGAGCTTCCTCCAACAGAAGAATGTTCGGGAGTTGTCCGGATCCCGACAGAAAGTGCAGGCGCACTTACGGCTGCAGTACAGGTCACACTTCTTAGGAAAGCAATCATGCACAGGGTCCTCAAAGATACCCGCTTCGACGAGCGCATCTCCTTGTGCTGCGCTTTTGACCCGGACTTCCACCACTTGGTCTTGAACCATCTTGCTTGCCTCCTGCTCGCCCGTTTCTGAGTCGGTGTTTCGGACGAGTCCCACACTGGGGATGTCTCCCATGTTGTCCACTTGAAGGTTAGCGATTGAGGAGTAAATTGTGTGGGACATGGGCCGCTGTCGGATTGAAAGATATCCATAATGTGTTGTTATAGTTGTTTTATCAAGAAATATTTCTTTGTTAAGGCAAATGTTTCAAGGAAATGATCCCCCAAAAGGGGAGTTAGCAAATATAGTTGCTGTTATAATACTATAATAGATTCTTTTTGTAAATAATTTCATTTGACAAACATAAGGTCTATATAGAGATAATAATGTATAGATGATTATGTCTAGATGAAGTCTTCGTAATTTATTAGTACTGAAATTATCAAAACATTAATAACACGTTGTCTGAGCAGTGGATTTAATTAAATCATTTGAAATGCACAGGCCGTCAACTAAATAGACCCCTTGCATTGGCCGCCATCGTTGATGAAAAGTGCACGCGTGAAAAGCTATCATTGGCCGAGAGTTGTGCGCAGCGCGTGCACGTTTCCATTGTTTGTCATCAAAGATGATGGTCAATGACTTCATGTGCAATCCATCTATAGAAAGGGCATTTCAACAAAACTGTTGTTCTGTCTTTTGGGTAAATAAGTTTTTTTGGGTGCAAGTTGAGATATCACCGGAGCAATTGCTGAACATCCAGACAAGGACCCTTGCTACTTGGGCAGCTAAAGTGATCTGAGCGTGACCCTCAACACAGTTATGTGTAGCTGTGGCTACTGTAAAAAATATCAAAGCATATGAAGAGAGTTGTATAAAATAATACATGTCTAACCTTAATGCTTCTTGCGCTGCCATTCCTGCTTGGCCCGTTACTGTACAGTCCATTTGGCATCAGGGCGTTGCCCAATATAGGGACTGGTGAATGAGCGCGTGAAGCTGGTTGCATCATTCCATTCAGCATGACACCGTTGCCTATGGACACTCTGTGGATAGAGCCATTGTAGATGGAGCCATCATGCAGTGAACCGTTTGGGTGATGGATGATTGATACCAACGAGTTCCTGTGACGGACGGGTGTCAGTTCCAAACCGTTACCTGTGAATAATGCGATGGCAAAAAACCCGAAAGCCTTTTTAGTTAAAGTAAAGAGGCACTATCTACAATCACTGACCCTACTTGTTGATTTTTCCTGCTTTCATTTTCAGGTAATTTTGCAATCAGTGGTCCTAAGGCCTTGATGGCGTAACAAGACATTCTCATTGGGGTGGAAAGGGGGCACAGACGTAATTTTTGGAGGCTATTTCAAGTATCGCATCATTCATTATGTAAATTTTGTTAAACCTCATTTGGGGGGGGGGTGGGGCAAGAGGAGGGGCAAGGGTTCTGAGATGGGGTGCTACCGCCCTCTGCCCCACCCCCCTTGCAGGGTTACGCCACTGTAAGAGCGTGCTTGGTTGCTTGATCAAAATATTAGTTGGAGATGATCAGACTTTTTTCGTCTGACACAGTGTATGCGCGCAAAGCAAGCTGGTGTGGTCATGCCGTGCGAAGTGCTGGTCTATATCAGCTGCAGTGATGGCAGGCTTGCCAGCGCATACAAGGAGAGGACCAGGATGCCCTCGAGCCAGTTGGGTGAACAACTTGACAAAGTGGAGTGGTCTTTCAGTTTCTGATCTAACGGACACTGGGCTGCGCAGAATTGAAATTCAAAAACTCTCAACATTGCCAATTCGCAGAAGTGGGTGCCTACGGGCCAGACAATGGCTCTTGGCACTATGATGATGGAAGAAAACTCAATGCAAACCAACATGTGTTTTAAGGAACACTTGAATTATTCCAGGCCGACTCAACAATTTAGCACTCACTTTTATAATGTTGCCCGCCATTATCCAAACTGATCTGGGAGATCTTGTCATCTTCATCGACAACCATGAACTTGGTGACACTTGCTTTCTCTGTCTTGTCTGTACCGTTCTCGCCCTTTGCCTCGATCTTAGCAACATCTTTCGACCCCTCAACTCCAACTTTGCTGGGTCTGCGGAGTTTCTTGCAACAGCAGCAGAATATAGCTTTTGCCCAGCGTTTGAGCTTAGCAATGGCCAAACCAATGCGGTTTTCTGCTTCATCGCTCTTCTTCAGTGAATCCGAAGCGAAAGCGTTGATCAGTAATGCCAGGAAGAGATTCAGAATCTGTAACAATTAAGAAAATGCCAAAGCCTCTCTGAACAATGGTTTGTTTGTTTCTGTTTATAAGACCATCAATATCAATGTCCAAAAAAAACCCCAGCAAGAACAATTACTTAAACAAACAAATTATGTATCACATACGCATTTAAACAACATAAACAAGTTGTTTAACAGCTCTCCTCTCCATGAACAGTGGTCCGTTGGCCAAATACTAGTTAAAACACCTCATCAGGAACAGTCAAAATTCTCTTCAACTGTTCCGACTGGCTAGTTCCATGTTGAAAAGCATCCCTATTTTAAAGGAAATATGGACTATTGAAAAAGCCGACGGACTAGTGAAATGACAAGCTAACTGGTCCTGCTGTCTAGTCACTGAAAACGTTAAGGGTAAATCCTGTTGACATAAATGGTGCTCTATATGTGCAAACTTGATCCATTTGTTTTTGTATGTGTCAAATTTGTTTGATATCGCATTTAATTTGTGTCTGCATTCTTGCTGTGATGCATACTTCTGTTTGCGTCGCATTTTTGCCATCGCATTTAATTTGTGTCTGATGTTTTCCTCCCGTCTCCTTTCTTTTTGGCGTCGCATAACTTTATTTTTTTGTGTTGCATTTGTAAATGACAACCTGAGCCTTACCTCCAACGGAAATACAACCTGAATAAATATGGCGAATAAAAGTTAACACCATATGTCAAGTAAAAAATTGTAAAATGTTATTATCAGCTAAATTTAAGAAAAATTTGAGAGCAATCATCGCCCCTTATATTGTATACTGATCTATGCATACAGCCTTCAAAAGTGTGCTCAAATTGCCACATATTTTACAAAGTACTGTTATCATCATGCCATCTTATGTTACATGTTCTTATTGTGAGACCGCAGTAACTATTACCGAGTCGCACTTTACACTCTAAAATCTCCAAGGTCAGAATATTTCCAATCCTGGGTGATTTCTGCGATTTTTAACTCGGATTCTGCGTCAGTTTGACCCATTTCTGGATTGTTTTGTCACAGATTCCGGGTCATACTGACCCAGAAAATGTGTCAGGTCCACAGGACCCGGATCTGGGTCAGTTCTGACCCGGATCTGGGTCAGTTCTGACCTGGATCAGGGTCAGTTCTGACCCAGATCTGGGTCAGTTCTAACCCAGATCTGGGACAGTTCTAACCCAGATCTGGGTCAGTTCTGACCCGGATCTGGGTCAGTTCTGACCCGGATCTGGGTCAGTTCTGACCCGGATCTGGGTCAGTTCTGACCTGGATCAGGGTCAGTTCTGACCCAGATCTGGGTCAGTTCTAACCCAGATCTGGGACAGTTCTAACCCAGATCTGGGTCAGTTCTGACCTGGATCAGTGTCAGTTCTGACCCAGATCTGGGTCAGTTCTAACCCAGATGGGGGACAGTTCTAACCCAGATCTGGGTCAGTTCTGACCCGGATCTGGGTCAGTTCTAACCCAGATCTGGGACAGTTCTAACCCAGATCTGGGTCAGTTCTGACCCGGATCTGGGTCAGTTCTGACCCGGAAGTTTTTAAAGTGTAGTGGATCGGACTATTTTTCAGTGAGTTGATTGGTGAGGAAACAATATTGCAGCGCAGTGAACATTGAAAACAAACATTGATTACAGTACATGTATGTGCAAAATAGTACAAACCACTTGTGCTTACAAAATAACAAGTAGATATGATATAACTTGTTTTTGTCTTTCTTACCATGATGTTGCCCACAATGAAGGAGGAGATGAAGATGATTATGCACACCGCAGCGTCGGAGCAATCCATACAGTCGTACAGCGGCTCGATCCACTCACCGCACAGGATGCGAAAAATCAGCAACAGCGAGTGGTAGATGTCCCGGAAATGCCACCGAGGTATTGTTCCGTCAAAGTTGGCCTCGGTGTAGTTGATACCGAACAACTGCATCCCCATGACGGCGAAGACGTAGATGATAATGACGAGGACCAAACTTACGTTACCGAGGGCGCCGATGGTGCTGCCGATGATGGTGATGAGCATACGCATCGTGGTCCAGGATTGAGCCAGTTTCAGGATTCGCAACTGCGGGGGGAATAAAACAAAAGTTTTAAGACAAACTTTGCGTTAAAAAAGTCGTGAACTTTCCATTTAACTCTGTTTCAAGGAGGAAAATGAAGTGAATGTAATTTTTGGTTGCTTTACTGAAATGAGTGGTTTGTAAGTTTAGAACCTTTTTTGTGTAAACGGGAGGAGTCATAGACAATGTGTTTACTGATGAGCATATTAAACATTGGGCTTTCCCTATAGCTAACTAAGCTTAGGGCTTTATGCGTGATGCGTAATGCGCAATCCTCTAAAATTAAAATACACGCAAAGCGATGCACATAAATTTACGGATGATGCAGTACGCAATACGGATACATGGAAATGTGTGCAATGTTTGGCGTGTATTAATGTTTACACATTGCCCACTACGCATGACTGATACATAGATTTTCGGCCTTAATTAGTTTAAACCAAACTTACCAGTCTAAAAGTTCTCAAAACTGATAAACCCGGAATACTGGAGAGAAACAAATCCATCAAGCTGAAGATGACAATGACGAGATCAAAGACGTTCCATCCGCCCTTGAAAAACTTTGCTTCTAGAGCAATCAACTTAAGGCCACACTCAATGGTGAATATGACGGTGAACACCTGTTAGATATTTCGAATTAATCAATATTAGTACACTCTAAAAAGTCGGATAGTTGGTTATGGATATATATTTGGTTTGCGGTAACACCATGTGTATATCTACCTGCTAGGTAGATTTTGTTCTATGAGAACTTGTCTTGCTTATTATTCTACTGCCGCAGAGTAGAATATTCGGAATTCGGGAGACTTCTCAGTTCTGAAAAGAACTGTCCTTCTTATTAACTACTACCTGGGCAGGAGGTAGGAAATCGGGCGGGACTACTACTTTCGATATGTGGGTCGGGGGACTTCTCGTTAATAACTACACTGCCACGGAGTGGATCTAAATAGGTCTCAACGTTTCGACTACCTTGCTCTAGTCATAGTCAATGCAATGCCTCAAATCCTATATACGTATGGTTATGGATAGTTACAACAGGAGTAAAACAAATTATCAAATTTAATGTATTACCGCTCACTGTTTTCTCTCACTTTTCTCTCGAAATAACTTCACAGGAATTCTTTATCAACACAATCATTCTTTTTTCCTCAAAAGTTCAACAAGGTTTCTTGCAAACCCAAGTCCGCTAGTCACCTATTCTTGATTGGCAACACTAGTTTTTCAGCGTAAATTTATTTGTAAAAGCTAATAAAACAATACCTTGTTGCCTATGTCCAACACATTGTCCATTGTGGCATCAATGTTGTAATGATCCAGCATAAGGAAGACTGTATTCAGAAGGATGCAGAGTGTGATGAATAAATCCATCAGAGGATCCAAGACGAACAAGGCGCAGAAATATTGGCCTTTCTTGAAGGTGCGGTAGAGACCACGGGGACACACGCAGCACATCTTGCAGCAGACACAGCAGCGTTTGTACGGACAACATTGTATTGACTCGTTGCTTCCATCGTCGGTCTCATCGGGGTCTTGAGAAAGAACGAAGACACATTTTTTTTTAGCACTTACACAAATTCAGATACTTTAAAAAATAGTACGGCCATTTTTAAAAACAGAATAGACCATTCTATTGATGATAAACAAACCGCGCTGGTTGGCAGAACATTCAATGGTGTTAACAAGATGTCGTGACCAAATTCAACATTTCTGCAAACTTTCAATTAAAAAAAATGCATTCCATGATTGGTTGCTTTGTTTCAAACAAATTCAACACTTTTTTGAATTGTGTAACATTGTCACAAACTGTGGCTATCTGTTTTTGCTTTGCATTTATGGCTTCCCATAGTTTTCCAACCTTTGTTGGCAAAAACTTGTGCTGTGACGTTGCAATAAAAAGGTCTATAGGCAGGTAAAGCTGAGGAATAATATGGAGTGACATTGGCATAACTTAAAAACGTAAAATGAGATAAATCGAGAGCAGAATTCCAAGGTGGCGATGAGATTATAGTGGAAAACTTAATTGTCATTCATGATGACCTTGACACAATAATGTCATCTAATTGGTAAGCACTCATTACACTGCTTAGCAGAGACTGGTAAAAAGCCAGATGTTCAACTAGTTTACATTACATGTGACTGGTGCCCTTCATAACTTTTGCTGAACATCATTTTTTTTTTGCTGAAGATAGTGTGACCGTCTTAAAATCTCAAGCAAGAAAAAGTTGGAACCTGGTGTGTAGATGTTAATTTTGCATCGGGGATAAAGAAAATAATTTTTTTTTACCCTTACAACAATGTGTATTTAAGCACTGTATACTCAGTACTTTCCGGAGTTCTGTGAAAAAGAAAATCCACAGGCAAATCACTCGGGTGGGATTCGAACCCAGGACCTTTGCATTGCTAGAGCAGATGTCTTACTACTAGACCACCAAGCTATAGCCCGTGGCTAGAGGCAGTTGGTGTATGGGTAAACACAAGGGTAAAAACAAATTATAACCTGGTGTGTATTATCCGTCTACAAAGGAGAAGAACTTACTATTCATGATCACGTTACTTCCATCTTCACTGCCGTTCTGACTCTTAGAATCATCTTTGCTCGCATCAGTAGAATCTTTGGCCGAAACGTCGTCATCATTCTTCTGTTGGTAATTAAAAATAATATAAAGATAAGCTATGTTGCAAACATCTTCATGCAAGCAAACCAGCTACAACCCCCCCAAAAAACACTAAATCAATTGCACTAAATCAAAAAAAAGCAAAAATGGCGTCTGGTATATGTGGCAATGGCTAAGAGCATTGTCAACAAGGCTTATGGTTGCAGTCAATGTTCACATGGCATTGCCAGACTGAAGTGTGTCTATTACAAGTATTGTGTTAACCGTCTGAATCCTGGACCCAATTTCATAGAGCTGCTTAAGCACACAAAAATTACCTATGCACAACAAAATGATGCTTTTACCGGAATAAGGTAACCAGCCAATTGTGCTCCATTTGTGGCTGGTATCCTGCTCATTTCTGCTAATCAGGAAATTGTTAACCACATAATATTTTGTGCTTAAGCAGCTCTATGAAATTGGGCCCTGGTCGGCACAAGGAGTCAGACCGGGGATTTTGCTCACTAAAAAACACCTAACCCAACAAGACATTTAACTCGCCGAACCTTCCTGTGCTCACCAGAATCACTGAACCATCAAACCTTTGAATTGTAAAGCAGTTTTGTCTGTCCACATTCCAAGTGTATGTACAGCTTATAATATTAGAGACATTTCATACGAAGGCGATTGTGCATTATTTACATTCATGTGAAAATGTGACCAGGGACGCCTGCTATTTGGTCAAAAAGCATAAGGAGTTGATAATCTTTTAAGTTACGACTACTTTATGTGCAACATTATCACTCACAAGAATAATAATAATAATAAATCAATCAATCAATTAATAAATACATAATAGCCATCTCTGAGTTGTGCCCAAACACAGTTCCCTATTACGTCATACTTACGTCATCATCAATAGGATCGGCTCTAATTTCATCCTTTTGGTAAGCATTGCAAAAATGAGAATGAGAACAAAGTTTCTGTGTTAAGACGCTTCAGGGGCAGATGATGTTAACGGTGACTTCTTGTTGTGCAATCCATCCCATATGGAATGTCGATTGAATCAGCAATATATTGTTTAATTTCTTTCGTCTGATATTATGTATGGGCTAGTCAATATTTATTTAAGGTAAATATAGGTATATAATGTTGAGGCCTCACAACAACACGAGCGCGTTGCCCCTCCATTTCCCTGCGGGGTTTTTGATTAAGTTTTATTATCAAACCTTGCTGCCATCTCTCTATTTCTTCTTTTACATATGTAAACGATATTTTGAAAGGAGACCATTATTTTGAGCAACTCTTGATTCCAAATTGTTTTATTGGGTCAATTCTCACAAGATTCAAGACATGAGTCACATCTGAATGCACACCTAAAATCTAGGGAGAGATATCAGCAGATGATATTTTTAAATTTTTTTATGAGAGATCGCCTATCACCACAAGGCCGGACAGCCACTTCAAGATGAGGGCTACACTTAAACTGATTTGGGCTGTCGACCCAAATCAACTGCCACCAGGGGCACGAGTTGCCACCTACTCCTGGGGCTGAAACAGGGTTACCCCCTTCACAGTCCGTAAGGATGTAGGCATGGGTATCATCCACCAGCCTGGCTGGTAGAGCAGAATGCAATACCTTCCATATGAGTTTATTGTGAAGGGAATGCATATAAGTGAAGATCGTCTTTGAAAAAGCCTTATCGGTATTAAGAAGAAAAGTATATTGGGTTCACCAATTTCTCACAGACCCTGAAGAACAAAAACAGAAACATGGATGTATTACCTGTGACATCTTGGAGGTGTTATCACTGTCATTGTCCATCTTCTCATTTGCATTGAAGGCCTCGTTATCTTTTCCCTCCGCCCCGTCTCCGTCTCCTACTCCTCCTTCGTTTTTTTCAAGGTTCTGCAACTGTAACTGTCTCATATGATCTCTCCTCTCTTTCCTCCGCCGTTTCTTCTCGGCTAACCTCCTCAGTTTTTCCGCATCCATGTTCATGATGTTCTCGCGGACTTGCTGGGCCTTCTTTTCCTTTTCCTGGAAATAAATACAATAGTATTTATGATTACCTGTATAGGAAGACGTTCCCGTAAACCTTTTGGTTGAAGAGACAAAACTATAACCATCGCCGTGATACCTCGTTTTATAATAAATTGTGTAAATTGTTGACATTATTTTTAATAGAGGTTGATTTAGATTGTTTTCTACGACAACAAATCTGCCAATGAAAGATGAAACATTATGGAGTCTGAAATTAATACGTGTTCTCTTGAAAGGGAACAGACCATTTTTCCTTGAAGCCATGGTTTGCTTTACACTGGTATAAAAGGAAGAAAATAGTTGATTGTAGGCTGTCATGACAGCAGTTTATTCATTATAATAATAATAATAACACGTAGTTCTTATACCGAGCTTTATCATACCCGATGGGTGTCTTAAAGCACTCAGTATTTTTTCCTGCAAGGTATGCGGAGCTACATTTTAAAGTATGAGACCTATTCCTTTACAAAGCACATGATGTAATGGTTTACAAGATGCTTTGGCGCACTATGCAGCCAATCAAACCAGGAACACACTTTACTTCAACTGGATTGGGTTCATTTACGTGCATTAGAATAGGTTAAATGCTGGTTGGTACCCTACCTTTCCCTGGTTCTCCATCTCCTCCGTGTACGCGAGGAAGACCACGGCGAGCATGAGATTGATCAAATAGAAGGAGCCAAACATAACGGCCAAGAAGAAGAAGATCATACTCCATCCGCCCATTGCTGCGATAACCTGAAATTAAAAGAATTGCCATGACAAAAAAACAGTACGACCAAATTTTCTGAGAGCAGATTAGTAAAAGCATCATCTTTTATACGCTCCATAAACTCCCGGGTCATAATGACCCAGTTCGGGGTCCCAGAGGGGACACCATGGGTCAGTGTGACTTGGAATCTGTGTAAAATAAACTAACATAGAATCACAGGGAAAATCCAATTTTGTAACAAGTTTCCGGGTCAACCTGACCCAGAAATGGTCGGCCCCCCTGGGACTCGGGTCAGTTCTGACCTGTGAGTTTATAGATTTGGAAAACATTTTTAGATTATGCCACCTTTATCCTAATTTGAAAACCGCAAAAAAATGTTTAAATCGAACTGAAATCGTTAATATTGAAAGTTGTTAATTTGTAATGTTCAAAAGGGCTGATTTGGTGTACAATGTAGTCCATACAAAACCGGCAAACAAAAATACAAAGACACAAAATATAGGGACATTCAAAGTCGGACCTTCATCCTTAAACAACTTTAATTCTTACCAAGTTGTAAACGTTTTCCCAGTAGTCCAGAGTAAATACTTGGAAACAAGTCAACATCGCCCAGCCAATGTTGTCAAAGCTAGTGTAACCATGTTGACCATTAGGGTTCTTCCCTATGTCTGGAAGGCACGTGTAGTCCGGGTCACCCATGCATGTACTGTAATAAAGACAGAGAAATTTCATTTAATTTTATATTTCATCGCATTCCTTACTTATAATACAAGTACACTAATACGGAGATAAATAAACATTATACAGTAAATGCAAAAGTTACAGGACAAAAACATTTAGCTTTAAAGGTATTGTACACTTTTGGTAACAGCTCAAAATCAGTGTCCACATTTCGTGTGATTCAACATATGCATGAACAAACAAACCTGTGAAAGTTTGATCTCAATTGGTCATCGAGGTCACAAGAAAATAGTGAAAAGAGACCTTATGTGTTTTCTGTTTTTTCAAACTATCGCGCGAGATAAAAACTATTGTTTTACTCATTTCTCAGAAACGATAGCATTTAAGGCAGAAATATTTTAAGGAACCCTTTTTACCATTAATTACTTTAAATCATGTAAGTTATGTGTGAATCTGTGAACATTTGTGTTTTTCGATCTTACTAATAGTGTACAGGCCTTTAAGTGAAGCCGAGGCGTTTGTACCTCAGCCTACTGACAGTGACGCATAAACAGACACAAGACGAACAAACATGGCAACAGACTATAGTTAAATATGTATATAGAGTGTTTCCAACAAGAACACCATATAACTTATAAAAATGTTCATAAAAAAATTGATTGCCAACGGGCTAAATAGTTTTGTATAGTCTTGCAGATGGAACTTTTTTTCTGGACTAGTACCAGGCTGATAAAAAGTTATCATTCAAATAAAAATAGCTCATTATAATTTGTTCTTCCTATCAACCCATACCATCCTGTTTGTTTTGTTTTTACATGTGACTACTAGCAAACAAATATTATTTGGTATTTATTATATTATTTGTACTCACTCCACACCGGTGATATTATTGCAAACAATGGGATCGCCATTCCAGTATTTCCAATGGCCTGAAAAACAAAGCAAAATGGCGTAATTAGCATAGGCTAGACAGTGCAATGTTAAAGGCTTCGGATAGGGCGCTTTGCACTATAAAAAGCGTCCACCATTTTGTGGAATAACAATTTTTACTTCAACAAATGGCGAACTGTTAGTTCACAAAGTAAAAGGAAAACCACACAATTTTGAAGGGTATTTGTGTGAATGATTATATTCTTCTTTTAAGACATCTTTCCAACCATATTCATTTCATTAAAAACGCTTTATTTAATAGCCCAAAGCGCCCAATCCGAAGGCAACGTGTCCCTTTAAGTTTTTGAATTATTTCTACATCCTTCAATTTTTCTCCAGGCAGTCGTCTAAAGCAACTCAAATTTTCAAAGTAATGTTTGTAAACACGGGCGTAAATCCCACATAGCTTAACCTGGGGATCTTTCATAATAATACAAGTTGGACGGATCACTGTGACCCGGAATCAGTGACAATATGACACAAATATGGGTCGAACTGATCCAGAAACGGGACCCAGGATACAGTCAGTTCTGACACAGGGGTTTCTAGAGGGTAGGGGTGGCCCAACCTCATTCCCAGTGGTGTATAATCTCAACCTCATTCCCAGTGGTGTATAATCTCAACGGGCCATTTTTTCTTTCTTTCCCAGAATGCCTTGCTCGCGAGAGGTATCGATACGGCACTGGTTGTAAAATTCAAGTGAAACATGATATACTCATACTCACTTTCATTCTGGACGAAGTTATACCAGTAGTCCTCAGTTTCATTAATTTGAGTAATATTGATATTTAGGACACACTTCTGTCTTAGGACGCCCATGTACAACTGCAAGGAGACCAGGGCAAAAATGGCTAGAACGAAAATAGTCAGCAAGAAGACTTCACCCAACATCTTGGCTGATCGAAGTAGAGCGTTGATTATACTTTTCAAACCTGTCAAAAGAACATTTATTGTATTTCACTTAAATTGCACGTATAGGCTATAATACACTCACAAAATAAACTTTTAAAAATGGAAAGACTTTAAAGGCAGGGTATACTTTGTATATTTGCCAAAGACCAGTATCCTCACTTGGTGTATCCCAACATATGCATAAAATAACCTGTGAAAATTTTGGCTCAATTGGTCATCGATGATGCAAGAAAATAATGAAAGGAAAAAACACCCTTGTTGCATAGAATTGTGTGCTTTCAGATGCCTGAGAAAGGCTTCATGCATGAAGCCATCCTCAGATTCAAATTGTTTGGTGAAAAACTACCTCTTTCTCTAAAACTACATTACTTCAAAAGGGGTCATTTCTAACAATGTTTTACAATATCAAGTGCTCTTTTACCAGGTAAGTTGTTATGGTCATTGATTTTTGGAGTAATTATCAATGGTTATACCCTCCCTTTATAACAAGAAGAAAATATTTTAGACAGATTTCAAGGATTTTACAAAGACAAACAAAAAAGAGACTGAGATGACAAACTCACCCGGTATGACCGATATTGTTTTGAAAGCCCTTAGAACCCTGAATGTTCGAATACCAGAGAGATTTCCGACGGGTACTCCTCCAAACTTTAAACAGAATGTGACGTATCTGAGAAAGAGAGAGAGGAAAAAAAACCCAGTCCGATTAAATTACGTAAATTATTCATCGAGTAGAGAGATTCAAGAACAAATTAATTTTGTTCCTTCTTCTTTTATTGTTTTGTTATTTTCTAACAAAAAGTACTGTATACTCATTGCTTCCTTGACTGTGCAAATAAAATTCTGTAATCATAGGCACCTCTTTATCTACTCCCACTTAAAGGTTTACTGCCATTGTAGACCCCTTGTATGACGTCAAATATCCCAATACAGCGCCCTCACTGAGGTAAATGAAGACCTATCATTGGCTGAGAGATGTACGCAGCACGTGCAAGAATGACGGTTTCCCTTGTTTGACCTCAATTGCGGCCAATGCAATGGGGTCTACTTTTAAAATGCTTTTTGATGATTTCCTGCACTGGCTGGTCCAGATTTTTGGCTTCTACTAGTATTTTTTATTTGCTGCTCCTGTATTTAAAATTCTTGAATTTTTAAAACGTTTATTGGTTAATGTCAATTTTATGTAAAGCGCCTGTAAGCCTTTGTCTTTTAAATGGTTTTGGCGCAATATAAATGTTTTAATTTTATTACTATTTATTATTACTATGTAGTTTTAGTGATAAAAGAGGAGAGGGCGCTTTTAATTCTATGAATATTACTACTTTGTCGCTGAGCAGCGTTTCTCCCTCAGCAGAATTATGCACAATTTTCAAGAGACTCCATTTTAATTAAGGGTGTTATAACTTATAAGTACTCACGCTAAAACGATAACTGAGAAGTCAAGCCAATTCCATGGATCTCGTAAATAGGTGTATTTCTGTAGTATAAAACCTCTGGCGATTATCTTAACAATCATTTCTATTGTGTATATTCCAGTGAAGACGTATCTGTTGGGAAAAATAAAGAGCATGGCACATGAAATCAGGCAGAAGGGGGGTCTAAAACTTTTAAATTTTATTATTACAAGGCTATCCTTCAAACTTTGTCAAATAGGTTACTTCCTATATGGGAAAAACTTGTTCGGGCATTCAAACACCAGGACCTAAACATGGGTTGATAGAGTATTAATCAAGTATAAATCGATGATTTCCTTTCATTAATTCGTCTGCTCAGAACTATAAGGTCATTAGTGCAATTTGTATGGGTCTGATAAAATTGCTTATGCATATTTTGGAGCTCCTGGTAAATGGGGTTTAGTGATCAAAAGTGGTCTTCAAAGTATTTGCTAGCAAAAAGAAACTTTCATTTTCTAAGTAAAATATTTATTTGTTGATTTTGATTTTTTGTTTCTTCAAATTTATACGTATTTTTCATTTAATGACCTTTGATCATTACGAAAATGAAATTGCAATTGAATTTATCTTTTCTCGTACCTTTTGATATTTGTCATTCGGTTTGGATGGTGTGCGTTGTACCGGTATTGAATTGAATCAAGTAAATAATGGCACTTAAAAAAATGTTATTACGCTTAAGTTTCAATGAGATTAAATACTTACTCTGCTATCTCTAGCAACACTGACCTGGATACAAAGAGGGGGAAATGGTCAAGAGAACAAGTTAGTTTACAAGTGTGAGTTGTTCTCTTAAAGGCACTGAACACGTTTGGAAATTGTCAAAGACCAGTGTTCTCACTTGGTGTATCCCACCATATGCATAAATAACAAGCCTGTGACAATTTGGGCTCAATTGGTCATCGAAGTTGCAAGAAAATGATGAAAGAAAAAACACCCTTGTTGTACAAATTTGTGTGCTTTCAGATAGGAATAAAAACTTCTTGCAAGAAGTTTTTATTATTTTAGTGAGAAATTACCTCTTTCTCAAAAACTACGCTACTTCAGAGGGAGTCATTTCCTAATGTTTTATACTATCAACAGCTCTCCGTTGCTTGTTACCAAGTAAGTTTTTATGCTAATATATATTTTGAGTAATAACCAAACGTGTACAGTGCCTTTAATACATAAATCATCAACAAAATAGTAAAATTCTGTTCTTAATCAAAACCATTTTTTAAAACTCTGAATTAACTTTAAAAGATTCTCACGCTGTCTGAAAATGTTTCTGAAGACTGTGCAAGTCTCGCGCATAATTATTTGAACTTCCGGGACCATTGTGGTCCCAACCATATGGGATTTTACATGGGCGGGATTTTTTTTGTCAATTTGTTTAGTTTAACGTAGTTTATGGCTATGGAAATTATATATGTTGTTGGGAATGTATTACTAAGTGGTTGGGAATGTATAACCAAGTGATTAACAATATGAAAGTATATTCAATTCAACAAAATACTGAAGAAAACCCAATAATAAGACTTGACCTCCGTTTCCGGTTATACTTGTTTAAAAAAAAAAGCCTAAGAATGCTGCCCAACTGACGGGCATGTTGTCATTAAACCTATGTGATAGACGCACACATTCAGGCGTGATTGGCAAATGGGGTTTCTAACAATAAGCATATCCTCATCCCACTTTTTAACTTTGTTTCAATGTTAGTTTGAACAAATTATACAAACTATTTGTATTATACAAAACTGAAAATTTATTTATAACAATTTGCTATGGGTATTTTTTATTTTCAAGAATGTTGTATTAATATAATTTAAAAAGAAGATTTGATTTCATAGAGATATACTAGTCATCGTTTGAGTTTTTTCTCGTTTTCGATATGCGCAAGACTTGCACAGTCTATTGACATTAAGAATAACAATCCTCAGCAACATCCATTCATAAAATTACCTAGGCTATATCCTATAACTTAACTGCTGCAAGATTAATTCTAAATAAACGCAAACATGATTCCATCAGTCCTCATCTAATCAACCTACATTGGATTCCTATTTCTCACAGAATAATCTTCAAAGTTATGATCCTGATGTATAAAGCATACCATAAACAAGCTCCTGGGTATATCACGGACATGCTCAAATTGAGATCTCAACAAAGACATCTTCGTTCGTCTACATCTTGTTCCCTTTTTTGTTGTGCCAAGAACTCGCTATTCAACTTTTGCAGAGAGATCATTTTCAGTATATGGCCCCAAAAATGTGGAGTACGCTTCCTGTAAATATCAGAAGTGCCAGCTCCCTCACCTCATTCAAGACACTCCTTATAAAGCTCACCTGTTCCAGCAGGCTTACTAACCATTCAACTGTGCCTCAGCGCCTTAGAGCAAACTTTTGATTTTGGCGCTCTATAAATGACTTTTGATTGATTGATTGATCTAATATTTTGATGATATTAAATTGTTTCAGCCATAATATGACGCAAACAGGAAATCATTTTGTTATAAAATTAAACTTACTCTTCTGCGTTTACATCAAACTTGGGTGCATCTAACGCCAGGAAGACGCAGTTGACTAATATAGTTAGGATAACGAAGACATCAAAAAATGTAGAGCTAAGTGTTAAGGTCAAACATTTAAGTATTTAAGGTAGGTGCATATTATAAATCTATATTACTATTATTATTATTAGATCTGGTAGTAAGAGGCACACTGACCAGTTTTGTCTTATTAAAGTGACCAATAACAATACAAAAATCATCGTTGCGATAAGAGAAATTGAGTTACAACTGAAAATACCCGTTTTCAACTTACATCTTGCCACGATAGTGTCATGACTTTTGAAAGTTTCCCCTCATTTTCCCATTGGCGTAACACTAGGAGCACCTACTGATTTGCTTGCATCCCCATCCCCCTCAAGTAAAATATCACATTTTATAATATTTAATGTGATAATCTAATGTTCGAAATCATGAAAGAGCACCTTTTCGTAATACCATATTTCAATTTAAACAGACCCAAAATGTATTTGCGTTATTCTTTCCTAACGAAATAACGTTCTTGGTCCAAACTGTCATCAGTCATTTTTGCTCGAGGACAAAAAGCGAATGAGCATCTTCCATAAGGAGAAAAACACCTCATGCATGTTTTTCGTAAAAGAATGTTTTTGAATATTATTTTTCAAAGGATATTGGTTGGTCAGGACGTACAGCATGAACTTCCTGACAGTGCTCAGAGGCGAGAAGAGGAAAATCGCATCGGTACTACTGAGTCGAAACAGGTTGCTCTTGCCGAACCGCTTGCCGACCACACAGAATGTCTGTAAGAAAAGTGAGAAAACAAAAAAATACCCATTATCACAACATCGAAAATGTCATGACAAAAAAGCATTGCAGTGTAATCATTAAATCATTTGTCAACAATTTTAAAGGAAAACTAGTAACAGAGAGGCCCGCGGGGCTTGCTAAAAGACCTTCTACTTTCTGCAATAGCTTTCTGCTTTACAATTGTATTGGGAATTATGATATCTGATCATTAAAGGGATTGTATACGTTTGTTAATTGGAGCCCACTGTTTGTTTCAATCCTACATAGTTGTAGATATATACCATAAAACTAACATATGAACATTTCATTTCAAAAGGTGGTAGCGTTTTTGAGATATTGCCGAAAATCTGGAGCGGTTATGTTCATGCAGGAATAATAATCTGCAATTGGAATACACAATCTGAAAAAAAGTTACTGCATGTACGCTTCTCAGATTCAATTAAGACTTTAATTTTCTTTCTCTCTTAATTCCCCTTCAACTCTTCCGTACAATTCCGTGAGCCTATTTTGTTCTGAAGGTTTGTCAGGAAGATGCTAGCATGTTAAGAAGTAGAAGAGTGCCTAAGGTGGTTGTTATACTCGACTTGGACAAGTAATTGCTGGCGTTTACCGTATTCATTGAACATTTTGCCAAAGAGCACAAAGTGTTGTCGAACGATGGTTGCATTGAGCTTATTATGCGTTGTGCGTTTACAAACTGATGGCCTTTTAAGTGGTTTTAAATGGGGAAAGTGCGACATACACAAATTGAACCATGTCATTACATTCTTGCTATATACATTAGTGCCTTGTAACTTTGGGGGTTTATATCGACTCTTGTTTTGACTGAAACATGTTGTTATAATACACGTTTATGTGAATTGTCTATAGTTATTTGTACGGTGTATTTTGCATTATCAGCAAAGGTGCTGCCAATTGTTGCAATTGTGTTTATTATATTTAAATTGATGCGGACATTGAACCTAAACGAAACTTTAAACTTAGGATAAATTTTGGATCAATCACGGACGGCTTTACAAATATTTCCTCCAAAATATATTCAGGGAAATATCCTTCTATATCACGATTTGCTTAACCAATTGATAATTCAATTTGAAAAACCACGAACAAAAGGCTCAACAAATTCAACACTGAATTTGTGTTTACCGCATTGTTATTAAAACTAAAAGACACAGATACCGTACCAATTTCCCCAGTTAAAATAAATGACCAAAAACGCTTGATATGCTTGGATTAAATTTGTCACAAAAATATTTTCAAACTGAAGATTTAAACCATGCTTAAAAGAATGGCCACTCCGAGTTCGACAAGCATTTTCATAACCAGTTAATTGAATTTCTGTAAATAAAGAGAAGGAGAAATTTTAAAAAACACACAATAGAAACTCTTTAAATACATCAGTTGAAAAGAAGAGCTACTCGAAGAAAATGTGTTTACTCTTTTCAGGAGTTCGCAGCCACTTCACAAAGAGGGAACAACCTCCTCTACAGATGCAGTACAAAAGAGGTGTGTGTTGATAAGACCTCCAGTATTATCAGTACAAAATGCGCTTATGGGGCTTCAGACAAAAAACTTTCCGTTGAAGAGAGTTTTTACCCCCTGCACCCGATCGACATAGAAATAAACATTCCTGATGGATGGCTATAGTTTTCTGTGACGTGGAGATTTGGGACTTTAAATCTTCGGCGTTTCTAAAAGATTTTGATGCGATTTAGTTAAGGCTATTTAGAACTTTCTGAGCAGATTTTGGTTTTATAAGGAGATTGCTCGCATCACAATCTAGGTTAATGTGGGCCGATTATTCTGAATTCCAAGGAAAAAACGAGAGAAAAAAAACCGCCAACAAAGTACAAAAACATGTTGTTGAAAGCATATCATGGAGTTTTTTTTATAAATTATGCATCATTACCGTATGACTTATTTCCATTAAAATGTCAGCACATTTTAGTTATCTATTTATTATAACAATTGTAATGACTACATAACGCAAGGAACCATATATAACAATTAACGTTTCATGAACCATCAAATGTGTCTATACATGTATATGTTTTCCTGCTTTCCTTTTTTTGTCAACTGTACCCCAAAAAACCTATAAAAGATACCGTTACATAAATTGTTCATAAACAGAACAATTTTAAAATGTAAAAACGTATCCGGTATCGTATTATTTTGTGAGTTTAATCTCAAATCATTTCATTACATTAATTCTTTTCTTAAACCAAGCGGCAATTACAGACGTTGGGTTGAACGAACGAAAGTTCACCATTCTAAAATTTTTAATTTTATTTCGTTCCCAAGGTATAGGGCAACGTATAAATATGTGAGAACCAATGGATCACAAACATTTTCCAATACGCGCAAGAGTTCCGATGAGACATCTGGGCTCGCCTTAATTATTCATTGCCATGTAATTGATGCCTTCACCCCGCATGCTGAGAAGCCGTCAAAGACATTACCAATGAAAGAAAGGCAGTGTTTATACAGCTTAATTGAAATCTCAAAACCACACAAATTAATTGTACAGTGTCAATTAAACACGTATTATTGTTACCGTTTATAATAAGAGTGCCCGTGGCAAAACCGTTGCTGTCCAGGGTTACATGTGGGCATGTTATGTTATTCGTGAAAGACGGGCCCAATTTCATGGCTCTGCTCTCCTCAGCGCTTCTTCAGCGCTTACCCTATAAAGCGGAAAATTACGACTGTAAAGAACATTTTTCGTGGCAAGCAGAGCCATGAAAACTGGACCCTCATGCCACCTTGAAGTATGTTCATTGAAATTGTAGGAGCTTACGACGGTCTTAATGTCTCTCGTGGAACATTAAGACCCGGTATGCTGTCAATAAGTGAAGTTTAATGCAAAGTTCAGTTAACATTTTAGAAAAAAAAGAGCACTCCGACAGCACTTCTCTATTTACGCTCTTTGGGATTTCACGAGTTGGTTTCGTTCTTTCAAAGAGCAAACTAGCGGCAGCAACTAGGCAAAATATTTATTAAAAATGCATTATCTTGATTCAGAGAGAGTCAGACGCAGAATTCCACATCACTAAAGCTGCACCTGGACTTATACTCAATACAGCAGCTTTGGATAGCATACTGCAATTTGAGAAACTTTTCACTTAGAAATATTGCGTTTATGAAAAAAAATGCATCACTTTTCATCCCACAAATTTGAAGCGCTACTGCAGATTGTGTATTCAAATTGCACATTATTCTTCCTGCGTTGACATAACCGCTCCAGATTTTCGGCAATATCTCAAAAACGCTACCACCTTTTGAAATAAAAATTTTCACAGGTTAGTTTTATTGTGTATATCTACAACTATACAGGATTGAAACAAACAGTGGGTTCCAATTACCAAACGTATACAATCCCTTTAACTGAACTTAAATGAGAGTAACATCACAGTTGCAGCATTCTTGCCATCAGAATCACGTGTTTTGTTTCTTATCAAGACTCAAAGAGAGTAAACCATCTGGGCCCAAATGTATAAAGCCTGTAAGCACAAAAACTTGCTTAGCACAGAATAACCTTGCTTAGCAGAAACAGGTTTTACCTGCCAACATTCCATAAAGTTTACATTGTTGCGATTGGTGCCCCACTCATTTTTTTTTGCTAAAAAAAGCAAAGACATTTTCCAGGCAGTATTTTCTGCTACACAGCTTTATGAAGTTGGGTCCTGATGCTTTGCTGACGTTTTGCCGTATCTTGTATTTATTAAAAAGGAGTAAAAAAAACGGCATCAGCTAAAAACCTGACGAAGAAACGTATGAACACGTCAATTATGACTTCGAGAGTATGTTGTGATTGTTGAGAGAATGAAAGCTTTGGATAATTTGTCATCTAAAATGCTCCCTTGTTGTTACATTGAGGGCCTAGTCGTATGGAAAGCAATTATTCAATCTGCAAAGAATTAGCTGCAATTGTAACTTTCATCCTTGGTATAAGATACACAAACATATAGAGCCATTGTATCTATTTATCTTAAAATGACACGACAAAATAACCCAAGACAATTGTATATTTACTCTTGGGGAATTGCCTTCCACATCATTTTAAGTATCTTTTAACGAAGATGTAATTCTACCAACAGTCAAACAGTCAAAGTTGTTTACAGGTTTTATAATATGTCAATATGTAACTTTTGTCTGCAAAGTTGCAATGTCTTCGCCCCAGCAAAAACTTCGTCTATTGACGTCACGTAAACAGGCGGGAACGAGGAGTGATCGATAAACTGCAGGGGCCAGGCAGCAGTTCGGTGCATGACTGTGCTTCTGGTGGTGCAACCGGACAACACCAAAGGAGAAAATAATATCGAACGGTGTGATCCGCGGGGGCATGGTATTGAATTCG
This sequence comes from Plazaster borealis, assembly GCA_021014325.1. Lineage (NCBI taxonomy): Eukaryota > Metazoa > Echinodermata > Asteroidea > Forcipulatida > Labidiasteridae > Plazaster > Plazaster borealis. Next base: position 11,321,659 of record CM037459.1, on the reverse strand, counting down.
TTTCTTGTTTGGTTCGATTGTTTGTGCCACAAATAGCAACCAGAATTTTACTGAGGGACCGTTGCTTTCCCACTTAAAAACGTTTAAGCACTTTATAAACGTTGTTCTGTATTACTATATTGGGATTATTATATAACAATAAATTGAGATAATTATCCTTCCAATTTAATGCTGGGGATGTACAATCAAGCGCCTTGTTATTTTGTTTCTTTTCTGAAATCGAAAGATGCTTAAAATTACAAAATGAATTCAGTTCTTTTAAAAATATGAACTCATCTTGGAGTGTCTCACGGTAATTTGCTTAAATATCTTAAACTGATTGAATTTATAAGTTTGATTTGATTTGATTTGATCGAATTCACACACGCAAATCTATTCGCAGCCACGGGACGAACTAAACATTAATTGTACACGTTTATAGTTGTGCATAGCTTAAATTAACGATGAGTAATAAACCGAGTCAACGTATAACTACTTTTCGCGGGACACTCAGTTTCTACACGAAGGATTTGTCTTTAGAAGGGTTTTGAAAAGTTATTATTTCAGAACTAAAAATTGAAAAGCTGTGAGAGAAGGACGTTGTGACAATTATTACGATTGGATAACGTTAACCCACGATCCTCAAAATAATACTAACTCATACACCACAAAACTCTTGTAATAAATTGACCCTCTTCGGTGAAATAACGGTGTTGGTTATTAGCAAAAGTATATTTTTTGTAAAATTTCATTTACACCGTGTCAGTGTTATCACAAATAGATACCAGAAAGAATGCATTTAAATGGGGGGTATCTCCAAACATCAATGACAATAAAAACTTACTTGGTAAAGAGCACCGGGGAGCTGTTGATATTACGAAACATTGTTAGAAACGACCCCTTTGAAGAAATGTAGTTTTAGAGAAAGAGGTGATTTTCACCCCAAAATTTGAATCTGAAAAAGGCTTCAGGCATGAAGCCTTTCTCAGGTGTGAAAGCACACAATTCTATGCAAAGCGGTGGTTTTTTCTTTCCTTGTTTTCTTGCAACTTCGATGACCAATTGAGCCCAAATTTTCACAGGTTGGGTATTTTATGCATAAGCTTGGTTACACCAAGTGAGGATACTGGTCTTTGGCAATTAACAAAAGTATACCCTGCCTTTAGCACAAACGTTTTTCCAGTGTAGTAGGATGTCCGGCACCGAGCTCTTAAAATATTTGGTGAGCAAAATGTACCTGGTATTTTATTTGAAAGCACTATCTTATTTTGAATAGGAAAAGGGTGAAAAGCTTGACGGATTCCATTTTAGATATGGAGGGATTGGGTCCTGAAATAGTTAGTTCTTCCGATTTCCTTGTAAAGGATAAACACAACCAAACTGCATCTAATCTAAAATAGGAAAAATACAACAATATTTGTAACATAATTTCTAAGTTACACAATAATTGTTCGAAGGTTCACATCTATAGTTGTTAGATGTATAAAGTATTCGTCGTACTGCATACAATTTTGACTCGAAATTGTTTGTGACGAAATTCTTAGTCGTTGCTGTTGCTCCTAATCTATCACTCTGAACAGTTTTCGTGGGTTCCAATTTTCATGAACGCCATGTTCACAACACAACAGAACACTGCTTACTTGTTCGTTTCGGGATTGAAATTGTATTATTTGTAATATTGTTATTATTTTTTTAATTTACTGCACTAATTAATATTCCCCAGGCGTTTCTAAACCGAGTTGATATCACAAGCTATAATGAAGTGGTTTCCAAAAACATGTTATATACAAAGATTGTCTCGAACGGAGAATCCGATACGCCAACCGTTTGATTCTTCCGCGCACATTCATGGTCTGTATTACCAGCAAGTCTTAAAATGTCTCGATTTGTTGATCAGTAATAGGCCCATGTCGCTTGATTTTCAGGAATTACATGTATATATAGACATGATTTTGTGAAAGGTTGGTTGATTCATTATCAACGTCATTTTTGAACTGGTCTCTCGTCAGTTGTTGACCTAACGAACCTTAATATAACAAAAGTAATTAGTAAAACATGTACTCGTCCACATGTGATAGAAGTGATGTGATGAAGTGTTTAGACGCAGGTCGAATCAAAAACCACGAGCAGACAATAAGGAGTTATAATGTAGAAGAGGGGATGTTGTAAGGTAGTTAAAACATTTGTTGAAAAGACGAAGGAGAAAAGATGACATGAAATGAGCGAGGTTTAAAGGGAAGGTATACAATTGAAAATAAAGAAATAAGGGGAAAAATACTAAGTAATACATAATACTCCTGACACACACATACGTTTGGTAAAAACTCTTAAAATTAATGGCAATAAAAACCTATTTGGTTAGAAGTATATACAGCAGCTTTCGATTAGTATAAAGCATTTTGAGAATCATTTCACTTCGAGGTAATGTGGTTATGGAAAAAGATTTCAGTTTTCATCCCCCAAAATTTGAATCAGAGAAACGCTGCTGTCAGATACGTTTCTCAGATTGTGTATTCCAATTACGAATTATTCTGGACACCATTATTGTTCCTGCGTGAACATACCGGGTATCGCTCCGGATTTTCGGCGATATCTCAAAAACGCGACCACCTTTTGAAATGAAATTTTAACAGGTTAGTTTTATTGTATAAATTTATATATAGGAATAAAACAATCGAACGGTTCCAAACCAAAGATATACTTTCCCTTTAAGGAGGACGAAAATAGAAAGGGTGGAAGAGGAGCAAAGTCAGGATTGGGTATTAGGTCCTGTTTATACCTGTTCGTCTTGCCGTACTGCATCCAGCTCCTCAATCGGCTTTCCGTAAAGAGACTTGGGGAATGTTCCTAGCGACTCTGGTAAATCCTTGCCATCCATCAGATCAATGTCATACACTTTCCCGGTTTCGGCCTCTTCCTCCTCCATTTCCGACATAAGGCTGAGCCGGCTGAACGCCCGCTCTGCCGCTGGCGGGGCATTATTAGCGCTGCTTTTCAGCTTCAGGTTCCGAAGAGATTCTTTCGTGAGCGCTTTAAAGTTGGGATTCGGACTTTTGTCAGTCATTTTGTGGTTTCTTGTATATCCCTTCAATTGGAACGGATAGTGGTTCCTAAGAAGAAGGGATTTAAACCCAATCCATTTACGATCACCTCCGTAAAGAGTAGATAAGAATTATATCAAGTTTGTCATTCAACGCTGATATCTTGGGTCTTAACGCTGCCATTATAGGAGGGTTAACTCCAACCCGCTCCTATCGATCTGTTTCATCTCAGTCTAAAAACATAACAACCAACAGCCTGATAAAAGTAAATAACTATCCACTGAAAATGTAACTTTTCTTGCCCGACTCTTAAACTAGTCGTGCAGCATCTTTGTATCTTAGAGTTTTACCGTGAAAGTAGAACTTAACAGCCAAATTATGGAGTCCGGTTAGTTTGTATTTTGTATCCGTCCATACACCACTCCTCACAGAATATCGATCGCCGTTACAATGCGATGTACGTCCAATACCACCGCACTGGCCACTCTGTTTTACCATACAGCAAGGAAACTATGGTTTTACAGGTACGATGATAATCTCTTACAACTGTTCCCCGTTCACTTTATAAGAACTTGATAGTACCTCAACTCTTTGCAGTGACAGTTATTATTCCAACGGACGGCCCCACCAACACCAACACAGTATCACTTTTCTAAATACATGTAGGTAGACATCAAATTAGGCCCTTGTTGTCTATGCTGATCTGTACTGCGCGGCTGCTGTCCGTTGTATTCGGATGAGATTAAGCGATCTGAGGGGGGCCATCTTCAAGCAGTTGATCCCCAGTTACCATAGCACTCACTATTGAACCATGCTGGCTCTCACTCAGCGCGCATGCGTCACTTATAGTACATACAGATATTACATTGTCATGTTAATTAGGGCTCGGGGAGATTTCTACACAGCTTATTGTGTGGGCCCTTTACTTGCCGTAATCTCCTGGATGGTACCGTCTATTCTCTTGCTGTTTATGTAAGACATGTAGGTCTAGTGTGCTGTTATGAGACCTCGATGGTGTACAGAAAGCACTCAGCTTGGCTGAGTGCAGCAAATTGGACGACCTTGTGATGGAGAACATCGGGAGTTTAAGCTTTAGGCGCGGCTGACGCATCTTCTATTCCACGCGACCTTCTTCCTTAATCTTCAATAATTTTTCAAAATAATAAAATAATGTTTTTATTAGTTGTTTGAATAAAAATGCATTTATTTTTAATCTCAAAGCGTCTCCTTTGTGTAAAAGCTGGTACTGGTTCATTCCGAGAAGTGGTTTCTTTAAACATCTTCACACAAAAAAGTATTTATGATGTTTGTTCGTGGCCTTCCACGTATAAAATACAAAATCTGTAGTTAAACAAGTCACAGTAAATATGCTGTTTTTGACAGGAAAAACAATCTCATGGTTGTTACGACGCGTGAATAGTTTTGAAATCTCACCTTGATTTGAATGATTAAACTGCTCACAAGAAGCAGTTACTCCGTCATTTAAGAACCATCGTTAAAGATGTGATTTCAATGGTAGTCTCCTCATCTATTTACCTGTAAATCCACACTTGTAATAAATACCTCACAAAACATCATATCTATTCAAAAGTGTAGTAAGTATCACTGTAATAACGGCAAAACACTTTGTTTGTTTCAAAAACTCCGCAAACTTGAAGAAATGTGCTTGTAGTTCCTCTATGCGTCCACTTTGTAAGTGTGGGCAATCTTTCGTCTTACGAATGTTTTGTCAGGGTTGGAAACAGAAAAAGAATGTTAACGTTACTATTTTTGTACGTACTTTATTTCTCCTCCATTGTTTCTGTCTACTTAAAAACAACAATGAAAACGTGTCAAAGAAGTACTTGAAGAATGTGCACATTTGAATAGTTAAGAGTGAATTATTCACAGTCCCTGGAAAAAGCCTATTAGACAAGTTAGTCACAAATTTGGCACCTGGTGTCACGCAGATTTAATTTCCACTGACGTTTAGTCGACAAATTTAGGCACAAGTTTATTGTATTTCTGGTAATGAAACCAAGGATGCCTCATAAGTGACCTTAATCACTGTAGCTCGCAAGCCTGAGAAAACCTGTGAACAAGGATGCTTGCTACGTGACCCAATCTTTTAAAAAGGAGTCTGAAGTCATCAGAGCTACTTTTAATAATAATAATAATAATATTGAACATTTCTAGTGCGCCATGTCTGTCAAGAATTGATACTCCTGGCGCAAAAACAAGATCTCTGCAATTACACAAAAGACAACCCAATGCCGAATCTATATGATTTCCAAAATATTTGAGATAGGATTTAAATTGAGCACAAGTATCTGCTTGTCTGAGTTGAAGTGGGAGGCTGTTCCAAAGAGATGGTCCGGCATGTGAAAAACAATATTGAAGGTCTTTAAACATCACTTTGCTCAATGCAAATCAATAGAAATGGTTGAAGAATGACATTTTTATGTCACTAGACAATTATGGCTGTATAATTAAAGATGACTATTAATTAGGCCTTGTTAATCTGAGCTCAACAAATCTAAAAGTGAAGAAAAAAACCACTCAATACAAATTGTGTAGGATCTCGTCACATATTATGGTATATAGTTTTTAGGAGGAACAAGAACTGTGTCTTAGAGATTAACTTTCTTTTCACACGGCAGTTGTTTCCCGTTTCGCTTTTTGTAGAGCAACATAATTCTAATTTGGGGCTGACAAAGACAATCTTGACAAGAACGGGATTTGAACCTGCGACATCCAGGTTTACATTCCGGTGCTCGGCCGACTCTACTAACTTGCCCTATATGTCGGCGGTCTCCCTATTTTGCCGGTATCTTTGTTTAGCTTATTTATTTATTTATTTTCAACCATGCCGTCACAAAGGGTTTTTTGGTAAACATTATCAATTTCAATGCAGCAGCTCAAAGTGATTTTAAATAACCATCCAAACACTTGCTCTTCGTTAAAAAACAAATTAAAAAAGAAAGGCAGCGTAACTTTTTGGACACCTTTTTGTACACATATTTGTTTTATTTAGTTCAACCCACCCCGTAACAGCTGTTCCAACATTTTTGCTGAATAATATGACAACTTTCAATAGTTACATACAACATAGTTTGCATTGACTTGAACTTTTTACCAGTTAGTATATTTTAAAGATTTTTAGATTACCTTGAATTAAAATAAGGCTTCAGGAATAATAAGTTTTAGCCCTCCGAACATATTGATATAAAATTACAATTACACAAAATCGGCAGGGTACTTGTTGCCGAAAGTCAAAAGGAAACGCGTTGTTTGCACAAATCAAAAACATACTTTTATATCTGTTAACAAAAAGTTATCTTATTAGGGTCGTCTGCAGATTTCAACATTATTATTATGATCTTTTTTTATTAATAATTACATTTCATCTCGGGAGGATATAGCCGTTTGTTTGGATTGGGGTGTTTTAATTAGTTGTTTGTTTTTTAAATATTATATTTATTTATTTATTTTTACAGTAGGCCTATATGACCTCAGGGATTTGTAAACAAAGAAACTGGGGTCAAGTATTCACACAGCCGAACAGGCTGAACGAAGTTTCTCAGACAACTGAAAATTGTCCTGTTTGTTTCCGTTGGTATAAGGATGATACAAAACATGAAGATATTGAAAAACATGAAAAAGTTGAATATTAGCTAATCAGAGCTTTTGTCCGGTCATCTACAGTGGGCTGCCGACCCGCAAGGTAAAGCAAAATAGCCTAAACAAAATTTTGGAGGAAATATTTCATCCCCGCACTGTTTGAAATCGCGCAACACAGTTGGCCACTCGCACCGAGGGCTGCACCCCACTAAATAAACCCTATAGCATACAGTGCAAAATGTGAAATATTCAAAAATACTTAAGTCTCACAGTAAGGGGAAAATGGTCCATTGACTCTTGAACTTTTATCCTCTGCTCAATTTAATATGGGGAGTCCCAACACCCGGAGAGTTATTCTCCGTCCAAATAAAAACACCCATACAGCAGTCAAATTTTCCAAACGTCTGAGCATCAATCTTGAAAAAGGGTCCCACCCCTCTCTACAAATAGGACCATTTTTTCAGGGACTATGTCATCCAAAATACCTCAAGTTTGAAGTCAACAACCCCCAGGTCACAATTTTTCAAAATTTTCAACACTCTCCCCCTTTTTGGTGCTCTCAGATCTGTCTAATATAGAATATTTTGAGGGCCTACAAAATATTAATGAGGCCGACGCTCCGTTTTCTCCCTATTTGGTGGGGTGCACCCTATATATAACCCAGCGGTCTGGTTTGATCACAAGACAATATCGCCCCTTTTATTGTGCACAAAGCTGTTCCCTCTCAAGGGGGAGAGAGGATCCAGTATGCTTTGTCCAAGTTTCCAGAAACAGTCGAGCCGAACAAAGCATAAAAGTCAATATGCAAATAGCCGTTCGATAAAAAAGTTGGGTGCAAAATACGCTTCAAACAAAAGAGATGCAAATAGTATCCACGTAGAACGGGCACCAGCAGGTGTCTTGGCACACAACAAGACGAAGATCGAATTATGGACTAGGTTTAGACATGGAGGTAGAACTGTTTAGAATACTACGGTATTATTATAGTCACACAGAGAAGGGCGCGGGTTGTCTAATCCCTTACCACCCGAGCCCAACACCAAACCCCTCTAAAAATTAAATTAAAACGATACATCCGTTCGGAAAACGTCAAATTAAACCTTTTTGTGGAAATTTTGAAACGTATTTCGTACTTTGAAGGGGGTTCTTGATTCATGAGATCGCTGCAGAAAAAAAAACAGAGAGAAAGAGAGAGAGAGAAAAAAAAGAACGAAAATTGTTGCTTTAAACATCCTCTTTTAGGCAAGTAACAAGCATTACGTAATGCCATTTTAAATGACGGTTTGCAGGACGATTCAAGATACATATTGAATTTCAACGAACGTAATGTTCCCAAAATAGAAACAAGTCAGTTGAGTAGAGGGTCAAGTTTCAGCCTGCTAGGTAAAGCCCGACGCGGAAAGGAGGAAGGTTGTGCCTTAAACATGATTAAGACCCTTTCCCTTTACTGATAGATTCCCGACTCGTCAAAACGTTCACAGCAGAAGTTTTCCTGTAAATGCATAAATTATTCTGGCCCGAATGTCTTTATTAACGCGTAATAAACTCACCAGAAGGAGTTTGGTTAACGCACTTCTTTTCTGAGCACCGTTTAAACCTATACAACGATTTGCAAAGATATAACGTATTAAGCACGAGGACCAAGAAATTTACCCAAGTGATCTGAATCGAAGATGTTTAAAGGCATCGTACACGTTTGGTAATTGTCAAAGACCAGTGTTCTCATTTGGTGTATCCCAACATATGCATAAAATAACAAGCCTGTGAAAATTTGGGCTCAATTGGTCATCGAAGTTGCAAGAAAATGATGGAAAAAAACCCACCCTTGTTGTACAAATTTGTGTGCTTTCAGGAAAGAATAAAAACTTCTTGCAAGAAGTTTTTATTATTTTAGTGAGAAATTACCTCTTTCTCAAAAACTACGTAACTTCAGAGGGAGTCGTTTCTCACAATGTTTTATGCTATCAACAGCTCTCTGTTGCTCGTTACCAAGTCAGTTTTTATGCTAATGTATATTTTGAGTAATTACCAAACGTGCCTTTAACACAGAGCTCTAAAAAATGCCATCCGACATGTTGAGATCCTGAGATAATTTACTGCAGAATGGTGAAATCATAAACGTAAGGTGGCGACATCCTGAGATGATTGTTTCTCGGGATGACGACGTCCTAGGGTACGATGTCGTCTTGTCCAATATATTTCATCTTAAGATGTCGACATCATGAAAAGTTGTCGACTTCCCAAGATAAATTATATTGGGATGGCGACATCCTGGAGGTAGAGTGTCGACTTTCCGAGATAATATAAAAAACATCCTGAAGATGTCGACACCCGAGATAAATTATCTTTGGAAGAAAACACCCTTCTTTCAGTATGTCGTCATCCCGAGATAAATTTATCTGGAAGACGACACATTCTAACATTCTACTTTCAAGGTGTCGTCATCCCGAAATGAATTGTTTCGGTATGTCGTCATCTTATAGGTTTATGATGTCACCATCCTGCAATAAATTATCTCAGGATCTCAACAAGTTAGATGGCACTTCCAGAGCTCCGTAGATACAATAATGGAAAAAGTGTAAATTTTTGCTCATTCTAAGACCGGCTATAGGCCTACTTCAGATCAAAGCCCCAGCTGTCGTCTAATGAGTTGGAACACTACTACATCCCTTCCCACCCAACCCATAAAACCACCACCCCGAAATATATACATAAAGAATACTGCTTCTTTAGTAGATCTCATTCTAATTCAAGAGCTAGTCCGGAGTGTAAACTCTTTTGCAGTCTATAATAATTGCATAAAGTGAATCCATAATCTGCTTTCCGTCTCTACGGCCATTGACGTAGGCCTAGGAGATGGGCAGTTGCTCTTGCGATTACTAAACTTATCCCCATGAACAAAATAAAGCATCCGAAACCCAACGTGCAACCAGCGAGTCATAACAAAGCACTTTTCAGTCTGCACTAAATAATTCAGTCGGTTTGCCGCAAATCAAACAGCAAGGGTTAATCGTTATCATCCATTATTCAGGACGCTGTGTGCCTATCTGAACCAACATGAGTTCTAGAGGGCGCCCCACAAAGACGAGAACCTTAGTTGAAATCCGTTTTGGAATGTCCATACAGCAAAGACAAGGAATGTTGATCATGCAAAAGGAAAGCGAATAATAGATAAGTAATCAATCAATCAATCAATATTAAGAATAACTCACAACAATTTTAGACAAATATGGTATTGATTTTTGTTATGAACCTACGAAATAAGCATGATGATGTAGAAACCGTCCAATATCTTTGCGATTGTTTTTCTTCATTTTCGGCAAGACGGCAACAAATGAGTTAGGATGAAGATGAGAAAGGCACCAGAAACGAGACGACTCATGCCTAAGTGCCGTTAAACAATTAGACTTGATTTAAAGGTATCGTACACGTTTGGTAATGACTCAAAACAAATATTAGCATAAAAACTTACTTGGTAACAAGCAACGGAGAGCTGTTGATAGTATAAAACATTGTAGGAAACGACTCCCTCTGAAGTAACGCAGTTTTTGAGAAAGAGGTAATTTCTCACTAAAATAATAAAAACTTCTTGCAAGAAGTTTTTATTCTTATCTGAAGCACACAAATTTGTACAACAAGGGTGTTTTTTCTTTCATCATTTTCTTGCAACTTCGATGACCAATTGAGCCCAAATTTGCACAGGCTTGTTATTTTGTGCATATGTTGGGATACATCAAGTGAGAACACTGGTCTTTGACAATTTCCAAACGTGTTCAGTGCCTTTAAGTCTGAGATTTTGGTTATTTTTGTCCGAATCAGCCAAATACCATTTGCCTCCTTGGCTATCAATAGGCGATATTTCAAGACCGGCAAAACCATGAACAACGATCACTTAAAACTACCAAGTGGACAAATCGTAACCGGCACGGTATTCCTAGAGAGACCATTGTGGTATGCCTACCGGTAAATACAACAAAATTAGTGTTATTTTTGTTTTTCGAAGGACTCTCGGTGGTTTCTGTCTTTGAGATCTTGAGAACTGTAGGTGGCAGCAGACACAGGGGGTAGGGCCATTACTTCGTCTGAAATTACTTCGTTAGAAATCAATTAAAGTATGTCGAAAAATGTGAATATCCAAAAGTTCGCCTAATTGGAAATGTCCGTGGTGTCCGTTTGAATGTTGACACCTCAATACGGCCAGTGATGCGGTTGGTACCCGCTGTCACCTCGCTAAACGTGGATGGATTCGACGTTCTTTATGAAAATACCGTGAATTTTATTTTATTGGGTAAAATTTAATTTGCAACGATTCAGTTTTATCACAAAAAGATACCAGAAAGAATCAATTTAAAGGGAGGGTAAACCTTTGGTAATTACTCCAAACGTTAATTACCATAAAAACTTACTTTGTATGAGCGCCGGAGAGCTGTTGATAATGAAATATTGTTAGAAACGACACCCTTTTAAAGTAATGTAGTTTTACAAAAAGAGGTAATTTGTTCTGTTCACCCAAAATTTGAATCTGAGAATTGCTTCAGGCATGAAGCCCTTCTCAGGCATCTGAAAGCACACAATTCAAATGCAACAAGGGGTTTGTTTTTCTTTCATTATTTTCTTGCATCTTTCGATGACCAATTGAGTCCTAACTTTCACAGGTTTGTTATTTTATACATATCGGGATACACCAAGTGAGGATACTGGTCTTTGACAATTACCAAATGTATATCCTGCCTTTAAAAAAACACATTTTCCCTTATTTATGTTTCTATTGTGAGTCTAATTCGGGATTCCTTAGGTATGTCTGATGTTTCTGCATTCAAGGTCCTCCATATACTTCGGGCACTACGCCCTCTACGAGGTATCTCCAGTCGGCAGTTTATGAAGGTATAAAGAGAAGTCGGTCTTTTTGAACTTGCTTTTCCGATTGTTGTTGGATTGGGGTTTTTTTTGTGTGTTTTTTTTTTAGAGAGAAATAAAATACAATAATACCTTTTATAGACAAGATAAATGGGTAAAGAAAAGGTTCTAGAGTAAAACTTGTGTTTTCAATAAGTAACTTTTGTACTTGAAAGCAAGGGTACTCGTTCTCGTTTCTGTATATTACCGCGAGGTAATGTGTCTATGTGTTTATTACAGTACACTGAACTAGAACATGTATTACAAAAAAAACTCCTTTTATATTCCATTTAATTTTCTTGAAACTACATCATTGCAAAAATATTAAATTTTGGTTGGTCATATCTGCCCACTAGATGATTGCCAATGATAAACCAAAATCAATTTTTAATCTGCAATTTTACTTGAAAACTCAATACACCTATACACTAATATCAGTTGTCCTGAGAAACATTACTACCTGAAATTAATTCAATACAACATTCAATACCTTATTACGATACACATGAAGGTCAAAAAAATATATATATGTACTATTATTAATTTTTGTGTTAGCTTGGTACGGAGCTTTTAAAGGGACACAAAATATATCTACTTGGAACTACCATGGAAATACAGCCAAAATGGACACGTCGTAACCAGCACGGTAATCCGAAAGAGACCATTGTGCTATGCCTACCCGTAAATACAACAAAATTAATGTTATTTTTGTCTATGGAATAACTCTCGGTGGTTTATGTCTTAAATGAGAGACTTTGAAAAACTATTTGGCAGCAGACATCGCGTTCCCATTTGATGGTTATCCTACCGATAGAGTCATACATCGGTAATGTATTTTTTATCTGAGAGCCTATTTTATAAAGATGAAAAGGGTAGTAGGCCAAAGCATCCTGCGAAATTATTTCGTCTGAAGTGCCCCCCTTTGATTAGAAATCAATCAAAGTAGGGCCTATGTCAAGAGATTTGAATCTCCAAAGACCGCCTGAAGGCGACTTTTTGAAATTTCCTTGGTCTCCGTTTGAATGCTGTCCCCAATGCGGCCAGAGATGCGGTTGGTACTGCTGTCAACTTGCTCGCTTAACATGGATGGATTCAACTTTCTCCACTGACAATTGCAATATATTTGTCTTCATAATTTGTCCTATAACAGCATTACGTTGACAAAAACCAAACGATTTTTAAAACAAAGGTTTTTGGGTGAACAAGTTGGTTGTTCTTTTAACAAACTTGTAAGACTCTTTATACATTGCTTGTATCATGTTCTACTTGCCAAGATTCTCCAGTAACTCATGTTCTACTTGCCGAGCTTCTCCAGCAACTCCGCCTGCTGGTCTTTTTCTTCTTCGAGACAATTTTTCCTGCTTATGTCGCTGCTGATCAGTTGCTGGATGTGTGCCCAGATGCAATACACCTGTGAAATGAATGGTTTATATTGTTAAAGGCACTGTACACGTTTGGTAATTACTCAAAATATATATTAGCATAAAAACTGACTTGGTAATGAGCAACGGAGAGCTGTTCATTGTATAAAACATTGTGAGAAACGACTCCCTCTGAAGTAGCGTAGTTTTTGAGAAAGAAGTAATTTCTTTCATCATTTTCTGCAACTTCGATGACCAATTGAGCCCAAATTTTCACAGGCTTGTTATTTTATGCATATGTTGGGATACACCAAATGAGAACACTGGTCTTTGACAATTACCAAACGTGTACGATGCCTTTAAGTCGTCACATGGTGCTGCGGCCAAGTTACAAAAAACCCAAATATGCCATAAATAGGAATTTTATTTTAAAATCTAGTTTGGAACAATGAAGTTCAAGGGTGCTTTTACAAGGGTCTGTATACGTTTGGTAATGACTCTGAAAATTAATTGCAATAAAAACTTACTTGGTAAAAATTTCAGCACCTTTGGATAGTATAATGCATTTTGAGAAAAGTTTCACTTCAAAGTACTGCGGTTATGGAAAAAGATCACTTTTTATCCCCAAAAATAGTGTATTCCAACAGCAGATTATTTTCATGCGTGAACATAACCGCTCCAGATTTTCGGCAATATCTAAAAAAGCTACCACCTTTTGAAATGAAATTTTCACAGGTTAGCTTTATGGTAAATATCTACAACTATATAGGAGTGAAACAAACAGTGGGTTTCAATTACCAAACTATACAATCCCTTCCCTAACCACCCCAGGCCTGCCAAAATCAAACAGATGGTTTTGTTGGAATTTGGATGGTTTAGTGCTTTGAAAAGTACCCACTAAATCATAGTCCAACAGCACAGGACCTGTTGAAGTATGATGGGTTGTGTACTGTTCCAGTACATAAACTGTTGGGAGTATGATGGGTTGTGGAAGCTTCTTTGTAGAAATGCTTAGGGGGTTAGGGTTTTAAGTAAATTGAGTAAGTAATGGTACCTCGACTGCAGCACAAACAGCTCTTCCAAAAATGAGGATGCTCATCACAAAATATACTACACTTCTTGGAATGTGTGCAGTCAGGAACCCAGTCATATGTGCATACAACCAAACTGGTAACAGATGAAGGCACCATACTGTGTACAGCCCAATTGGGGTTCTAAAACCTACAAAAGAATGTTATGGAGAGATTAGTTAATGATACTGAAAATGATTCACAAGTATACCAATGCATCTTAAAAATTACAAATTTTACACCTTTATGAATCCATGAAATTGAGTAAATTTCATTGAAACATTAACAACACTGAAACTTTCTTTGAATCCTAATTTACTAATTAATTTTTTTCTTAAGGCTGTAATTTACAATATAATAACGGAAATGTCTTTCAAACAAATTATTTAAAGTACTTTTTAATTGGATGTTATTTGAAAAAAAAAAGCATGGTACTCAAACTGTACTTCAGGCCAATTATTTGTATTTTACCCATACACTGATGTGTGATAAGCACTGTACAAGTAGGCCTATACGGAGTACTGAAATGAAAAATCGAGATGAAAAACCACAGGCAAATTACTCGGTTGGGACTTGAACCCACCTCCTTTGTAATTCTAGAGCAGACGTTCCATCACTAGACCACCAAGCTTGCCTAGTGGCTAGGGGCAGTTCCAATCCTACATTTTAGCAGTGGGTAACTGCACTTTGTTGCAAAGGAATTCTTCATTAAAAATATGTTTACCCAATCCGTTTCCCTTGTAGTTTATCACTTGATATTTAAAATGAAAAAGTTGTATCACCCTCAAGGTGATCCCTCTGCTGCCGCTTCCCAGGTTGTATCGTAAACTTGAGTGTGATCCCTGATACGGCAGTTACATGTTGAATGGCTTCTGACTGGCACTCCGAACAAAAATGTTGACAAATTTAATAGGCAGACTGCCAACACCAGGGCTAGATTGCTCAGTTGGAAGAGTGCCCGCATGATAATCCGGAGGTCCCAGGTTCAAGTCCCACTCTAGTCAATTTTTATTTCTTCAACCCCCAAATTAAAAATAATTTATAAAAAAATACAGACAATTATCGTCAAAGGTTATCAGCCTCATATCCACAGAATATGTTTACCGGAAAAAATCCAAGGCTGTGCTTTTGTATTAAAATAACAGTTAAAGTAATGCCTTTTTTTAGATGGGTAGTTTTTTTAACTACAAAATTTCATAAACTCACCATTTGCCATAACTTTTTTAACGAGCCATGGTGCTTGACTGTAGCTTGACTTCCATTGTGCTCCTGCGGTGTGTGTACAAACTAGAACACACCACTCCAATGCCGAAACAAAACAACCCCACTAGGAATAAAACAAACAATAAAAATAATTTCTTAGTCTGGGTTCACCATGGCATGTAGTGTATCTCTCTTGGTATTTTTTCGAATGAAGATTTGGGAAGACTGTCCATGTGCAATGCAGGCAGGCTACTGACTGGTGAGTTCTATTCAGGAGAGACTAATCTTGCCACAGCGGCTGCAGGTAAAATTTGGTTGAGGTGTTGATGACCCGCCAGAGAGTTCTTTTGCAATTCTCAGCACATTATCTTGGTGACTGCTGGAACAAACTACCCAAATTCATCAAGGAAGCCCCAACCCTTGACACTTTCAAAGCTAATCTTAAAACCCATCTGTTCACTTCTAATTATATATAATGTTAGGGTTTTCTCTGTTCATTGTTCAGCGCATTGGGACCCCGTGTAAAATGCGTTTATAAGAATGGTTTATTATTCAGACACCACTATGTTCCGACAATTCTATGTTCTGACAACCCTATGTTCCGACAGTCCTATGTTCCAAAAAAACCTGTGTGATTTACAAATTAGGGTTAGGGTTAGGATTAGGGTTAGGGTTAGGATTAGGGTCAGGGTTAAGGTTAGGGTTAGGATTAGGAAATACACTAGGGGTGTCAGAACATAGGGGTTTCGGAACATAGGTGTGTAACCCATTCTCTTCCATCAGTCTTAAAGGCAGAGTCTGCCTGTCTGACTTGACACGTCTGTCATGTTTGCGTATTTCTACTTGCAGCATGCGCTACCAACAGACGATGGTCAATGCACTACCTCCATGGTTGTACCAATGTTTTGTTTTTTGTTCACTGAAGAACTTTGTAGTTGTAACAGATTATACACCATGACTGGGTATCAACTACACTAAACAATGACGTGTTGACCGCTGACATGAACTATGTGACAGTAAACATTGAACTTGGACATGTGACTAACCTTGACAGATGCATGGTGGGATACGGCAGTCAATATGGCAGTCTGATACACTAATGTTTAAGACATTAGTAACCTGAACAAATCATCAGTTTTAGTTCGTTATTACCATCTCAATCCTCCATATAATTCCAGCCTTCACCATCGAACAAATGTAAAGTTAGTGAATTTTGTTCACATAGATAAAAAGAATTGACAAATTCTATGATTTATGTACATTGAAAAAACGTTTTACCTTAAAAAGTTGACTCCAAATCATTCCTCGTCCAATATTATCAATTACAACATCGAGCTACAAAACAGAAAAAAAATCTACATTTTAACTGTCTACCATTTTTCAAACATTTTTTTTTTAACATGAATAAAAAAAGTTGTATGTTTGCATAATTTATTCAAATGTTGGGGCTAAGCCAAAAGGGTAATGTAACAGGCTCAAAAATCAAGACTGGAAACAGCATTATGATGAATAGATGTAATGTTTTATTTCCATTTTTCCAACAGTGGAAACCGCGCGCAGCCAGCGCTGTACAAAATTGGATCTTTATAACTTTGCCTCCTTACAGAATGATGTCTTGCAACCAACTGAACTTTAGATTATGAAAAAAGACCCACAGGAATCAGTGTACAGCAATCCTGGGCTATGACTAAGCTAACGAATAAACATGAAATAACTATCAATACAAAGGAATATGCAAATGAGACTAGTGCTACTTGTGACTTCTCAAGCTCAAATAAACAAAGACCATGGGGTGCAAAGATTAAGATTAAGATTGGCTGAAGAACACTCCCACAGATGCAATAAACTGTAAAATGAAATCTAATGGCATGAAAGACAAAGAAGTAATAAATATAAGAGTAAAACCATGGAGGTCTACCTCTTTGTTAAAATCAAAGGGAATTAAACACATTAATCTGACAAAACAAAACCATACAGTTTCCACCCGTCACAGTAAAATCCGCAAAATGTTGCTTTGTTTGCCATGACATTATAAAGGGTACAAGAAGGGAACAGTTACATTTCAGTCACTATGTAACAATTAATAGCAAATTTCAACATTATATTTCCAGTATAGATTACATATCAATTTTAGAATCTGATATCAAAGTGATTAAAATCCCAGCCGTAGGGCTTCATCAAGGTTTCCAATCCATAGGTCCAACCTCTGGTGGCAAAGGATAACATAGATTGAGTGGGGACAAGATTAACAACATTGGTGTAGCATTTGTCGTCTGTCAACAAACTGATATATTTCTCACCCAAGCTCCAAATGTTGATGTCTGGTGTAATCTTCTTGCCACAGCTCCATCCAAATCTACATGAAAACGAAATCACTTTATCAGAATTGAGAGGGAAATCTTACAGGCCCCCTATCAACATCCAATACAGGGATTATACACAGGTCTGATCAAAGGCCACAAAGATCACCTAAAATGTATACTGTACATGCCACATATTTCAGTAAATATCTTGTTTCTATACTCCAAAAATTGTCTTTTCCTATCCCTCCCTTTGTGCCCTATACAAAAGAAAATGTGCATTGCCCTTACAGGAACTAAAACATGTGACTGTAAAGCAATTATCCAACCAGAATTCTCACTAATTAGTATCAAACCTTCTGAGAACAATTCAGTCTGAAATACTGTAGTCAACCAAGCATTTTAAGACTAGACCCCACAAATCACCAATGTGAGTGATGTTTGAAGCTCTGCATGGTGTGGAAAATAAGAAGTAACTATAACTAGTAAACTTGCAGGTACAACCATAAGTAAAATCTCTTTCGGAGGAGTGTTGGCTCTGAAAAGAGCTGGTGTGGTCTTGACGTTTCGAGTAGGTGTGGTCTCAACGTTTCGAGCCGTGTGGTCTTGACGTTTTGAACAGTAGGCCTATACTCTGCTCGTCTTCTCGTGAAGACGAGCTGAGTACTGTTCGAAATGTCGAGACCACACCGGCTCTTTTCAGAGCCACTACTCCTCCCCAAACAGATTTTAAACATGGTTGTATCCACAAGTTTACTAGCTATAGCTACTTCTTAAATTACCATTGCTTAATTTTGAAATTGCTGAAACAAAAAAATAAGTCTGATGAGAACACTCACAAGATCCCTAATTGAAACTAATTTGAAAAAATGAAATCTCAAAGAAGTTTCAGGGACTTGTACAACTTCTTTACCATCAAGAATGACTGATGTCAAGTAGAAACCAATAAACCAGGAAGGATTTCTCAGATAAAACCAGGCCAGTAGAATCAGCAGTAGCCTCACATAGCCTGCGGGGACAAAAAACAAAGAAACTATGGTGTCAGGTCGAGGTAAATCCTAATTTTCTTCTTTTATTTACATGGGGCCTTGTGCCACCATCTTGAGAATGCGGATCAGTGGCGGCACCAGACCTGTTAATCTGGGGGGGGGGGGCAAGAGGGGGGAAAACTTAAATTTAGGGGGGGGCAAACAAAAATCTATAATGTAATTTTGTACTGCAGAAAAGCATTGACTTACCACTTTGACGAACTTACACCTGCATTATTCTTGAGTGGGAGTATTTCCAAAAAAAATTCTTGCAAAACTTTCTAATATATCCATTTTAACTAACTGTTTTACCAACGTGTTGAAGCGCAACAACTAGCAGTACACATAATACAGCACCCCTCAATCCACGTGATCATCAAGTTTATGTCGTGTGCACTGCATAGGCCTAAGCCTACAATTCACTCCAGAAATAAGATTTTGCACTGTGTGAATTTGACTTGATGTGCGAACTGCGTGTACAATGGCTGCTTGCGGTTTCGGGCAGACAATGCATTTCTATTTATAGCAAGTTTCCAAGCTTGTACAGATAAATAAATCCACATTTTATTAACATTGCCGGAAATGGAAAGTGTATTGGGCTTTTTTGATGGTGCCAGCTAAATATGATGGATGAAATTGAGTTTATTATTTACAGCGCAAACAACATTGTAACAAATTGGGTGCAATGGTTTGGGATTAAACTCAATTTCCACCATCAGGGAAAAAACTGGGGGGGGGGCAAACTGGGGGGCAAAAAAAAAAATACTGGGAGGGGGGGGGGCATTTGCCCGTAGCGCTGCCGCTGATGAGGATATAGGCCAATATATATTGCACTCTGAAGCAATTAAAGTAAAGTGTCTTGCACAAGGACACAACTAGTGTCACCACCAGGATTTGAATCCTTAGCCGGCCACCAGAACTTGTGTATGGTGCGCCACACACACTAGGAACAAGTAGGCCTACATGTAAAGATATAGATAGGGTCTACAATTGTTGCAGTTTACTACAGTTATGGGTACATCAGCCACAATCAGAATATCCCTGCTAAAAAAAAAATGTGTAGTGATATGAACAACATTTATATAATTAAAGCCACTGAAGTACATGTAGGCCTATGTAAGTTATTTCGAATTTGCTTAATACATTTAATTAATATACGGCCCTTTTTGTCGATGAAATTGAAGGGTTTTGTGCCAGAATAAACCTTAATAATTAAGTTTATCACATGTATACACGAATTGCGAAAAATTAATCTAGCTTTAAAGGAACGTTACAGAACTGGTAGGCTAATTAAAATTTTCTTTAAGATCCCAGATTTATAAAAAACTTACACGGTCTAACGATGATGGTAGTAGAAAACATCCCTAGAACTATTTCTGTCTGAAATGCCATATTTGTTGAGAAATAAATAAAACTAATTTCCGATTGAAGTTTATCGCTCATGAGCGTTTTATTCATGCATTCACATGCAAATGTGTAATCGGTTTTTCACTATTTTCTCGTGACCCAGATGGCCGATCGATCTTAAACTTCTAAGTTCTACAGGTTTGTCAGTTTATGTATATGGTGGATTATATAAAGTGCCTAACTGTTTTGTTAGCAAAAAGCAATTCTGTAAATGTTCCTTTCAGTACCGGTACTACCCTTTTAGCCTGGACTAGACGGTCATACGGTCGACCCATGGGGCGCTGTACCCCTTTTTAAAAAATTATTTTGACATCTGCGGTCATGACCAGATCACGATGACTCCTAGCTGTATGAATATAACTTCTACTAATTACACTAACGTGTTAAGATAAAATGCTACTCACCAATAATATTTGGGACGTACAAATAGATGTTATCAGCCATTTCACAGCTCATCAAAATCCATGCCCAAACTGACACAAAAACAGCACATGATTCCATTTACATTGGGTTTATAAGCGAGCATGTTTCTTGACCACATCACAGCTGTCGGCTGTTTACTTCGAACAGCGCCCTCAAGTGGTTGAAAAAGCAAAGGAATTTTCAGGTTCCCTATATTAATTTGTAAATTCCTGAAAGTTTTGTCTTTACTCAAAAAAGGGTTTTTTTCCTCAAATTTCTCCCGAAAATTAACACGCATAGTCCCATTGCTTGCTTGCATGCATAGCGACCTGCGAAATTACTTTTATTGTAAACCTTATAAAGTCTTGACTATGGAGGTAGAATAATAAAGTCTTGACAATATGGAGGTAGAAGATTGCTGTGAAAATTGAGGACAAAGAACAAAAACAGCCGGTTGGTTTTTGTAGATTCCATGTTCGTTTTGTCCTTTTCTAGGTCTAGTACCCTATTATCAGAATTCGGCCCCCTCAATGTGAAGAAGTGAAATTCTTAAAATTATTTATCAAATTTAAATTCCCCTCCCACCAAATTTGTTCCCCATCCGAGTTATGAGAAAAACAAAGTTTTTGCGGGCACATAGGCAATTAATTAAACAAATAGTAACAAAACAACTTGATTATGTTATTATATGCTAGTTTTTATTAGCAGCAAACAATTAGCACAATTAAGTAATTAATAAGTTCTACATAAAAATCCTTAAGTACAATTAATTAAAAAGTGTCTGATATATCGGAGATGTCTCTGTTCCTTTTTGTAGAAAATAGAGATTCAGAACTTTAATTTGGCAAGTGAATAACAAATTCCAATACGAAGTCAATAGTATAGAATTCTTCCTTCAGAATTACATAGTATCAGTATATCAATGAAGTGTCCAATTTTCAAAAGAATTAATTGTGGTTGTTTTATGTTGAAATATTTTATTCTAAAAAGACATCATAGACAGCAGAATGTGAAAATCAACAACAATATCATTTAAAAGTTTAATTTCTTTGGTTCTTAATTGTCAAAAAGCTGTTGAGTATGGTCACCTCACATAATTATGGACATTATTTAAGGAATATCAAGAAAATATTAGTTTATGCAGCAGTACATTTGCATATTTTGCTTATTACAAAAATAGAGAAACAAAAAGATAAAAAAATAAAACATTTGACTCCTCCCATCATAAAATAATGTTCTTCATAGAAGAACACAGACATCTTTTGTACAAAAGTTATGTTAACAGATTTTAAATGCAATGAAATGCACGTTCAGAATACACAATTCTAGTTAAATGCTTAGAAAGACGGTAAGTAATGCCAATAATTTACTGCATTTACAATGAAATGGAAGATTGATCGATTGAAAGAAGGAGGGGACAGTGAGGGGGGGGGGGGGTTGACAATCAAATATCCAATTTCAAGTATCAAATTCAGTATCAAAAAGCAATAACTATAGCTTAAAGGCATCGTACACGTTTGGTAATTGTCAAAGACCAGTGTTCTCATTTGGTGTATCCCAACATATGCATCAAATAACAAGCCTGTGAAAATTTGGGCTCAATTGGTCATCAAAGTTGCAAGAAAATGATGAAAGAAAAACACCCTGGTTGTACAAATTTGTGTGCTTTCAGATAGGAATAAAAACTTCTTGCAAGAAGTTTTTTATTATTTTAGTGAGAAATTACCTCTTTCTCAAAAAGTACGTTACTTCAGAGGGAGTCGTTTCTCACAATGTTTTATACTATAAACAGCTCTCTGTTGCAAGTCACCAAGTCAGTTTTTATGCTAATATATATTTTGAGTAATTACCAAACGTGTACGATGCCTTTAAACGGTCTGTACACGTTTGGGAATTATTCTGGCAATACAAATTTTCTTGGTAAGAAGTACAGCAGCTTTGGATAGTATAACGCATTTTGAGAAACTTTTCAAACAGAAGTACCGCGGTTATGGAAAAATATATCACTTTTTATCCCCCAAAATTTGAACGCTTCTCAGATTGTGTATTCCAATTGCAGATTATTCTTCCTGCTCCAGATTTTCGGCAATATCTCAAAAACACTACCACCTTTTGAAATGAAATTTTCACAGGTTAGTTTTATTGTAAATATCTACAACTATAGGATGAAAGAAACAGTGGGTTCCAATTACCAAACGAATACAATCCCTATAAAACAAACAACAGTGGCAGTGCGGAGAGCTATAACAAAAGAGGACAATAGGATCCCCAGTTGGGGAAAGTTCCCCAGTTGGAGAGCACGTACAAAACCAATGGGAGCTGTTGCTAAAAAGTACAAACAAAAGAGGGACAATAGGAGTTCCCCGATTGCAGGTGTTTACACACTTGTGCGTGTGTGTGGGTAGGTATCCACGTTCAAACAGTGGACCTTTAACAAAAAGGAAAATAGGTCCACCGTTGCTATCACAAAGGAAAACATTGTGGTCCACGATTGCTTTCACAAAGAGTTGAACAAAGGAGGGTCCACGATTGCCGATGTTTACAGTAACCTCCCAGGCATTTTATTTTATGTTTTTACTTTGGCACATTGAATAATTTTTCTCTGGTTTGATCATTTTTAATTCAGAGAGATTTCGTTGGACCTGGTCAAAAAAATACTGCTGAATTTATTACATGGACGGTAAACAAATAAAGGACAAATTTGCAAACAAAATGGTTCCGGCAAAAGTCAATGTACATGTAGTCCCATATTACAAAATTTACTACGAGAGATGTTTATTGACCAAGAGCTATGTCTACTGGTCGAATTTGTCGTTCCCCTTCGATCAAGAAGATCTGGCAGGCTTTCTTGAGAAGAAACACGCCCATCTGTCTCCTCTGTCTCACAGGCCATGTTGTGGATGGACCATAAAAGTCACCTTTCTTGATGTTTGTTAATCGACTCAGACCTATCATATAGGACAGAAGAAACTTGTCAAAAGCCCTTTTCACATGATGAAAAAAAAAACACTCCTGGAGAAAATTTTTCAATGTTTGTGAAATATTACAAAATGAGCATCGTGTGAAAGGACAGCAATTTTTTACATGTTCTACATTCCTCGCGAAATTTTCTCAAACATTGTGAAATTTTGTAGTAGGTACCCATCTACGATAAAAGCTCTGAAGCGTGAGATGAGAAGTAAACAATCCGCACTTGTAAAATTCGTCGCAAGGAATCTAGTTTTTTGGGGGGGGGCTCGTGTGAAAAGGGCTAAAGTGGCAGAGGAGTGACCCCCTTCACACTGATTCAGACTCGGAGTGCGTCAAACATGTGCTCCAAAATATTCAAGTAAGTTGAACTATGTTTAGCTTTTGAAAATGTTTTGCCCAAATCCCATACGTGCATAACGCATGCACAGGCATGTAGTTGTACACACACATGAAAGTACCGAGCTTGTAAAAGGAATATAGGTGAAAAGAAATTAGGAAAAAATCTTTGTTCAAACAAAAATAATTTTTGCTGGAAATTTCTTTTTAATGGACTGCTAACATGCCTCCACATCGTCGACAGTGTTTTTTTTTTCTTTCTTTTTTTCACCTATGTTCCTTTTAAAGCTCTGTTTAGATATATCAAAATTAAAATTTCCAAACTAATTCTTTGTGAAATACTAACAAAAAAGAAACGGAAAAGATGATACTGACCTACGGCCTCCACCATGCATGCTTCTCTTGAGTATGCCTCTACTGGTATGACACTCTGGAAGCAGTGTAGTGACACTACTCCCAGACCTGCTGACCAGATATCTAAGATGTGACTTACTTTTGCACCAGGCTGTCAAGAAAACAAACACAAAAACAAAAAATCTTTTGACAACAACACCTGCAACAATAGACCATGTGACCTTTGTTTACAATAAGTGTGACCTTGTACATTATTAGGCCTTACTAGGCAAGATGCTGCACTAGTCATATGGGAAAGTTGACATTTTGTGTCATAATTTCCACATAAATCCAAGAGTTATAAAAGTGACAGCTGAACAAGTTTTGAGATGTACCCCCTTTCATCATATCAAAAGTTGATAAAATTTAGACAGTGCAATCTCCATAAAATATACGTATTTATGTTTTCTTCCATTGAGCTGTGTACAAATCGTGCCTGCAGGAAATCCAGGCTTGGTGGCTCTTTTGTAAACATGTGATGTCACAGGTCACATCGTCTATAAGGTGAGTATTTATCAAGTAATGGGACTTGGCTATCGGAGACCTCAGAAAAGTTCTCTTGTTAATGTATAAAAGTTGACTGCTTTACACGTGTGTGTGCAGATCATTCACCATTGACTAAAACAGCAACAGTATAGATTAACGAAATAAAAGACAGGCAGCGAGGTCTTAACTGGCCTTTTAAAGCCAGCAAGCTCGTGGCCAGGCGTATGTTAAAACCTTTCTCAACGTGTATATACCGCGAGTTTAAACATGGCCATGTGATCTCCTCTCGACCAATCAGAATGGATAAACTGTTCCGGGTATTTATGGATCGTGCAACAGTAAGAATCAACACGGTCTGTCTTCACAAAGCAAAAACCTACATCAAGTTTGCTTCTGCTGCCAGAGTCCAGCCTACATCAATCAGCTGTTTTCAGTTTGTGCATATATAAGTTATAACTCAATAACATTATTGTGAAGAATCATGATTCAAGTTGTTAAGAGTTTTGAATGCTCACTTGTTTCTTGGCAGCTTTCACTGATTTGCCAGCCTCTTCATCTTTCGGTGGTTTCATTGAAGAAAGTGCTTCGTAGAAGTGTGCATAGGGACGCCCACGCTTCCCTTTCCCAATATAAAAGGTTGCTGCAACAAAGACCTATAGAATGCAATGTTGATATAAAGAAAGGTTTAGTTACATCAATGCAAAATGGTCAGTGAACGCCCGACTCCGAGAAGGTACAGTTAGGGATCATTTTCCTTTTACAGTTATCAAACTGAACTTTTTGTTTGTCAAGTTAATAAGGCCTAGAATCTAGTGTATCGTGGCTTTTGCCCATGAGCTGGCCTTTAAAGGTATCGTCCAAATTGGTAATGACTCAAAACAAATATTAGCATAAAAACTTACTTGGTAACAAGCAATGGAGAGCTGTTGATAGTATAAAACATTGTAGGAAACGACTCCCTCTGAAGTAACGTAGTTTTTGAGAAAGAGGTAATTTCTCACTAAAATAATAAAAACTTCTTGCAAGAAGTTTTTTATTCCTGTCTGAAAGCACACAAATTTGTACAACAAGGGTGTTTTTTCTTTCATAATTTTCTTGCAACTTCGATGACCAATTGAGCCCAAATTTTCACAGGCTTGTTATTTGATGCATATGTTGGGATACACCAAGTGAGAACACTGGTCTTTGACAATTACCAAACGTGTACAGGGCCTTTAAAAATGTTCCTGTAGACATTTTGAGGTTTTCGTGAAAGAGCTCTTCTCTCTGGAAAAGTGTAGTTTCCCTACAATAATGAAAATCCAGGCCAGGTGAGTGCCTACATGTACCTGTACGTATAGAACAGATCACTCTGATGGATGTTTCTGTGTGAGGTACTTTCATCTTTTGAAAGTGCAAAAAGATGGAAATACTTTGTTTCACCAAAATTTCTGTTAGAATGAGTCTTTGAATGGATGAAGTGGTGGTGGCTCTGAAAACAAAATGGCCGATTTGTTTCTTGATACCCCAATTTGTTTTGGCTAGTGGTCTCTAGTTACAGAAGCAGTCTGTTTTCAATATCATGGGCAAAACTGTTCCTCTTTTCACAGGGCAGTTAGGTGGTAACTTTTTCTGGTTTGTCTTAAGAGATACATGTAGGTCTTTATACCAACTTATAGGACATGTATTAAGCTTCAAAATGGCACAAAAACCAGCTCTTTATGTGCTATACTTCTTGAGATATGGGCGTTTTAAAGGCATCGTACACGCTTGGTAATTGTCATAGACAATGGTGTATCCCCCTTGGTGTATCCCAACATATGCATAAAATAACAAGCCTGTGAAAGTTTGGGCTCAATTGGTCATCGAAGTTTCAAGAAAATGATGAAAGAAAATACACCCTTGTTGTACAAATTTGTGTGCTTTCAGTTAGGAATAAAACTTCTTGCAAGAAGTTTTTATTATTTCAGTGAGAAAATACCTCTTTCTCAAAAACTACGTACGTTACTTCACAGGGAGTCATTTCTCACAATGTTTTATACTATCAACAGCTCTCTGTTGCTCATTACCAAGTCAGTTTTTATGCTAATATATATTTTGAGTAATTACCAAACGTGTACAGTGCCTTTAATATGCGAGGTGTCGCTAATTAGCTAAAAGCTTGTTAGCAAGTATCTCACCAATTAAGAGGTCTAGAGCAAACATTTTCGATCCCAAAAAATTTGAACAAAATCTGAGAGGTCAAGGAAAGTTCTTGGTTGATTTGACATGGAATGACCCACATATGTCATGCTCAAGAAAAACATTTACCAGAACCCAGAAAATGTCATTATTGATAGAATTAAAGGGTTCATTCCATACACGAAATGTCTCTAGTTCAGTGAGTTGTGTGTAGCGCCCAGGCAGGTCCATGGTAACCCTTGGGTCTAACAACAGGTAGTTAAAGGAAGACTTGAGGGTTCCTTCACGCCATTTGCGGGACTGGTCGGGTATCTGGAACGGCGCGACCAACAGCTGCTCCTCTGCCGCCATTGTGTGGTCAGATTCTTTCAGGTGACCTGTGTTAAGATACTCCGCTAGTTCCCAACGGAACCCTGGGCGAAAATAGAACACAAAACCTCTTTTTAGAAATTATTTTATGATCATGGTGTACATCATATCCATTTAGTTCTAAGTTATATGTGGTATATACCTGTACGTTAATTGTGTGCAAACTTGTCAATATGCATGTAAAAAAAGCAAACATTGATACACATGTACAACAGGTGCAAGTTGGGCAAAAATAAATGGGGTTTTTTAACTTCCATTTCATACATAAAAATGAAAAAAATAAAGGAGCTAAAAGCTTAAAAGTAAAAGAAAAAAGGCTGGTTATTTTTTTTAAACATCACAGACATTTCCAAAACAATTAACTCTTTCACGCGCCAACCGGTCGCTAGCAACCGGTTTACATCCCTTCAGAAAAATAGTTTTAAAATGAAAAATAAAGATCACACGGCCACACAATTATCAGAATGGGAAAGAGGACTCTTGAGGGTGCTATTGTGACCTGTTTTTTTTTTTTTTTTTTTTTGAGGGGGGAGGTCGCCATTTGCAAAAAACAAGCAAACAGTTAATGTGTCCATACGATCAATTTATCACTAAAATAAATGGTGCACAAAAGAGTTAAATATGGTAAAAAGAGTTGAAATAGTTTTTTGGGTTTGCTTTTCTTACCCTCTGTATTATGTCTGCTTGCAGCACGTTTAGCAAAGCTTGGATCCTCTTGCAGTTTAGCTAAATGCCTTAAGTAAACCAGACGAGTGGTTGACGTAATGGGACCAGCCTCTTCTCCATACTTCCTCATCATTTCTCTTATTCCTTTATCCGTCAACTCTAGAAGTTCCTGTGACAGCGGTGGAGACTCGAGCGGATCATCATCATCCTCCGTCTGGTAGTCTCTCCAGTCATACAGCATTGTGTCATCGCTTGAGACGATACTATACTCTAAGGCGGACATGTCTTGATGAGTGGACATGGCTGATGGGCACTGGCGCTCAATTAAAGAGGTTCCAGTTTGAGGATCGTGATATAGGATCTCAATGTCTTCTTTTTCAGACACGTTGCCACACCCCGGTCTTAGAGAGGTTAATGACTGAGGTTCTTCTGAGGGTTGGCACTTATGAGAGACGATTCTTCCGGTTGTTGTGACATAACCATAGTCGTCATTTACCTGGCTCCCTTGCTTACATGAACTCTCGTACTGCTCTCTACTGAGAGGCAAAAGGGAATCCTCATCAGATGTAATCAAACTGTCTTCTAACGAACTGCTGGCTTCCTCAAATGACTTCCTTTGATCTCGCTGCGAAGTTTGCAGCTGCAACTGAGGCTCACCATGCATTTCATTCTGATCAGTGTGTCTCACATCCATATCCGTGGCTTCATTATGATGAGTTGTTTTGGGTACTTTGTTGAATGATTCAAAGTTATCACTGAAAGTGACTCTCCTTGAGTTCCTCTTCTGCTTATCTGGGATATGCTTCTTGTCGTTACAAGAAAACATGTCATCACTTTGGCAAGTGACATATGCAGAGCTTTCATCACTTGTGTTTGACACTCTACTCTCTAGGGACACTTCGGTCGAGTGTTGTTCGGGAAGGTATTTGTCAATTGCAGCGGTTGATCTTCTTGGTGGTATATAAATAACAGTCTTATCAAGGGGTGGGGTGTCACCGCTTTGGAAGCTATAGAATTTTGTGAAGACGGCGGGATGGTCTGGGGAGGTTAGGTCCAGGCCATGGCAGTTCTCACTCAGGGCTTCTTCAAGCTCCTTAGATGACAGAGTTCGATCACAAGAAGGCTCCTTTGATTCATCAGTTTCATCATCTTCACCTAGCATCAAGGACACTGGAGAGTTACCATAACCTTTAAATATTTCCGAACACCTTTCACTTTCCTTAAAAACTGGTTTCGGTTCTGAAAAGATTCTTCTAGATGCAGATGGTACTATCCTTCCACCAACATTATGATTCCATCTGAAATTTGTACTTGTTGAGTGCTCCCTCTGTGCTGTCTCCAATGATTCTGAATGACTTTCACTTTGTCCGACCAAGACTTGTTTGGGTTCTGAAAGCGTCCGTCTAGCTACCCTTTGTTTTGTCTTTTCGCCAACTTCCAAACTTGCTTTGTTGTTTGTGCTTTGGGAATGCTCTCTCAGTTTTGTGTCAATCTTTTCAGAATCCCTTTCATGGCTTACATGTATCTGTTTTACATGAGGGAGTGAACTAATCCCTGAAGACTTATTTCTAGTTCCTGTGACCCCAAAACTTGTTCTGAAATTCGCATTCTGAAAGTACTCTCTCCTTGCTGGTTTGAGTTTGGGAAGACAACAATCGCCCTTGCTGGACTCAAAATAATGATCAGCCTCTGCCCCTATGCTCGGGGCTAAATCAGGAAAGAAAGATCTGGACAGGTACTTTTTGTCTTGGTCAGTGTGAGGTGCAGAGTAGGAAGAACACGAGATACAAGATTCTTGGAGGTAGTCAGAGAGGCCTGTTGAATCAAGTGAAGGATGTATTGAATCCTGGAGGCAGTCAAGTGATGAGTTGCTGAATTGCCAATTGTGGTCACGGTGTGGATCCTGAAAACTCTGACGGCTTGATCCGCTCTTTCGATGTTCTGTCCAAAATTCAATGATATGATAATCTAATTATAGTGATATTTGTGGTGAAGTATGAAAGGGTAACAAGGCACCATCAATGCACTTCTTTTCAATTGAAGCTAATTTTACCCCAGCATTGGTTGAACTTTAATAATAATAATAATAATAATGGCTTCTTATATAGTGCACATATCCATCACTCAGTGACGCTCAAGGCGCTTTTAACGTTCATTATTTTCCTGCAAGGTATTGTGCATGGAGCTACGTTTTTGAAGTATGAGACCAAGTCCTTTACATAGCACCATGTAATGGTTTACAAGGTGCTGTGGCGCAATATGCTGCCAATCAAACCAGGAACACCGGGGCGAACCCCTTCTCTTTTCGATAAGTGCACTGGGTTCTTTTACGTGCATTACACAACACACGCACTTTAAGGAAGTCTTTGAAAATTTCAGCTCATTTCAGTAAACTGTATACCAAAAAAAAGAAGTATGTTACATACATGAAAAAAAAAAACCTGTTTGGTATTTAATATTCTCACAGAAACTGTATTTCAAATTTTATAAGAAAAGTGTGATTTTCTTTCATAAAAATGTATACATGATTGAATCATCACATTCATTAGGGCATATTTCTTATTTTCTATGTTCCCCAATCCCTTTTTTGCTGGGGGAGGGGGGGATGAAGTAATGAGCTTTGTATTGCACTTGAAAAATAAAAATAAAACGCACTTGTGAAAACATTGTCGTCTTCCAAGCTCTGTTCATTTTGCTCCTCATCAGATTTGTAAGTCATCATGATATTGTAGCACTCAGTATTCCCATGTTCATTTGCCAGATCAATTGCAGTAGCACCCTCCTCATCACACAGGTCAGAATTTCCCCCGTTTTGAAGAAGAAGGCCGAGAACTTGATAGCGCCCCCATGTGGCAGCTACATGGACAGGTGTCATGCCATCTTCAGATCTTTTGGAAGATTATAAAGAAATTTTGTGGTGTTAACTCTAGGGGTCTGTCCAATTCAATATTGCACACTACTACAATGTAATCATGCCATACTTACAGGCCATAGATTGGTTTTTGTCAATGAATGCTGATTTATAGACAAAATCTTACAGATTGATACAATAAAAGTCTTTAAAAAAAGTCAATAAAAGTGAAAGTTTCAGCTGAACATAATTTTTCACCCAAAAACATTTGAATCGGAGAAACGATTCATGCAAGAATCGTTTCTCAGATTTCTGTGTGTTGGTGTCCGTTTGCGAAAGCTGCGGCCAGAGATGTGGTTGGTACACGTTGTCACCTTGCTAAACGCGTACGGATTTGACGTTCGTGTTAAAATACACTGTACCTTGACAGTCTTTTGCTGTTTTCTCAGCAAGTGGACAATGTGTTCAGTTATCCAAACCATATTACTTCGAAGGGAATCTTTTCTCAAAAAAGTTTATACTATTAACAGCTGCCGTGCTTCTCACCAAGTAAATTTTTATGGCCATTAATTTTTGGAGTATTTACCAATCTATGACCCTACCTTTAATCCATTTTTTCAATATAACCAATTACTGGCATATCCAGTCCCAACCCTTCTCCAAATAAAGGTAGAAACAGTTTATCCAAAATAAAAATCCACTGAAAATGAGAACTGAACACATATTGCATGACGCTAGAGTTAGAGGGGGAGGAAGAGGGGAGTTAAAGGGTTGGGAGATCCACCGGGAATATTTGAAACAAGGTGCAACAGCTTTAATGCATGCATCCCCGCCAAATAAAAACACTACAGGTGAGGGTCATCGCTTACTAAAATGTCTGAAACCATACTCAAAATTTTAGGAGGTACGTTGATATTATGACTTTTCCACCTTTTGATAATCCCTGGAGTTAAAGATTTCAACGAGCTTTTGGAAACAGGTATCCCCTCCACAAAAGAAGCAGATAAAAGAGCAAGGTTTTTTTATACATGGAGAAAGTAACAGCTACTTTTTCAAGGCAGGCATACAAAAGTTTGAATTCAGATAAAAGTCTGACATTTCTCATCACTGTAAAACCCTTAGGCCCATGTCACACAGGCAATAGACCGTGCAAGTCTCGCGCGTATTCGAACATTTTTGGGACCACTATGGTCCCACGCACAATGCTTTAACGCGTGAAGGAAACAAACTCACGCGCTTTAACGGGTCCCAATGTTCGAATACGCACGAGACTTGCATAGTCTATTTACAGGCAACCAGTTCCAGGCAATCTCTGTGAAGAATAGGCATTCACATTTGAATGCTCACAAATATTTTTCTTGGGGATTGAGGACACTGTTTGAAAAATGACTCATGTGCTACCTAAGTGTTCCTGTAGCATGCGCTGCAGTTGGCTGCCTCCAAGTTGCCTATAAAAGTTGCCTCGTTCGACAGGGCCCTTAGTCAACCCACCAAATAATCCTCTGGATCCTAAACCATTAATCTCACTTACAGTGTAACCTTACCACATGTACCGTAATTTCCTGCGGATAAGATGCGTCTTATCTGACTTTCGAAGGTAAAAGAAAATCACTGCGTCTTATCGTCCAGTGTGCCTTATCTGATTTCGATTGAGTTCATTGTGATGATTACAATGTGAAACCTTACATTTGTACTGCAAAATAGTTCCTGAAAGCTATGGTTATATATATAAAAAAAATCAAACGAACACGGAAAACATAATAATAAAAAAATAGCAGTGATGTTTTACTCATCTTCGTGATTATAAAATTACGATCCCTTTGCGCTATGGTAATTGTACTTATACCATCACAATGACCCCCGTATGTGTTGATGTACAAGCAGTATGGGACTTGGCGAGCGTGTATAATATGAAAGATATGTTGCGCTTTATGCGGCGGTGCGCCCTATCTGCTAACCCTTGAATATTTGTTGGGTAATTTGAGGTCCTGCGCCTTATGCGCTGAGCGCCAAATCCGCAGGAAATTACAGTTTATTGACATACCTGAGACTAAGGCCATGTCCGAATTGGCGGCTACAGCTCTGGCTACAGCTAGATTTCCGCGTCATCATGTGTTGAAGAATAGGACGTCCTTAGCAGCACCCTTAGCAACAGCCGTAGCCGTAGCTGTAGTCGCCCATTCGGATGCGGCCTAGCACTCACCTGATATTCGGATTGCCATTGTGCTGGAGTAGTAGATTAACAAAGTCTAGAGTATTGGTTGTGTCAGCTCCTATGGCCAGATGGAAGGGGCTGATGCCAGAGGATGGTAGAATCAGGTTAGGACTGGCTCCTTTCTTCAACAAGGACTCCGCTAACCTACATGTGTACAAAATAATCATAATAATAATTAGTAGTAAATTTTATAATAGGAATTTTTATCAAAGTGCTGTACACTTTTACTACCACAGGCCTGGAATTTCATCTTTGAGAGGGCAAGGCCATTTTCATTTTGCAAAGGGCACTTCTATTGTAAAATCTTAAAGTCTGTGGAAACTTTTTTACCAAGGCCAAGACCAGGGGCAACGGAAGCCATGGCCTTCGTCGCCTCCGTGTAATTCCAGGCCTGCTACCAGAGCTGCCAACATTTGCTTCTTGCAATCAGAGATATTTTGTAATCACAAAGAAATTTAGAATTACATTCAACATAATATGGAAAACAATTCCATAATCAGGGAGATATTTAAATTTGTCCATCAGAACATGGAAAGATTGGTTTATTTTCAGGGAACTTTCTGCAGAATCAGGGAGAGTTGGCAGCTCTGCTACTTGCTACCCCTGTTCATTTGGGCCTTCAGCATTCCCGCAACAATCTACATTCATAAAGGAGTGTGATGCACCAACAGCCAAGTGGGATGCACAGGTTGGCTATCATTCACATCAACAATCTTTACCCTCGTAGGTACCCATTTATTCCTTGGTTATGAGAAGTAGTTGCAGTTAAGTTTTGCCCATGGACACAATTGTGATAAATTAGATTCAAACCACCACTCTGAGATGTGACTACTGTAACTCATCAAAACTCCACAGTTCGATGCACTAGACCACTCAGCCATAACACATTGGTTAGAGAAGATTTAAATATTTTGATGATTTTTATATTTCTACAGTAGAATCATCGGAAGAAACAAAAATGTTGCACTAGCAGGCATTCAGCGTTTGATTTCACAAAGAGTTTTAAGATTGATCTTACTTGTGTATCAGTCTTAATTGCGAAGCAAAGTATGATATCACAATACAAATCAATATGGCAACATTGATCTCATCTTAAGATGAATCTTAGTGCTTCATGAAATCGAGCTCTGGTCCGAGGTGGGATTTGAACAGGGGTCCACAGAGGTGAAAGGCAGGGAAAGAAACCACTGAGCCAACCTGATCCACAAATGTCATACTCGCAGGCATTTAGGTTCATTAATGCTGTTTGGGGTTATTACAAACATTATAATAACTATACGTACATGTATCTACAATACTGAGTGATATGCATTATGCACCTCTTTGAAAAGAAGGAAAGTCTTTCAAAAAAGGACTCTCTATTCCACCTTATAATTGTTGACAACTTTGGACGACCCCTGAGGCTCTGGGTCTGATGCGAAACATGAACCAGGGTCAACGGAGGTGAAAGGCACATGGGCAGGGTTATCCTGACCAGTGTTCATTGTGTAAATGTAGGACCAGGGCAAGTCTAGGGCTATCTCTGGTCTTCTGATCCACAAAAGGGACCACCTACATGTACGACCCAATAAATAGTGCATCAATTGTTAGGGTTTGCTATCTAATGTGTGATCTAGTTTAAATTTGACATCCAGGGGTCTCATTCAAGTGTTTGCACAATCTCCATACATTATAATACAATGACACTTTGGTATCGTTGATTTAATGATAATGACTGATACTTAGGGTCTTTGGCAGGGTAACAACCAACTATAGCTGTACCAAGGCCATCAATATTAATCTAGGTTTGCTTCATAAGCTCTTCCAAAAAATATCTACATGAGTAATTGTTTTTCTTATAATGGTCTGACAGAAGTACAGAGCACCTGAGCAATGACTCCATCAAGTCTCTTGTACCATTGGGTGAGATAGTATCAGCTTACTTCCTATTTTCGGTGAATGGTAAGCTGGCAATTACTTTTAAAAACCAGTGGCAATGAGAATTTTCATGGGAAAAAATCCTCCACTGGAAAAATAAAGCAGTTGTCGAAGATAACCACAACTTTTGTTGACGTTTAATGTACATTGAGCAGTTTGTGTTTTATGGTTATAAAAACAATCAGACATTTTTCCGTAGATCTTACTTCAGATGTGTCCATAGTGCATACTTGAGTAAACAAACTGAGTTGTAAAATAGAATTGATATCAAAACTATCTTGCCATAACAAAATTACGTTTGCGGACTCATCTTACCGGGAACATCACTTTGTGAAGTACGACACTTTCAAAATGCGAAGAATATGCTTCCTGTTCTTGGCTCTTCTAAGGTACTTGGTACTTGTAGGTAAGTATATTTGATTGGAAGGTACGCGCGTGTTAAAGGCATCGTACACGTTTGGTAATTACTCCAAATATATATTAGCATAAAAACTGACTTGGTAACGAGCAACAGAGAGCTGTTGATAGTATAAAACATTGTGAGAAACGACTCCCTTTGAAGTAACGTAGTTTTTGAGAAAGAGGTAATTTCTCAATAAAATAATAAAAACTTCTTGCAAGAAGTTTTTATTATTCTATCTGAAAGCACACAAATTTGTACAACGAGGGTGTTTTTTTCTTTCATCATTTTCTTGCAACTTCGATGACCAATTGAGCCCAAATTTTCACAGGCTTGTTATTTTATGCATATGTTGGGATACACCAAGTGAGAACACTGGTCTTTGACAATTTCCAAACGTGTACGATGCCTTTAATAGATTTTATCAAGTTATAAACTAAACTGATTGGGTAAAATTTGGAATGATTTGGGGTTGAACAAAGAAAATAAATGACTAGAGCTGGATTTGAACAAACAACCTTTGGTTTGACATACCGGCGCTCTACCAACTGAGCCATCTAGCTCTGTGTTGGCAGTCTCCCTACTTTGTCAATATCTTAAATAGATTTTAAATTGAGTACAAGTATGTATTGATTTGCGTTACACGTAAATTATCGCCGGGGTAAGCTAGCGCGGCAACACATGTACGTCTATGAGTGTAGAACGTGCGTTCACAGCTCTAGTTATGTCTTGATATCAGCTGTTTAAAACGGGTCTTACACGGTCATGTGACCACCTTTCAACCAATAGGACTGCCTAAACTAACTGAGGTACTTATGAATGTTTCAGTACTTTTTGTTTGCTATATTATTTTGTATGCTTTGTAGATGCAGCAGACAAACCATGCATGAAAAAGGAATTCCCAGACGTTGACTCTTTTGTATGTGAGTGTTCTGCTGATTACTGTGATACAGTTGAGAGACATGGCAGCATTAATCCGCATCAGATTCTAGAGTACACCTCTAGTCAGAAGGACTCTCGTTTCTTGAAGACAGTGCTAGACATGGCCGACGAACCAATGGGTAAGATGCCAAAACATTTTAAGCCCTTTTCACATGACAGCAATTTAGCAGGGGTCCCTTGTTTTTTTATTTGAACATGGTTGTGAATTCTTTACAAACTGCGCTTCGTGTAAAAGGGCAACTATGCCTGGACTGTAGTGAAATCTTCTCAACTTTGCCGTCCTTTATGGACAGTATAAACATTGTTGTCCTTTCACACGAGGTGCATTTGGTAAAATTTCGCAACCAAGCTAAAATTAAGCAAAGGATCCTTGCTAAATTACTGTGTGAAAAGGGCTTAATTGTGATTTATCTTTTATAACATGCTTGACCCCACACCCTCCAAAATTTAGAGTGTTTATCAAGAGATAATGCTTGAACTCAATGGATTTGGTATTACAACTTAAAGTTGTAACCCAGAAACCCAACATGTACAATAAATTTATTTTTAATCTTTCTGATAATGAAACCAAAGATCCCTCAAAAGTGTATGGCACTGTGACTTGTAGGCCTGAAGATACCACGCGTGAAGAGAAGCATTGAAGAAATTTTAGTTTTACTTTTAGATGTGAAGTTAGGAAGAAATCCCCAACAGGGTAAAACCTCTACACAATCTGAATCAGGTATGATCTGAAAACCCAACCCACCTGCAAGAATCTGGCTCAAAGCGGGATTCGAACCGTGCTCCACAGAGGTGAAAAGCAGGGGAAGAAAACACTAAGCCAACCTGAAAGCATGAGCCTCTAGGCAAACCAACTTCATCAAATTTTTAAGTAACTGATTTTTTAATATTATATTTGGTTTTACCCGTACACCGATGTGTGTAAAGCACTGTATACTCAGTACTTTCCCGAGTCCTGTGTAAAAAATCACAGGCATATTACTCGGGTGGGATTCGAACTCACGACCAATGCCATTCTAGAGCAGATGTCTTACCAACTAGACCACCGAGATTGCCCGGTAGCTAGAGGCAGTTCGAATCCTATATTTTAGAAGCGGGGACCGCAAAAATTTAGTAGATGTTAAATTTGCATCGGGGATAAAGAACATTATATTTGGTTTTACCCGTACACCGTTGTGTGTAAAGCACTGTATACTCAGTACTTTTCCCAAGTCCTTTTTTTTGTATTTTTAAATGATGAAATTGACCTTAATTTCAGACCAAGTTCAAAACCCTGTCATTGACTTCATTTGTGCACTTTTCACGCGGTGACAAACATTGATGTGATTGATTTCAGAGGACAGGGTGCAGTTGTTAGTGGATTCATCTGTGGAATACCAGAGCATCTTGGGATTTGGAGGAGCGTTCACAGACTCGGCAGCCATGAACATCTTAAACGTGTCGAGTGATGCTCAGGAGAACCTGCTCAAGTCTTACTTCTCGGCAGAAGGTAAGATAAAGCTGTTGAGGTATTTACACAGGTAAAAAGTGTTTATTCAACAATAAGAATCTTAAGTCAAATTGTGTACACAATGGTGCATTTCGCAATCCGTTCGTACTGTAAACAAGTACGTAA
Organism: Plazaster borealis; assembly: GCA_021014325.1. Classification (NCBI taxonomy): domain Eukaryota; kingdom Metazoa; phylum Echinodermata; class Asteroidea; order Forcipulatida; family Labidiasteridae; genus Plazaster; species Plazaster borealis. The sequence goes on along the minus strand of CM037459.1, from coordinate 11,284,052 downwards.
AAATTCATTAATTAATTAATGTAGTTTCGAGGAAACTCCTCTAGATACAATCTCAGAGCTGCCAACATTTGCCTCTTGCAATCAGGGAGATTTTGTACAACAATCAGGGAGATATTTAATATTACATTCAACTTACTAAAGAAAAAGTTTCCATAATCAGGGAGATTTCCAAATTTGTTCATCAGAACATGGAAATAGTGGTTTATTTTCAGGGAACTTTCTGCAGTATCAGGGAGAGTTGGCAGCTCTGCATTCTTTATCATCTTGGAGTCTTGGAGAAAAAAAGCTTTACAAATATTGGATTAGACCCTGCCTTCTGCTACCAGAACTACATGTAAAAGGAAGACCGGGGATAGCTCATATCTGTAAAGTTAAACTTGAGCTGTTGTTGTTCAGCGGGCTTTGTTTAAAATCTCATTACCATGACGATCTTTTGTTTACCCACTTGTTCCTACAGGTATTGAATACAATATGGGACGTGTGCCAATCCACAGTTGTGACTTCTCTTTATCCGAATACAGTTATGATGATTACGATGGAGATTTTGATCTCGTCAACTTTACCCTGGTATCTGAAGATCTAGATTTAAAGGTACAGTTTGATACAGTTTTGTTGTTGGAAAAAACCAAAAAAACTTAACTACATTTTCAAGTCTTAACTTACAGTAATTACCATAAAATAGTGTTGAACTTTGTTACTGCTTCGTAAAAAAAAACCTCAACTACGTTTTCAAGTCTTATCTTACATTAAAGGGACACGTTGCCTTCGGATTGGGCGCAATGGGCTATAAAAAGCATTTGTTATGAAATGATTATGGTTGGAAATATGTTTTAAAAGTATAATGTAATAATCCACAGAATTAGGCCCTATACCTCAAAATTATTAGGTTTTCCGTTTACTTCATGAACTAACACGGTCTGCCATTAACCAAATTTTTGACTCCACAAACTGGCAGACCGTTTTAGTTCACGAAGTAAAAGGAAAACCACACAATTTTGAAGTATTTGTGTGGATCGTTATATTCTACTTTTAAAACATCTTTCCAACCATATTAATTATATAACAAATGCTTTTATAGCCCAAAATACCCAATCCGAAGACAATGTGTCCCTTTTAAAGTACTTGCATGTCACCTTGGCTTTTTTTTTTTTTTTTTTAATGGCAGGATGGGAGGCTTTTAAATTTGGGCCTCGCCAATCCCACTCCAAAGAACGATTTAAACCCAAGTCACTACAGAAAAAAAATGCTTATCCTCTTAAACAGGTGATATCAATGTATCAGACAGCAAATAATGTCTTGTGATGAAGAGTAAACTTGAAGTTATTTTTCTCTTTCATCATTTGTGTTTAAGATCCCGATAATTCAGCGAGCTAAGGCAATGAGTGATCGAGAGATTATTTTTCTCTTTTATCATTTGTGTTTAAGATCCCGATAATTCAGCGAGCTAAGGCAATGAGTGACCGAGAGATCAAACTGTTTGCGAGTCCCTGGTCTGCCCCAGCATGGATGAAGACCAACAAGATGATGCATAATGGTTTGAATCAAGGAAGACTCATTGGACAACCTGGGGAGAAGTACTATAAGACATGGGCGGACTACTTCATCAAGTAAGTAAAACCATCCTTGGTTCATTTGAAATATCGACCAGTGAAAAAGGTGATGGACTAGTGAAACAACAAGCTACATGTAACTGCTCAGTGCTGACCAGTCACTACAAAAATTAAGGGCAAACCCTCACGTTCTTTATTCTTTGCCCTTAATAAAAATGTGCTCATTATCGTTTTATACATGTACATACATGTACATGTACATATTAAACATGTATGGGGTCTATTAGCTACATTGTAACAGAGAGGGGACATGGCAGATACACACTCAAATCATAATGCAAATTGAAAACTAGCCCTAGCTGACTTTTTTTTGTATGAGAGATGGCCTAACATTACAAGGCTGGACGGCCACTTCAAGGTGAGGGCTACACTTATATCTGATTTGGGCTGTCGACCCAAATCAACTGCTACCAGGGGCACGTTACCACCTACTCCTGGGGCTGAAACAGGGTTACCCCTTCACAGTCCGTAAGAACACATACAGTTTGTACATCTGGAACTTGGAAGTGAAATTTGTTACAAATTTGACCTGATCAAGTCTATTAAATGCAAATTTATGTACAATGTACAAATTGTGTATCTAACTCAGGTTTTTGAAAGCATACGACGCCCTGGATGTACCAATGTGGGGTTTGACAGTCCAGAATGAACCTACAGCGGGTCTCATCCCTTTTTACCCGTGGCAATGTATGGCCATGGAGCCTCCCACTATGAGAGACTTTGTCAAGATGGATCTAGGCCCTGCTCTACGAGACAATGGCTATGGACATCTTAAACTGATGACACATGATGATAATCTACCTGCGATACTGGAGGACACCGAAATGGTAAGATATCAATGCAATTTAAAGACATAGCAGGGAACGATTTCGTCAAGCAATTTTGCACAGCAAAATATTAGGACTGAAATTTTGTTGTACACCCTGAATATTGAGTAGCAAATTATGATTTTGAGCTTAGCAACTGGTACATTTTGTTCAAATCATTCACTGCACAGGACCTAACATAAACGAAATTGATTACAGTTCATACCAGTATCAATCTTGAAGTGAAATACTTCTACTGAAATACGTACTTGTCTTCCTTCATTATGTTCATGTCTTTATTTATAAGGTTTTAAATTCCAGTTTACAAACAAAAGTTGCTCATTAACATAATGCAGACAGAAACTGTCTCTTGATGTTTGTAAAAAAAAATAAAAAAAATAAGAAGGAATACAAAAATTATTTAGTTGACTATTGCGTTCTTTAAAAATAATCCTTTTTACAGATACTAATTATTAACACCAAGTAAACACTTAGGCCTAATGTATAACTACATGTACCGGTGTAAAGTTCTGGTGTTCTGAATAAGAACCTTCAGTTGACACCAGAAGTTTCAGAACTACTGTGACTCACTTAGAGTGATCATCACAGACCTCAGTTTCTGGTTTGTTTTTCCACCACTTGCAAAGTTTCAACTCCTGTTTATATTCATTTAAAGGGGCCATGTCTTCTTGATCACAGCGAGTCTGTGGCCAGACATTGAATTCTGAACTCTCAACCAGTTACTACACACGCGTGCGCCATAATAATGGCGGTGCCCTTTAAAGCTATTATTTGTGATGTGACGGTCAACGCGCGCGCGCATGTACAGTAGTAACTGGGTGCAGTTCTTATTTCCATGCCCAGCCACAAGCAGACTATCATGACGACACACAGCCCCATTCGTGGTGACAGACTGTCCTAAATGGATCAGCTCTAGTTAAAGTGTTTTTTTTAAGGGATTATATCGTTTGGTAATTGGAACCCATTTTTTGTTTCAATCCTATAGTTGTAGATATTTATACCATAAAACTAACCTGTGAAAATTTCATTTCAAAAGGTTGTAGCATTTTTGAGATATTGCCGAAAAATCTGGAGCGGTTATGTCCACACAGGAAGAATAATCTGCATTGGAATACACACTCCGAGAAGGGTTCTCAGATTCAAATTTGGGGGGGGGATAAAAAGTGATATAATTTTCCAATAACCACAGTAGTAGTAGTGAAAAGTTTCTCAAAATGCATTATACTATCCAAAGCTGCTGTACTTCTCACCAAGTAAGTTTTTTAAATATCAGAGTCATTACCAAACGTGTACGATGCCTTTAATCCATTTATTATTTAATCTCTGTTTCCACGACAGATTATGGATGACAATGATGCAAGAAACTACACTTCAGGGATAGCACTTCACTGGTACCAATCACACCTCCCCGCAGCCAACTACAGTGAACTAGATCAGATCATCCACCATTATCCAGATCAGTTTATCTTAGCAACCGAGGCATGTGATGGGTACCAGCCAGCTGCAGTGCCAGTTATTCTAGGCAGCTGGGATAGAGGAGAAGCCTATAGCTATGATATAATCAAGGTAAGAATGGAAAAGGAAAAACTTGCCAATCTTAATATGTTAACAGCCACACTTTAAATTATCAAGAACTAACTTGCTCACTCAAGTGCTGAAAGTTACTGATAGTGTAATGGGCAAAAACCATAAATTTCTATGAATTACCCACAAGTTTACACTTTGTCGTGGCTGAGCGGATAAGAACACCAAACTCAAGCTCTGGTGTTTCTGATCAGCAGAGTGATGGTTCGAATCCCAGTCGTGACACTTGTGTCCTTAAGCAAGACACTTAACCACATGCTTCGTCCTTCGGATGGGACGTACAGCCGTTGGTCCCGTGTGTTGTGTAATGCACGTAAAAGAACCCAAGGTGCACTTATCGTAAAGAGAAGGGGTTCGCCCCGGTGTTCCTGGTCTGATCGGCAGCATATATTGCGCCACAGCACCTTGTAAACCATTGCATGGTGCTTTAAATGAATAGGCCTCATACTTCATACGTAGCTCCACATACCTTGCATACATACCATTAGTCAAACAATGGTGCGCTTAGAAACGTCTGTATTTAAGCGCCTAATAAATGTTGTGTATTATTATTATTATAAAAGCAAATGAAGATATTTCAACGTCACTGTTTGATCATAACAATCTCATCATTATCACCCTATACCATGTACATTATACGGAAGGACACAAATATACTCTTTAACTCTGATGCCCGATGCAAAATTAACATCTATTAGATCGTTGCGGTTCCCGCTGCTAAAACATAGGATTCGAACTGCCTGTAGTCAGGCTACCTCGGTTGTCTAGTGGTAAGACATAGCAATGCAAAGGTCTTGGGTTTGAATCCCATCAAAGTGATTTGACTGTGTTTTTTTCACAGTACTCGGGAAAGTACTGAGTATACAGTGCTTTACACACATCGATGTAAGGGTAAACACAAAACTGTATTCTTTTTCCTCGATGCAAAATTAACATCTATTACAACTTGAGATGTTTTTCCAAGAGAATTTCTGAAAATGACCTCTCAAAGATTTGTGTTTCTCCTGTTTCCAGGACTTGAATCATTTTGTGGCTGGATGGGTGGACTGGAACCTTGCCCTGAATATGCAAGGAGGGCCTAACTGGGCTAAGAATGAGGTTGATAGCCCCATTATAGTAGATGCAGAGAACGACGTTTTCTACAAACAACCTATGTTTTATCACATGGGCCACTTCAGGTAATTTGAATGATCACAATGTTCTAGAGGGCTGTACTGATGTATTTTGGATTTAACCACGGAGCAATAAACTAGTTTATTGCTCCATGGTTGTAGCGCCATGAGCGTCACTGAGTGACGGATATGAGCGCTACATAAGAAGCCAATATTATTGTATTATATTGTTCTCTTTTGTTTGCTTCTATACAGTAAATTCATCCCAGCAGGTTCAGTGCGTGTTGATCTTGTACCATCCTCCAATACTAGTCTGGACATGACTGCATTCAAGCACCCCGATGGTACAATAGCGACTGTTATTCTTAACAGGTTGGTCATGTTCAAAACTTGAGACTGGATTCAATATGATACATCTCACTTTGTTAATGTGTTTTATAACACCCCTTACAACGATTCTGCCTTTTGATTGGTTTAGAGCGCGTCACATGATATGTCTTATTTTTACTAGAAAGACGCGCGAACATGCTATACACACAGCAAACAAGGTACTATGACCGTACATGTAGCAACCAATGGACTACATTACACCCATAGCAACAGCAGCTCCCTTGGTACCTAAAAAAAGTCTAGGCACAATATGTATAGTTGTTAAACCATAGAGCAAGGACTAAACAAATACTGATTGCCTTTACTCATGCTATGGTTAAAACTACAACTCCCTTGGTGATGGCATCAACAACAAAAAAGGAAAAACCCCTGAAAATTACCTGGGGAGTGGTAGTTTTAACCATTTTAGTCTTGAAGCAGTCAATATTTGTGTAGCCGTCAATATTTGTGTAGCCTATTAAATCCATTAAGCCCAAAACAAGTTCTGCCAATTGGATCTTTATCAACACAATCCAATATACTCCTTGACATTTCCATAGGGGTGACTCAGAGGTTCCCTTCAGCATGTATGACACCACTAGGACTGGCTACATCAACGCCAATGCTCCACCACGCTCCATTAAGACGTACCTGTGGAAATTTGACGATATCCTTACAACATCTACCTCAGGTGGATCTACTGCATCTACCCCAGGTGGATCTACTGCATCTACCCCAGGTGGATCTACTGCAAAGAAAGAGTCTACAGAGCAAGGGTCGCTTACAACTGAAAATGGAGGGAATGATGGGGCTGGGACAAGAATGAGCTTCTCTCTGGCAATAGGAATGGCTTGTCTTTGCAGTTTTGTTGTGAACCTTTTCAGCACTGCCAATGAGCAAATTTGACAAATATTGCGTAATATGTAACCCAGAAAACTGGTTCACCAAAAGTAAAATGACGGGGAAAGCTAAAATGGAAGAATAACCTGGATCAAAATGATAGAGTCGCAAACTTTCTTTAAAGAAAAACCCAAATATGGACGAGTGAACGAAAGTTTTCTTTCAACCATAGAACCTGAAATGTGAATTTCATTTAAACTGTCCAATATAAAAACAAAACAAAAACAACAACAATCAAAACCAGTTAAAGTAAATCTCTATGCTTGATTGATTTTTATTCTAACTAGAATGACTTTGGCGACAACCATGTCCATGAAAAGTAATCTGACTTTTTCCTATATAAAAAAACTTGCGAAACCAACACAGCGCTAATTTAAGTGAATCACTAAAAAGTGCATTCCGACATTAACCAGAATTATTGAGCAGCAAAGTAGAAACAACAGCAGCTTATAAGGTCCAGAACTTTCCTTGCTCTATGAAAAAACACATGTCCTTTCTCTGCTGCCAAACTGCTCACTGACCACGTGGTTTAAAACTGTGGCCAGTCAAAACATAAATCAACCGGAGCCAGGGGCTCATGACAGACTAATGGGTCTAGTTTAGCCTACTTGGCAGCCAACTCAAGCTTATAAAAGCTTATGGGAAACACTCTTTAAAAAAAAGAAAGATCTTCCAGGGGAGTTGCCCTCAACCACATATTTCAAACTAAATAAATTACAAGGCAAAGAAATACCTTCCTCCACACATACATGTACTAAACATAAATCCCACTTATAAGCTAATCGGAGTAGCAGTGTCTCATTTCCTACTCTCCTTTATTGGAGTTCCATCTCCTCAAAAAATAGTGAATATATTAATCAATCATCTGTTTCCAGTTACAAACGTGTATTTCTCCTGTACTAGTGGAGCAACTTTACAGGACATTAGTTCATTGGCTACATTTGTTATAAGTATAAGAAATGCTATTATTATATATTACAAATTAAATGTTATTGTAATGCAAACTAGTGTTATGATATTTTGTAAAGTTTTCAAGATAGGCTCCAGGATAAAATTGAGTTTCATGATGCACTCATTTTTTCAATAGATACAGGCCTGGAATTTCATGGGAGGGCAAGGCCATTTTCATTCTCTATACAAAAATGTACAGACCAGTAGGCCTGTGAAGTACTAGTACATGTAGGCCTAATGGATGTACAGTGTATGTATGCACAAAACTATCCAGGGTTTGCTCATAACTTTTTTTTAATGTAGTGACTACATGTACCTGACATTGATCCATGTGATCTACCTCAATAATTGGTAAATTAAAAGTTAATATTGTTTTTGGACCACTCAGGTCGCGTGGTCATAAAATAGGGAACCTGTAGGGAACCCAAGTGCGCCCTCAGTGTTCACATCAGTACTCCAACTTTTGTGATTTACATTATTTACTGTAAAAAGTTAACTTTGGGGTCGCGACCTGTAGACCCACTCTCTTTTCCATTTAGCTGTGAGCAAGAGAGAGCGGGGAGAGCACATTATTTTCGCTCTGTATTTCTCTCCATTTTGAAGGGAGCATGGCTAGAGCCATGTTCCACATACTATTTGGGAGGGATACTTTCCTAGAACTTTCTGTGAGTATTGTCCTAAATTATATTTTGATTCAAGAAATACTATAGGGCTATTTCAATCGGTAGTTTTGTAAACTTGTATGTGTGTTGTACTGACCTTTTGACCTCTAACTTTAGTCTTTACATGATTGACTTTGCTATTTTGTATTGTATGCTATTTTTTAGTCAATGTGCTCTTGCATTAAAGGATTAAAATCAGCACTGGAGGTTATTTCATATTTTACACATCATCTATAGAATTTGTTACTTTTAATGTTTCTTGGTGAATCCTCGTCCTTTTTAAATATAGGACCGCCCTCCTTCCCTTATCTCTACATTAATGACTGGCCAACAGGACCAGTCAGCTAATTGTAAGCCCTAAATCCAGCTTTCCTTACCAGTTTTTATTTTATTCAGAAACACAGCCTCCTTCCAACCTTAACCCAATTAAAAGCTTCTGTCCCTCATCCTTGCCCAGGCACTCAATCCCATAAACTACCCCTGTGGCATGCACACCCAATGCCCCCATATGGACCATGCACTGACCACCACCATTACCTGGTCAGTGACCCAGCTTTTCCAATCCCCTATATAATGTCCTTATAGGTTTCATTCTTAATTTATTCTTCACTGTTCTGTACTTACTTGTAGACAGACCATCCTGGTTAGCCCAGTGCTACAATGTGCACTGTGGCCCAATCCAGTTGTTTTTCTACTCTTATGGAACTCCTTCTTTTATACCATCAGCTAGAAGTACTTAATAATCTTCCCGTATAGCCAAGTATAAAAGACGTGTATTTCTTCCTCTGTTGTATCATCCCTACCTCTAACTATCGGCCAGCTCAAGTAGCACCAACGTAGCTCTGGCCACCATTACAGAACTGGGGCCGATTTCACAAAGAGATAACACTAGTCTTATCTGAAGTTAGGACCAGTAACTGGTCTTAACTTAAAGGCATCGTACACATTTGGTAATTGTCAAAGACCAGTGTTCTCATTTGGTGTATCCCAACATATGCATAAAATAACAAGCCTGTGAAAGTTTGGGCTCAATTGGTCATCGAAGTTGCAAGAAAATGATGAAAGAAAAAACACCCTTGTTGTACAAATTTGTGTGCTTTCAGATAGGAATAAAAACTTCTTGCAAGAAGTTTTTATTATTTTAGTGAGGAATTACCTCTTTCTCAAAAACTACGTTACGTTAACTACGTTACTTCAGAGGGGAGTTGTTTCTCACAAAGTTTTATACTATCAACAGCTCTCTGTTGCTCATTACCAAGTCAGTTTTTATGCTAATATATATTTTGAGTAATTACCAAACGTGTACAGTGCCTTTAAGACTAGTCCTATCTCTTACCATTGCCTAGGACTAGTCCTACAATGTAGGTTAGGAAGAGTTTTGTGAAATCGACCCCAGGAGTCTTACAAAGAGATATTTGCAGAAAGATTGCAGAGAGTGATGAAGGAGCTAAGATCCTTAAAGACTGAACAAGAGTCAAACCAAGAAGCAAAGGTTGAAGCTAAGAGACTTGCAGGACAGATTCAGTAAATCCGCCAGCAGTTTAAAGAGAGTGTTGATTTTGAGGAAATGGCTTCCCTTCAAAAAGATGATGAAGAACTTTCTAAGTTAAGAGACTCGCCGTCTTTGCAATTTAAGGAAGTACCACTAACTACGTCTCATGGTTTAATTACATGTGACATGTCATCTGGTACAGCAAGGCCACACGTTCCAGTTAAGTAAAGACATGCATTTTTTTAGTCATTACACTCATTATCTCATCCAGGCGTTTGGGCAACACAACGGCTAGTCACACAGAGATTAGAGAGTGATGAAGGAGCTAAGATCCTTAAAGACTAAACAAGAGTCAAACCAAGAAGCAAAGGTTGAAGCTAAGAGACTTGCAGGACAGATTCAGTAACTCTGCCAGCAGTTTAAAGAGAGCATTGATTTTGAGAAAATGGCATCCCTTCGGGAATGAAGATGATGAAGAACTTTCTAAGTTTTGAGACTCATCGTCTTTGTAATTGTACCAACCATGTGACATGTCAACTGGTACAGCTATGTGTAGGCCATACATGTACGTTCCAGTGAAGTTAACACATGCATTTTTTGAGTCATGACACTCATTATCTCATCCAGGCGTTCGGGCAACACACCGGCTAGTCACACAGAGATTTGTCTGGCCAAGCATCAACTGTGATGTCTGGAAATGGACCCGATATTGTTTAAAGTGCCACCACACAAAGGAACATCACCACACTATGGCACCAGTTGGTACCTTTACCTTACCTAGTGCACGCTTTAACCATTCATATCGCCAGAGTGAGCACAAGCACCTTAGTTTTAGTCCTGCTTGAAATGTTGAATAGGGACCTTTGTATACATTTTCTTAGTTTAGGGAATGCTTCAGTTTAGGGTAGTTAGACACTGTATATTTATTCACTGTACATGTAGGTTAGTTTAGTATCTTATATTAATAATTAATTGAGCGAGTGTGTTTACCAAGGCGTTTGTTGTAGTACACAGCCACCCAAAAGGCGAACACACTCCCACTCATTTGTTGACTCCGACCCAGCTACACCATCTACAGTAAGGAGGCATGGAACACGATAAAGATAGGGTATGTTTATAAAGTGTTAGAACCCTTCAAGGTAAAGGCTGTTAACAGTTGCAGCCCCTAGACATATGCATACATTTCAATGCCACCCCCTCCCCCCTCTTCAATTCCAAGAAAGTGCCAAAGCAAGGTGGATTGACAAATAAATGATGCATAACTTGTAAGGCCTACACATCTACTTGTATGATGTTTATTTATATTGTTGTTTTCAGCCATCTGTGAAACTAGTTGCTATGAGAGGAGTAGAGGTAGGAGGCAGGGCAGAACTTACAGTGTCTCTCACTATTTGCAGCCTGTACATGTATATTTGGTCCTTGGGGAAAAGTAGGATCATTGAGTCTGAGGGCTGACCTACATTACTAGACTATGGAATACGCTTTTACAGACTTTTCTGGGTATTTTTTGCCAGTTTTTCTGAGGGTTAAAAAAGTCCGAAATCAGATTTAAAAACTAAAGTAGGAAAAATATAATGCTTGCTATTTGATAACGAAAAGGAAATAAGCACTGACTGAAGAAAAAAGTGAGTAGTTGTGAGCCATTGCTAGAGAATACAATGAAGAATCTGATTAATAAAACTTGCTCAAAAGCCATCAAAATCAATAATCATCGCTCTCATCAGGGACCAGAGATGGTGACAATATCATCGCACACTGCAACCTGATTATAATAGCCTATCATGCTCTTTACCTTGCCCTCGATACGAGCACATTCATCATGTCAAGTTACAATTACAGTGCACAACACACAAAAATGCATGATGACCATCATTTAGGCCATGGGAATGAATGTCTCAGATTTGCATCCACCGCTCAAAGTCACATGCTCACAAACGAAACCCCATAAATGATAAAACTTCATTATTACAAAATTGTTCATTATTTGCACAAAAAAGGTGAACCACATCACACATTTTCAAGTTCCAAATCATCAAACAGCTTCATAAGAGGGTAACGGTACGTTGTTTGTATGTATGTAGTAGGCCTACCCACGTATGCAGATTTTGTCGGCTGGTTGATCTCCACACAAGGATACCTCCGTTTTTGCTCTGATAATATGCATCCACTTTAGACTCGCCAAATGTTTGCCAACGTCTGATGCTTTATAAATGTGTGGTGACGCTGGTTATAGCATACACTTCTCTCACATGACCACCAGTCAACTTGCCTACAAGTCTAGCATCCACTAAAGTGCACTGCGAACTGAGCGCTGTTTCTATTCCACGATGTGATTGGTCTGAGCCTCTGAAAAACTCATGAGTCAACCAATGAAATCTACTGCCTCACTGCAAGAATGGTAAACCCAACCTAGAAGAGCGGTGTACATGTACATGCAACCCATGATTTCCAAGAAGTTTGAGGTTATAACTTAAGGATGTTTTTGTTGATTTCTAATGATTTCAATGTACAATGTATAAAATGATGAATATTAAATTTATAAATTTAATATTCATCATTTTATTCATCATTCATCATAAATAATGAAAAAAAAAACCTCATACCATTTGAAACATGTCTGGCTGAAACACTGTTAAAAAACATTCAATGATTGATAATAATAATGCAAAATTAGGGAAGCAGGCAACCAACACTAAACAGCAACCTTCATAATTATAACATTAAAAATAGGGCCTTAACCTAGCCCCATTAATAGTGCCAATATTCTCTGGACTTCCTCCGATCCTTGGCCCTACCCCATGTACCTCCAGGAGGTGACATTTGTTTTCGAAAAGAAACTCACGTTTTTATGCCGAGATTTTTTCCCCAGTTGTCACTTATTGTAGCTCATTTGTGGACAGCACATTAATTCTAAAAAAATAGCTTGCTCGTTTTGGTGTAATTTATGAAGAAAATCGGCGGCGTTACTGACACGGTTTGACTGCCCGGCATCCGCGATTTTGCTAATGCTACAGGTGTATGGTCTTGGTGCAAGACGTTTCTCGTTTACCTTTCACGCACAGCGCGGCCGACGACCCGCTCATTCAACTCGCCAATAGCGCGTGCCATGAACACCTGATTTTAGCCCACGAACCGCCCCCCGCGCGCTATTGGCGAGTTGAATGAGCGGGTCGTTGGCCGCGCTGTGCGTGAAAGGTAAACGAGAAACGTCTTGCACCAAGACCATAGCGCATTAGCAAAATCGCGGATGCCGGGCAGTCAAACCGTGTCATCAGTAACACCGCCGATTTTCTTCATAAATTACACCAAAACGAGCAAGCTCTTTTTTTCAAATTAATGTGTTGTCCACAAATGAGCTACAATAAGTGACAACTGGGGAAAAAATCTCGGCATAAAAACGTGAGTTTCTTTTCGAAAACAAATGTCACCTCCTGGAGGTACGTGGGCGTAGGGCCAAGGATCGGAGGAAGTCCAGATAATATTGGCACTTGGATAGGCCTAACCTTGTATTTGTAACAACATGCATCAAACTATCTAATTTTACCAGTGACAGTGCCAGTGTAAATCTCTGTCTGTAGAGCAAAAGCAGTGTACTTTTATCCCACTAAATGTTTGTACTCATGACTGTAAAACCATGGAGGTACAGGGGAACAGTGTAGTGGTAAAACTAATTAAAAATACTGTTGCTACTGACTGTAGTACTGTCAGACTGTAGTCGCTAGTTTAAAACTATATAATAATTATTACTAATCTATAATACAAACCAGTGTCATCGTGGTCATGAATGTATTTTTAAAACAGAATGAGAAGACACTTCTTTTAGTTTTTGACAGTCATGACAGTGTCATCAGATCATGTCTAGACAAGCTCACTCGACTCAGCCATGTCACTTCATCTGACTGACTGAGGACTCCCCGATTGTTCTACGAATACGATGATCAAACCTACCTGAACCTATCTTGTTCAATAGCCTGAAACAAAGCATCGGTCAGTTCAAGCTGATCGGGATGTGCCATTTTCTCTTCAGGTTGAAATCTCAACCGTTGTTTACTTCTTCAGTGGAATCTGGCTAAGCATGACCACAGCTGGGCGGCGGTGTGTTTATCCGCCATTCCTCTACTCTAGCTTGTTTTGACTTTTTCCGCCCGCCTATGACAATTAGTCTGCAACTCGATCTTTTGACAACTTTAGGATTTTTTTGCACTGGTATACGTCAAGGACCTTGACCATAGTCACTGATTAATTGGCCCAACAGAGGGCGCAATTATTTTCGTAGGTGGGGGGGGTGGCATCGAAAGCTCACAGTGCTCGTGTTGACGAACCACTTACAGTCACGTCATGTGATCACAATAATATTTAAGTTCACATTAATGTTCTATGAGTGCCATACCACTTATCCATGAGTGCCATACCACTTATCCATCACCTACTCAACTTATTCTATGGAACATCGAAACTCGAGACAACTAGGCCCAATTTCATGGCACTGCTTACCAATAATTCTGCGCTTACGCGCATTGTAATGTGTGTATTTCTATGGGACGCAGCTGGGCGTAAGCGCAGAATTCCGCGGTAAGTAGAGCCATGAAATTGGGCCCCAGTCTCCAGCTCCTTCAAAATATTACGGTCGACTGTCGACTCCTGAAGGAGCTCGATGCATGATGCAGATGGTTTTCTCACCAAGGTGACTCACCAATAAACCAAGTCGACTTATCATCTTAAATTCAGTTAGTGGATATCTTTGAGTTAATTTTTTTGTGGTAATGGTAAACTATGTGTCGACGTAAAAACTGATTGTCCATGTGAAAACGGCCTATAGCGTCCATTTTTAGGTATTATCTGTTGCGGTTCACACAGTTTGTCGAATTTTCCACAAAAACTCTCACAACGCTAAGTAAAAAAACCCAAAACCAGATTATTATGTTAACATTATTATTTTTTTCGCGACGTGCCGGAAACCTTTTTTTGTAAGCCCACAGCTTTTAAAGGCAGGGTATACTTTTGGTAATATTGTCAAAGACCAGTATCCTCACTAGGTGTGCACAATATGCATAAAAAGACAAAACTGTGAAAATTTGGGCTCAATAATTGGTCATGAAGTTGCTAGAAAATAATGAAAGAAAAAACACCCTATAATATAGTTGTATAAAATTGTGTGCTTTCAGATGCGTTTTACACAACAACCCAGTTCCACATAATTAGAATGTTTAGGCTTTGGCCTAGATCCTCATTTTTTAATAGTATTTTGCATCATATATTATTGGATTAAGTTAAATAATAATATTCGTTTAACTCTTTCAGTGCCGAGGTCGTACATGAAGGCCTACGAGTGTTTTATGTATCCCGAAAGCGCCATTATCGTACATTTTATACGATCTTTGTTATGTACATAAAAAGTGTCATCAATCGTACATGTACGACCCATAGTATACATGTTATTACGAGAGGGCATTATCACTCAAGAAATACTCTTGACTTTGGGATGTACCAAGGCAATAGAAATCAGCAAATTGTTTGGTGAGAAAGACTTCTTGTTTTTTTATACAGAATTTCGAAAAACCTCAAAAAGCTGGGCACTGAAAGAGTTAATTCTGATTGATCAGTATGAATATAGACACATTCCACTACTTTGGTTTTCGTCATCACTAATTACATACATCAGTTAGTTTACAATTGGATTATGCTATAATCTTTAAAATGTTTTCCAACAGTAAACAGAATGGGAGACTCTGGAACGCTTGGTGGCAGCAGACTTACCAGGTAAATTTCCATTGTTTACGAGAACAATCGGGAATTACCTGGCCTGGGGCAGAGCTGTATATTGAGAGAGTTGCGACATGGAGGGACCAGCTTTCTCCGGTCACGTGGTTGCTGGACGCCATTTTGTTCCAAAATGCAGTACAACCCAATGGGCAGACTAGTCTGGCACCCTGTATTCGCCAATGCATTTTTTTGAGACAAAATGGCTTCTAATCGCAAGTTGTCGCAACTCTCTCAATATACGGCTCTGGCCTGGGGGTAAGTCTGCTGCCACCTAGCGTCCCAAAAGTCCCCTGTTCGTTGTAATAATTTTCCACTTCCACGTACTGCAAATGCACAGTTAATACAGCTCTGACGAGAATGGCGATGTTGGCCTGCTACCCTACTTAAAAGTTTTATCCCAATAAGGGCAGCGTGGCTTACGACCATAAGAGAGTTCAACAATGAGTTATACAGATTTGTTCACCATTATGATCAATTGTTTAACTGTGAGCAAGACAAGACAAGACAAAACCATGCACGCAGATAATTTTCCTTTTTAGGCCAGCACGCGAAGTCATTAAGTTGTTGGGTTTTTTTTTCATAAAAATTAATCTTTTTTCTTCACAACTCCCTGAAATTGGTTCACATTCAAGATATGCTGTCACAACCTCGCTTGTCCGGCAACAATCCGTCTAAAGACACTGTTGTCCAGCACTACGTAAGTCTTCTCCGATACATCCAGGAAGTAGAGTGAATCCGAAACGACGTTGAGGTCAAACCCTTCCTTGACGAGGGAGGTCTTTGTGTGTTTGAAAGTCGTGGTTGTCGAAATCTCGTCAGTGATTCGCAGGAATTTTGGACATGCGTAGATCGGTAGTGCAGCCGTGACGTGTTCGAACAGACCTTTGGTGTCGAGGTTGACATCTTTTT
Source organism: Plazaster borealis (assembly GCA_021014325.1). Taxonomy (NCBI): domain Eukaryota; kingdom Metazoa; phylum Echinodermata; class Asteroidea; order Forcipulatida; family Labidiasteridae; genus Plazaster; species Plazaster borealis. The sequence continues at coordinate 11,267,873 of CM037459.1, read as the reverse complement.
GTAACACCAACGCTGCCATGCCGGCCCTTCCTTCTTGACCTGTTGTAGATTCAAAATCAAAATATTTCATTAAAAAAAGGAAAAGGAAGAGGCCGAAACAAACCAACCTATGAAGAGTATGATTTAACACTGTTTTCATCACTTTATAAATTTGATCATTATCACTTTATTATAAGTTCAATAAATATTAGTTAAATTGGTATGAACTATAGGTACCGTGCCGGTTGTGCCAGGGAAGCTTTCGAATAACTGTAACCAGCACTTTCTAGTATCAGAAATATATTTCAAAGATGAATTAAAAGGAAACAAATTTACCTGAAATAATTATTCAATTTATGTTCCTGAAAACTAACCTGGCACTTGAACACCATAGACGTTAGACTCCAAGATACCGGGGAATGCGTTCATGACATGTGCGACCTCAGTGGTGGCAACATTTTCGCCTTTCCATCTGTGAAAGACAAAGATTTGTTAATAACGAAACACTATAATAGTCCATATTATAGTACCATGCCTAGACGACGGATATTGTGTATCACCATCACGAACCGACGTTGCGTTGGGTACGAGGACAGAATGATGCGCCACATGTTCCGTCGATCCATCATCAGTGTCATGAGTTCATCACCAGTCGCGGAGCCGTCTCCTCAATCACTCAGGGTATTGGCATTTATCCTGCCGTGGTCATCATTTGTTTCAGGTACCCTGAATAAAACAGTGTTACTGGCAGTTCTCAAATCACGAAAGTAACCAGACTATCTTTTCCTTACAGCCTCGGTTTGGTTACATTGGGTCGAAAAGAAGAAAAGCAAGATGGCTGCATCACCATGATAAAGGTCAATTATTGACCATGGTTTTGGAAAGGCGCACACGGTTCATCTTCCCATGGGTTGGTTCCCAGATGATGGCTATGCTAGATCGCATAGTCCAGCAATTTGTAGCTGCTTCCTGCTATCCTTGCCAAGGCTTGGAGAGGTCGCAACAGAGTTGGTCATAATAATATTGTCACTTTCTGCATCCAGCTGACATTCAAGGCCACCCGGAGCACCAGAGTGTAGCAGCCATCAATGGACTCGACCATAGTGATGGTACAAGTTTCCAGGCTATTCAATACCCCAAACCTTGAGACATAGGACGTGTTCCAAAATCCAAACATGCGCTCTAAAGATTGAGCCTCGGATCAGAATTGACCTGAAGAAGAGTCCCAATTGGCAGTAATGTCAGTGTCAGGTCAGTGTGATCCATTTTTCTGGTCAGCATGATCCAGAATCTGAGTCTCAAAGACAACACTGACCGCCGGAACCTTGGCCAGTAAGACTTCACCCTGATCTGGACACAACATCATTTTGTGTTTATTGCTTACTTATTATCAAAACATTTTAATGTGATTTAAGTTGAAACCATGCATGAGAAAAGTGTCTATATGAAATAACGCCACTCAGGGACACTCGCACTTCCCCGTACCGGTATTAATTTGAAACGTCTTATTATGCAAAATCTTTTTGAGAAATGATGGTGTCAAAATTTACCTAAAAGTGTCCCCGAGTCTGTCAGTGAAGAAGAGATAGCCCTCCTTATCAGACATCATCAAGTCACCAGTATTGAAATACAAGTCTCCCTTCTTTTTGACGTCTCTGACAAGTTTCTTCTCGTTTGTTTTGCGGTCAGCCATGTAGCCGTCGAAGTGGTGAATCTCGTCCACCCTGCTGACCATGAGACCGGTTTCGCCTGTATAGGGAGGTTTAATGATAGGAGTTTTAAATGGACACATTTCTTTGGATTGGGCGCTTTTAAAACACCTTTCCAACCATATTCATTTCATAACGAACGCTTCTTATAATATCCCAAATTGCCCAATCCAAAGCAACGTGCCCCTTTAATGTGATGAGACTAGTATGGCCGGTAACGCTCGCAAGAATGGAAGATTAAATTATTAATTCCGATCGTCTAGTTTCCAAGAAACATTATCTAAAGATTAAGCTTTGGAATCACTTTGAAATAAAAAATGCCCACGTTGTTTTTGAGAGCCATATTTGTTCAGACTGTTTTCTTCACGTTTATTAATAATAATAATATTGATGGCGTACCCGGGGCTGCAAGAATGCACATTCCATTTGCGTCCCTGATTGGCTCAGCAGTTTCTATGTCACACTTCAAGATTTCCAGGAAGTTCATAAGTGCCTGCAACACAAACAAAATAATATGAATAAGTATTAACACTTTTAGCTGGCGATGGTGGGGAACTTTTAAAAAATACCCAATGTCTCTTAAAACACAATAGGGCAAGATCATAAAGTGCTTATTGATTCCGGCCAAGGAAAGAATCGTGTTCAAAATTCTTCTATTTATGTAAATCCTTCCAAGTGCAATCTCCTATAGCGATATCCTCTTTTGATGTCACCCGGCTGATTGTTCCACGCTCCAAAAGAAAGGCTGGGGACAGCTTTATTGTTGCCCCATAATTGTGGAACAAGCTGCCGTGTGCTATCAGGGAAGCGACATACTGTGACCTTCAAGCGCCAACTCAAAACTCACCTATTTCCCAGCCTGTGATCTGTTTGTTCTAATGTATTTTCTTCATTTCTTTTTGTTTAAATCTGTTGTTGATTGTCGTTTGGTCATTACTCAAAATATATATCAACATAAAAACTGACTTGGTAACGAGCAACGGAGAGCTGTTGATAGTATAAAACATTGTAGGAAACGACTCCCTCTGAACTAACGTAGTTTTTGAGGAAGAGGTAATTTCTCACTAAAAAAATAAAACTTCTTGCAAGAAGTTTTTATTCCTATCTAAAAGCACACAATATTGTACAACAAGGGTGTTTTTTCTTTCATCATTTTCTTGCAACTTCGATGACCAATTGAGCCCAAATTTTCACAGGCTTGTTATTTTATGCATATGTTGGGATACACCAAGTGAGAACACTGGTCTTTGACAATTTCCAAACGTGTTCAGTGCCTTTAAGTGTTGGGGTAACAACAATTTATGGTCAAAATATTTTTCTCCTCAGGAAAAAAAGAACACGTGCAGCAGCATTCTGGGCATAGTATTGTAACCTCTTCAGGAGACACTCCAAATCGATGTTAAACATCAAAAGCCTGAATGTTGGCTTTACTCCTGGTGATTTTATTCTGAACGTCCACATAATGCTACTAAAACTCATCGCTTCCACACAAACCTTGACAAGACCTCCATGTCTGCCGACACTGCCGACTTTGTCTTCTAAGTTGATACTCATCATCGGACATTCTGTCGCTCCGTACATCTCGTACACCTGGGCAATGTTAAATCGCTTCTCAAAATCCACCCAGATGTCTGGACGTAGACCGAGGCCGAACGCTGCCTTAACCTTGTGTTCGTATTGGCCATCATCGGGCCGCTATAAAAAAAAATAAAAAAATAAAAAAAGTGTGAAAGTGTTAATCGACTTGTTTTATAATTGTATCGTTGGTTTTATCGCCCATCTATAGCTTTGTTTGATAAAGACAATGAAGGTTACCGTTGTACCGTAGGAAAAGTCTGGGCAAATGTGTAGGCCTATAATAGGATGCAATTGCAGGTGTCCCAGGGAAAACTGTCCCCCGGAGATTCTGTCCCCATACGGGAAATTAATATGGGCTGGAGGAGGATGATTCAAAAGAGGGCCCTATCAAAAGAAGTTTGTACACAGTTCGCCGTATGGGGGGACAGAATCTCCGGGGGGACAGAATCCCCTGCCACACAGGCCCCAATTTCTTTTTAACTCCTAGTTTATGTCCAGCTCGGACTAGGGCGAGTCTAGGAGTGGGTGATTGACTGGTGTTGGGTGAGTGGGTTTATGTATAGGCCCCTCTTGTAAAAAGTGTAAAGCAATCAACATCAACTGGTAACCCTACAAAACTACATGTACATCCCAACACTAAAACACGTTTATGAAAGGCACAATTCTGATTCGAACACGTCATCATTAATAGAGGGAACTTGTACCTTAGGTTGTGCGAGCAGGTAGCGGCAGATCTCGCCGATGTAAAATATCACATTGGCCCGGTACTTCCGGACGTCATCCCAGAAACTCTTCGGAGAGAACGTCCCTATTGCAATGGTACAACCTATACAGAGGGCAAATGCAGCGTTAACATTGTTTGCAAAACAACGGGCTTTGGGGATTGTTTGGATATTAACAGCATAATAGTTATCTATACAATGATTCAGCAAAATATTATCACGATGTTAACGCAGATACCACGTTTACGATCTGTGTTGACTGAACTGACGTGAACGGACTAAACTGTAAAGCATATATATAAACATATTTTGATGGTTTTTAATTTTTTGTTTTTACCTGAATGCACCTTTGCAAACTAAGGCTGTGTAAATGAAGCTGTAAATTTTTTGCTGTTGCTACGGCAACTGGCTGTAGACGAACCGTTTAAGAATACCATGGGCTTTTGCAATGATCTGACAGGAGCAGCTGCCAAAATCGTTATACAGTAACTGATGATTCTACCACATTTTGCTCTTCAAAAATCAATGAAAGGTAACAAACACGTACGTACGCAGCATTGCTACATAGCAAAGAAGATTATGCAAACTTGTTTCTCTCTTAAAAATAAGGAACCATCCACTCAGGATAAATTTCGACCCTCTTACCTGTTAGTATGGAGGTCATGAGACCCATGCCAAACGCCATACTGTGGTAAAGAGGTAAAGTGACATAAAATATATCCGAGCTGCTAATGCCAACCTGTGACGCCATGACTGAGCATCCGCCAATGGAACGATAATGAGATACCTTGGCCGGCTTGGGGAAACCTGGACAATCGGAGAATAACACAAAGTATGAACTGAATAAAGGAAAATGACTTTGTAAAATTCGTCAAGAAGACCGTCCAAGATAGTAAAAACCGAGAGCCATGACTATTGTCAATTAAAAGTCGGTATGTGGTATCGATCATCCTTACTGAGTACATCTCCATTTCAGGCACAGAGTGTTACTGCTTTTGTTATTTCAATGGCAAATTTGTAATAGTTTTAAGGCTGTACAGGTAGAGGACGAATAAGAGGATGCACTAAGACTTTTGTCATTATAATGGATCCAAGCGACGTACCCACGGGGGTCTGGGGCACGTGACCCAACCCCTACAAATTTCCAGCGGCCCAGGTGCCCACACGAACATAACTTAATCCAGATATGAAGGGCCCTAAAAAAAAGAAGTGGGATTGGCCCATGCCCTCCCCTAATAAAAAGTTATTCCCCCTCCTCCCCCTCCAGTGAAAAAAATGACTGTCTAAAACAAGCCAGATGATGGCACCTGTAGCTAATTCCCACGCGTATAACGCAAGAGAATGGAGAGAGTTAGAGTTTTCAAAAGTGAACATTTTTTACCCGTAGTTCCTGACGTGAAAATGTAGACAGAGACATCATCCATGGCGACTCCATCCCGTACACTCTTGGGAAGTGGACCACTCGGCACACCCCATGTCATCACCTGGACCATACCCGGTGGTAGAGGGAGGGCGTCGACTTTACCGTAGACCCATACCTTGATTCCAAGCCGCTGAAGATCTGGTAGGATCGGTTCCAAGGCACTCAGAAGACGCTTATCTGACAACGAAGGATCATACAAAAAACACAATGACTGGTATATAGTTCATGATTAGTGGATTACTTGTTTGTTGTTTTCAAGTTTTGATGAAGGTTTTCTAATTGAAACGTTTGAAATCGAAGGACAGTCTCTGAGCATTGCAATATTTTGTATCAGCTTTATTGATGATCGTAAAGTAATGCACATCAACTAATACGGTAAATTATTTATCAGGTATCGTTTACGAGAACAACTTGTAACAATTTGAGTCCCGTATCGTTGGCCGAGACGTACATCAACCACATAAGCATGTGTCAAATACAAATAGAGTAGTAATTTTGAATGTGTGAAAGAGTCACTCTTCAATACGGAAATGTGTAGATATTAAAAAGCAACCTATAAATAATTTTCTTTCTAAATAATCAGCTAAACGATGACAAAAGATATTAAAAAGCAACCTATAAATAATTTCCTTTCTAAATAATCAGCCAAACGATGACAAAATATACACACAATTATTGAAGTCCAGCGACATATCAATGTGCAGACATTTTGTTTTTCAAATTAATGTTTCTAAAAACCGCGGCTGGGGGCAAAACTATTTCCTTCCTTCCTTCCTGTAAAGTGCAGCCTCACATGTGAAAATAAGATTTGTTGTAAAAATGTTCGTTATTGAGAGCGCACATTAGGGAACAACATGAATATATGTATGTTTGTATACCAGTTACCAGGTTCAGGTTGGGAGCCTATGCAAACAGTTTGAGATAAAGCATGTGGGCGTGTCAACCTACACACAAGCAGATCAGATCATTATGTTTCCCATCATTAATGTTCCGTACTACTGCACAGTTTTATGTACAGTTATATTCATGCCCAAAGCACGAACCGTTTACTCAAACAACACGGTTCTTTGACTTAAGAGAATATTGTATAATTCGTTCCCGTAATATACTACGTACATTCTACACATTTACTTTACAAACAATTATAGAGCCATGCCACAAAATAGCTGAAACAGGTGGAAAGTACGTACAGTTTCCTGAAAAAGAAGCATTGCAAAGGTGCATTTAGCTCATAATAAGCCTATTCTCCCTTCACCTCCATGCTGTAAAAATGCGGACGCATTTTGTTGTGATGTGATGCTTGTGAACTGTGAACTGTGTGCTTGTGTAACTGTGTGAACTGACCTTAATTTCTTCCGGTATTTGTTTGAGCTTACCTTTTCCAACCATGACAGCTTTGACTTTACATGCCTTGATGCAGTGTAAAAGGGCGCTGCTCTTTAAGTTGTAGTTCAGGAAAGCCGTCTTCAGCCCAAACTTACTGAAAGCCAACCATGTCACCAGGAAGCCAGGGTCGTTCAGCATCAAAATGGCAGCCGAATCCTTGCAGAGTAATCTGCCATCGCTCTGCATAAATCTTGCCAGCCTGTTCCCTTCCTTGTCCAGATCACTGAAAGTGTATTTCTCATCTTGGTAGAGTAAGAAGGTTTTATCGGGAGTTTCCTTCACGTGTGACTCGAACACATCGATCATAAAGATGTTGTTTTTCTGCATGTATTGCAGACGTTTTAGGACGAGGTAGCTAGCGTACAGCTCCGCTATGTCGTCAGTGAGTCGAGGTCCATATTTCAAGCGGAGATAGGCTGCTCCGAGGACGGGCAGGCTCAGTACGGCAGCCGCAGCTGCTCCGGCAACTCGGCGGTAAGAAGAAACCGAAGCGGGCATTCTGACTAATAATGCGAAGCTGTTAGGTAAACTAATTTTTAATCAACTGTTTTTTGTACATATCTAAAGCTGGAGTGTTTGTTTAGACCCTACAGGTTTCCTTTTCTTGCTCGGTTACAGAGCAGTGTATGCATGTCGACACTAAACTCACGTGTATCTCTGCTCTTTGAACCGTGTAAATTATAACTATTAAACTTGTCCAAGTCTATTGGAACTAAGAATTGAGTGCCACTATTTTGGGCCTCATCCAGATCGCTGTTGTCGTCCGCAGTCCGTTGCGTGGCATCATTGACCACAGTCATTGTCCATTTTGGGTTGAACAAACTATTAAGTCTGCCAGAATAAATATCGTTTTAGTATTTACACAAATTTGTACAACAAGGGTGTTTTCTTGCATCATTGTTGCTTCGATGACCAATATTGAGCCCAAATTTTCACAGGCTTGTTATTTTATGCATATGTTGGGATACACCAAGAGAGAATACTGGTCTTTGACAATTACCCCGGTACCAAACGTGTCCAGTGCCTTAAGTACTCGTTTTCAAATATAGCACATCTCCTTTTCGATTGTTTTTACTATGTTAATGCAAGGAATAGAGGAATAAAGCACTGGAAAAAAAGGTAAAATTAAAGTTGATAGCTGTAACCAGCACACTAGAAATTATTCATAAAACACAAAAATGTATTTAGGCCTACACCTGGTTTCAAAGTATTATTATTAATTTTTGGAAAAAGTACGGTGTTTCTCGGAGATCCAAGTACTTGGCACTCGGAGATTTAAATACTTGGTACTCGGCTGTTGGACTCGGTACTCCGGGATATCAGAAAACTCGATACTTGGACACTTGTGTACTGGTACTCGATGGCCCAAGCTTGTATACTACTCTGCCACCCTAGTTGTACTCGTGCAGTACCGTACTTGATATAATCGACCGAAAAGTACACACCATTTTATTAGGTATCAAAATACCTCAACCCATGCCTCAACGTACCTCTCACATGATAAAACGGTGGTAGAACCAGATTTAGTTCTACCATGGAGGGCCATATGGTTCTACCAAAAATGTCTACCATATGGTTATATCGCACACAAAACAAAAATGAACACTATTTCTGGTCACAATCCAAGTGACTAGGTCGGCTCTAGCTTTGTTCAGGATCGCACAATACCCTATAAGTACTTGCTGAAACCACTTTTGTTGTGTTTTTCGTTTGAGGTCGTCATCCATGTGTTATGTGTGAGATATGCACGTATCAGCTATCTGTTCACAACCGTACCGAAGGTAGTCTTGGTCCAACACGTTACTATCTCATACTCGTGATAACCCGACAGAGGGTGCGCTTTTCTTCTTCTTGAATTCATTGACTGTCGCGGAAGCTAGAAATCAAACCAAGATTAGTGAAGCCCTCTGTTGTTGAAATTGATTCATTTCGATGCGTTGTTTGAATTGATCCATTTCGGTGCGAAGGTCGTGGAACCAAGACTATGCTGAAGACTGAAGGACGTGGCTGAAACGAATCTCAATCTCTGCAATAGAATAGTAATAGCGGTAGTAGGCCTACGACCACGACCACCATGGGTCTGTTGTTTACGATTTTGTGCTCTCTCTTGGCCGGCGTTTTGGCCGTCGTAGTCTACATTCTCTGGACGTACCCGACTTTATTCAAGGACCTCTCCGAATTCCTTCTTGCATTGAGGACAATTTTTAAACCAATCGAACAACTAAAAAGAAAAGGGTATTTGTTTGTGGATCTATTTGAAACCAAAGTGAGGGACAACCCAGAGAAACCATTAATCTTATTCAAAGATGAGGTACACACGTACAGTGATGTGGATCGAACTGCAAATAAGGTGGCCAACTACCTAAGGGGAAAATCTATGGTTCAGGTACGTGTAAAATAAAAATTCAAATATTTTATAAAAAGTTAACATTAATTAAAAACACATGTGCACAGCCTACCTCAATAATTGCAGCATTTTAAGCCTTTACATACTGTGGAGGAAACTCGATGTGTTCTAAATACTACACCAGAAGTGAAAACTAAGTAAAACTTTGAGATTATTTTATGCCTAATGGGTACCACCTTTGATGTTCAATAATAAGTTTTATTTATCATTTAATATTAGTTTCATTCGTATTTTTTGGAATAACTTATGAATAGTCAATGTCCTTTACAAATTGTTATTATTATTATTTACTGCGACCTCGCACGACTGATACACTGAACCGTGTACACAATAGACTGACCTTGTTCTCTCCGTGACCCGCAACAGAAGGTCGCGCCCTTTCAAGTGGGATTAGTGGCACATACACGTACATGTACCTGTACATGTGCGTGTTTGAACGCATTTGCATTATTTATATTAATGCAAGCGTACACCTCGTCTTGGTGATTCCACAACGTAGGCCTATACTGTTTTTTCGGACTTCTATTCGAGTCTTGTGTTACTACTGCAGGACCGTCATCATAATTATAGGGGTGCACCACACTAAAAAAAAGGGGGCTCACATAATATTATACTAGCCTGCCCGATATGGGGCAGAGGGTGTCCCCCCCCCCCAATGTTCCCATACTATAACACACCATTTGCCTCTTGTATAGAGCTCCCCCCTAAAATTCTCAAAAGAATTCCTGAGATTCCAAGCACACAATGAAGACACAATAGGGGGGGGGGGGTACACCATGCCCCATATCGAGCACCAATTGATAATTATAGGGGTGCACCGCACACACAAAAAAGGGCTCCCCGTAGCAACCAACGCTAAATACTAAATATAAAAAAATGACTAAAACAATATTTAAAAAGTCTCTCAGCCACTTGAAAACAAATCAAATATGTCTCCTGACAACTCAACTTCCTTTTTCTTTTCAATATTTATTGTGCGAGTAGGTTTGCTCCCTCTTACAACTACTCTTCTTTATGGCAGTTTGGAGACATCGTAGGTGTGTTCATGCAGAATGAGCCGGCCTACGTATTTACATCCATGGCCCTCCTCAAGTTGTACGTTACGGGAGCTCTTCTCAACATCAATCTTAGAGGGGAGACTCTCCTTCACTGCATTCGAGTCGGTCAGATGAAGAGGATCATATGCGGCCGTGGTAAGAAAAGGAGGAACAATAACTCAGTGTTCACTTCAAGAAACTAAATATGAGGCTCCCAATAATGTTCTCTGGATCGTCTTGGTATTGAATGCCTTTTCGTTTTCGTTTTTTGTCAACAGCAAACCAGACGAAACTAAATCTCAACAATACTACAAAGCCCTTCTTGAGACCACTTTTGTTTTAATCCCCATGCAGAAAGTGTACGTTTTCAATTATTTGGTTGAGCCTACCTTAAACATGGTGCGGCCATATTGTTATTCTCCAATTCAAATCAATGTAACCAAACCGAGACTTGAAGGAGAAACAGTTTGATTCCCCTTTGTGCAATGCATATTAGCATCCATTGGATACAGGGGACATGACCAAGATGGTGGCAGCATGATAGGCTATAAGCCAGAGCCGAATCCAAAGCCGTGGCTCCTGAAATGACATATAGGCTATAAAGAACTTAAATTATACTCCATAAACTTTCCATCAGATCCAGTTTTGATCGCAGCAATGCAGGAAATACAAGCCGAGCTCCAAGCAGACAACATCAGTGTGGTTGTTATCAAGGAGGCAGGAGATGACACCGCCCTCCCCGATGGGTTCTTGGCCGTTGATTTGGCGTCTCCCCTTGCGTCCTCCGACGCCATACCGCGAGATGTACGGAAGGGGGCTTCGTACTCGGACCCCGCTTTCTTCTTCTACACTTCGGGAACCACTGGTAAGACCAGTCGAGGTCATGATGATAAACATAATTACAAAGAACTTCGATGCAATATATGAAGAAAATCATGATAGGTTTTGAAAAAATATGTTGTTTGAAAGTTATGATGGGATTCCTGACCTCAATTCAAGTCGGTTCTTTAAATACTTGTCTATATGTCTATTTTAAGTGTTGAAAAGTAGCGGATGAGCATCTCAAACACTAGTGTTCGACGAACAAATTTCACCAAAACTGTATTATGTGCCACGATATGAAGTCAAATGATACCGCCGCCAAATGCTTTGGCCATCACATTTGGATATGCCTGACTGTGATATTTTGCAAAGAGAAGCCATACTACTTTTACGGTTTGCTAGGAAAATAATTTGAATTATTAACTCGAGTATATTGTTATCAAATTTCACTTCACATCTAAAGGGGTGTTGTAGCTGACAATGGCAAGGAAAACGTGCTGTTTACACTAATCAAAAAACCATTTTGTACATCTCGGGAGGCTGGCTGTTTTTTATATTTTTGTTCACAGTATATGCCCCCAGGGATTTGTAAACAAAGGCATTGGAGCAAAGCATTCAAACAGCTGAACAGGCCGAACGAAGTTTCCCAGACAAGCGAAATTTGTCATGTTTGTTTGCGTTGATATGAGGATAGGCGTAGACTATACCAAAAATGAAAATATTGAATACAAAAATTCATTAGTTAGTAACTAATTCGTGATTGTGTGCCTTACAGTAGAGGTGTCATTGCGCAGGGTTGAACAAGCTGAACGAAGTTTCACAGACAAGCGAACTTTGTCATGTTTTGTTTGCATTGATATGAGGATAGGCGTAGACTATACCAAAAATGAAAATATTGAATACAAAAATTCATTAGTTATTAACTAATTCGTGATTTTGTGCCTTACAGTAGAGGTGTCATTGCGCAGGGTTGAACAAGCTGACCGAAGTTTCCCAGACAAGCGAACTTTGTCATGTTTTGTTTGCGTTGATATGAGGATAGGCGTAGACTATACAAAAAATGAAAATATTTGATACAAAAATTCATTAGTTATTAACTAATTAATGATTTTGTGCCGTCAGCTACAGTAGAGGTGTCATTGCGCATGGTTCTTAAAAGAGCTTAAAGCTCTTTTAAGCTTTTCTATATCCCAATGAAGAATAATTTAACAAAACACAAGAAAAAAGTAACCCAGTTCAATTTATGCTTTTCAACTTGTTTCGTGTCATCAACCTTGCAGGAATGCCAAAAGCAGCTCGTTTCCTCCAGGAAAAGGTTATTGGAGGTGGAAGGGTCTTGCAGCTATACCACCTTGGTCCATCTGATGTCATGTACGTTTCGCTACCGCTGTTTCATAGTGCAGGGATGATAGCTGGGCTGTGCAATGTTATAAGTGCAGGTGAGAATCCAGGTTCCAATTCCGAGCTGCATAAGCAGAAAATCCTGCTTAACAATTTTTCTTCTAAGCAAAAAATTAGCAGGATACTAGTCAGTATTTAGGAAATGGCAGTTTGGCTGGTGACCATATTCTGGTAAGCACAATTTTGTTGTGCTGAAGCCGCCTCTATGAAATTGGACCCTGTTAATTGTGTGATAATTGTCTTTGTTAGCCCCGCATAGTTCGAATAATAATAATAAAAATCCGACATTTTCGGTTTTTTCTGTTACTAATATAGTAAATAAAAATTGTTGGACTGCAGATGATTTCTACAAGTTTTAAACAACTTCTCGAACGGGAACATATTTTGTTAAAGACTGGGACTAGTGTGAACAATTTGGTATCATGAATGGTACAGTTATAAGTGAAATAAGTATGCTATGTTTTCGTTGGAGATGGATTTGAACCAACAAGTCTTCAGGGTAGAAACCTCCACAGTGCAATTCTATTTTTCGTAAACTTATATAATTGAATTCAAGTGAGAATGGGATAGAAATTACTACAGCAGTTACATCAGTACATAACTCCTACACTGCAAAAACTGTGTTCAAATAATAAATTCCGGATGTGAAAACACCTACATGGTGTTACTTAGTACCACTACCACACTGTAGTATTGGTGATAATTGACTAACACCACAGTTTTCCCTTACCCTGGCCATTCATTTTTGTGCTCCTCTTCTATTCTTAGGAGGAACTGTTGTACTACGAACAAAGTTTTCGGCTTCGCAATTTTGGGATGACGTAAGAAAGTACAAGGCCAATGTCGTGCAGTACATTGGAGAGATATGTCGGTATCTCCTCGCGCAACCCAAGGTAGTGTACGATAGGTTTGGCTCAATTTGGTCTTACTTACGGATTCATATTATGTTGTTTATTTCGACTGCAGCGACTGAAATTAGACCTGTCCACGCAGAAGTACAAATTCTGCAACATTGTGCAAATTGTGTAACGTTGAGTTGCAGACTCGTTGACGAATTGCACAACCGCAGAGTTGCACAATTCGGCAACTCTTGCATTTAAACCCCCAAATGGAATCGAAAAAGGCTTTTTTGAAATAGTGTAAAAACATTATATTAATATTCCTTACCCAACTTTCATCTGTGCAAAGCAAACAGTTATCTCGTTTTGCGTAAATGGCTTTTGAAAGTCATCACTCCACACTTTCCGGTCATGCAAAGTGCGACTCCTTGTTATTCAGATTATATCCTCGACCAGTATGGATGTTTTATAAAAAACTACCATTTAAAGGCACTGTACACGATTGGTTTTTGCTCAAAATATATATTACCATAAAAACTTACCTGGTAACGAGCAACGAAGAGCTGTTGATTGTATAAAACATTGAGAGAAACGACTCCCTCTGAAGTAACGTAGTTTTTGAGAAAGACGTAATTTCTCACTAAAATATTAAAAGACTTCAGAAACGTTTCTAGGCATATAAAAGCACACACATTTGTACAACAAGGGTGTTTTTTCTTTCATCATTTTCTTGCAACTTCGATGACCAATTGAGCCCAAAGTTTCACAGGCTTGTTATTTTATGCATATGTTGGGATACACCAAGTGAGAATAGTGGTCTTTGACAATTACCAAACGTGTCCAGTGCCTTTAAGAAATGATGCGTTAAGAGTAAAAACAGGTGTATATTTTACACCGATGCACTCTGTTTGATTATTTTTTTTCAGATATCGTTTTGGAATTTTTTTATGGGGCTCTTCAAATACTATTTCTTTATTATCCAATATAATTTTTGAAAATGTTGGATCATTGTACGTACCCTTCTAACAATACAGGGCAGAGTAGACCTATTGTCTCTAAAAATCAGTACGGGTAACTCTTCATCTTGATATGTGTCTATGCTTTGTTTTTCCCTCCCTTCAGTCGGATCTTGACGGGAAATATGGTCACACAGTCCGCTTGGCCGTAGGGAACGGGCTCGGCGAGGACATTTGGGTGGATTTCAAAGAGCGTTTCAACATTAAGCAGATTGGTGAGTTCTACGCAGCCAGTGAGGGCAACCGGGGTTTTTTCAACTTGGACGACACAGTTGGAGCTGTGGGAACGTATCCCCCACTTATGAAGGTAAGATTAGAACAGTTTTTGTTTATCATATAAGTCCATTTAGGTCCGATGAGAAATCACAAACATTTATCATTACTGTCACTGCCCCTGTCACGTTCCCTATTTCCAATAGCATCTTAATCATGGGATTATTGGCAAAGTAGGGCCAGCCTATTGTGCCCTTCAGCCTCTGGTTGGTTAGGGTCATCGTTTGGTTTTTGTCAACGTAACGCTGATTTATGGGCACAATTGTCAAGACAAATTGCCTACAATGAAAGTCACATGTTTAAGATTCAGCTGAATGGAGCGTCTACTTGCTGAGAAAACAGCAACAAACATTTCAGGGTATTCTCACGCGAACGTATAGCGAGGTGACAGCAGGTACCAACCGCATCTCTGGTCGCAGCATTCGCGAACGGACACTAACATGAGAAATTTGAGAAACGATTCATGCATATGCAAATATTTTTATTGATTTATGATCAACGGGGTCATTTCAGACGAAATAATTTCGCATGACGCACATTACCATATTTACATATTACATTACCATCTTTACAACAAGTAAGCTTTCGGATAGAAATTACACGCATTTCTTGAGGGTCATTACCAAAGTATGACCCTACGTTTAAGTAAGTTTGTAGTAGGTTCATGTTTTTTAAGGGGTTCATTAAATTCCTGTTTTTGTTGACAGTTGTTTTATATAAACCCGGTATGTTTATTGGCTTCTTATTTTACATCTTTATATCTGTAAAGCGCCTTGAGTGTCCTTCTATAGACGGAATTTGGCGCTATATCAATATTGTTTATTAATAATATTATTAACTATAGGAAGCTGATTATAAAACTAATCTTCGGAACACAAATTTACATTTTTAACTTTATCACCCCACAGAAACTTGCAGGCGGTGTTGAGATAATAGATTGCAATTGGGAGACGGCAGAACCAATCAGAGACGCCACAGGAAAGTGCATCGTTCTACCTCAAGGTGAATTATATATTTCTGTAATGCTAGCTGTTATGTTTATTTGTTCGTCACTTTATTGTATTGTAGTTTTGTTACCCGTAAAATGTATTAGATATTTCTTGTACCGAACTGAAAAGTTAAAGTGTCACTAGAGCGATTTTTTTTGAGGTTCCCTTTTCCAATAAAACTGTAAAATGATACTTCATTATGTCACATAAAAAAAATTAAAAAAATTGGTCATTTTTGTCATGCCTAAACAACGATTTTTACAGCCCCATTTTTTGCACTCGCCACTCCGAATCGCGAAAAGAGCCTCTGTGCCTCCCCATTCCGCGCCCAACTGCGTGACGTCACCGGGTGGATTGGTCTGTTTGTTGACACGCACTAACAGCGTCCCACACTGCGTGAACGAAGCAATTATTTTCCCTGCGCTCAAGCTTGTTTCGCGAATTCTCGCCCAAATTTCACCATTGCTGAAAGGAAGATAACAGTGTAACCGAGGAAGTCGTTCATGGTGACAGTAGCGACAGTGGCAGAATTCTGCTAGTGATTCCAGCAGTTTCAGTTCGCCAGATGACGAAGTCGAAGACCATGATGAGGAAATCCGTGGTGCAGAACCCTACCGGTTCGAGCCACTCGCTCCGGTAGGCCAAGGTGGAGATGACGACGAAGTCGACCCTGAACAGGACACAATCGGCTTTTAAACACCGACATGGTGAGTTGTTTATCAAGATAAAAGGGGATCATAATACACCTGTACACAACTGGTCTATATTTATACGTGAAATATTTCTCATTGCCCGGTACGGTGAATATGAAGTTCGCCGATTGACTACGACTATTTTGTACAATAATAGTGTACATGTACATGTACATGTACATGTACATACATATTGCCATGCATATTTCCAAAACAGGGACTACAGTGTGTGTTGTACATGTATGTACAATTTACTCGTACATGTACATGTAAGTAGATAGTCGTGTACCCAGAGAACATGTACAATAAGTCTAGTTGTAAATTGTGTATGGTTCATGTTTGTGTAATTCCTTTACCTATTAAAAAAAATTAATTTTTTGAAATAAAAGAGATGGAGAAAATATGTTTTGAGTTGGGTTGGATGTGGTGGACCTGGAGTGATGTCTAATAAATTGTCAGGGTTCATTCAAAAATCAAACATGATTCTAATGTCATTAATCCAGGTTGGTATTTCAATCCCGGATTGTGCGAAAAAAAACTTGTCTATCCTGAATTACCTTTAATCTCACCCAGCATTCTTAACCAGTTCGACATTTAAATTTGGTGCACGCTACCCCATTGGTAAGTTCAACAAAAACAGTAATTTCGAATAAAGGTTGTGACACACTCATACACCCCAACAAAATTAAAAAAGGGAACCCCCCCCCAAAGAAAAAGTAAATAAAGATAATAATAAATCAAATAATAATAACATTAAAATAAATAAATAAAAAGAAAGACAAAAAAGACACTAGACTATACACTAGACTGAAAGACAACGTTAAATTAATTGTTTCCGCTCCACCCCCCCCCCCCAATTATTTTCAGGTGTAGTTGTGGACATTGCGTCATGGAACCTGTCATATCAAACTGTATTTGCTGTAAAGAGTTTTATTAGCACAAAAATGACAGATTTGGGGATTGACCTGAATCTTCCGGACCAATGTTTCAGCCAGCATGAATGGTTTGAAGCGTGCTGCTCCAGCAGTTCTCCAGACAGCACATTTGCAGTACCAAGCTCAATATGGGAGAAGGGGTGTACAGGGAACGGTTGACCAGTAAGTAGTGTTTCAAGACAAAAGTGAATTTATATTTAAAACTTTGAGCTGTTTAATATTACCCATATTGTACATTGAAATAAAGTTCAACAAAAGACATTGTTTTTTTGTCATTCCCCTGCACATAGTTAAAGTACACTCATGTACACTGCACATTAAATAGAACATAGAATCAGATAAGAAAAAACCCATTACACAACTGAACTCGACAGAAACTTACAACTTTCCTTTTTCCATTTTAGAATTATATTGTTTGTACATTGTATGTGGTCAACAAGATTACATGTAACAGTACAAGGCAGATCTGTTATAATAAACAGCTATACTTTATACTGTATGAACTAGTAAATTCACAAGTTTCCTCACTTATTACTTATTTGTTCCATTTATTAATTTCTCATTTATCTCCAGGAAATATCAACATGTGGCTTATCGTCAAGTCGTAAGATGGTGTTGGGGATATTTGGGAAGATTCAACCGGGTTCAACTCCCATCCTGTGTATTGAATACTATCCGACGGACATACCCAAACCCAGATGGTACATACAAAGGCTTCAGCTATCCCGAACTGGATTAACATTCTTTTTTGTGTCTGCACTTTTCATGTACATTACAATATATATATTTGATGTTTAATTTCACTTTAGACATGGACATGCTGATTTGAAGAAAAAAAAATAAAGGAACTGCCAAGCTAACAGAAAATTGCAAGAAGGCAGTGTTTTCACATTTTTTATGGCACTATAAAGGAAGAGATATTGCATGCCTTTATTGACAATCAAACTCGTAAGAGTGAAATTCCACAGTACACATGCTGCCTATTAAGGAAATAACAATACATGTACATTGACAATAAACATGATGAAGAACTTGTGATAAATTTATTTATCATAATAGTTGTGTGTAAGTAAACACAGGAAATTGTTGGGTTGTTTTTTCTTGCTTTGTTAAGAATTATTCCCTGTGTAACATTTTCTAAACTTTCATTATTCATCATGAAACAGACTGTGGTGCATTGTGATCATATCATATCGTTAGTCGTTACACCCCTACTTGGTATGGAATTTAATCAAACAGCATGTTGTTTACAGAGGTAGCAATTAACTTGAATTTGTGGTAGCCCACAGGGCTAGTCATGTCCACATTTTGTAATTACATGTGTCCTGCACAAAAAGTGTTTTATTTTCAAGATTTACATATTTAAATTATTGAAATACACCACAGAATTTGTTAGTTATGAATTTCGAAAGAAAAATTGACTATAGGAGGACTTCAAAAACAACAAATCAGTAGACCGAGAAACAAAAGTTGTTGAGCATTATCATGTCCTTCCTGAGATACTGAATTTTTTTGCATTATTATAATGCATTTTATTCACTAGCCCATTGGCCTACCAAATGCCCATCAGCTGCTGGCTATGCTCATAAAACCATTAGCCTATGGCTAGAAGTATATTGTCACTTTTGACCCATGTGTTTTGAGTTTTTTAATAAAAATGTCCACTTGAAAGTAATTTACACCTCTCATTCATGTACATCTCTGGTACTACCTTTTTGTATCTTGGCATAGTGTTGACACTTTCATGATATTTTTGCAACTTTTTTAATCTAAAAATGACAATTTACATAGCTGTACATGATGTACATTTATACACTACTTCCCTAATAATGTCACACTTCTTATACTTATACTGTACACTGAACTTTATCATACTTTTGATCTTTTAGCAAATCTTGCTAATAGCAAACGGTACTATAGAACTTTTGGTTAATGCAGTAAATTTTAGAGCTTAAAAGCTGTAAAAACTGTTGTAATTTTGGTTTAATTAGTATGTGATTTTGTATTTGCACACTTTTTTTCAACTTTCTGTTACAATATCAACTTCTGATAAATTGAAAGATTAAAATAAACATTTATTCTGGGTCACAGAATATATTTGCTTCATAATTTACATTCCTTTGGCTTGTTATTTTTAGCCTTCTGTAAAACACTGAACTTTCTAGATACCGTATTAGTTGAGACACATTTTTCTTTATCCTAAATTCGGATTCAGACTACAATAACAATCATTTCATGTTTTTCAGTAGTTAAAAAGGGCATTGAGTATGCTCAGTTCAAGATTCCATGCAGCCATTTTTTTAAAGGCATGCAGCCAGCCATGCAGACACCGTTCCTGCTGAACTCTGACCGACACCCTCTATTGTGCTGGACTCTCCAATCTGTATCCCATGTTTCTTGTGTCTCTTTCGACTCAACACCGTTCCTGTTGAACTCTGACCATGACCCTCCATTGTGCTAGACTCCCCAATCCGTGTCTTCCCATGTTTCTTGTGTCCCTTTCGGCTAGTCGACGTTTCTGTTGAACTCTGACCGTGACCCTCCATTGTGCTTGACTCCCCAATCAGTGTCTTCCCATGTTTCTTGTGTCCCTTTTGGCTAGTCGACGTTTCATGTACCTTATCCGACAAATGAGCTGGCGTACTCGGTGTAGCAGACGCGGAGGGTCCAGTCGTTTCAGCTGTTCCTTCAGCATCTAGCAAAAGCAGAATAATGCAATCCATTGAGAACAAATTTAAAATTCACCCTTAAACTTCATAACTTGATTTAAGTTTATGTTTTTATTTTTTCTTTTCTTTGGGGGATTACTTTAGAAAGACACTCAACTAATATTTCACTCATTATGACCAATAAATAATGTTATCTTTCATGAGCAAAGAACGTATCTCAGTTGTCATAATGAATGAAAAAGTGGTGAGTGGATTGAACACCCCTTCCTTTATTTTATTCTGTGTGTGTTATTTCTGTTTTATTTGTTATGGACACATGCAGATAGCTTTAA
Organism: Plazaster borealis; assembly: GCA_021014325.1. Lineage (NCBI taxonomy): Eukaryota > Metazoa > Echinodermata > Asteroidea > Forcipulatida > Labidiasteridae > Plazaster > Plazaster borealis. Next base: position 11,247,664 of record CM037459.1, on the reverse strand, counting down.
ATATTCATCATGTGGTTGTGCTTTTCCTTACAATCCCTGGCCCCATATTAATTGTCAAGTTCATACTGCAGCTGCAGCTACAGCTCATTCAGAGACTATTGAGAGCTACAGGTAACAATGACAGGATTATATCAACAATGACGGGATGGAAGAAGCTAGCCACTTCTATTTTACGGAAGGATTAGCATAGTAATTGTTTATTGACAATGTGAACACCATGTTTTGCCCGATATCCGGACACCGCTTTACCGATCATCATGATCGATCGTTTGATCAAACAATACAGCATAATGCATGACTACCATAAAATATATTTCATAAAAAGGGCCGTACAATAATATAACATGTCAAAGCCGCATTTTTTTCAAAAACGGGAAAGAACTTCGGCGGCTCGGCCGACCCGATCATCTACGCGGGGAGTCCTCCCCATACTGAATTTTAGTTTTACCTCCCCGGTTTCGCCAAACACTCCCCGACTTACCTGTGTTTGCTCCTTTTTAACCCTCCGTTTGGCTCCCCCACATTCCGGCTTTTCATCTTGCTTTCCTGCAGACCACGTTGTGGCAGTATTAGGGGCCTTCAGTGTGGGAACTGCACACTTTTTCAAGGCAACGTTTTACGGGCGAATCCAAACTCTTGCTTGGCTTCGCCAATGACTGTTTCCATGCAGTCATCAGTGAAGCATTGAATGAAGTTCGATCGCGTTGATTTACAAAACGCACCCTCTCCTTCCTAAATTAGCTGAATCTCCCAGCAATTTTAGGAAGCTAAGTACCGGATTTTTATTGGTGTTCCTTGTGCAGCCTCCAACAACACACGTTTTTGGCATTTTTAGAGACCTTCAACCATCAGGACGTGAGCTTCACGGCAGGCCTCTTGCATCCGTCCATGCTCGCACACTGCTGTAGTCAGTGATTGCGCAATAACATGAGCAACCTAATCCACCTTGCGACGTCATGAATTTTCGAACCAATCAAACGCCCTCAACGGCCAAATGCTCGAAAGTTTCGCCAATCCCCAATAATGACCAACTTTTTTGATGTGATGTTACACAAAACCTACGAATCCAAATAACTCAAGTAACTCATAAAACAGTAGTCTGATATAATATCTGCAAGGTGTATAATTGTTTCTGCTTTCCAAATTCTCACTATAGTGACACTTTAAAGATCAATAACTAGAATATGAAAAGCCCTTGGACTTTGGTCTACCGCCATCATCGGTGTTATTTCGAAAAATGCTACAATGGCCTTTGCAATTCTCAATTTAGACCTTAAATGTTTATCATCGTGTAGCCGTCTTTTTTCTCTCAATCATTTCAACGAAATTAAACCGAGGCTGGAAGGACAAAATAGGCGGGTCCCGCATGGCACAGTCCACTATCCGAAAAAAAAGATACAGTGGTGGTATGATAAAAATATTAAAATGTTACACAAACCGTTTTCTCAAAACTTCAAAACCATTGGGTCTTGTACGTTAGTTATTATGATCAGAATTTTAAGTGTTTATTTGCTGTCTAAAACATCACCAGGAAAAACGGGTCTGTTGGTGACGAAAATCACCCGCGATGCACCCTTCAGTGGCTATGTAGCCGGCCGGGCAGCCAATGAGAAGAAGATCGTGAAGGATGTCCTCGCAAAGGGGGACTATTACTTCAACACTGGGGATCTTATGATGATTGATGAAACAAACCACGTCTTTTTTAAGGACAGACTTGGAGATACTTTTAGGTAAAAGCATGGTGAAAAGTGACAAAAGTTCCAATAATACTTGTAATGTTATAGCTAATATTGAATGTGGAAACGTAATTTTTCGTCGATACATATTTTCCAACTCAGCATTTCTTATTGTGTCTGTCTTTAATTATTGTATAGGTCTGTCTATAGTCTAAATAATTTCTCGTCAGCTCAGAGCAGAAAGGACTTATAAGACACAGAAACGGACCCAGTCGGCCCACAGCAGAAAGTACTTGTAAGACATAGGCTAAACACAATGTAATAGGGGAATAAGTCCTTTCTGCTCTGAGCCGACTGGGTCGACTCGGTCTGTGTAGGTCTTAATATAAGTCCTTTCTGCTCTGAGCCGAAGAGCTTCAAAATAAAATCATGATTGACTCGATGCATAAATTCCACGACTGACACTTTTAATGGATAGGATGTTCATTCAAATTCGGATATTAATACAATATTTACTCAACATATTCAAACAGTAATAGGGCGAAATTTGTTGCACAACATCGTTAAATATACCGGTATACTGTACAGTAATACAATCATGTTATCATTAAAAAACGACTTAGCCATAATATTAATAAATTGGTGTGCAATATTGTTTGTTCACATCGTTTACAGATGGAAAGGAGAGAATGTTTCATCGTCTGAAGTAGCAGCAGTTTTAACTGATTTCCCAATTATCACCGAGGCAGTAGTTTATGGAGTGAAAGTCCAAGGTAAGATTCTTAATAATGTTTTGTATAATACAAAATTGACTTCCATGTAAGATAGGCTTATTAATAGATATCATCGGCTGAGTTACGAATTACAAATTGGTTATGCACCAGCTGGCTTCAACCTTCCCAGAAAGAGCTGGTGTCGCCTAAACGAGCTCCTCACAAGCCACGGGCGCACTGGACATATGCTGCACAAGAGGCACATGAAGCCAACACATGAGTGTGTGGCTGTGGAGCTGCTGATCAGACCGCAAGGCACACCGTCAACAAGTGCCCCAAGTTCGTCTGGCCAGGTGTGACCCGATTGCGACACGGTGGCTGTTGGACATGGACTTCGACATTTGACATTTGATTCGTTGTTGCATACGAGAGAAGAGAAATGTTTTGATTAGCTTTGTCTTGATCAGCAACATTGTAGTAATTTCAAGTTTGCACTGAAAAAATCTATCTGCCTGAATGGCATATCTGTATAACAGTTGAAGATGGTCTCATGTATCTGTCTTTTCAAACACAATTCCACAAGATGGGAGAGGCTATACCACATAATAATAGCAACATAAATTCAACTTGGACAAAACATAATGTTAACTTAATCATTTCTCTGAATTAACCTTAAAATCTGGAACCGGTTATTGGGAATCAAGCTCGGGGCGTCTCATCACTAAGTGCCCGAATGGCTAAATTCAGAAACTGATTCAGGCTATACGCCAAACGGATACAGCGAACACCTACAAGTACTACAAATTAGATTAGTTGAAGGAGGGATTCGAACCTGGGGCATTTTGCTCTCAGGACAGAGTTTACAATAAATTATGTTAATGCAGATTAGTATCATTGTTGTTTTCCATCATGATGCAGGGTATGATGGACGAGTTGGAATGGCGGCCATTTCAATTCAAGACGAGGACCAAGCCTCGCAGTGGAAAGAGCTATACGCCCACGTCATCAACCGACTGCCCCTGTACGCATGTCCGAAACTGATTAGGATCAGAGGCCAAATGGAGACCACGAACACCTACAAGTACCGCAAGGTAGCATTGGTGAAGGAGGGATTCGAACCGGGGGCATGCTTGCCTGATCGGTTGTTCTTCATGGACAGACCAACCGAGACGTACGTTCCACTGGATGCGAGTTTGTACGACAAGATCATTACCAAAGAAACCATCGTTCATTAAACATTGTTACTTGTTTGCCACTATACCCAATGCCTTGGTTAACTTTATTTTTAAAGGAAAAGGGCAACCTCATAATTAAACAATGCTCCACTTTATGCCTAATGAAGGTTGGTTGGATTTATATAGTGACATTAATATTATTTCTTTCATGTTTAGCCCTTTTGCTTTGTCATTGAAATAGTTTTTTGTTTTGTTATTTGTAATTAAGTGCAGGAGTGGGCTTATTGAAAAATACAAAAGAGACAAAACACGTCCCAAAAATTTACATTTGGATTCTTTCAAAATTGAAACTGATTTGCCGTATTTAATGTTGAGATAGTGTCGTTTTCTTAATCTTAAACCTCCTTTAAAGAAAACCTCGAGAAAACAGAGTGTTTATCTACGCACACAGCAAGAAATATCGTAGACTAAAGAACGAAGTGCAACCTGCACTCAAACTTTTAAAAATGTTTGCTAAAACCATTTCGCAGGATATTTACTGTGAACAGCTTGAGTCTCTACTTGTTGTCATTGTAAATATCGATGTACATCTCGTACACACCAGAAATCTTCTTCCAAATCACTAAGTGCCTGAAACAAAATGTAATTAATTAATTGAAAATAAAAATTAAAATTCAGTGCAGTGCACATGGTCACGTGCGCACAATGCCCGGTGTGTTTTATGCCAGGCAAACATGTTTTGAGTTGGAAACTGTTGTATGGAAATTGTAAAAGGCAAACATGTTAGTTATCCGTAGTGTAGTAGTTTTCATTTCTTTCAGTTGAAAACTGAGTAGATGATCTGAAATAACAGATTAATAATACTTATAGCAAATGTATATATTTTCCTGGTCATTATCAGCAAAGAAGCAACCTCTTTCACTTCAATGATATTGTATTACAGCGAATTGCCTCCTCAGTTGAAATTGTCATTCAATTTCACTTTGAGGCATGCAAATTACACTGTAAAAACGGCGTTTAGAATATAAACACATTTCTAAACGCCTCGCTTGTACCCACTTTTTTCACACGTTTAGCCCTCAACATGTTTAGATTTTGCGTTTCTGTGACATGTTTAAGCCGAGACACATTTAGCCTGTGACACATTTAGATTGAATGTGTTTAGGGTTCCTTAAAAGTGGGTGCTACATGTTTAGAATGCAATACACGTCTCAAAGAATAAGCTTAATTTATAAAGACCTGTCTCTTTTCTTTAAGTTTAAAAGAAAAGAGAATTGTTGATATATAATGCCCAATCAACGCTCGGTATGAGAATCGATAAGTCATCATCATCTCAAAGGTCTCCGAGATGATTTGAGGGGCAATGATGTTATGAATGCAGACATGCTGAATACAGTCATTTTGCAATTATTGAAATTGTCTAATAAGGCCTATACACATTTTGGGCTTTACTTTCTACTCATGGTATGAATCTTTGAAGTGCTGACCAATATGCTACAACATTTGCTTCAATTGAACTTTTAATACACACATTAAAGTATAAACCACTGCGCAGGAAAGGCTGTTATACCTACAATGGTTTTGAATAAACACCGAGGTCTATATTTGTGCATATTTAATTAAACCCCGCCCATTTCATTCTAAACAAACTGATGAATTTAAACACATAAAAGACATGTTTACAGGCAAACATGTTTAGAAATATGTTTGTAAGCTAAATTGGTATCTATTTAACATGTCAAAAAGCTAAACGTGTTGCGATGAATGCAGGTTTGAACTTGTTTGAACACCAGAATGTGTTTACATCATTTGAGTATGCGTTTGCTACCTGAGCAATTCTACTTGCCATGGGCATGAGGCTAAACAAGTGGAGCATTTTTTGATACCTTTGTCAAGTTACGTATTACCAAAATGCAAAGTATTTTAAACCTGTATGTGTTTGTGCCACATAGCAAACACGAGTTCTAAAATGAAGGCCTATATGCCTATACATGGAAGCCTATCATACCAATAGCAAACGTATTCAAATGATGTAAACACATTCTGGTGCATTCAAATGTTCAAATCAGTTCAAACCTGCATAACAAATCGCAACATGTTTAGCTTTTGACATGTTAAAGAGCTAGCCATTTAGCTTGCAAACATATTTCTGAACGTGTTTGCGTGTGAACATGTTTTGTATCTGTTTAAATTCAAAACTGCATTTCAAACAAGCACAACAAATCTCAACCCGTTTAGCTTTTTGACATGTTAAAGAGATAGCCATTAGCTTACAAACATATTTCTGAACGTGTTTGCGTGTAAACATGTTGTGTATCTGTTTAAGTTCAAAACTGCATTTCAAACAAGCACAACAAATCTCAACCCGTTTAGTTTTTTGACATGTTAAAGAGATAGCCATTTAGCTTACAAACATATTTCTGAACGTGTTTGCGTGTAAACATGTTTTGTATGTGTTTAAAACCTAAACGCTGTTTTTACAGTGTAATATAGCATTTTATTCAATTAAACTTACAAGGCATTCTTTTTAGCATGCAAAATCGGCATTCAATTCAGCAAAGTAGACGCAACTAGACTTTTCAGCGAAAGGCTGCTGCGAATTTGAATGCTGCAGCGTGAGTGTGCCCTTTAAAGCAGGGTATACCTTTGGTAATTGTCAAAGACCAGTATCCCAACACTTGCATACAATAACAACCCTGTGAAAATTTGGTCATCGAAGTTGCAAGAAAATAAGAAAATACCACCCTTGTTGCATAGAATTGTGTGTTTTCAGGTTTAAATTATTTTATCTTATCAAAGGGTGTCATTAACAATGTTGTATACAGCTCTCAAGTGCTCTTTACCAAGTAAGTGTTTATGGTCATTATTTTTGGAGTAATTACCAAAGGTATAGCCTCCCTTTAAACTGAATAGTTTTAATCACATGACGCAAAAGTACATTTGCTGACACGTTAACTGAAACTGAACGACAGTTTCGAGGAGCTTTCAATGTCGCGCGAAATAGACTAACGCGACATGTAAGTTGGTCACTTATTTGCCGAAAATTTGCCGAATATGAAGTTCTCGCCTTTATAAAAGCGAATGCAAGTACAATATATTAGAAATGCAGTTTTATTTTACGAATTTATTTTTAAATAATATTATGTATTATGTTGAAATATCAATACTCACTTTCCTTCATACACGGCATTTCCGTCTGGCTTTAAAAATTTGTACTCGCCGCGTTCGAAGATGACGTCACCATTGCCATCCATTGGACCTATCTCCAAGGTGTTCCACTCTACTGACGAACCGCCTTTGTTTCGTAGGTCTATTAAGCCATTCGGTATAGCTGTATATTTTGACAATGTTGAGTAAAGCATTACTATATTATTTAGGTTTTCTAAATGTGGAGGGAATAAATATTTTGGATTAACAAAGAAACTGTTTGAGTATTAATTTATATTGAGGATGCAGGGGTTGGCTCATTTTGTGCGTAGCTTGTGAAAGAGGATGCGAGTGCGTGTCAGAAATTATAGCTCAACAAAATAATGATTTTTTTTCAGCCGGACTTGGCCAAGTCCTTCCAGTCCAGTGCGTTCCCTTTTTTGTCTTGTCTTTTCAAGCATTATCTACATACTTTCTCATCGAATGGACAATATTTTCGTCTTACTGAAGCATAATTGATTTGTGCAATTTATAACCATCGTTCAACCAATGTTTGTTTGATAGATATTGGCTGTTGCCGGCAGCTTGACGTTTATATCTCTTTGTGGGAGCTTTGCCGAATTCCAAATTGTTAGGAAGATCATCTAAAACAACAAACAAACAAACAACCAACCAAACAACCAACCAAACAAACAAACAAACAAACAAACAAACAAACAAACAAACAAACAAACAAACAAACAAACAAACACCCCAACAAACAAACAAACAAACAAACACCCCAACAAACAAACAAACAAACAAACAAACAAACTAACTAACTGTTCGGTGGGGGATCATCATGGGTCATTTCCCATGTTTGTGTTACGTTTAGCTTGTCTATCCGTTGGGACCAAAGGGCTTAAAATTAATAATGTGGAGTGAATCCTCAGGTGCTTGGTTTGACAGATTGAGGACGTTCTCTGTTGATTTTGTGTACAAAACCAATGGGAATGTCGAAAAAATGGGGGAGTGAAGAAAAAAGGGGGAGTCAAAACAATTGGATTGTAAGGAAAAGTCATCAATATACCAGGTCGAACCATTCGTGGGTGCGTGCGTGGAAGGGGTGGGGCGGGGATACATCCCCCAAGATTTACGACTGCGAAATAAAAATCAGAACATGTACAGAGTGCTGTATTTTAAACCAAAATCTACAGCCATAGCCTGAGACACTGTTCGATAAGTGGCTCAATTTACATTCTACATTCTTAAAACTTTCGGGTCAGAAAATTGACCTGGGTCCAGAGGGACCTGACCCATCCTTGGGTCAATATGACCCGGAACTTGTGCCAACATTACCCAGAAATGGGTCAAAATGACGTATAATTTTTGATTACAAAAAAATAAAAATAAAACTTTCTGGGTCACTGACCCGGAACTGGGTCAGGCCCCTTGGGACCAGCCGTCGATTTCACCAAACTCTTCCTAACTTAGGATTAATCCTAGGCAATGCTGAGAGATAGGACTAGTCTTAAGTACTGGTCCTAACTTAAGACTAGTCCTATATCTTAGCATTGCCTAGGATTAATCTTAAGTTAGGAAGAGTTCGGTGAAATCGACGGCCGGCTGATCCGGGTGTTTTGAGTGTGTACGAATGTCGTCATTGTCTTCTTTCAAATGACTGAACTAACTAAAACTTTCGGGGACATTAGCACAGATATTTTCGGTTAAATTGTTTTCAGATAGTAGCCTACACTAAGTTTCAACTCTCAACTTACTCTCCCTTCCAATGATGGTCTCTTTTCCCTGCGGCATCAGCTTGCAGTCCAGCGAGTAGATCTGACTAGTTGATATCATGTCATTATTTAAGAAATGTTTCTTCCACTCCTCTTTCCTTGTTTCGATCGCAGCCGTAATGCCTGTAATATAACCATGAGATTGATTGACTGGTGTTTTTTCTACAATGAAAAAAAAAGAGCGAATCCCTGCTGGTGCACTTGGCCATCACGGTTCAGCCATTTTGTTTCTTCCGTTTTGAACCAATGTAATAAATAACCTGGCGCCCTTTTGGTATAACGTGATTTATCATATACTGCCACTGTTGCCTCCATGCACACAGTGAACGTATACCAAGATGGTGACGTCATGATAAAGGTAAATAATTCATACGCCCGACGCCTTTTTATTAAGGTTTCCCCGGACCAGAAGATTCATAAAGAAAGCCAACCTGGTACTTACGGTGAAGGTTATTAACGAGACACACCCATGCATTTGAGTTCTAGTTTTGGTTCTAATTTTGGTTCTAATTTTGGTTCTAAAGTGGCAGCTCGGCCCGTAGAAAAAAAGACCGCCAATATAGTCCTTAATAACGTAGAGTGCAGTCATTTTCCCTATACAATGCCCAATATGTGGCAGATGATGTCCTCCCCAAATTAATGTTCTCATATTTTATCATACTGTTTTCCTCTCGTACAGAAGTACCTCCCTAAAATCCTCTAACGAATTCCCGAGATTCTTCAAACACAATGAAGCCACATAGCAAGGGGTGGGGGGGGGGGGGGGGAGGGTTACACCATGCCACATATCGAGCATCAAACGATTTTCCCTGATACACTAATACAGGCATTTGGAAGCTACGAGTTTTTAGTCATTACCAGATATGGTTCATGCAAAATGACGCAAGGTTAATTGTTAAGGTTTGCCCTTTTTGTCAAATGCGCTGAACAATCTAACTAGGCCTAAAGCAAAACCATTTAAACTATCTTAGCTTCAAACTTAATTTTGTATCATATTAGACTTACCATCCATGTTTCTTGCTGTTTGTGGTGATTCCAACTCAACAATGAAAGGTGTCGGGTCGAAGCTTATCACAGTTGACATATACGGGTTCCCAGACTCACATTTGACCTGCTGCTGCTCATTATTTTGTATTTCCATTTGTATTTAATCGTCATCATTGTAATCGAAAGAGTACTCCCCATGTTTAGTTTTGTTTCTCTTTTTACTTATTTTTTCTTATCTTAAAAAGGGTACCTGACTAAGCATCGCCCCGCTTTGTGGGTACATTATTTACCCTGGACGTTTGGAATTTGTTGAGACCGCTACACCGGTGCCTCGCAACGACTATTATGTGCACATTAGCTTGTAGGTCTATTCTGTTCTTGAATGGTTTTATCTCTGCTAGAAACGCTCATTAGAAGTGCATTGTGATTGAACATAGTAATAAGTACAATTTATATGGTATTGAGTGTTGGTAGTTTCCTAGCAATATTTGAATATTAAGTTAATTTATTCGCCATGTTTGTTTAAAACCATGCAGTGAGGGCCGCTGTCATAGACTGTGCAAGTCTCGCGCGCATTCGAACTTCCGGGACCATTGTGGTCCCAACCATATGGAGTTTTACGTGGGCGTGATTTTGTTTCGTCAATTATTTTAATTCAACGTAGTTTATGACCATGAAAATTATATATGTTGTTTGGAATGTAATACTTAGTGATAAAAACTATGAAAGTAAAATCAATTCAACGATATAATGATAAAAACCCAAGAATTAAACTTGACCCCAGCTTCCGGTTACTGCAAACAATTAAACAATTTGAGCTCACCTCCGATCTTAAAACTTATGTAAACGCTTGTTTTGGATGCGCGATGGTAATCGCCAGATGCTGTAATTGCAACGCGAAGCCTTTTCATTGCAAACTATGGTGGTTGAGGCGTCAGCATCCTCTATAAACTGCGTCACGCGTCAATTTTACGCCCGTGTGACCATCGCGAATCCACGCAAGGGCAACCTCGTTCCCAGTGGTGTACGATCTCGCCGAGCCTTTTTGTTTTTCTTTCCCAGAATGAGGGGGTGTCAATCAACAGGAGTCAGTGTTTGGTTAGAACCGGGCAGGACAACTCTGACAGCATCCTTTTGTGTATGAAATCGGCATGTCAATCGTCACTTAATTAATTAAGTAAACAAATCAGCCTTAATTAACCCAGACAAAATGAAAAAACAAGACTTATAAAGCTATTGAAAAATCTTGTCAACATGCTGACAACGTAGGAGGCGTTGCAACCAAAGAGGTCCCCCGCTGGCATTTTTGCATCAAATGCTCACTGAGAGGCCTCATTAGGACCTCGTAAAGCGCTTGCATTTTTGGATCTTTCCTCTCTTGAAAGTAGACGTGCTATGCTTTTTGTTAAATGGGGTGAAAAACTGTTGAAATCCACCAACTATAGAAATATGCTTGCCCCTCTTAGAACTGACTGTACACTTAAACATCTGAGAGAGAATACTTTGAAAGGGTTTGATTCCACCACTCTGTAGAACAGACAGATATAGAAAATCCTCTATTCCATCATTTTCCAGGATTTTATAAATTTGTACATACATGTATTTGTTTTTAAATATGTTATACCATTATTTGTTTACTAATACTGAATTTTTACTTGTAAACAAGGTTATTCTGCCAGTGGCTTCCAACCATGTATTTGTTTCTAAGCCAACACTCCATGCAAAAGAGTTTTTACATATGGTTGTACCCGCAAGTTTACTATTTAGTTTTAGTTACTTCTTACATTGTACATAATTATCGTGGAAATACATTGTACTTTGATTAGTTTTAAATACAGCTTCTCCCATTGGACATAATGGCCACAGACAACGTAATTAATATAGAAAGAGTTCCACTGGATCTGTAATAAATTGATCGTTGTTTAGTATTGTTTCAATTTTGTCTGGGCTTAAAGTTTCAAAAATGTGGCCCTAAATATTTCTACCAGCCTCGGGCCAATCGTGTTTCTGGGGTTTTTCGCTATAAGATCCACTTGTCCTTTAGTGCTTTAGACAACCATGAGGTTTACGACAATTTTAGGCCTTGTTGTCGTTGAAAATGTCAATGTACAACTTGTAGCCGTCGCTTGTCTTTTTCCAGATGACAACATGTCTGTGAAATGAAAATGAAGAAGAAGTTATTGGGTTGTTTTTTTCAGTTGGCATCAGCAAGTTTCACTACGTGAAATCACTCGTGTGTTTTGTAAAACATACAAAGATTCGTATTATATCAGGCATGATATTTGGTCTTTCTAAGCCAAAGTTGGAAGGAATTTCGGAAATACTATAACACAACGACATGAATGACGTACTTGCCGACAGCACACTCTGCCACATCCTTTTTAGTGAATATGTAATGTCCTCTCTCGTACACCATGTCATCAGAGCCCCCTAGTGGGCCGACTTCATCAGCTATGAGCTGGCAGGAAGTAGCCCCTAGGTCTCGAATCTCTCCCATCACCTTGGGGATTACTGTAAGAGAATTCATCGAAAATATCCATGAGAATTAATAGCTTCGATACGTTTCCTTGTATCCCACTATATTTTATTATAAAATTATATGTATTTTTGAAATTACCACAGGCTATTATTTTGTTCCTAATTCCTTAAAATATAAAGCCTTTCAAACTTCAGGCTTTATATTTAATCATCGTTTTATTTATTTTGTATATATATAATTTTTTTAAATGTTTGATACGGTAGGGCAACCCCATTTCTCACCTACTGGTAACTTTGAGCTAATAAGACAACCTTCATTTTACACCCCAAACATTATACATCACAAGGATTACAACCCCAAACATTATACATCACAAGCATTACAACCCTAAACATTATACCTCACAAGGATAAAACCCCAAACATTATTTCTCTGCCCTCGCCTGCCCGCCTCCCTATTTTGTATAGTATGTCAAAGTATAAAAATCACCAGTGTCCGTTTACCATGGTTTCCGATCATTGTGTCCTGCCCTTGGGGCATCACTTTACAATCCTCGGTGTACAGATTCTTGAGTCCATCCATATCATTGGCGTTGAAAAACTTCGCAAATGCAGCATTCTGCTTCTCAATCTCCTCCAGCACATCTACATGTACATGTTTAAGACAAACACTTAGTAAGTTTTTATTTATTTAATTTATTTATTTACTTAATTATTTTTATTTTGTTTATACTTATTTCTTTATTTCTTTATATATATATATTGTTGTTGTTGTTGTTGTTGTTGGTTTTTGTATTATGATTATTATTACATAATTAAACCCCCTTAACCCCCCCCCCACCTAGAAGAACAGTGTTGTTACATTTCACACTCACACTTTTTTTTTTCGTGCACTCTGGGAAATCGTATTATACCCGCTTTTTTTTTTTTTTTTCATCATTATCAACCCTAATACCCTCAGGGGGAGGGTCTTGGATATACTGGAATACAAATTTTTTTTTCCTAGGCTTTTCCCTATTCTTCAAATATGTACAGCGTTCATAACCAGCTGAATTACCACCCCTTCCCCTTTTCCCACACACAAGCCACAAAAAAAAAACAAGAAGTCCCCCCTCTATCCCCCCCCGCTTGTGATGTCCCACAGGCTTCCTCTGATAGCTACAAGCTGCTGCCCTTGCTGACCTGGATAAGCATGATTGATGGTTGTTATCAAACAAAGGCTGGCATCTAATGCTGCAAGCCTGGCCAAGATTTATGTGTACAAACCAATGGCAGCCACCAGACCCACAGTTTTGTAATGGATTTTTCAAGGTGTGACTGAACTCACCCAGCAAAAACCACTGCTGTGTTGTGTTTCTGCATGGTACAACACCTAATATACTGAATTTTTTAAAAATTCATGGGCGGAATTATTTAAAAAATAGCAATATTCTGCACACAAAAATAGTGAGGCATGCTCCATAAAATAAATTTTAAAAAATCTCGTGCGCACGAGATAATTTGATTTTCTTTATTGTCCCTTTAGGGGCTCCGTACATATTAATAGGGACACCATTTCTTTTCTAGGGAGCACTTCTGGCCAATTAAAACTGCAGTTTTTGTTTGCATTAAATTGTATTTAATTGCAATTAAATGCAATTAAGTGCCTTGCATGAACACGTTTGGAAATTGTCAAAGACCAGTGTTCTCACTTGGTGTATCCCAACATAATGCATAAAATAACAAGCCTGTGAAAATTTGGGCTCACTTGGTCATCGAAGTTGCAAGAAAATGATGAAAGAAAAAAGTCTTTTATTATTTTAGTGAGAAATTACCTCTTTCTCAAAAACTACGTTACTAAAACAGCTCTCCGTTGCTCGTTACCAAGTAAGTTTTTACCAAAGTAATTACCAAACGTGTACAGTGCCTTCAGTGGGTCCTTTCTCTATGCTTCAAACAAGCTCCCTTTCAGTGCTTTTGTTATGCCATACTATTTATAAGATGATCTGACGTGAGTGTAAAAACAAATTGGCATACATTGTCTGCGTTATGGAAAATTAATTTTAAAACATGACAATTATCATATATTAAAGATTATATAAATGTAACGTTTTACTCTGGTAATGTTTAATCTCTTACAAGTTCAGATTTCGAATGGGGCCACCCACTGACATCAATGGGGAGGGCATTTTCCCCGTGCCCCCCCCCCCCCAGGTATACGCCACTGCACTCATACACTTTACGGACATTGTAATTATGCTGAAAAAAACCTTAAAAATTGTGTACTTTCACCACGAACTACTTATTCATGAGCCATTGTTTGTAGTAGAAGGAATGTAACACTCAGTTGTTGGGATTATTTAAAGCCCTCAAACATTCTGAAACGCACTTGGAAATTTCTTTTCTTATGACTTTCTCAGATGTGGAACATCGGTCTGGAATTTCCCTGCTTGGAACCTTCTCTTTGCCACCGATCTACATAATAAATGAATGCTCGGACTATGGACTAGCAAGCCTTTCTGGACTATCACCAACAACAAGAATATTATGTGTAGGCCTATGTCTGGTTGCTGTAAGCATTTCACAAGATAACTGAACATGTTTATTTTGAGATAAAAGTCTAAAATACTGTAGGCCACAGCCATTATTTCCCCCACCGATTAATTGAAATAGGCCTAATATTAAACCAGTTTTTAAAAAAGATTTTTCATAAAAGTGAGATTCCCTATCTTAGTTGTTAAGCTTTGTAAAACGTACGTGTGCCTGCGCAAGAAGTGCAGGTTAAGTGTCTGTTTACGATGCCACAGGTCACACGTACACGTACAGTTCACATTGTACACGTATACATGTCCCCACTCTGATGGCAATACCATTACACGTACACGTACTGTACATTGTACACTGTACATTGTACATGTACACGTACATGTGTGGATGTAGATAAACATTTGTATCTTTTGCACATTTATCTTTCAAATGGGAATTACAATTTTACAGCATCATTTCAGAGATATGATATCGAATAATGACCAAACAGGCAATGCCCAACTTACACGATGCACTCCGTTTATTTTGTTAATACTTACTGGACATCGTGTAGCAGGTGATTTCTAACACTAGAACTGTGTGGAGAGTTCTAGCTGTTCTCAGCTATTTAATGAATAATAGAGTTGGGTTTATAGCTCTGTGTTATATTGTGCACACTATACGTGACACTGGGAACCCGAATGGTGAAGTTAGTGCTACCGCATGACGTCATGAGTTCAAAGGATGCCTGGATTAGTGCATTACGCAGGAGGGGATGGAACTATAGGGTCTGTGAACAATCTGTACAACCATGGAGCTATAACTCCATGGTACAACAATCAATGCAATAAGTTTTTCCGTAGTTTTCTATACAAACATTCGAGTATAAGTTTGAACTTTGTGTGCAAATAATGCGGGACAAATGGTTAGGGTCCAGTGGGTTCCAATGAGCACTGGCGTAGATTGGTGTTGAAAATAAAATGGGTGTGCGTGTGTGTTTTAACGCTACATACGAAGTGTGCACCTGGGATCAAAAGAGTTCCACATAATGTAGGGACTTGAAACACTATGTGGACTTAGACACGCGTCCACACGGTGTTTTTTTAGTGTTGAAGAATAGTATTTTCCTTAAGTGTACAGAACAAATGAATATCCACAGAGTGATTGCAACACAGAGCTTGGTGTGTGCGAGTGTATTATGTTTAAATATTCGCTACCTCACGGACACCGACAGCCAGAGGTAACTGGGGGGTAGTCTTGGTTCCAAGACGCTCCAGTTTTGTAGTCACGAAAACCTAATAGCGCCCTCTAGTGGCGAGTGGTTCGTGGGGTGATAGCGGTTAGGTTTTCGTGACTACACAACTGGAGCGTCTTGGAACCAAGACTAGGGGGTGGGGCGCACGGGGGGAACGTGCCTCTGTGTCCCCCCCCCCCCAATTGATATCAGTGTCCCCCGGCCCCCCCCCCCCCATTTGAAATTTGAACCTTTTGAGACGATAAGAATTACATAAAATGTTAAGTTATATAAACTTTTTTTTAAACTTCTATTTACACGTATTTGTTTGCACTTCTGAATTGGATAGTGGTTATTTTTACCAACGTCTTCGGAGTACTTTTTGCAGGGATGCAAATAATAGAAAGTATGGACCTGTTTAAAGTGTTTTGGAGAACTGTGTGCCTTACATCGAGTAAAAACATTTCTCCAATAAAAAATTAAAAATCCGATGGAGCTCCAATAAAAAATCGACATAGAAGAATTCAGGCCCCTAACCAGGATTTTTGTATTTTTTAATTATATATATATTATTATATATCAAATAATAAACCACAAGGGAAACTGACTGGGTAAATTGTTAAATGATTTTGGGTTGAACAAAGAAAAATTGACTAGAGCGGGATTTGAACCAACGACCTGCGGTTTAACGTGCCGGCGCTCTACCAACTGAGCTATCTAGCCCTATGTTGACGGTCTCCCTATTTTGTCAATATCTTTGTTCGGGGGGTGCCAGTTAATATATATATATATATATTTTTTTGGGGGGGGTCCAACTTTTAACATTATTGTGTTTATTTTGTATCTATCTAGTATAGAATATTTTAAAGGCCTACAAAATATTCATGAGGCCGTCGATCCGTTTTACTCCCAATTCGCCGTATTTTTGAACTCGTGAGGGCGTATGTAAACCGAATTTCGCTTGGGTTCGTGTAAACCGTTATAAATCCGAATGCGGATTTTTTAAGCTGAGTTGAGTTTTCAGTATATCGTCACCGACGCCACGAAGTAGCACACAGTGTGCAAAACCACTTTTTTTTTTACCATCTACCATCTACTATTTCCCTTTTTTTATAGTTGTTGATTTAGCATTTTGTTTTGCTTTTTTGTTAATTGATGCCAATATATTATCATGAATCAGAAGTTTGGTTTCCTTGTGCTTGTTTTTGCCTCAGTGTGTATTTTCATTTCGCTAATCCGATAACCACTGTTACCAGTCATCAGTGCCAAAAGCACTTCTTGAAGATCAGAGCATGCTGCATGCAAGGCGCGAGCAGCTAGATTTGCACAGAATATGGCAAGAACTTATGTTGTTGTCGGATTAACTTTTGTAATTAAAAATTAATTATTTGCCAAAAGACCCCCAAAATAGCATTTTGAAATCACCTGGGATAGATAATGAATTCAAACACAAGTGTATTGTCCTGAAAAAAGACACCAGGAATAATAGTCAGTACTATACACTATAGTTAGTGTCACACAATACAGTAGGCCTATAAATTTGGCCTGTATGCTAATTAGCAAAATAATTACCCAAAATAACATTACAAATAATTTTTGTTTTAATTTATATTACTGAAAACATATATACAAACCCCTGAAAGGTCTTGGGATTGACAATAATGGGTTTATAGCTTTAGACCCCGGGTCTAGTAAGGTTTCGAAAAACCTATTATATACTGTAGTAGTGCTCTTGTCATTGGATCAAGTATTACGTAATTTGGCCCCCCAAACTGATTATCATAATTATTTTGTAGGCCCTCAAAATCTGTTGAATAATAACGTTTTTGGGGTCGTGCAACTGATAGATTGTGTTAGAATGACAAGTTAGCACAACCTGGGGGTTATGTGCTTCAACTTTTGAGGAGAATTGATAAATTTTAGGCTTTAAAGTTGGTCCTATTTGGCTTAGGAAGTGGATAAGTTTTTCACAAAAAAACAGGCAGCAAATCGGTTTGGGAAAAAAACACATAATTCGGGTAATCAACACTAACACCAACCCTATCGGTCGGGCTGTTTATTTCTGGGGTAATTAGCAAAGATTCCAAACGGCTGACCTGCCAAAAATTGAAAAGAAATCTGACCTTTAGTTGTCCGAAAATATGTTTGATTGGTTTTCAATAGGCTGCTGAGAGAGACTTACTATTTTTTGAGTATATTTGAATATTTAGCAATTAGCATTGGTTGCTATGGGAGCTTATTTGGGGTGGTGCGCCCAAGATAATTCCCTGATGAAAACGCCCGCCCTCCCTCATGCGGTCAAAAATAGTTATGGTCAATTATATAGTTGCACGTAGATTCCAAGCTATACAATGTAAAGTCCCGGGATTAAGTACCGACACTAACTAGCACAGTTGGATAAGTGCCGGGACTGTTTCACGCTCAGACGCCCCGGTCTGGGTTCGAGCCCGGCTGACCCTACATTATAGGTACAAGACTGCTTGATGTGGCTAAAGCGTGACTGGGGTTCTGTCTTGTTTTCCTCCCCTGATGGGCAGCGCCAATTCAAAGGTTAGGATCGGAAACAGGGGAGGACATGCTGTGGGTCGGAGGCCATTGCCATAAGGGAACTAGGGAAGCCGGATAGGGGCCAGTGTGTGCTATTAAACTGATTCCGGTGCCTGAAAGCCCGACAACCACAGCGTAACTTTTTACCTTTTTTATCCAGATTCAATTTGATTTTTTATTTCTTTTTATTTTTGTATTTTATTTTTTATTCATGCAACAACACACTAGAAGATACAAAGAATATTGCAGCAGCATTGTTTAATATTTGCGTTGCATTTATTTTGGAGGCCTTCGGAGGAGCAACCTCAAAGGGGCCGGCCGGCGCTCCATTCCCCACCAACTGGCCGGACAGACTCGGTCCGTGATCAAAGGAGGTTCGAGAGAGCACATCGGGTATGGGTCTTCCTAGGTCGGCGGGAACGGGACCCTTGCCTTGGTGGCGCGGGGGTCCTCCAGGAAGACGGCAAAGTACGGAGTTGGAGGCCTTATGATGAGCAACCTCAAAATATATATTATTAATATTTTTTATTTTTGGGGGGTGGGGGTCCAACTTTTAACATTATTGTGTTTATTTTGTATCTGTCTAGTATAGAATATTTTAAGGGCCTACAAAATATTCATGAGGCCTTCGATCCGTTTTATTCCCAATTCACCGTATTTTTGACCGCATGAGGGCGTATGTAAACCGAATTCACGTCATGCAAAATAAGTAAACAAAATGGGTTTTTGCATTGCTGTTATTATTATGTTGATGTATTTCCTGATTGATGCAAGAAAACTGCATACAGGCAATTAGAATAAGATGAAACTGTTATTGTGATGCAAGAGGGTGCACCACACTAAATAAGCCAGAATTCATGCGCCAAGCTACTCATCATAATTTGTAAACCCACAACTTATTTTTAATTATAACGTTTTGGAGGTCATGCAATTAATAGATTGTGTAAATATAAGAATCTATCACAACCTGGGGGTTCTGTGCTTCAACTGTTGAGGAGACTTGATAAATTTAGGCGTTAAAGTTGGTCCTATTTGACCGGGGAAGTGGAGAAGTGCTTCACGAAAACTGGCAGCAAGTCGGTTTGGGAAAAAAATCCCCAAATCGTGTTTTTTTCTTCTGGGGTAGTTAGCAAAAATTCTTAACGGTTGACCTGCCAAAAATTGAAAAAAATTCTGAATTTTAGTTGTCCGGAAATATATATATCTGATTGGTTTTCAAGAGGCTGAGAGACTTACACGATGTTTTGAGTATTTTTGAATAATTATCATTTAGCGTTGGTTGCTATGTGAGTTTATTTAGTGTGGTGCATGCACCCCTCGGGGTGCACCACACTAAATAGGCCAAAATTCGTGCGCCAAACTGATTATCATAATTATTTTGTAGGCCCTCAAAATCTGTTGAATAATAAAGTTTTTGGGGTCATGCAACTGATAGATTGTGTTAGTATGACAAGTTAGCACAACCTGGGGGTTCTGTGCTTCAACTTTTGAGGAGAATTGATAAATTTTAGGCTTCAAAGTTGGTCCTATTTGGCTTAGGAAGTGGATAAGTTTTTCACAAAAACAGGCAGCAAATCGGTTTGGGAAAAAAGCACATAATTCGGGTAATCAACACTAACCCTAACCCTATCGGTCGGGCCGGGCTGTTTATTTCTGGGGTAATTAGCAAAGATTCCAAACGGCTGACCTGCCAAAAATTGAAAAAAAAATCCGACCTTTAGTTGTCCGAAAATATGTTTGATTGGTTTTCAATAGGCTGCTGAGAGAGACTTTAACTATTTTTTGAGTATATTTGAATATTTAGCATTTAGCATTGGTTGCTATGGGAGCTTATTTAGGGTGGTGCGCCCAAGATAATTCCCCGACGAAAACGCCCGCCCTCCCTCATGCGGTCAAAAATAGTTATGGTCAATTATATAGTTGCGCGTAGATTCCAAGCTACATACAATGTAAAGTCCCGGGATTAAGTACCGACACTAACTAGCACAGTTGGATAAGTGCCGGGACTGTTTCACGCTCAGACGCCCCGGTCTGGGTTCGAGCCCGGCTGACCCTACATTATAGGTACAAGACTGCTTGATGTGGCCAGCGGCGTAGCCACGGGGGGGCCTGGGGGGGGCACGTGCCCCCCACAAATTTCCAGTGCCCCCCCAGGTGCCCCCCCATGAAAAAATTGCAATAGTGCCCACACAAAAAGAAAGTTCAAAGAATGAAAACAAAACATTACGAAACAAAATACATCTGCTATTTGTAGGCCTTCATTTACAATAAAGTAAAACAAACTTTAGTTGTTTTCAAAGCCAATAATTATTGTTTAACTTACGCTGTGGGGATTGTCGCTATCATCACCGGAAGCGCGCGCGCCCACGTGTTGATCAATGCAATGCAGCGGAATGAAAACAGTTGGTGTGCTGCACGCTACGCTGGTAAACGATAACCAACGGTTCACGTGTATAAACATAAGCCGTTGGTAATTGTGACCAGCGTTGCGCGCTGCAAACCATTGATTACCGGTATATACGGCCTACGGGTGCACCCCACTAAATATGGAGAAAACAGAGCGTCGAGCTCATGAATATTTTGTAACATTTGAGAGCCCAACAAAAGGGGTAGAGTGCAAAAATGTTCCCCAATTGTAACCTGGGGGTTGTTGACTTCCAACTTGAGGTATTTTTGATGACATAGGCCCTGAAAAAATGGTCCTATTTGCCGAGAGGTGTAGGGACATTTTTCAAGATTGATGCTCGGACGTTTGGAAAATTACACCGGTGTAGGGGTGTTTTTATTTGGAGGAGAATAACTCGACGTGACCGGTACCAGGGACTCCCATATTAAATTGAGCAGAGAATAAAAGTTCACGAGTCAATATATACTTTTCCCTTTACTGTAAAAAGCTGTGAGACTTTTAAGTATTTTTCGTGTATTTTTGAATATTTAGCCTTTTGCACTGAATGCTATGGAAGTGGAATTAGTGGGGTGCGCCCCTACATGCCGGAGGGACCAAAAGTTATGCTACGCGCACGCGCAACGATGGTCGTTACCAGCGTAGCACGCAGCATACCATTTATAAATTACGGCGGGCGGCCATATTGCTACCGGAAGGCGAGGATTCTGAAAAACAGTGAGATTTTAACCGGTTTTTTGAGGAGTGGATTTTCTGGACCCGCGCCGAGCTCACTGTGAGAACAAAAAACACTAATTTTCGCGAGATCCGGTTTCAAAAGAGGAACTCCAGGTGCATTTAAATGTGAAGGGCAAAAAGTTTCTAATAGGATATTGTACATGGCCCTCTATATGAGGTTCGTGGAGACGATAGCGGATCAAACCTCATAGTTCTAGGGCTAGGAGTACATGACCCCCACCACCACTGACACACCCATTTTCCCTGGGCCCCCCCACTTGGAAGCAATGCCCCCCCTGTGCCCCCCCCCCCACCGAAAAATTCCTAGCTACGCCGCTGGATGTGGCTAAAGCGTGACTGGGGTTCTGTCTTGTTTTCCTCCCCTGATGGGCAGCGCCAATTCAAAGGTTAGGATCGGAAACAGGGGAGGACATGCTGTGGGTCGGAGGCCATTGCCATAAGGGAACTAGGGAAGCCGGATAGGGGCCAGTGTGTGCTATTAAACTGATTCCGGTGCCTGAAAGCCCGACAACCACAGCGTAACTTTTTACCTTTTTTATCCAGATTCAATTTTATTTATTTACTTATTTTTTATTTTATTTTTTTTATTCATGCAACAACACACCAGAAGATACAAAGAATATTGCAGCAGCATTGTTTAATATTTGCGTTGCATTTATTTTGGAGGCCTTCGGAGGAGCAACCTCAAAGGGGCCGGCCGGCGCTCCATTCCCCACCAACTGGCCGGACAGACTCGGTCCGTGATCAAAGGAGGTTCGAGAGAGCACATCGGGTATGGGTCTTCCTAGGTCGCGGGCCCCGGCGGGACCCTTGCCTTGGTGGCGCGGGGGTCATCCAGGAAGACGGCAAAGTACGGAGTTGGAGGCCTTATGATGAGCAACCTCAAAATATATATTATTAATATTTTTTATTTTTGGGGGGTGGGGGTCCAACTTTTAACATTATTGAGGCCTTCGATCCGTTTTATTCCCAATTCACCGTATTTTTGACCGCATGAGGGCGTATGTAAACCGAATTCACGTCATGCAAAATAAGTAAACAAAATGGGTTTTTGCATTGCTATTATTATTATGTTGATGTATTTCCTGATTGATGCAAGAAAACTGCATACAGGCAATTAGAATAAGATGAAACTGTTATTGTGATGCAAGAGGGTGCACCACACTAAATAAGCCAGAATTCATGCGCCAAGCTACTCATCATAATTTGTAAACCCACAACTTATTTTTAATTATAACGTTTTGGAGGTCATGCAATTAATAGATTGTGTAAATATAAGAATCTATCACAACCTGAGGGTTCTGTGCTTCAACTTTTGAGGAGACTTGATAAATTTAGGCGTTAAAGTTGGTCCTATTTGAACGGGGAAGTGGAGAAGTGCTTCACGAAAACTGGCAGCAAGTCGGTTTGGGAAAAAAATCCCCAGATCGTGTTTTTTTCTTCTGGGGTAGTTAGCAAAAATTCTTAACGGTTGACCTGCCAAAAATTGAAAAAAATTCTGAAGTTTAGTTGTCCGGAAATATATATATCTGATTGGTTTTCAAGAGGCTGAGAGACTTACACGATGTTTTGAGTATTTTTGAATAATTATCATTTAGCGTTGGTTGCTATGTGAGTTTATTTAGTGTGGTGCATGCACCCCTCGGGGTGCACCACACTAAATAGGCCAAAATTCGTGCGCCAAACTGATTATCATAATTAGTTTGTAGGCCCTCAAAATCTGTTGAATAATAAAGTTTTTGGGGTCATGCAACTGATAGATTGTGTTAGTATGACAAGTTAGCACAACCTGGGGGTTCTGTGCTTCAACTTTTGAGGAGAATTGATAAATTTTAGGCTTTAAAGTTGGTCCTATTTGGCTTAGGAAGTGGATAAGTTTTTCACAAAAACAGGCAGCAAATCGGTTTGGGAAAAAAGCACATAATTCGGGTAATCAACACTATCCTTAACCCTATCGGTCGGGCCGGGCTGTTTATTTCTGGGGTAATTAGCAAAGATTCCAAACGGCTGACCTGCCAAAAATTGAAAAAAAAAATCCGACCTTTAGTTGTCCGAAAATATGTTTGATTGGTTTTCAATAGGCTGCTGAGAGAGACTTTAACTATTTTTTGAGTATATTTGAATATTTAGCATTTAGCATTGGTTGCTATGAGAGCTTATTTAGGGTGGTGCGCCCAAGATAATTCCCTGATGAAAATGCCCGCCCTCCCTCATGCGGTCAAAAATAGTTATGGTCAATTATATAGTTGCACGTAGATTCCAAGCTACATACAATGTAAAGTCCCGGGATTAAGTACCGACACTAACTAGCACAGTTGGATAAGTGCCGGGACTGTTTCACGCTCAGACGCCCCGGTCTGGGTTCGAGCCCGGCTGACCCTACATTATAGGTACAAGACTGCTTGATGTGGCTAAAGCGTGACTGGGGTTCTGTCTTGTTTTCCTCCCCTGATGGGCAGCGCCAATTCAAAGGTTAGGATCGGAAACAGGGGAGGACATGCTGTGGGTCGGAGGCCATTGCCATAAGGGAACTAGGGAAGCCGGATAGGGGCCAGTGTGTGCTATTAAACTGATTCCGGTGCCTGAAAGCCCGACAACCACAGCGTAACTTTTTACCTTTTTTATCCAGATTCAATTTTATTTATTTATTTTTTTAATTTTTTTTATTCATGCAACAACACACCAGAAGATACAAAGAATATTGCAGCAGCATTGTTTAATATTTGCGTTGCATTTATTTTGGAGGCCTTCGGAGGAGCAACCTCAAAGGGGCCGGCCGGCGCTCCATTCCCCACCAACTGGCCGGACAGACTCGGTCCGTGATCAAAGGAGGTTCGAGAGAGCACATCGGGTATGGGTCTTCCTAGGTCGCGGGCCCCGGCGGGACCCTTGCCTTGGTGGCGCGGGGTCCTCCAGGAAGACGGCAAAGTACGGAGTTGGAGGCCTTATGATGAGCAACCTCAAAATATATATTATTAATATTTTTTATTTTTTGCGGGTGGGGGTCCAACTTTTAACATTATTGTGTTTATTTTGTATCTGTCTAGTATAGAATATTTTAAGGGCTTACAAAATATTCATGAGGCCTTCGATCCGTTTTATTCCCAATTCACCGTATTTTTGACCGCATGAGGGCGTATGTAAACCGAATTCACGTCATGCAAAATAAGTAAACAAAATGGGTTTTTGCATTGCTGTTATTATTATGTTGATGTATTTCCTGATTGATGCAAGAAAACTGCATACAGGCAATTAGAATAAGATGAAACTGTTATTGTGATGCAAGAGGGTGCACAAGCCAGAATTCATGCGCCAAGCTACTCATCATAATTTGTAAACCCACAACTTGTTTTTAATTATAACGTTTTGGAGGTCATGCAATTAATAGATTGTGTAAATATAAGAATCTATCACAACCTGGGGGTTCTGTGCTTCAACTTTTGAGGAGACTTGATAAATTTAGGCGTTAAAGTTGGTCCTATTTGACCGGGGAAGTGGAGAAGTGCTTCACGAAAACTGGCAGCAAGTCGGTTTGGGAAAAAAATCCCCAAATCGTGTTTTTTTCTTCTGGGGTAGTTAGCAAAAATTCTTAACGGTTGACCTGCCAAAAATTGAAAAAAATTCTGAAGTTTAGTTGTCCGGAAATATATATATCTGATTGGTTTTCAAGAGGCTGAGAGACTTACACGATGTTTTGAGTATTTTTGAATAATTATCATTTAGCGTTGGTTGCTATGTGAGTTTATTTAGTGTGGTGCATGCACCCCCCGGGGTGCACCACACTAAATAGGCCAAAAATTCGTGCGCCAAACTGATTATCATAATTATTTTGTAGGCCCTCAAAATCTGTTGAATAATAAAGTTTTTGGGGTCATGCAACTGATAGATTGTGTTAGTATGACAAGTTAGCACAACCTGGGGGTTCTGTGCTTCAACTTTTGAGGAGAATTGATAAATTTTAGGCTTTAAAGTTGGTCCTATTTGGCTAAGGAAGTGGATAAGTTTTTCACAAAAACAGGCAGCAAATCGGTTTGGGAAAAAAGCACATAATTCGGGTAATCAACACTAACCCTAACCCTATCGGTCGGGCCGGGCTGTTTATTTCTGGGGTAATTAGCAAAGATTCCAAACGGCTGACCTGCCAAAAATTGAAAAAAAAAATCCGACCTTTAGTTGTCCGAAAATATGTTTGATTGGTTTTCAATAGGCTGCTGAGAGAGACTTTAACTATTTTTTGAGTATATTTGAATATTTAGCATTTAGCATTGGTTGCTATGGGAGCTTATTTAGGGTGGTGCGCCCAAGATAATTCCCTGATGAAAACGCCCGCCCTCCCTCATGCGGTCAAAAATAGTTATGGTCAATTATATAGTTGCACGTAGATTCCAAGCTACATACAATGTAAAGTCCCGGGATTAAGTACCGACACTAACTAGCACAGTTGGATAAGTGCCGGGACTGTTTCACGCTCAGACGCCCCGGTCTGGGTTCGAGCCCGGCTGACCCTACATTATAGGTACAAGACTGCTTGATGTGGCTAAAGCGTGACTGGGGTTCTGTCTTGTTTTCCTCCCCTGATGGGCAGCGCCAATTCAAAGGTTAGGATCGGAAACAGGGGAGGACATGCTGTGGGTCGGAGGCCATTGCCATAAGGGAACTAGGGAAGCCGGATAGGGGCCAGTGTGTGCTATTAAACTGATTCCGGTGCCTGAAAGCCCGACAACCACAGCGTAACTTTTTACCTTTTTTATCCAGATTCAATTTTATTTATTTATTTATTTATTTTTTTAAATTTTTTTTATTCATGCAACAACACACCAGAAGATACAAAGAATATTGCAGCAGCATTGTTTAATATTTGCGTTGCATTTATTTTGGAGGCCTTCGGAGGAGCAACCTCAAAGGGGCCGGCCGGCGCTCCATTCCCCACCAACTGGCCGGACAGACTCGGTCCGTGATCAAAGGAGGTTCGAGAGAGCACATCGGGTATGGGTCTTCCTAGGTCGCGGGCCCCGGCGGGACCCTTGCCTTGGTGGCGCGGGGGTCCTCCAGGAAGACGGCAAAGTACGGAGTTGGAGGCCTTATGATGAGCAACCTCAAAATATATATTATTAATATTTTTTATTTTTTGGGGGTGGGGGTCCAACTTTTAACATTATTGTGTTTATTTTGTATCTGTCTAGTATAGAATATTTTAAGGGCCTACAAAATATTCATGAGGCCTTCGATCCGTTTTATTCCCAATTCACCGTATTTTTGACCGCATGAGGGCGTATGTAAACCGAATTCACGTCATGCAAAATAAGTAAACAAAATGGGTTTTTGCATTGCTATTATTATTATGTTGATGTATTTCCTGATTGATGCAAGAAAACTGCATACAGGCAATTAGAATAAGATGAAACTGTTATTGTGATGCAAGAGGGTGCACCACACTAAATAAGCCAGAATTCATGCGCCAAGCTACTCATCATAATTTGTAAACCCACAACTTATTTTTAATTATAACGTTTTGGAGGTCATGCAATTAATAGATTGTGTAAATATAAGAATCTATCACGACCTGGGGATTCTGTGCTTCAACTTTTGAGGAGACTTGATAAATTTAGGCGTTAAAGTTGGTCCTATTTGACCGGGGAAGTGGAGAAGTGCTTCACGAAAACTGGCAGCAAGTCGGTTTGGGAAAAACAAACCCAAATCATGTTTTTTTCTTCTGGGGTAGTTAGCAAAAATTCCAAACGGTTGACCTGCCAAAAATTGAAAAGAATTCTGAAGTTTAGTTGTCCGGAAATATATCTGATTGGTTTTCAAGAGGCTGAGAGACTTACACGATGTTTTGAGTATTTTTGAATAATTATCATTTAGCGTTGGTTGCTATGTGAGTTTATTTAGTGTGGTGCATGCACCCCTCGGGGTGCACCACACTAAATAGGCCAAAATTCGTGCGCCAAACTGATTATCATAATTATTTTGTAGGCCCTCAAAATCTGTTGAATAATAAAGTTTTTGGGGTCATGCAACTGGTAGATTGTGTTAGTATGACAAGTTAGCACAACCTGGGGGTTCTGTGCTTCGACTTTTGAGGAGAATTGATAAATTTTAGGCTTTAAAGTTGGTCCTATTTGGCTTAGGAAGTGGATAAGTTTTTCACAAAAAAACAGGCAGCAAATCGGTTTGGGGAAAAAAGCACATAATTATGGTAATCAACACTAACACCAACCCTATCGGTCGGGCTGTTTATTTCTGGGGTAATTAGCAAAGATTCCAAACGGCTGACCTGCCAAAAATTGAAAAAGAAATCTGACCTTTAGTTGTCCGAAAATATGTTTGATTGGTTTTCAATAGGCTGCTGAGAGAGACTTTAACTATTTTTTGAGTATATTTGAATATTTAGCATTTAGCATTGATTGCTATGGGAGCTTATTTAGGGTGGTGCGCCCAAGATAATTCCCTGATGAAAACGCCCGCCCTCCCTCATGCGGTCAAAAATAGTTATGGTCAATTATATAGTTGCACGTAGATTCCAAGCTACATACAATGTAAAGTCCCGGGATTAAGTACCGACACTAACTAGCACAGTTGGATAAGTGCCGGGACTGTTTCACGCTCAGACGCCCCGGTCTGGGTTCGAGCCCGGCTGACCCTACATTATAGGTACAAGACTGCTTGATGTGGCTAAAGCGTGACTGGGGTTCTGTCTTGTTTTCCTCCCTGATGGGCAGCGCCAATTCAAAGGTTAGGATCGGAAACAGGGGAGGACATGCTGTGGGTCGGAGGCCATTGCCATAAGGGAACTAGGGAAGCCGGATAGGGGCCAGTGTGTGCTATTAAACTGATTCCGGTGCCTGAAAGCCCGACAACCACAGCGTAACTTTTTACCTTTTTTATCCAGATTCAATTTTATTTATTTATTTATTTATTTTTTTAATTTTTTTTATTCATGCAACAACACACCAGAAGATACAAAGAATATTGCAGCAGCATTGTTTAATATTTGCGTTGCATTTATTTTGGAGGCCTTCGGAGGAGCAACCTCAAAGGGGCCGGCCGGCGCTCCATTCCCCACCAACTGGCCGGACAGACTCGGTCCGTGATCAAAGGAGGTTCGAGAGAGCACATCGGGTATGGGTCTTCCTAGGTCGCGGGCCCCGGCGGGACCCTTGCCTTGGTGGCGCGGGGGTCCTCCAGGAAGACGGCAAAGTACGGAGTTGGAGGCCTTATGATGAGCAACCTGAAAATATATATTATTAATATTTTTTATTTTTGGGGGGTGGGGGTCCAACTTTTAACATTATTGTGTTTATTTTGTATCTGTCTAGTATAGAATATTTTAAGGGCCTACAAAATATTCATGAGGCCTTCGATCCGTTTTATTCCCAATTCACCGTATTTTTGACCGCATGAGGGCGTATGTAAACCGAATTCACGTCATGCAAAATAAGTAAACAAAATGGGTTTTTGCATTGCTGTTATTATTATGTTGATGTATTTCCTGATTGATGCAAGAAAACTGCATACAGGCAATTAGAATAAGATGAAACTGTTATTGTGATGCAAGAGGGTGCACCACACTAAATAAGCCAGAATTCATGCGCCAAGCTACTCATCATAATTTGTAAACCCACAACTTATTTTTAATTATAACGTTTTGGAGGTCATGCAATTAATAGATTGTGTAAATATAAGAATCTATCACAACCTGAGGGTTCTGTGCTTCAACTTTTGAGGAGACTTGATAAATTTAGGCGTTAAAGTTGGTCCTATTTGACCGGGGAAGTGGAGAAGTGCTTCACGAAAACTGGCAGCAAGTCGGTTTGGGAAAAACAAACCCAAATCATGTTTTTTTCTTCTGGGGTAGTTAGCAAAAATTCTTAACGGTTGACCTGCCAAAAATTGAAAAAAATTCTGAAGTTTAGTTGTCCGGAAATATATATATCTGATTGGTTTTCAAGAGGCTGAGAGACTTACACGATGTTTTGAGTATTTTTGAATAATTATCATTTAGCGTTGGTTGCTATGTGAGTTTATTTAGTGTGGTGCATGCACCCTCGGGGTGCACCACACTAAATAGGCCAAAATTCGTGCGCCAAACTGATTATCATAATTATTTTGTAGGCCCTCAAAATCTGTTGAATAATAAAGTTTTTGGGGTCATGCAACTGATAGATTGTGTTAGTATGACAAGTTAGCACAACCTGGGGTTCTGTGCTTCAACTTTTGAGGAGAATTGATAAATTTTAGGCTTTAAAGTTGGTCCTATTTGGCTTAGGAAGTGGATAAGTTTTTCACAAAAACAGGCAGCAAATCGGTTTGGGGAAAAAAGCACATAATTATGGTAATCAACACTAACGCTAATCCTATCGGTCGGGCCGGGCTGTTTATTTCTGGGGTAATTAGCAAAGATTCCAAACGGCTGACCTGCCAAAAATTGAAAAAAAAATCCGACCTTTAGTTGTCCGAAAATATGTTTGATTGGTTTTCAATAGGCTGCTGAGAGAGACTTTAACTATTTTTGAGTATATTTGAATATTTAGCATTTAGCATTGGTTGCTATGGGAGCTTATTTAGGGTGGTGCGCCCAAGATAATTCCCTGATGAAAACGCCCGCCCTCCCTCATGCGGTCAAAAATAGTTATGGTCAATTATATAGTTGCACGTAGATTCCAAGCTACATACAATGTAAAGTCCCGGGATTAAGTACCGACACTAACTAGCACAGTTGGATAAGTGCCGGGACTGTTTCACGCTCAGACGCCCCGGTCTGGGTTCGAGCCCGGCTGACCCTACATTATAGGTACAAGACTGCTTGATGTGGCTAAAGCGTGACTGGGGTTCTGTCTTGTTTTCCTCCCCTGATGGGCAGCGCCAATTCAAAGGTTAGGATCGGAAACAGGGGAGGACATGCTGTGGGTCGGAGGCCATTGCCATAAGGGAACTAGGGAAGCCGGATAGGGGCCAGTGTGTGCTATTAAACTGATTCCGGTGCCTGAAAGCCCGACAACCACAGCGTAACTTTTTACCTTTTTTATCCAGATTCAATTTTATTTATTTATTTTTTTTTGATTTTTTAATTTTTTTTATTCATGCAACAACACACCAGAAGATACAAAGAATATTGCAGCAGCATTGTTTAATATTTGCGTTGCATTTATTTTGGAGGCCTTCGGAGGAGCAACCTCAAAGGGGCCGGCCGGCGCTCCATTCCCCACCAACTGGCCGGACAGACTCGGTCCGTGATCAAAGGAGGTTCGAGAGAGCACATCGGGTATGGGTCTTCCTAGGTCGCGGGCCCCGGCGGGACCCTTGCCTTGGTGGCGCGGGGGTCCTCCAGGAAGACGGCAAAGTACGGAGTTGGAGGCCTTATGAGCAGCAACCTCAAAATATATATTATTAATATTTTTTATTTTTTGGGGGTGGGGGTCCAACTTTTAACATTATTGTGTTTATTTTGTATCTGTCTAGTATAGAATATTTTAAGGGCCTACAAAATATTCATGAGGCCTTCGATCCGTTTTATTCCCAATTCACCGTATTTTTGACCGCATGAGGGCGTATGTAAACCGAATTCACGTCATGCAAAATAAGTAAACAAAATGGGTTTT
Organism: Plazaster borealis; assembly: GCA_021014325.1. Taxonomy (NCBI): domain Eukaryota; kingdom Metazoa; phylum Echinodermata; class Asteroidea; order Forcipulatida; family Labidiasteridae; genus Plazaster; species Plazaster borealis. Next base: position 11,216,683 of record CM037459.1, on the reverse strand, counting down.
TGCATTGCTGTTATTATTATGTTGATGTATTTCCTGATTGATGCAAGAAAACTGCATACAGGCAATTAGAATAAGATGAAACTGTTATTGTGATGCAAGAGGGTGCACAAGCCAGAATTCATGCGCCAAGCTACTCATCATAATTTGTAAACCCACAACTTATTTTTAATTATAACGTTTTGGAGGTCATGCAATTAATAGATTGTGTAAATATAAGAATCTATCACAACCTGGGGATTCTGTGCTTCAACTTTTGAGGAGACTTGATAAATTTAGGCGTTAAAGTTGGGCCTATTTGACCGGGGAAGTGGAGAAGTGCTTCACGAAAACTGGCAGCAAGTCGGTTTGGGAAAAACAAACCCAAATCATGTTTTTTTCTTCTGGGGTAGTTAGCAAAAATTCCAAACGGTTTGCCTGCCAAAAATTGAAAAGAATTCTGAAGTTTAGTTGTCCGGAAATATATCTGATTGGTTTTCAAGAGGCTGAGAGACTTACACGATGTTTTGAGTATTTTTGAATAATTATCATTTAGCGTTGGTTGCTATGTGAGTTTATTTAGTGTGGTGCATGCACCCCTCGGGGTGCACCACACTAAATAGGCCAAAATTCGTGCGCCAAACTGATTATCATAATTATTTTGTAGGCCCTCAAAATCTGTTGAATAATAAAGTTTTTGGGGTCATGCAACTGATAGATTGTGTTAGTATGACAAGTTAGCACAACCTGGGGGTTCTGTGCTTCGACTTTTGAGGAGAATTGATAAATTTTAGGCTTTAAAGTTGGTCCTATTTGGCTTAGGAAGTGGATAAGTTTTTCACAAAAAACAGGCAGCAAATCGGTTTGGGGAAAAAAGCACATAATTATGGTAATCAACACTAACACCAACCCTATCGGTCGGGCTGTTTATTTCTGGGGTAATTAGCAAAGATTCCAAACGGCTGACCTGCCAAAAATTGAAAAAGAAATCTGACCTTTAGTTGTCCGAAAATATGTTTGATTGGTTTTCAATAGGCTGCTGAGAGAGACTTTAACTATTTTTTGAGTATATTTGAATATTTAGCATTTAGCATTGATTGCTATGGGAGCTTATTTAGGGTGGTGCGCCCAAGATAATTCCCTGATGAAAACGCCCGCCCTCCCTCATGCGGTCAAAAATAGTTATGGTCAATTATATAGTTGCACGTAGATTCCAAGCTACATACAATGTAAAGTCCCGGGATTAAGTACCGACACTAACTAGCACAGTTGGATAAGTGCCGGGACTGTTTCACGCTCAGACGCCCCGGTCTGGGTTCGAGCCCGGCTGACCCTACATTATAGGTACAAGACTGCTTGATGTGGCTAAAGCGTGACTGGGGTTCTGTCTTGTTTTCCTCCCCTGATGGGCAGCGCCAATTCAAAGGTTAGGATCGGAAACAGGGGAGGACATGCTGTGGGTCGGAGGCCATTGCCATAAGGGAACTAGGGAAGCCGGATAGGGGCCAGTGTGTGCTATTAAACTGATTCCGGTGCCTGAAAGCCCGACAACCACAGCGTAACTTTTTACCTTTTTTATCCAGATTCAATTTTATTTATTTATTTTTTTTTAATTTTTTTTTATTCATGCAACAACACACCAGAAGATACAAAGAATATTGCAGCAGCATTGTTTAATATTTGCGTTGCATTTATTTTGGAGGCCTTCGGAGGAGCAACCTCAAAGGGGCCGGCCGGCGCTCCATTCCCCACCAACTGGCCGGACAGACTCGGTCCGTGATCAAAGGAGGTTCGAGAGAGCACATCGGGTATGGGTCTTCCTAGGTCGCGGGCCCCGGCGGGACCCTTGCCTTGGTGGCGCGGGGGTCCTCCAGGAAGACGGCAAAGTACGTAGTTGGAGGCCTTATGAGGAGCAACCTCAAAATATATATCATTAATATTTTTTATTTTTTGGGGGTGTTGGTCCAACTTTTAACATTATTGTGTTTATTTTGTATCTGTCTAGTATAGAATATTTTAAGGGCCTACAAAATATTCATGAGGCCTTCGATCCGTTTTATTCCCAATTCACCGTATTTTTGACCGCATGAGGGCGTATGTAAACCGAATTCACGTCATGCAAAATAAGTAAACAAAATGGGTTTTTGCATTGCTGTTATTATTATGTTGATGTATTTCCTGATTGATGCAAGAAAACTGCATACAGGCAATTAGAATAAGATGAAACTGTTATTGTGATGCAAGAGGGTGCACAAGCCAGAATTCATGCGCCAAGCTACTCATCATAATTTGTAAACCCACAACTTATTTTTAATTATAACGTTTTGGAGGTCATGCAATTAATAGATTGTGTAAATATAAGAATCTATCACAACCTGGGGATTCTGTGCTTCAACTTTTGAGGAGACTTGATAAATTTAGGCGTTAAAGTTGGGCCTATTTGACCGGGGAAGTGGAGAAGTGCTTCACGAAAACTGGCAGCAAGTCGGTTTGGGAAAAAAATCCCCAAATCATTTTTTTTCTTCTGGGGTAGTTAGCAAAAATTCCAAACGGTTGACCTGCCAAAAATTGAAAAGAATTCTGAAGTTTAGTTGTCCGGAAATATATCTGATTGGTTTTCAAGAGGCTGTGAGACTTACACGATGTTTTGAGTATTTTTGAATAATTATCATTTAGCGTTGGTTGCTATGTGAGTTTATTTAGTGTGGTGCATGCACCCCTCGGGGTGCACCACACTAAATAGGCCAAAATTCGTGCGCCAAACTGATTATCATAATTATTTTGTAGGCCCTCAAAATCTGTTGAATAATAAAGTTTTTGGGGTCATGCAACTGGTAGATTGTGTTAGTATGACAAGTTAGCACAACCTGGGGGTTCTGTGCTTCGACTTTTGAGGAGAATTGATAAATTTTAGGCTTTAAAGTTGGTCCTATTTGGCTTAGGAAGTGGATAAGTTTTTCACAAAAAACAGGCAGCAAATCGGTTTGGGGAAAAAAGCACATAATTATGGTAATCAACACTAACACCAACCCTATCGGTCGGGCCGGGCTGTTTATTTCTGGGGTAATTAGCAAAGATTCCAAACGGCTGACCTGCCAAAAATTGAAAAAGAAATCTGACCTTTAGTTGTCCGAAAATATGTTTGATTGGTTTTCAATAGGCTGCTGAGAGAGACTTTAACTATTTTTTGAGTATATTTGAATATTTAGCATTTAGCATTGATTGCTATGGGAGCTTATTTAGGGTGGTGCGCCCAAGATAATTCCCTGATGAAAACGCCCGCCCTCCCTCATGCGGTCAAAAATAGTTATGGTCAATTATATAGTTGCACGTAGATTCCAAGCTACATACAATGTAAAGTCCCGGGATTAAGTACCGACACTAACTAGCACAGTTGGATAAGTGCCGGGACTGTTTCACGCTCAGACGCCCCGGTCTGGGTTCGAGCCCGGCTGACCCTACATTATAGGTACAAGACTGCTTGATGTGGCTAAAGCGTGACTGGGGTTCTGTCTTGTTTTCCTCCCCTGATGGGCAGCGCCAATTCAAAGGTTAGGATCGGAAACAGGGGAGGACATGCTGTGGGTCGGAGGCCATTGCCATAAGGGAACTAGGGAAGCCGGATAGGGGCCAGTGTGTGCTATTAAACTGATTCCGGTGCCTGAAAGCCCGACAACCACAGCGTAACTTTTTACCTTTTTTATCCAGATTCAATTTTATTTATTTATTTATTTTTTTTTTATAATTTTTTTTTTATTCATGCAACAACACACCAGAAGATACAAAGAATATTGCAGCAGCATTGTTTAATATTTGCGTTGCATTTATTTTGGAGGCCTTCGGAGGAGCAACCTCAAAGGGGCCGGCCGGCGCTCCATTCCCCACCAACTGGCCGGACAGACTCGGTCCGTGATCAAAGGAGGTTCGAGAGAGCACATCGGGTATGGGTCTTCCTAGGTCGCGGGCCCCGGCGGGACCCTTGCCTTGGTGGCGCGGGGGTCCTCCAGGAAGACGGCAAAGTACGGAGTTGGAGGCCTTATGAGGAGCAACCTCAAAATATATATTATTAATATTTTTTATTTTTTGGGGGTGGAGGTCCAACTTTTAACATTATTGTGTTTATTTTGTATCTGTCTAGTATAGAATATTTTAAGGGCCTACAAAATATTCATGAGGCCTTCGATCCGTTTTATTCCCAATTCACCGTATTTTTGACCGCATGAGGGCGTATGTAAACCGAATTCACGTCATGCAAAATAAGTAAACAAAATGGGTTTTTGCATTGCTGTTATTATTATGTTGATGTATTTCCTGATTGATGCAAGAAAACTGCATACAGGCAATTAGAATAAGATGAAACTGTTATTGTGATGCAAGAGGGTGCACCACACTAAATAAGCCAGAATTCATGCGCCAAGCTACTCATCATAATTTGTAAACCCACAACTTATTTTTAATTATAACGTTTTGGAGGTCATGCAATTAATAGATTGTGTAAATATAAGAATCTATCACAACCTGGGGATTCTGTGCTTCAACTTTTGAGGAGACTTGATAAATTTAGGCGTTAAAGTTGGTCCTATTTGACCGGGGAAGTGGAGAAGTGCTTCACGAAAACTGGCAGCAAGTCGGTTTGGGAAAAAAACCCAAATCGTGTTTTTTTCTTCTGGGGTAGTTAGCAAAATTCTTAACGGTTGACCTGCCAAAAATTGAAAAGAATTCTGAAGTTTAGTTGTCCGGAAATATATATATCTGATTGGTTTTCAAGAGGCTGAGAGACTTACACGATGTTTTGAGTATTTTTGAATAATTATCATTTAGCGTTGGTTGCTATGTGAGTTTATTTAGTGTGGTGCATGCACCCTCGGGGTGCACCACACTAAATAGGCCAAAATTCGTGCGCCAAACTGATTATCATAATTATTTTGTAGGCCCTCAAAATCTGTTGAATAATAAAGTTTTTGGGGTCATGCAACTGATAGATTGTGTTAGTATGACAAGTTAGCACAACCTGGGGGTTCTGTGCTTCAACTTTTGAGGAGAATTGATAAATTTTAGGCTTTAAAGTTGGTCCTATTTGGCTTAGGAAGTGGATAAGTTTTTCACAAAAACAGGCAGCAAATCGGTTTGGGAAAAAAGCACATAATTCGGGTAATCAACACTAACGCTAACCCTATCGGTCGGGCCGGGCTGTTTATTTCTGGGGTAATTAGCAAAGATTCCAAACGGCTGACCTGCCAAAAATTGAAAAAAAAATCCGACCTTTAGTTGTCCGAAAATATGTTTGATTGGTTTTCAATAGGCTGCTGAGAGAGACTTTAACTATTTTTTGAGTATATTTGAATATTTAGCATTTAGCATTGGTTGCTATGGGAGCTTATTTAGGGTGGTGCGCCCAAGATAATTCCCTGATGAAAACGCCCGCCCTCCCTCATGCGGTCAAAAATAGTTATGGTCAATTATATAGTTGCACGTAGATTCCAAGCTACATACAATGTAAAGTCCCGGGATTAAGTACCGACACTAACTAGCACAGTTGGATAAGTGCCGGGACTGTTTCACGCTCAGACGCCCCGGTCTGGGTTCGAGCCCGGCTGACCCTACATTATAGGTACAAGACTGCTTGATGTGGCTAAAGCGTGACTGGGGTTCTGTCTTGTTTTCCTCCCCTGATGGGCAGCGCCAATTCAAAGGTTAGGATCGGAAACAGGGGAGGACATGCTGTGGGTCGGAGGCCATTGCCATAAGGGAACTAGGGAAGCCGGATAGGGGCCAGTGTGTGCTATTAAACTGATTCCGGTGCCTGAAAGCCCGACAACCACAGCGTAACTTTTTACCTTTTTTATCCAGATTCAATTTTATTTATTTATTTATTATTTTTTTTAATTTCTTTTATTCATGCAACAACACACCAGAAGATACAAAGAATATTGCAGCAGCATTGTTTAATATTTGCGTTGCATTTATTTTGGAGGCCTTCGGAGGAGCAACCTCAAAGGGGCCGGCCGGCGCTCCATTCCCCACCAACTGGCCGGACAGACTCGGTCCGTGATCAAAGGAGGTTCGAGAGAGCACATCGGGTATGGGTCTTCCTAGGTCGCGGGCCCCGGCGGGACCCTTGCCTTGGTGGCGCGGGGTCCTCCAGGAAGACGGCAAAGTACGGAGTTGGAGGCCTTATGATGAGCAACCTCAAAATATATATTATTAATATTTTTTATTTTTGGGGGGTGGGGGTCCAACTTTTAACATTATTGTGTTTATTTTGTATCTGTCTAGTATAGAATATTTTAAGGGCCTACAAAATATTCATGAGGCCTTCGATCCGTTTTATTCCCAATTCACCGTATTTTTGACCGCATGAGGGCGTATGTAAACCGAATTCACGTCATGCAAAATAAGTAAACAAAATGGGTTTTTGCATTGCTGTTATTATTATGTTGATGTATTTCCTGATTGATGCAAGAAAACTGCATACAGGCAATTAGAATAAGATGAAACTGTTATTGTGATGCAAGAGGGTGCACCACACTAAATAAGCCAGAATTCATGCGCCAAGCTACTCATCATAATTTGTAAACCCACAACTTATTTTTAATTATAACGTTTTGGAGGTCATGCAATTAATAGATTGTGTAAATATAAGAATCTATCACAACCTGGAGATTCTGTGCTTCAACTTTTGAGGAGACTTGATAAATTTAGGCGTTAAAGTTGGGCCTATTTGACCGGGGAAGTGGAGAAGTGCTTCACGAAAACTGGCAGCAAGTCGGTTTGGGAAAAACAAACCCAAATCATGTTTTTTTCTTCTGGGGTAGTTAGCAAAAATTCCAAACGGTTGACCTGCCAAAAATTGAAAAGAATTCTGAAGTTTAATTGTCCGGAAATATATCTGATTGGTTTTCAAGAGGCTGTGAGACTTACACGATGTTTTGAGTATTTTTGAATAATTATCATTTAGCGTTGGTTGCTATGTGAGTTTATTTAGTGTGGTGCATGCACCCCTCGGGGTGCACCACACTAAATAGGCCAAAATTCGTGCGCCAAACTGATTATCATAATTATTTTGTAGGCCCTCAAAATCTGTTGAATAATAAAGTTTTTGGGGTCATGCAACTGATAGATTGTGTTAGTATGACAAGTTAGCACAACCTGGGGGTTCTGTACTTCAACTTTTGAGGAGAATTGATAAATTTTAGGCTTTAAAGTTGGTCCTATTTGGCTTAGGAAGTGGATAAGTTTTTCACAAAAACAGGCAGCAAATCGGTTTGGGAAAAAAGCACATAATTCGGGTAATCAACACTAACCCTAACCCTATCGGTCGGGCCGGGCTGTTTATTTCTGGGGTAATTAGCAAAGATTCCAAACGGCTGACCTGCCAAAAATTGAAAAAAAAATCCGACCTTTAGTTGTCCGAAAATATGTTTGATTGGTTTTCAATAGGCTGCTGAGAGAGACTTTAACTATTTTTTGAGTATATTTGAATATTTAGCATTTAGCATTGGTTGCTATGGGAGCTTATTTAGGGTGGTGCGCCCAAGATAATTCCCTGATGAAAACGCCCGCCCTCCCTCATGCGGTCAAAAATAGTTATGGTCAATTATATAGTTGCACGTAGATTCCAAGCTACATACAATGTAAAGTCCCGGGATTAAGTACCGACACTAACTAGCACAGTTGGATAAGTGCCGGGACTGTTTCACGCTCAGACGCCCCGGTCTGGGTTCGAGCCCGGCTGACCCTACATTATAGGTACAAGACTGCTTGATGTGGCTAAAGCGTGACTGGGGTTCTGTCTTGTTTTCCTCCCTGATGGGCAGCGCCAATTCAAAGGTTAGGATCGGAAACAGGGAGGACATGCTGTGGGTCGGAGGCCATTGCCATAAGGGAACTAGGGAAGCCGGATAGGGGCCAGTGTGTGCTATTAAACTGATTCCGGTGCCTGAAAGCCCGACAACCACAGCGTAACTTTTTACCTTTTTTATCCAGATTCAATTTTATTTATTTATTTATTTATTTTTTTAAATTTTTTTTATTCATGCAACAACACACCAGAAGATACAAAGAATATTGCAGCAGCATTGTTTAATATTTGCGTTGCATTTATTTTGGAGGCCTTCGGAGGAGCAACCTCAAAGGGGCCGGCCGGCGCTCCATTCCCCACCAACTGGCCGGACAGACTCGGTCCGTGATCAAAGGAGGTTCGAGAGAGCACATCGGGTATGGGTCTTCCTAGGTCGCGGGCCCCGGCGGGACCCTTGCCTTGGTGGCGCGGGGGTCCTCCAGGAAGACGGCAAAGTACGGAGTTGGAGGCCTTATGAGGAGCAACCTCAAAATATATATCATTAATATTTTTTATTTTTTGGGGGTGTTGGTCCAACTTTTAACATTATTGTGTTTATTTTGTATCTGTCTAGTATAGAATATTTTAAGGGCCTACAAAATATTCATGAGGCCTTCGATCCGTTTTATTCCCAATTCACCGTATTTTTGACCGCATGAGGGCGTATGTAAACCGAATTCACGTCATGCAAAATAAGTAAACAAAATGGGTTTTTGCATTGCTGTTATTATTATGTTGATGTATTTCCTGATTGATGCAAGAAAACTGCATACAGGCAATTAGAATAAGATGAAACTGTTATTGTGATGCAAGAGGGTGCACCACACTAAATAAGCCAGAATTCATGCGCCAAGCTACTCATCATAATTTGTAAACCCACAACTTATTTTTAATTATAACGTTTTGGAGGTCATGCAATTAATAGATTGTGTAAATATAAGAATCTATCACAACCTGGGGGTTCTGTGCTTCAACTTTTGAGGAGACTTGATAAATTTAGGCGTTAAAGTTGGTCCTATTTGACCGGGGAAGTGGAGAAGTGCTTCACGAAAACTGGCAGCAAGTCGGTTTGGGAAAAACAAACCCAAATCATGTTTTTTTCTTCTGGGGTAGTTAGCAAAAACTCTTAACGGTTGACCTGCCAAAAATTGAAAAAAATTCTGAAGTTTAGTTGTCCGGAAATATATATATCTGATTGGTTTTCAAGAGGCTGAGAGACTTACACGATGTTTTGAGTATTTTTGAATAATTATCATTTAGCGTTGGTTGCTATGTGAGTTTATTTAGTGTGGTGCATGCACCCCTCGGGGTGCACCACACTAAATAGGCCAAAATTCGTGCGCCAAACTGATTATCATAATTATTTTGTAGGCCCTCAAAATCTGTTGAATAATAAAGTTTTTGGGGTCATGCAACTGATAGATTGTGTTAGTATGACAAGTTAGCACAACCTGGGGGTTCTGTGCTTCAACTTTTGAGGAGAATTGATAAATTTTAGGCTTTAAAGTTGGTCCTATTTGGCTTAGGAAGTGGATAAGTTTTTCACAAAAACAGGCAGCAAATCGGTTTGGGAAAAAAGCACATAATTCGGGTAATCAACACTAACGCTAACCCTATCGGTCGGGCCGGGCTGTTTATTTCTGGGGTAATTAGCAAAGATTCCAAACGGCTGACCTGCCAAAAATTGAAAAAAAAATCCGACCTTTAGTTGTCCGAAAATATGTTTGATTGGTTTTCAATAGGCTGCTGAGAGAGACTTTAACTATTTTTTGAGTATATTTGAATATTTAGCATTTAGCATTGGTTGCTATGGGAGCTTATTTAGGGTGGTGCGCCCAAGATAATTCCCTGATGAAAACGCCCGCCCTCCCTCATGCGGTCAAAAATAGTTATGGTCAATTATATAGTTGCACGTAGATTCCAAGCTACATACAATGTAAAGTCCCGGGATTAAGTACCGACACTAACTAGCACAGTTGGATAAGTGCCGGGACTGTTTCACGCTCAGACGCCCCGGTCTGGGTTCGAGCCCGGCTGACCCTACATTATAGGTACAAGACTGCTTGATGTGGCTAAAGCGTGACTGGGGTTCTGTCTTGTTTTCCTCCCTGATGGGCAGCGCCAATTCAAAGGTTAGGATCGGAAACAGGGAGGACATGCTGTGGGTCGGAGGCCATTGCCATAAGGGAACTAGGGAAGCCGGATAGGGGCCAGTGTGTGCTATTAAACTGATTCCGGTGCCTGAAAGCCCGACAACCACAGCGTAACTTTTTACCTTTTTTATCCAGATTCAATTTTATTTATTTATTTATTTATTTTTTTAAATTTTTTTTATTCATGCAACAACACACCAGAAGATACAAAGAATATTGAAGCAGCATTGTTTAATATTTGCGTTGCATTTATTTTGGAGGCCTTCGGAGGAGCAACCTCAAAGGGGCCGGCCGGCGCTCCATTCCCCACCAACTGGCCGGACAGACTCGGTCCGTGATCAAAGGAGGTTCGAGAGAGCACATCGGGTATGGGTCTTCCTAGGTCGGCGGGAGCGGGACCCTTGCCTTGGTGGCGCGGGGTCCTCCAGGAAGACGGCAAAGTACGGAGTTGGAGGCCTTATGATGAGCAACCTCAAAATATATATTATTAATATTTTTTATTTTTTGGGGTGGGGTCCAACTTTTAACATTATTGTGTTTATTTTGTATCTGTCTAGTATAGAATATTTTAAGGGCCTACAAAATATTCATGAGGCCTTCGATCCGTTTTATTCCCAATTCACCGTATTTTTGACCGCATGAGGGCGTATGTAAACCGAATTCAAGTCATGCAAAATAAGTAAACAAAATGGGTTTTTGCATTGCTGTTATTATTATGTTGATGTATTTCCTGATTGATGCAAGAAAACTGCATACAGGCAATTAGAATAAGATGAAACTGTTATTGTGATGCAAGAGGGTGCACAAGCCAGAATTCATGCGCCAAGCTACTCATCATAATTTGTAAACCCACAACTTATTTTTAATTATAACGTTTTGGAGGTCATGCAATTAATAGATTGTGTAAATATAAGAATCTATCACAACCTGGGGATTCTGTGTTTCAACTTTTGAGGAGACTTGATAAATTTAGGCGTTAAAGTTGGGCCTATTTGACCGGGGAAGTGGAGAAGTGCTTCACGAAAACTGGCAGCAAGTCGGTTTGGGAAAAACAAACCCAAATCATGTTTTTTTCTTCTGGGGTAGTTAGCAAAAATTCCAAACGGTTGACCTGCCAAAAATTGAAAAGAATTCTGAAGTTTAATTGTCCGGAAATATATCTGATTGGTTTTCAAGAGGCTGAGAGACTTACACGATGTTTTGAGTATTTTGAATAATTATCATTTAGCGTTGGTTGCTATGTGAGTTTATTTAGTGTGGTGCATGCACCCCTCGGGGTGCACCACACTAAATAGGCCAAAATTCGTGCGCCAAACTGATTATCATAATTATTTTGTAGGCCCTCAAAATCTGTTGAATAATAAAGTTTTTGGGGTCATGCAACTGATAGATTGTGCTAGTATGACAAGTTAGCACAACCTGGGGGTTCTGTACTTCAACTTTTGAGGAGAATTGATAAATTTTAGGCTTTAAAGTTGGTCCTATTTGGCTTAGGAAGTGGATAAGTTTTTCACAAAAACAGGCAGCAAATCGGTTTGGGAAAAAAGCACATAATTCGGGTAATCAACACTAACCCTAACCCTATCGGTCGGGCCGGGCTGTTTATTTCTGGGGTAATTAGCAAAGATTCCAAACGGCTGACCTGCCAAAAATTGAAAAAAAAAATCCGACCTTTAGTTGTCCGAAAATATGTTTGATTGGTTTTCAATAGGCTGCTGAGAGAGACTTTAACTATTTTTTGAGTATATTTGAATATTTAGCATTTAGCATTGGTTGCTATGGGAGCTTATTTAGGGTGGTGCGCCCAAGATAATTCCCTGATGAAAACGCCCGCCCTCCCTCATGCGGTCAAAAATAGTTATGGTCAATTATATAGTTGCACGTAGATTCCAAGCTACATACAATGTAAAGTCCCGGGATTAAGTACCGACACTAACTAGCACAGTTGGATAAGTGCCGGGACTGTTTCACGCTCAGACGCCCCGGTCTGGGTTCGAGCCCGGCTGACCCTACATTATAGGTACAAGACTGCTTGATGTGGCTAAAGCGTGACTGGGGTTCTGTCTTGTTTTCCTCCCCTGATGGGCAGCGCCAATTCAAAGGTTAGGATCGGAAACAGGGGAGGACATGCTGTGGGTCGGAGGCCATTGCCATAAGGGAACTAGGGAAGCCGGATAGGGGCCAGTGTGTGCTATTAAACTGATTCCGGTGCCTGAAAGCCCGACAACCACAGCGTAACTTTTTACCTTTTTTATCCAGATTCAATTTTATTTATTTATTTATTATTTTTTTTATATTTTTTTTATTCATGCAACAACACACCAGAAGATACAAAGAATATTGCAGCAGCATTGTTTAATATTTGCGTTGCATTTATTTTGGAGGCCTTCGGAGGAGCAACCTCAAAGGGGCCGGCCGGCGCTCCATTCCCCACCAACTGGCCGGACAGACTCGGTCCGTGATCAAAGGAGGTTCGAGAGAGCACATCGGGTATGGGTCTTCCTAGGTCGGCGGGCCAGCGGGACCCTTGCCTTGGTGGCGCGGTGGTCCTCAAGTAAGACGGCAAATTACGTATTTGTAGGCCTTATTATTAGAAACTACAAAATATATATTATTAAAATTTTTTATTTTTGGGGGGTGGGGGTCCAACTTTTAACATTATTGTGTTTATTTTGTATCTGTCTAGTATAGAATATTTTAAGGGCCTACAAAATATTCATGAGGCCTTCGATCCGTTTTATTCCCAATTCACCGTATTTTTGACCGCATGAGGGCGTATGTAAACCGAATTCAAGTCATGCAAAATAAGTAAACAAAATGGGTTTTTGCATTGCTGTTATTATTATGTTGATGTATTTCCTGATTGATGCAAGAAAACTGCATACAGGCAATTAGAATAAGATGAAACTGTTATTGTGATGCAAGAGGGTGCAAAAGCCAGAATTCATGCGCCAAGCTACTCATCATAATTTGTAAACCCACAACTTATTTTTAATTATAACGTTTTGGAGGTCATGCAATTAATAGATTGTGTAAATATAAGAATCTATCACAACCTGGGGATTCTGTGTTTCAACTTTTGAGGAGACTTGATAAATTTAGGCGTTAAAGTTGGGCCTATTTGACCGGGGAAGTGGAGAAGTGCTTCACGAAAACTGGCAGCAAGTCGGTTTGGGAAAAACAAACCCAAATCATGTTTTTTTCTTCTGGGGTAGTTAGCAAAAATTCCAAACGGTTGACCTGCCAAAAATTGAAAAGAATTCTGAAGTTTAATTGTCCGGAAATATATCTGATTGGTTTTCAAGAGGCTGAGAGACTTACACGATGTTTTGAGTATTTTTGAATAATTATCATTTAGCGTTGGTTGCTATGTGAGTTTATTTAGTGTGGTGCATGCACCCCTCGGGGTGCACCACACTAAATAGGCCAAAATTCGTGCGCCAAACTGATTATCATAATTATTTTGTAGGCCCTCAAAATCTGTTGAATAATAAAGTTTTTGGGGTCATGCAACTGATAGATTGTGTTAGTATGACAAGTTAGCACAACCTGGGGGTTCTGTACTTCAACTTTTGAGGAGAATTGATAAATTTTAGGCTTTAAAGTTGGTCCTATTTGGCTTAGGAAGTGGATAAGTTTTTCACAAAAACAGGCAGCAAATCGGTTTGGGAAAAAAGCACATAATTCGGGTAATCAACACTAACCCTAACCCTATCGGTCGGGCCGGGCTGTTTATTTCTGGGGTAATTAGCAAAGATTCCAAACGGCTGACCTGCCAAAAATTGAAAAAAAAAATCCGACCTTTAGTTGTCCGAAAATATGTTTGATTGGTTTTCAATAGGCTGCTGAGAGAGACTTTAACTATTTTTGAGTATATTTGAATATTTAGCATTTAGCATTGGTTGCTATGGGAGCTTATTTAGGGTGGTGCGCCCAAGATAATTCCCTGATGAAAACGCCCGCCCTCCCTCATGCGGTCAAAAATAGTTATGGTCAATTATATAGTTGCACGTAGATTCCAAGCTACATACAATGTAAAGTCCCGGGATTAAGTACCGACACTAACTAGCACAGTTGGATAAGTGCCGGGACTGTTTCACGCTCAGACGCCCCGGTCTGGGTTCGAGCCCGGCTGACCCTACATTATAGGTACAAGACTGCTTGATGTGGCTAAAGCGTGACTGGGGTTCTGTCTTGTTTTCCTCCCCTGATGGGCAGCGCCAATTCAAAGGTTAGGATCGGAAACAGGGGAGGACATGCTGTGGGTCGGAGGCCATTGCCATAAGGGAACTAGGGAAGCCGGATAGGGGCCAGTGTGTGCTATTAAACTGATTCCGGTGCCTGAAAGCCCGACAACCACAGCGTAACTTTTTACCTTTTTTATCCAGATTCAATTTTATTTATTTATTTATTTATTTTTTAAATTTTTTTTATTCTTGCAACAACACACCATGCAGAAGATACAAAGAATATTGCAGCAGCATTGTTTAATATTTGCGTTGCATTTATTTTGGAGGCCTTCGGAGGAGCAACCTCAAAGGGGCCGGCCGGCGCTCCATTCCCCACCAACTGGCCGGACAGACTCGGTCCGTGATCAAAGGAGGTTCGAGAGAGCACATCGGGTATGGGTCTTCCTAGGTCGGCGGGAGCGGGACCCTTGCCTTGGTGGCGCGGGGTCCTCCAGGAAGACGGCAAAGTACGGAGTTGGAGGCCTTATGATGAGCAACTTCAAAATATATATTATTAATATTTTTTATTTTTGGGGGTGGGGTCCAACTTTTAACATTATTGTGTTTATTTTGTATCTGTCTAGTATAGAATATTTTAAGGGCCTACAAAATATTCATGAGGCCTTCGATCCGTTTTATTCCCAATTCACCGTATTTTTGACCGCATGAGGGCGTATGTAAACCGAATTCAAGTCATGCAAAATAAGTAAACAAAATGGGTTTTTGCATTGCTGTTATTATTATGTTGATGTATTTCCTGATTGATGCAAGAAAACTGCATACAGGCAATTAGAATAAGATGAAACTGTTATTGTGATGCAAGAGGGTGCACCACATAAGCCAGAATTCATGCGCCAAGCTACTCATCATAATTTGTAAACCCACAACTTATTTTTAATTATAACGTTTTGGAGGTCATGCAATTAATAGATTGTGTAAATATAAGAATCTATCACAACCTGGGGATTCTGTGTTTCAACTTTTGAGGAGACTTGATAAATTTAGGCGTTAAAGTTGGGCCTATTTGACCGGGGAAGTGGAGAAGTGCTTCACGAAAACTGGCAGCAAGTCGGTTTGGGAAAAACAAACCCAAATCATGTTTTTTTCTTCTGGGGTAGTTAGCAAAAATTCCAAACGGTTGACCTGCCAAAAATTGAAAAGAATTCTGAAGTTTAATTGTCCGGAAATATATCTGATTGGTTTTCAAGAGGCTGAGAGACTTACACGATGTTTTGAGTATTTTTGAATAATTATCATTTAGCGTTGGTTGCTATGTGAGTTTATTTAGTGTGGTGCATGCACCCTCGGGGTGCACCACACTAAATAGGCCAAAATTCGTGCGCCAAACTGATTATCATAATTATTTTGTAGGCCCTCAAAATCTGTTGAATAATAAAGTTTTGGGGTCATGCAACTGATAGATTGTGCTAGTATGACAAGTTAGCACAACCTGGGGTTCTGTACTTCAACTTTTGAGGAGAATTGATAAATTTTAGGCTTTAAAGTTGGTCCTATTTGGCTTAGGAAGTGGGTAAGTTTTTCACAAAAACAGGCAGCAAATCGGTTTGGGAAAAAGCACATAGTTCGGGTAATCAACACTAACCCTAACCCTATCGGTCGGGCCGGGCTGTTTATTTCTGGGGTAATTAGCAAAGATTCCAAACGGCTGACCTGCCAAAAATTGAAAAAAATCCGACCTTTAGTTGTCCGAAAATATGTTTGATTGGTTTTCAATAGGCTGCTGAGAGAGACTTTAACTATTTTTGAGTATATTTGAATATTTAGCATTTAGCATTGGTTGCTATGGGAGCTTATTTAGGTGGTGCGCCCAAGATAATTCCCTGATGAAAACGCCCGCCCTCCCTCATGCGGTCAAAAATAGTTATGGTCAATTATATAGTTGCACGTAGATTCCAAGCTACATACAATGTAAAGTCCCGGGATTAAGTACCGACACTAACTAGCACAGTTGGATAAGTGCCGGGACTGTTTCACGCTCAGACGCCCCGGTCTGGGTTCGAGCCCGGCTGACCCTACATTATAGGTACAAGACTGCTTGATGTGGCTAAAGCGTGACTGGGGTTCTGTCTTGTTTTCCTCCCTGATGGGCAGCGCCAATTCAAAGGTTAGGATCGGAAACAGGGAGGACAAGCTGTGGGTCGGAGGCCATTGCCATAAGGGAACTAGGGAAGCCGGATAGGGGCCAGTGTGTGCTATTAAACTGATTCCGGTGCCTGAAAGCACGACAACAACAGCGTAACATTATAACTAATTTATCCAGAATCAATTTTATTTATTTATTTATTATTTTTTTAAATTTTGTTTTATTCATGCAACAACACACCAGAAGATACAAAGAATATTGCAGCAGCATTGTTTAATATTTGCGTTGCATTTATTTTGGAGGCCTTCGGAGGAGCAACCTCAAAGGGGCCGGCCGGCGCTCCATTCCCCACCAACTGGCCGGACAGACTCGGTCCGTGATCAAAGGAGGTTCGAGAGAGCACATCGGGTATGGGTCTTCCTAGGTCGGCGGGAGCGGGACCCTTGCCTTGGTGGCGCGGGGTCCTCCAGGAAGACGGCAAAGTACGGAGTTGGAGGCCTTATGATGAGCAACTTCAAAATATATATTATTAATATTTTTTATTTTTTGGGGGTGGGGGTCCAACTTTTAACATTATTGTGTTTATTTTGTATCTGTCTAGTATAGAATATTTTAAGGGCCTACAAAATATTCATGAGGCCTTCGATCCGTTTTATTCCCAATTCACCGTATTTTTGACCGCATGAGGGCGTATGTAAACCGAATTCAAGTCATGCAAAATAAGTAAACAAAATGGGTTTTTGCATTGCTGTTATTATTATGTTGATGTATTTCCTGATTGATGCAAGAAAACTGCATACAGGCAATTAGAATAAGATGAAACTGTTATTGTGATGCAAGAGGGTGCACAAGCCAGAATTCATGCGCCAAGCTACTCATCATAATTTGTAAACCCACAACTTATTTTTAATTATAACGTTTTGGAGGTCATGCAATTAATAGATTGTGTAAATATAAGAATCTATCACAACCTGGGGATTCTGTGTTTCAACTTTTGAGGAGACTTGATAAATTTAGGCGTTAAAGTTGGGCCTATTTGACCGGGGAAGTGGAGAAGTGCTTCACGAAAACTGGCAGCAAGTCGGTTTGGGAAAAACAAACCCAAATCATGTTTTTTCTTCTGGGGTAGTTAGCAAAATTCCAAACGGTTGACCTGCCAAAAATTGAAAAGAATTCTGAAGTTTAATTGTCCGGAAATATATCTGATTGGTTTTCAAGAGGCTGAGAGACTTACACGATGTTTTGAGTATTTTTGAATAATTATCATTTAGCGTTGGTTGCTATGTGAGTTTATTTAGTGTGGTGCATGCACCCCTCGGGGTGCACCACACTAAATAGGCCAAAATTCGTGCGCCAAACTGATTATCATAATTATTTTGTAGGCCCTCAAAATCTGTTGAATAATAAAGTTTTTGGGGTCATGCAACTGATAGATTGCGTTAGTATGACAAGTTAGCACAACCTGGGTGTTCTGTACTTCAACTTTTGAGGAGAATTGATAAATTTTAGGCTTTAAAGTTGGTCCTATTTGGCTTAGGAAGTGAATAAGTTTTTCACAAAAACAGGCAGCAAATCGGTTTGGAAAAAAAGCACATAATTCGGGTAATCAACACTAACCCTAACCCTATCGGTCGGGCCGGGCTGTTTATTTCTGGGGTAATTAGCAAAGATTCCAAACAGCTGACCTGCCAAAAATTGAAAAAAAAAATCCGACCTTTAGTTGTCCGAAAATATGTTTGATTGGTTTTCAATAGGCTGCTGAGAGAGACTTTAACTATTTTTTGAGTATATTTGAATATTTAGCATTTAGCATTGGTTGCTATGGGAGCTTATTTAGGGTGGTGCGCCCAAGATAATTCCCTGATGAAAACGCCCGCCCTCCCTCATGCGGTCAAAAATAGTTATGGTCAATTATATAGTTGCACGTAGATTCCAAGCTACATACAATGTAAAGTCCCGGGATTAAGTACCGACACTAACTAGCACAGTTGGATAAGTGCCGGGACTGTTTCACGCTCAGACGCCCCGGTCTGGGTTCGAGCCCGGCTGACCCTACATTATAGGTACAAGACTGCTTGATGTGGCTAAAGCGTGACTGGGGTTCTGTCTTGTTTTCCTCCCCTGATGGGCAGCGCCAATTCAAAGGTTAGGATCGGAAACAGGGGAGGACATGCTGTGGGTCGGAGGCCATTGCCATAAGGGAACTAGGGAAGCCGGATAGGGGCCAGTGTGTGCTATTAAACTGATTCCGGTGCCTGAAAGCCCGACAACCACAGCGTAACTTTTTACCTTTTTTATCCAGATTCAATTTTATTTATTTATTTATTTATTTTTTTAAATTTTTTTTATTCATGCAACAACACACCAGAAGATACAAAGAATATTGAAGCAGCATTGTTTAATATTTGCGTTGCATTTATTTTGGAGGCCTTCGGAGGAGCAACCTCAAAGGGGCCGGCCGGCGCTCCATTCCCCACCAACTGGCCGGACAGACTCGGTCCGTGATCAAAGGAGGTTCGAGAGAGCACATCGGGTATGGGTCTTCCTAGGTCGGCGGGAGCGGGACCCTTGCCTTGGTGGCGCGGGGGTCCTCCAGGAAGACGGCAAAGTACGGAGTTGGAGGCCTTATGATGAGCAACCTCAAAATATATATTATTAATATTTTTTATTTTTGGGGGTGGGGGTCCAACTTTTAACATTATTGTGTTTATTTTGTATCTGTCTAGTATAGAATATTTTAAGGGCCTACAAAATATTCATGAGGCCTTCGATCCGTTTTATTCCCAATTCACCGTATTTTTGACCGCATGAGGGCGTATGTAAACCGAATTCAAGTCATGCAAAATAAGTAAACAAAATGGGTTTTTGCATTGCTGTTATTATTATGTTGATGTATTTCCTGATTGATGCAAGAAAACTGCATACAGGCAATTAGAATAAGATGAAACTGTTATTGTGATGCAAGAGGGTGCACAAGCCAGAATTCATGCGCCAAGCTACTCATCATAATTTGTAAACCCACAACTTATTTTTAATTATAACGTTTTGGAGGTCATGCAATTAATAGATTGTGTAAATATAAGAATCTATCACAACCTGGGGATTCTGTGTTTCAACTTTTGAGGAGACTTGATAAATTTAGGCGTTAAAGTTGGGCCTATTTGACCGGGGAAGTGGAGAAGTGCTTCACGAAAACTGGCAGCAAGTCGGTTTGGGAAAAACAAACCCAAATCATGTTTTTTCTTCTGGGGTAGTTAGCAAAATTCCAAACGGTTGACCTGCCAAAAATTGAAAAGAATTCTGAAGTTTAATTGTCCGGAAATATATCTGATTGGTTTTCAAGAGGCTGAGAGACTTACACGATGTTTTGAGTATTTTTGAATAATTATCATTTAGCGTTGGTTGCTATGTGAGTTTATTTAGTGTGGTGCATGCACCCCTCGGGGTGCACCACACTAAATAGGCCAAAATTCGTGCGCCAAACTGATTATCATAATTATTTTGTAGGCCCTCAAAATCTGTTGAATAATAAAGTTTTTGGGGTCATGCAACTGATAGATTGTGCTAGTATGACAAGTTAGCACAACCTGGGGGTTCTGTACTTCAACTTTTGAGGAGAATTGATAAATTTTAGGCTTTAAAGTTGGTCCTATTTGGCTTAGGAAGTGGATAAGTTTTTCACAAAAACATGAAGCAAATCGGTTTGGGAAAAAGCACATAATTCGGGTAATCAACACTAACCCTAACCCTATCGGTCGGGCCGGGCTGTTTATTTCTGGGGTAATTAGCAAAGATTCCAAACGGCTGACCTGCCAAAAATTGAAAAAAAAAATCCGACCTTTAGTTGTCCGAAAATATGTTTGATTGGTTTTCAATAGGCTGCTGAGAGAGACTTTAACTATTTTTTGAGTATATTTGAATATTTAGCATTTAGCATTGATTGCTATGGGAGCTTATAAGCGGTGGTGCGCCCAAGATAATTCCCTGATGAAAACGCCCGCCCTCCCTCATGCGGTCAAAAATAGTTATGGTCAATTATATAGTTGCACGTAGATTCCAAGCTACATACAATGTAAAGTCCCGGGATTAAGTACCGACACTAACTAGCACAGTTGGATAAGTGCCGGGACTGTTTCACGCTCAGACGCCCCGGTCTGGGTTCGAGCCCGGCTGACCCTACATTATAGGTACAAGACTGCTTGATGTGGCTAAAGCGTGACTGGGGTTCTGTCTTGTTTTCCTCCCCTGATGGGCAGCGCCAATTCAAAGGTTAGGATCGGAAACAGGGGAGGACATGCTGTGGGTCGGAGGCCATTGCCATAAGGGAACTAGGGAAGCCGGATAGGGGCCAGTGTGTGCTATTAAACTGATTCCGGTGCCTGAAAGCCCGACAACCACAGCGTAACTTTTTACCTTTTTTATCCAGATTCAATTTTATTTATTTATTTATTATTTTTTTAAATTTTGTTTTATTCATGCAACAACACACCAGAAGATACAAAGAATATTGCAGCAGCATTGTTTAATATTTGCGTTGCATTTATTTTGGAGGCCTTCGGAGGAGCAACCTCAAAGGGGCCGGCCGGCGCTCCATTCCCCACCAACTGGCCGGACAGACTCGGTCCGTGATCAAAGGAGGTTCGAGAGAGCACATCGGGTATGGGTCTTCCTAGGTCGGCGGGAGCGGGACCCTTGCCTTGGTGGCGCGGGGGTCCTCCAGGAAGACGGCAAAGTACGGAGTTGGAGGCCTTATGATGAGCAACTTCAAAATATATATTATTAATATTTTTTATTTTTTGGGGGTGGGGGTCCAACTTTTAACATTATTGTGTTTATTTTGTATCTGTCTAGTATAGAATATTTTAAGGGCCTACAAAATATTCATGAGGCCTTCGATCCGTTTTATTCCCAATTCACCGTATTTTTGACCGCATGAGGGCGTATGTAAACCGAATTCAAGTCATGCAAAATAAGTAAACAAAATGGGTTTTTGCATTGCTGTTATTATTATGTTGATGTATTTCCTGATTGATGCAAGAAAACTGCATACAGGCAATTAGAATAAGATGAAACTGTTATTGTGATGCAAGAGGGTGCACAAGCCAGAATTCATGCGCCAAGCTACTCATCATAATTTGTAAACCCACAACTTATTTTTAATTATAACGTTTTGGAGGTCATGCAATTAATAGATTGTGTAAATATAAGAATCTATCACAACCTGGGGATTCTGTGTTTCAACTTTTGAGGAGACTTGATAAATTTAGGCGTTAAAGTTGGGCCTATTTGACCGAGGAAGTGGAGAAGTGCTTCACGAAAACTGGCAGCAAGTCGGTTTGGGAAAAACAAACCCAAATCATGTTTTTTTCTTCTGGGGTAGTTAGCAAAAATTCCAAACGGTTGACCTGCCAAAAATTGAAAAGAATTCTGAAGTTTAATTGTCCGGAAATATATCTGATTGGTTTTCAAGAGGCTGAGAGACTTACACGATGTTTTGAGTATTTTTGAATAATTATCATTTAGCGTTGGTTGCTATGTGAGTTTATTTAGTGTGGTGCATGCACCCTCGGGGTGCACCACACTAAATAGGCCAAAATTCGTGCGCCAAACTGATTATCATAATTATTTTGTAGGCCCTCAAAATCTGTTGAATAATAAAGTTTTTGGGGTCATGCAACTGGTAGATTGTGTTAGTATGACAAGTTAGCACAACCTGGGGTTCTGTACTTCAACTTTTGAGGAGAATTGATAAATTTTAGGCTTTAAAGTTGGTCCTATTTGGCTTAGGAAGTGGATAAGTTTTTCACAAAAACAGGCAGCAAATCGGTTTGGGAAAAAGCACATAATTCGGGTAATCAACACTAACCCTAACCCTATCGGTCGGGCCGGGCTGTTTATTTCTGGGGTAATTAGCAAAGATTCCAAACGGCTGACCTGCCAAAAATTGAAAAAAATCCGACCTTTAGTTGTCCGAAAATATGTTTGATTGGTTTTCAATAGGCTGCTGAGAGAGACTTTAACTATTTTTGAGTATATTTGAATATTTAGCATTTAGCATTGGTTGCTATGGGAGCTTATTTAGGTGGTGCGCCCAAGATAATTCCCTGATGAAAACGCCCGCCCTCCCTCATGCGGTCAAAAATAGTTATGGTCAATTATATAGTTGCACGTAGATTCCAAGCTACATACAATGTAAAGTCCCGGGATTAAGTACCGACACTAACTAGCACAGTTGGATAAGTGCCGGGACTGTTTCACGCTCAGACGCCCCGGTCTGGGTTCGAGCCCGGCTGACCCTACATTATAGGTACAAGACTGCTTGATGTGGCTAAAGCGTGACTGGGGTTCTGTCTTGTTTTCCTCCCTGATGGGCAGCGCCAATTCAAAGGTTAGGATCGGAAACAGGGAGGACATGCTGTGGGTCGGAGGCCATTGCCATAAGGGAACTAGGGAAGCCGGATAGGGGCCAGTGTGTGCTATTAAACTGATTCCGGTGCCTGAAAGCCCGACAACCACAGCGTAACTTTTTATCTTTTTTATCCAGATTCAATTTTATTTATTTATTTTTTTTTTTTAATTTTTTTTATTCATGCAACAACACACCAGAAGATACAAAGAATATTGAAGCAGCATTGTTTAATATTTGCGTTGCATTTATTTTGGAGGCCTTCGGAGGAGCAACCTCAAAGGGGCCGGCCGGCGCTCCATTCCCCACCAACTGGCCGGACAGACTCGGTCCGTGATCAAAGGAGGTTCGAGAGAGCACATCGGGTATGGGTCTTCCTAGGTCGGCGGGAGCGGGACCCTTGCCTTGGTGGCGCGGGGGTCCTCCAGGAAGACGGCAAAGTACGGAGTTGGAGGCCTTATGATGAGCAACTTCAAAATATATATTATTAATATTTTTTATTTTTGGGGGGTGGGGGTCCAACTTTTAACATTATTGTGTTTATTTTGTATCTGTCTAGTATAGAATATTTTAAGGGCCTACAAAATATTCATGAGGCCTTCGATCCGTTTTATTCCCAATTCACCGTATTTTTGACCGCATGAGGGCGTATGTAAACCGAATTCAAGTCATGCAAAATAAGTAAACAAAATGGGTTTTTGCATTGCTGTTATTATTATGTTGATGTATTTCCTGATTGATGCAAGAAAACTGCATACAGGCAATTAGAATAAGATGAAACTGTTATTGTGATGCAAGAGGGTGCACAAGCCAGAATTCATGCGCCAAGCTACTCATCATAATTTGTAAACCCACAACTTATTTTTAATTATAACGTTTTGGAGGTCATGCAATTAATAGATTGTGTAAATATAAGAATCTATCACAACCTGGGGATTCTGTGTTTCAACTTTTGAGGAGACTTGATAAATTTAGGCGTTAAAGTTGGGCCTATTTGACCGGGGAAGTGGAGAAGTGCTTCACGAAAACTGGCAGCAAGTCGGTTTGGGAAAAACAAACCCAAATCATGTTTTTTTCTTCTGGGGTAGTTAGCAAAATTCCAAACGGTTGACCTGCCAAAAATTGAAAAGAATTCTGAAGTTTAATTGTCCGGAAATATATCTGATTGGTTTTCAAGAGGCTGAGAGACTTACACGATGTTTTGAGTATTTTTGAATAATTATCATTTAGCGTTGGTTGCTATGTGAGTTTATTTAGTGTGGGGGGGTGCACCACACTAAATTGGCCAAAATTCGTGCGCCAAACTGATTATCGTAATTATTTTGTAGGCCCTCAAAATCTGTTGAATAATAACATTTTTGGGGTCATGCAACTGATAGATTGTGCCAGTATGACAAGTTAGCACAACCTGGGGGTTCTGTACTTCAACTTTTGAGGAGAATTGATAAATTTTAGGCTTTAAAGTTGGTCCTATTTGGCTTAGGAAGTGGATAAGTTTTTCACAAAAACAGGCAGCAAATCGGTTTGGGAAAAAAGCACATAATTCGGGTAATCAACACTAACCCTAACCCTATCGGTCGGGCCGGGCTGTTTATTTCTGGGGTAATTAGCAAAGATTCCAAACGGCTGACCTGCCAAAAATTGAAAAAAAAAATCCGACCTTTAGTTGTCCGAAAATATGTTTGATTGGTTTTCAATAGGCTGCTGAGAGAGACTTTAACTATTTTTGAGTATATTTGAATATTTAGCATTTAGCATTGGTTGCTATGGGAGCTTATTTAGGTGGTGCGCCCAAGATAATTCCCTGATGAAAACGCCCGCCCTCCCTCATGCGGTCAAAAATAGTTATGGTCAATTATATAGTTGCACGTAGATTCCAAGCTACATACAATGTAAAGTCCCGGGATTAAGTACCGACACTAACTAGCACAGTTGGATAAGTGCCGGGACTGTTTCACGCTCAGACGCCCCGGTCTGGGTTCGAGCCCGGCTGACCCTACATTATAGGTACAAGACTGCTTGATGTGGCTAAAGCGTGACTGGGGTTCTGTCTTGTTTTCCTCCCCTGATGGGCAGCGCCAATTCAAAGGTTAGGATCGGAAACAGGGGAGGACATGCTGTGGGTCGGAGGCCATTGCCATAAGGGAACTAGGGAGCCGGATAGGGGCCAGTGTGTGCTATTAAACTGATTCCGGTGCCTGAAAGCCCGACAACCACAGCGTAACTTTTTACCTTTTTTATCCAGATTCAATTTTATTTATTTATTTATTATTTTTTTAAATTTTGTTTTATTCATGCAACAACACACCAGAAGATACAAAGAATATTGCAGCAGCATTGTTTAATATTTGCGTTGCATTTATTTTGGAGGCCTTCGGAGGAGCAACCTCAAAGGGGCCGGCCGGCGCTCCATTCCCACCAACTGGCCGGACAGACTCGGTCCGTGATCAAAGGAGGTTCGAGAGAGCACATCGGGTATGGGTCTTCCTAGGTCGGCGGGAGCAGGACCCTTGCCTTGGTGGCGCGGGGTCCTCCAGGAAGACGGCAAAGTACGGAGTTGGAGGCCTTATGATGAGCAACTTCAAAATATATATTATTAATATTTTTATTTTTGGGGGTGGGGTCCAACTTTTAACATTATTGTGTTTATTTTGTATCTGTCTAGTATAGAATATTTTAAGGGCCTACAAAATATTCATGAGGCCTTCGATCCGTTTTATTCCCAATTCACCGTATTTTTGACCGCATGAGGGCGTATGTAAACCGAATTCAAGTCATGCAAAATAAGTAAACAAAATGGGTTTTTGCATTGCTGTTATTATTATGTTGATGTATTTCCTGATTGATGCAAGAAAACTGCATACAGGCAATTAGAATAAGATGAAACTGTTATTGTGATGCAAGAGGGTGCACAAGCCAGAATTCATGCGCCAAGCTACTCATCATAATTTGTAAACCCACAACTTATTTTTAATTATAACGTTTTGGAGGTCATGCAATTAATAGATTGTGTAAATATAAGAATCTATCACAACCTGGGGATTCTGTGCTTCAACTTTTGAGGAGACTTGATAAATTTAGGCGTTAAAGTTGGGCCTATTTGACCGGGGAGTGGAGAAGTGCTTCACGAAAACTGGCAGCAAGTCGGTTTGGGAAAAACAAACCCAAATCATGTTTTTTTCTTCTGGGGTAGTTAGCAAAAATTCCAAACGGTTGACCTGCCAAAAATTGAAAAGAATTCTGAAGTTTAATTGTCCGGAAATATATCTGATTGGTTTTCAAGAGGCTGAGAGACTTACACGATGTTTTGAGTATTTTTGAATAATTATCATTTAGCGTTGGTTGCTATGTGAGTTTATTTAGTGTGGTGCATGCACCCCTCGGGGTGCACCACACTAAATAGGCCAAAATTCGTGCGCCAAACTGATTATCATAATTATTTTGTAGGCCCTCAAAATCTGTTGAATAATAAAGTTTTTGGGGTCATGCAACTGATAGATTGTGTTAGTATGACAAGTTAGCACAACCTGGGGGTTCTGTACTTCAACTTTTGAGGAGAATTGATAAATTTTAGGCTTTAAAGTTGGTCCTATTTGGCTTAGGAAGTGGATAAGTTTTTCACAAAAACAGGCAGCAAATCGGTTTGGGAAAAAGCACATAATTCGGGTAATCAACACTAACCCTAACCCTATCGGTCGGGCCGGGCTGTTTATTTCTGGGGTAATTAGCAAAGATTCCAAACGGCTGACCTGCCAAAAATTGAAAAAAAAAATCCGACCTTTAGTTGTCCGAAAATATGTTTGATTGGTTTTCAATAGGCTGCTGAGAGAGACTTTAACTATTTTTGAGTATATTTGAATATTTAGCATTTAGCATTGGTTGCTATGGGAGCTTATTTAGGGTGGTGCGCCCAAGATAATTCCCTGATGAAAACGCCCGCCCTCCCTCATGCGGTCAAAAATAGTTATGGTCAATTATATAGTTGCACGTAGATTCCAAGCTACATACAATGTAAAGTCCCGGGATTAAGTACCGACACTAACTAGCACAGTTGGATAAGTGCCGGGACTGTTTCACGCTCAGACGCCCCGGTCTGGGTTCGAGCCCGGCTGACCCTACATTATAGGTACAAGACTGCTTGATGTGGCTAAAGCGTGACTGGGGTTCTGTCTTGTTTTCCTCCCCTGATGGGCAGCGCCAATTCAAAGGTTAGGATCGGAAACAGGGAGGACATGCTGTGGGTCGGAGGCCATTGCCATAAGGGAACTAGGGAAGCCGGATAGGGGCCAGTGTGTGCTATTAAACTGATTCCGGTGCCTGAAAGCCCGACAACCACAGCGTAACTTTTTATCTTTATTATCCAGATTCAATTTTATTTATTTATTTATTTATTTTTTTAAATTTTGTTTATTCATGCAACAACACACCAGAAGATACAAAGAATATTGCAGCAGCATTGTTTAATATTTGCGTTGCATTTATTTTGGAGGCCTTCGGAGGAGCAACCTCAAAGGGGCCGGCCGGCGCTCCATTCCCCACCAACTGGCCGGACAGACTCGGTCCGTGAACAAAGGAGGTTCGAGAGAGCACATCGGGTATGGGTCTTCCTAGGTCGCGGGCCCCGGCGGGACCCTTGCCTTGGTGGCGCGGGGGTCCTCCAGGAAGACGGCAAAGTACGGAGTTGGAGGCCTTATGATGAGCAACCTCAAAATATGTTTATTAATATTTTTTATTTTTGGGAGGTGGGGGTCCAACTTTTAACATTATTGTGTTTATTTTGTATCTGTCTAGTATAGAATATTTTAAGGGCCTACAAAATATTCATGAGGCCTTCCATCCGTTTTATTCCCAATTCACCGTATTTTTGACCGCATGAGGGCGTATGTAAACCGAATTCACGTCATGCAAAATAAGTAAACAAAATGGGTTTTTGCATTGCTGTTATTATTATGTTGATGTATTTCCTGATTGATGCAAGAAAACTGCATACAGGCAATTAGAATAAGATGAAACTGTTATTGTGATGCAAGAGGGTGCACCACACTAAATAAGCCAGAATTCATGCACCAAGCTACTCATCATAATTTGTAAACCCACAACTTATTTTTAATTATAACGTTTTGGAGGTCATGCAATTAATAGATTGTGTAAATATAAGAATCTATCACAACCTGGGGGTTCTGTGCTTCAACTTTTGAGGAGACTTGATAAATTTAGGCGTTAAAGTTGGTCCTATTTGACCGGGGAAGTGGAGAAGTGCTTCACGAAAACTGGCAGCAAGTCGGTTTGGGAAAAAAAATCCCCAAATCGTGTTTTTTTCTTCTGGGGTAGTTAGCAAAAATTCTTAACGGTTGACCTGCCAAAAATTGAAAAAAATTCTGAAGTTTAGTTGTCCGGAAATATATATATCTGATTGGTTTTCAAGAGGCTGAGAGACTTACACGATGTTTTGAGTATTTTTGAATAATTATCATTTAGCGTTGGTTGCTATGTGAGTTTATTTAGTGTGGTGCATGCACCCCTCGGGGTGCACCACACTAAATAGGCCAAAATTCGTGCGCCAAACTGATTATTATAATTATTTTGTAGGCCCTCAAAATCTGTTGAATAATAAAGTTTTTGGGGTCATGCAACTGATAGATTGTGTTAGTATGACAAGTTAGCACAACCTGGGGGTTCTGTGCTTCAACTTTTGAGGAGAATTGACAAATTTTAGGCTTTAAAGTTGGTCCTATTTGGCTTAGGAAGTGGATAAGTTTTTC
Organism: Plazaster borealis; assembly: GCA_021014325.1. NCBI lineage: Eukaryota > Metazoa > Echinodermata > Asteroidea > Forcipulatida > Labidiasteridae > Plazaster > Plazaster borealis. Next base: position 11,188,213 of record CM037459.1, on the reverse strand, counting down.
ACAAAAACAGGCAGCAAATCGGTTTGGGAAAAAGCACATAATTCGGGTAATCAACACTAACGCTAACCCTATCGGTCGGGCCGGGCTGTTTATTTCTGGGGTAATTAGCAAAGATTCCAAACGGCTGACCTGCCAAAAATTGAAGAAAAAAAATCCGACCTTTAGTTGTCCGAAAATATGTTTGATTGGTTTTCAATAGGCTGCTGAGAGAGACTTTAACTATTTTTTGAGTATATTTGAATATTTAGCATTTAGCATTGGTTGCTATGGGAGCTTATGTAGGGTGGTGCGCCCAAGATAATTCCCTGATGAAAACGCCCGCCCTCCCTCATGCGGTCAAAAATAGTTATGGTCAATTATGTAGTTGCATGTAGATTCCAAGCTACATACAATGTAAAGTCCCGGGATTAAGTACCGATACTAACTAGCACAGTTGGATAAGTGCCGGGACTGTTTCACGCTCAGACGCCCCGGTCTGGGTTCGAGCTAGACTTGACCCAAGTCGAACTTTCGTCGAGTCCTTCGTCGTCTGATTAATCCACTGCATGCACTTTAACTCAGAATCGCAGCTTTATTTCACCACTTTGTTGTGCGCCCTCACTCGCCAGGAAAGTGCCAATCAACTGTATTCGAAAGTCCGACTTGATGAATCTGCCAGGAGGCACCCCCCTGCGTGATATGTAGTTATTCATTATGCATATGCAACAGTTTAAATAAGCGACACACGCGTCCGCTGCTGACCAATGGAATCAGTTCAATTTATGAGGGCTCCCTCAAGTAGGTGTTCACAATAACTCCAAGGCGTTACATTCAGGTTAATATGTCTGTGATGTGAAGCATCGATATTGAAAGAATATATGAATATAAGCCAGACTCTTTGAGATAGATTTCCTTTGTTGACGAATTTCCGTTTTATGTTTAGGCCTATATATTTTTTAAGAAGGGTTCTGTGCAGGTGGAACAATGGACTGTTCTTACTGCACAATGAACCGTTAAACCACAAACATTACGTGATTTTAAACTTTGAATAAGTTGCCAATTATGGGAAGAAAAATTATGAAACAATATTCTTCAACAAGCTAAACTCTTGATAAATACATTCCCAAGTTTTGAAGAATTTCCGTTTATATTTTGATATTTTTAAGACATGTGAGGGTGTGACAACGACGTTGCCCCGGTCTGCATGCATCCCCTCGGACTCCCGACCCTTCCGGTCCCGCTGCCAGTTCGTGGGGGCTGGAGCTCCGCAGAGCTGTAGCTCCGCAGAGCCCCACGAGATTCACACGGCGTCAATGCAAAACCGATCCGTTGAGCCCCAAACGGTCGTCATAGTTTATGATTTTAACAACTGAACAATACCCCACTTAAATATTGATATACTGGCGGAAAGACAGAATCTAAAGACCTTGTTCATGGTACACGATGAGCCCCTAACGTTTGAGAACCAAAGCATCCACCATCCATTCATGACCACTCTAAACAACCATTAAATGCACATCGTACCTTCACCAATAGTCGCCATTTTTCAAAACAAAGTTGTATGGCAGAGTTTCCAAGGAAGTCTTGAATATTCATCAATTTTTCAGGTCAAAGTGTACATAACAGTAATGTATTCTGAATGCTGCAATCTCATTGGCTGCTACCCAAATCGGTAGATGAGCTCCATTGGCCGTGTACAAACTTCTGGCGGAATCACCAAGTCGGGTGTCGCGATCCAAAATTCACTGGATTGGCAAATAAATGACACTAGAGGGCGCGCGTATAGATTACTGACTCGATTAGCACGAGACCCGACTTGAACCAAGTCTAGGTTCGAGCCCGGCTGACCCTACATTATAGGTACAAGACTGCTTGATGTGGCTAAAGCGTGACTGGGGTTCTGTCTTGTCTCCTCCCCTGATGGACAGCACCAATTCAAAGGCTAGGATCGGAAACAGGGGAGGACATGCTGTGGGTCGGAGGCCATTGCCATAAGGGAACTAGGGAGGCCGGATAGGGGCCAGTGTGTGCTATTAAACTGATTCCGGTGCCTGAAAGCCCGACAACCACAGCGTAACTTTTTACCTTTTTTATCCAGATTATTTATTTATTTTTTTAAATTTTTGTTATTCATGCAACAACACACCAGAAGATACAAAGAATATTGCAGCAGCATTGTTTAATATTTGCGTTGCATTCATTTTGGAGGCCTTCGGAGGAGCAACCTCAAAGGGGCCGGCCATTAATAATATATATTTTGAGGTTGCTCATGCAAAATATGTCATGCAAAATAAGTAAACAAAATGGGTTTTTGCATTGCTGTTATTATTATGTTGATGTATTTCCTGATTGATGCAAGAAAACTGCATACAGGCAATTAGAATAAGATGAAACTGTTATTGTGATGCAAGAGGGTGCACCACACTAAATAAGCCAGAATTCATGCGCCAAGCTACTCATCATAATTTGTAAACCCACAACTTATTTTTAATTATAACGTTTTGGAGGTCATGCAATTAATAGATTGTGTAAATATAAGAATCTATCACAACCTGGGGGTTCTGTGCTTCAACTTTTGAGGGGACTTGATAAATTTAGGCGTTAAAGTTGGTCCTATTTGACCGGGGAAGTGGAGAAGTGCTTCACGAAAACTGGCAGCAAGTCGGTTTGGGAAAAAAATCCCCAAATCGTAGTTTTTTCTTCTAGGGTAGTTAGCAAAAATTCTTAACGGTTGACCTGCCAAAAATTGAAAAAAATTCTGAAGTTTAGTTGTCCGGAAATATATATATCTGATTGGTTTTCAAGAGGCTGAGAGACTTACACGATGTTTTGAGTATTTTTGAATAATTATCATTTAGCGTTGGTTGCTATGTGAGTTTATTTAGTGTGGTGCATGCACCCCTCGGGGTGCACCACACTAAATAGGCCAAAATTCGTGCGCCAAACTGATTATCATAATTATTTTGTAGGCCCTCAAAGTCTGTTGAATAATAAAGTTTTTGGGGTCATGCAACTGATAGATTGTGTTAGTATGACAAGTTAGCACAACCTGGGGGTTCTGTACTTCAACTTTTGAGGAGAATTGATAAATTTTAGGCTTTAAAGTTGGTCCTATCTGGCTTAGGAAGTGGATAAGTTTTTCACAAAAACAGGCAGCAAATCGGTTTGGGAAAAAAGCACATAATTCGGGTAATCAACACTAACCCTAACCCTATCGGTCGGGCCGGGCTGTTTATTTCTGGGGTAATTAGCAAAGATTCCAAACGGCTGACCTGCCAAAAATTGAAAAAAATCCGACCTTTAGTTGTCCGAAAATATGTTTGATTGGTTTTCAATAGGCTGCTGAGAGAGACTTTAACTATTTTTGAGTATATTTGAATATTTAGCATTTAGCATTGGTTGCTATGGGAGCTTATTTAGGTGGTGCGCCCAAGATAATTCCCTGATGAAAACGCCCGCCCTCCCTCATGCGGTCAAAAATAGTTATGGTCAATTATATAGTTGCACGTAGATTCCAAGCTACATACAATGTAAAGTCCCGGGATTAAGTACCGACACTAACTAGCACAGTTGGATAAGTGCCGGGACTGTTTCACGCTCAGACGCCCCGGTCTGGGTTCGAGCCCGGCTGACCCTACATTATAGGTACAAGACTGCTTGATGTGGCTAAAGCGTGACTGGGGTTCTGTCTTGTTTTCCTCCCCTGATGGGCAGCGCCAATTCAAAGGTTAGGATCGGAAACAGGGGAGGACATGCTGTGGGTCGGAGGCCATTGCCATAAGGGAACTAGGGAAGCCGGATAGGGGCCAGTGTGTGCTATTAAACTGATTCCGGTGCCTGAAAGCCCGACAACCACAGCGTAACTTTTTACCTTTTTTATCCAGATTCAATTTTATTTATTTATTTTTTTTTTTTTTTAAATTTTTTTTATTCATGCAACAACACACCAGAAGATAAAAAGAATATTGCAGCAGCATTGTTTAATATTTGCGTTGCATTTATTTTGGAGGCCTTCGGAGGAGCAACCTCAAAGGGGCCGGCCATTAATAATATATATTTTGAGGTTGCTCATGCAAAATATGTCATGCAAAATAAGTAAACAAAGTGGGTTTTTGCATTGCTGTTATTATTATGTTGATGTATTTCCTGATTGGTGCAAGAAAACTGCATACAGGCAATTAGAATAAGATGAAACTGTTATTGTGATGCAAGAGGGTGCACCACACTAAATAAGCCAGAATTCATGCGCCAAGCTACTCATCATAATTTGTAAACCCACAACTTATTTTTAATTATAACGTTTTGGAGGTCATGCATTTAATAGATTGTGTAAATATAAGAATCTATCACAACCTGGGGGTTCTGTGCTTCAACTTTTGAGGAGACTTGATAAATTTAGGCGTTAAAGTTGGTCCTATTTGACCGGGGAAGTGGAGAAGTGCTTCACGAAAACTGGCAGCAAGTCGGTTTGGGAAAAAAATCCCCAAATCGTGTTTTTTTCTTCTGGGGTAGTTAGCAAAAATTCTTAACGGTTGACCTGCCAAAAATTGAAAAAAATTCTGAAGTTTAGTTGTCCGGAAATATATATATCTGATTGGTTTTCAAGAGGCTGAGAGACTTACACGATGTTTTGAGTATTTTTGAATAATTATCATTTAGCGTTGGTTGCTATGTGAGTTTATTTAGTGTGGTGCATGCACCCCTCGGGGTGCACCACACTAAATAGGCCAAAATTCGTGCGCCAAACTGATTATCATAATTATTTTGTAGGCCCTCAAAATCTGTTGAATAATAAAGTTTTTGGGGTCATGCAACTGATAGATTGTGTTAGTATGACAAGTTAGCACAACCTGGGGGCTCTGTGCTTCGACTTTTGAGGAGAATTGATAAATTTTAGGCTTTAAAGTTGGTCCTATTTGGCTTATAGGAAGTGGATAAGTTTTTCACAAAAACTGGCAGCAAATCGGTTTGGGAAAAAAAGCACATAATTCGGGTAATCAACACTAACCCTAACCCTATCGGTCGGGCTTTTTATTTCTGGGGTAATTAGCAAAGATTCCAAACGGCTGACCTGCCAAAAATTGAAGAAAACTGTGGGAATATCACTGCCCCGCCCCCGCCCCCTTCACAAGCTTCATGCATATCCACGTTAAAGGCAGTGTATACTTTGGGTAATTGTCAAAGACCAGCATCCTTTGGTGTCTCCCAAGAAATGCGTAACGACAAAAAAACTGTGAAAATTTGGGATCAATTGTTCATTGAAGTTGCAAGAAAATAATGAAAGAAAAAATGTGTGCTCTCAGATGCCTGAGAAAGGCTTCATGGCCGAAGCCTTTCTCAGATTCAAAATGTTTCGTGGAAAGTTACCTCTTTCTCTTGAACTACATTACTTCATTTCCAAATGGTGTCGTTTCTAACAATGTTTTATCAACAGCTCTCCATTGCCCTTTACAAGTCAGTTTTTATGGTCATTGCTTTTTTGAGTAATTACCAAAGGTATACCCTCCCTTTAAACATTCAATGGTTTTTATCTTTATTAGTTTTTTTTGGTGTCTCCATCTCGACATTTGTTCTTTGTTAAAGCCTCGTTCTAATTCCTTCCACAATAATTCTATTATCAATTTGCAGCAAAGAAAACGAATGTAGGTCAGTGTAATATCACAGAATATTAAATTAAGTTTGAAATCAAAAATCTCGGATTTAAAAACCAAGGTTTCTGGTTTTCCTTTTCCCTTTAGGGATGTGGAATTAAAATGAGCCAACAACGGAGCACTCAACTAAAGCTGATTCTATATGCGCCAATAGACTGTGCAAGTCTCGTGCGTATTTGAACATTGGGACCCGTTAAAGCGTGTGAGTTTGTTTCCTTCACGCGTTAAAGCATCGTACGTGGGGCCAAAATGGTCCCCAAAACGTTCGAATACGCGCGAGACTTGCACGGTCTATTAGGTAACTTGAGCATTGTTAGGTAACTGTGTCCAATCCCCATCTTGTATGGAACGCCGTTTCAAAACACATCTTTGGACTCATTGTTAATTTTAATCCGATTCAACAATTTAAGTTTCGGTCAAATCTCAAAAGTTAAAATAATTGCAGTAGCGTGCCATAGGGCCTATAACACCACTCTGTAACTTTTGATAACTCCCAAACTTTTTTAGGGGGAAACACAACAAGGATCAATTTGTCTTCAATTTTTTGGCAGTATTTTATGACTATTTCGTTTTAGTTAAACCAGTGCACTGTCGCAGAATAATCACTCCATGAAATCTGGCTTTTCCAGTTCACTCGGCTTCGCCTTGTGAAATGGAGTGGTCCAGATTTCACACATCCTGATTATATTCTGCGAAAATGGACTCATTACGTATCAAATATTTACATAAGACAGCAAAAACAAATCAAAATATTAATTAGCAGAAACGGAACACCAGCATAATTTTTTATGTCTAAGTGAACTAGCCCATTTTTTATAAATAACAAGTGCAGACACAAACCATGGATGAATAGACTATGCAAGTCTCGCGCATATTCGAACTTCCGGTACCATTGTGGTCCCAACCATGATAGAGTTTTACGTGGGCGTGATTTTGTTTCGACAATTATTTTAGTTTGACGTAGCTTATGACCATGAACATTATATATGATGTTGGGAATGTAATACTAAGTGATAAACAAAATATATAAAAATGAAATAAATTCAACAAAATAACGAGCAATCCGAGAATAAGACTTGACCTGCGTTTCCGGTTACATGTAAAAATTAAGAATATTGCCCAACTGACGGGCATGTTGTCATTAAATCTATGTGAGATAGATGCACACATTTGGGGCCGATTGGCAAATGGGGTTTCTAACAATAAGCATCCTCGTCCCAAGTGTCAATTTTGTTTCAATGTTAATTTGAACAAATGATTTGTATCATACAAAAATTGAAAAATATTGTCTCCGTTCGAGTTTTTTCTCGTCTTCGATATGCGCGAGACTTGCACTAATCCTACCTCCATGCACAGATAATGCAAAACTGTAAAATGTCTCCTCAATTTGAGAAAAAATTGCTACACCACGAAGGCTACAGCAAACAATGAAGGGTCTGTATATACGTTTGGTAATGACTCTGAAAATTGATGGCAACAAAAACTTACTTGGTAAGAGGTACATCAGCTTTGGATAGTGTAATGCATTTTGAGAAACTTTTCACTTCGAAGTACTGCGATATGGAAAAAGATATCACTTTTTATCCCCCAAAATTTGAATCTGTGAAGTGTTATTGCAGTAACGTTTCTCAGATTGTGTATTCCAATTGCAGATTATTCTTCCTGCGTGGACATAACCGCTCCAGATTTTCGGCAATATCTAAAAAAAACACTACCACCTTTTGAAATGAAATTTTCACAGGCTAGTTTTATGGTATATAGCTACAACTATACAGGATTGAAACACACAGTGGGTTCCAATTACCAAACGTATACAATCCCACTCAATTGTAAAAATACACTAGATAATGATTTCGTCCAGCAATTTTGCGTGCAGAATAAAAGACAGAACTTGTTTAGTGCACTCTGTATGCTAATATTTAGTAGAAAAGGGTGATTTTTGAGTGCAGCATTATTTTAATTTTGTTTCCGGGGAGAGCCCTAACCCCCTCTCAGAACCCTTGCCCCCTCAGCTGCATGTAGCGTAACAGCTGAGAACTCTTGCCCGGCCTATTGCCCTCCCCCAATGAGATCGAAAAGAAAACAATGCAAAAACGATGAGTTCGAAACGTCAAAAGCCTTCCCCAATTATGTATTTCCCCCCAACCCGGTGTGCTTTCAGATTGAATCTAACAATTCACCCCCCCCCCCCACTCCCTCGATATTATCAACCCAATTTACTTGTATTCACTATGTGCATTGTTGGTATTTTTGTGTGCGACACAACACACAAGACTGGTACTAAACATTTAAATGTTCACTTCACAACAATGAAGTGACAGGGCCGGTTCTGGAGGCCCGTTAAATTTGCAATGAGTTTACATACACTCATTGAAAAGAACACAACATCCTTTAGAGAACAATACATTGCAATGTATATTTTGCATTTGATATTCTACACGCTATAACAGTTTTTTTAACGTTTGGTAATTACTCAAAATATATATTAGCATAAAAAACTTAGTAACGAGAAACGGAGAGCTGTTGATAGTATAAAACATTAGGAGAAACGACTTCCTCTGATGAAGTAACGTAGTTTTTATGAAAGAGGTAATTTCTTACTAAAATAATAAAAGACTTCAGGCCTGAAGCCTTTTATTCCTATCTGAAAGCACACAAATTTGTACAACAAGGGTGTTTTTTTTTCATTCATCATTTTCTTGCAACTTCGATGACCAATTGAGCCCAAGTTTTCACTGGCTTGTTATTTTATGCATATGTTGGGATACACCATACTGTCCTTTCTCTACCAAGTGAGAACATTGGTCTTTGACAATTACCAAACGTGTTCAGTGCCTTTAAAGAAGGGAAATGACCAATACAATCTTGTGATGTACTAATTTTCCAATAGATAGAGTCCTCATGTGAGTAGTGGAACAATTACAAGTTTCTAGCCTCACGTTAAAATGGTGTAAATTGCCATTGTATTCGATACCCTTCAATTTCAAGTGCAAAATTTGTCACCATCCAAAACATCTAATGACATAATTTTGAGAAAAATGGGTCTTTACATTTTGTACGGGGATGTTTTGGTTCATTAATACTGACTTTCGATAAAAACATTTAATCAAAACGGCCTTGAATTTGACATTTTACTGACAAAAAATTCCTCCATGGAATGTTAAGATCTATTAGTTGTTGAAATCCAATGGCGTCATGTTTCAAATTTCGCTCTGAAAAAGTCAGTTATTACCCCAAAACATCCCCATAAAAAAAGACCCATTTTTCTCAGAATGATGTCATCAGATGCCCCCCCCCCCACTCACATGAGGACTATTGGAAAATGAGTACATCACAGAATTGAATTCATTTCCCTTCCTCTTTAAAGAAAAAAGTAAAACATGAGCTCCGAGCTAGTGTTTGTCTTCCATTTGAATACTATGAAGGCTATTTACATGAGACTGGAAATTAAATTGCATTTTTACTACAGTTTAGAGCATTCCAATTAATTATTCTCCCTCTCTCGTATGCAACAACGAATTAAATGTCAAAATGTCGAGGTCCATGTCACAGCCATCGTGTCGCAATTGTGTCACAGCTGGCCAGACGAACGATGACACCGTCCAGTTTTCTAATGGGGCACTCATTGACAGCAGCCCCACAGCCACACTCGGGTGTTGGCCACTAATGTGTAGCATAATGTCCAGTGCGCCCGTGGCCTGTGAGGAGCCTGTTTAGGCGACACCAGCTCTTTCTGAGAAGGTTAAAGCCAGCTGGTACTTCAGTAGGTGACCGGAGATCTTAAAGGTTATAAGATGTTATCGTAAGTTTCCCACTCTGAAAACCTTTTCTTTTGGATGAGTTGCTCAGCAATTAATTACTGTTAGATCTACATTGCAATCTATTATGAACCTGGCCATCTCGACATCTTGGCGTCTGGCGTCATTCAGCTGGCAAATCTTCTCTGCTCGATGAAGGACATTGAAAGAGCGGCATCCGGGCACGTTGGCGCATTCTGCAGCGCAGGTGTTGATGCTACTTGTTTGAAACTCATGGATGACGTGGTCTGTCAAGCAAGAGGCGAGAAGCCGCCATGACTGTAGTTGGAACTCAGCATTGATGGTGACAGGATCTCGTTTACAGACTGCAGGGTAAGCGATATTACATGTCTCATCTTTCCAGTCACCATTCGGTGTAATTCGCACACAATCTGCATCCTGCCCTTCATCAGACCCGGTGTTAGACGGCTCGTTGTTGCTTGTATCCCAGTTAGTGTACGTCGGTCCAGCGATACCTCCACAAACAAACTGACCCTCAGTAGTAATGTCATTACAGTCAATCCAGTGGTCTATACCTTGCCCATCGCTACTAATGAGACTCAAAACAAAGACGTTTTTTTCCTGCGTTTGAGGAGACATCATCTCTCCGCTAATCACTTCACATTCGTCATGCGATTCGGACCAGATGAGCTTCTCTGTGGTAAGAAAGTAACACCACTCTCCCCAAGGCTTCCAACCATCAGTGGATCTGTGAGTGCGCTTCAAAGAGCATGGTTGAGCCATGAACTCGCCGAATGCGGACCAAATGCACAGCGCAATTAACAACATCATACTCGCAGTAGGCCTACCTTCGACCAGTTTGAGGAAAATAATGAGTCAAATAAAAAATTTAACAGACTCTCAAGCTAGAAGTACTTCCCTTCCTCTGTCGTTGCGATATTGTCTGTTCAGTTAATTCTGAACGGAAGTTTTATACAACACAAGACGGTAACACAAATTAAAAAATCACACGTGACGTGATAAATTCAGCCTTCACTCCAAAACTGTTCACGAATTGTTCATTTAAAACACAAAAATAAAAAGCAACAGTCGTTTCTGATCGTTGTATTGTATTTGATACAGTTCTTTGTCAATGCAATTTTAATTTCCCCACAGTGAAGGATAATAAAGTTTTAATTTATCTACCTAAAACACGGTAGAATTATGCAAAGTTTCGTAGTGCCTACCGACGTCAGCATTGATGACACTTGGTTTTTTTAAACTGATTAAAACTACACAATGTGTCATTGACAATTCGGCACCACTCTTTACAGCAAATCAATAACTACTTTACCCAGGCCTATCTGGAGAGGTATTTTTTTTACACAACCAAAGCTAAAGTGCCTATATATATGTGTGAAGAAACCAGCCGGGGAAGCTCTGTGTTAAAAAATATAAAGGGGGCCTATATAATAAAGAGAGACACAATTGAAGGTTTAACAATTCAGTATAAGCAGTAAGCGGTTTTCACTATATTTGGTAGGCCCGATCTAAAGCAAACAAGAAAGTTTTTTTTTAACTCAATAAGAAAAAACAAGCAATAAGTCATGTCAGCATTGAAAACAGTCATAAGGCTAGAACCACGCCATCAGCTGAAAAATCGATAACAATTTTTAAATTTGGGGTTGAACACAAATTGACTAGAGTGGGATTTGAACCAACCACCTCCGGATAAACGTGCCTGGCGCTCTACCAACTGAGCTATCACTTTCTTGTTGCAAATAATCCACAACTTACCATAAACTATGATAGCCTTTCCAAAAAAATTAGATTAATACCAGTTTTCGAAAGATTTTCACCGTGAAATCTGAGACCTCTTAGCCTCTTCCGTTGGTGTTAAGCCAACGGCCGTTTAGAGAGTAAATTTTTTTTAAGCCAATGTACTTGCACGGAGAGTGAATATTTGAGTTGTGTATGCTGAAAAAGCCGTTGTATTGGTCACTTGGCAAGCATGCTGCCTGTCAACAATGTTTCTCTTTGTAGGATTGCTGAATCAAGAGGAATTAATTTTTATGAGTGACATTTTGTTGAAAAATGCCTTGGTTATAAGAATTAGTCCCTCGAGGTGGTACCGGCAAGTGTAGCTGGCTCATGGACTACTTGCACCAACGCCACACGCATCTACTGTCTAACACGCCAACTACACTGTGTAACACATGCGGCTACTGTCTAACACGCAAACTACACTATGTAACACATGGGGACACTGACTAACACGCAAACTACACTGTGTAACACATGGGGACACTGACTCCCAAAATGGCGCAACCAACGTTATTGTGACGATGACATCTTGGCCCAATTTCAAGGCTCTGCTTACCGCCGAGTTCTGCGCTTATCACCATTCTCCACCTTATGTGCTAGCGCCGAATTTCTGCGCTAGCTATGTAAGCGAAGAATGCTTAGTAACGTGGAGTACGCACGCGCACAAGTAAACATGCCCTGCTAACCAGTGAAATACGCTTGACGTAGGCGCGGAATTTCCTGCTTCCGTAAAAGCGAAGACTTTGCTTACGGTAACACCCCAGTCACAATTATAGCTTGCGATGGGTTTGCGAGTAGTTTGCGACGGATTTCTAATTCTTTTCGGGACTCCTTGCGGCTGCCAGGTCATTTGGGGGAATCGGGCAGGCATCGAGTTACTTTTAACTCGGACTTAAAACCTGGTGCGGCGTTTCGCATCGCAAACTGATCGCCAATAAATCGGTCGATGCCTGGCTGATGTCCGGCAGGGCATCGCACACATCGATCGGGCGCCGGGCCAACTGAAGGTTACAAATTTCACACAGAGTTTATCACACATAGGCAGGATATCGGACGAGTGCCTGCCGGACGCGAGATTTTTTTACCTACGAACTTTTTGTCCCCCATACGGCGAACTGTGTACAAACTTGTTATGATAGCGCCCTCTTTTGAATCATCCTCCTCCAGCCAGCCCATGTTAATTTCCAGTATGGGGACAAAGAGTTCGTAGGAAAAAAATATTGCCCTGCCGGACACCGGATTAGTTGTGACAAGATCACTTACCAAAATGGAGGTTAGGCCTACATTTACCATAAAATTACGATCAACTTGATCTATTGTCAAGTAAAGAGGCGGATACCAATTGAGGGCGCCAATAAAAAGCACAACACACATTTGGAAGCCGATGCTTTTTGGTATACAGAGTCTTCCGGTATTGAACGAAAGCAATTATAACGTTTGTTGTTGTTCTCCTTGATTCTGGTCTTTTAACCACAGAGGGGAGGGGATGGGATGAGGATGGGGAGGGGAGGGAGGGGAGGGGAGGGAGGGGAGGGGAGGGGGAGGGGGGAGTGGGAGCTAATCGAACGCCAACTTCCCCAGCATTCACACAATGCATCTTGGGACAGCCGACCCGGAACTATTTTCATGTTGTGCATTACTTCCGTGGATTCACAAAAAAGATCGTAAAATAATTATTTTCAAGGTAAAACTGCAACGTTAACCTATTGTACAAGCCCACGTTGACACACAAGTTTTCGTCCTCGAATATACAAATACTTAATGCTCACAAAGTCTCTGTTTTAAGGGTGAAAATGGGTGTCAAACTTACTGAAGTGTCCCGCTGAGTTACAAACAAAATGGTGGCCATTGAGAAAGTTTTCGTAGTGACGTCATGCACCTCGGTCAGCCCCAAGTGACCCGCTCCACAAGCAGGGCGGGGGGAGGGGAGGGGAAGGGGGGATGACGACTCGTCATTAAAATGTGTTGGATCCGGGGCATGCTAAGGGCTAAGGCCCCCGGGAGCGATTTTTTTCCTGATTCTTTCGGGCAGTACAGTGTACATTTGTACGTGGGCCATTGAAAAATCAAAAAGCGGTATTATGTGACGTCCTCGCTCTGATTGGCTTAAACTCCACGGACACTGCATGAAAGGTTCAAGAAAAACAATTCGCCCCCCGGGAGTGTTCACTTTATTTTTTGCTCAAATTTGCGAAGTGCACAAGGTGCAAGCAAGCGTGGCGAAACCTACCACTGCATGGGAGCATAGAGGGATCGCTTAGGAACACAGTGAAATTGTTGAAGATTGAATAGGGCCTACTCTTTGGTGCATTTCCAGCAAAATAACTGTCTTCAACTGTAATTGTGCCTTTTCCTCTCTACATATGTATCTGATGTTTTTGTGTGTATTTATTTATTTATTTTTATTTATTTATTTATTTGTTTATTTATTTATTTATTTATTTAGGTATTTATTTAGGTGTTTTATTTTATTATTTTTTTAGGGGGGCAGGGGAAATAAACCAGTCGGCAAAGGAATAAAAGGGTGCACCATTAACACACCACGTGTACTTTCTTAATTCAGTCAAATTTCACAAGTTAGAATAATTGCAGTACTGCGTGCCATACTCATACTCTGCAACTTTTGATAACTCCCAAACTTTTTTTTTTAGGGGGAAACACCAACTGTCACACGGATCAATTTGTCTTCACAAATTTTGCAGAGTATTTTATGACTTTTCGTTTCAGTTAACCAGTGCACTGTCGCACAATAATCACTCGGCTAAATCTGGCTTTTCCATTTCACTCGGCTTCGCCTTGTTAAATGGAATAGTCCTGATTATAATTTGTGAAAATGCACTCATTATCCACTATTTGCATAAAGTTATCGTACACGTTTGGTAATTACTCAAAACAAATATTGGCATAAAAACTTACTTGGTAACAAGCAACGGAGAGCTGTTGATAGTATAAAACATTGTAGGAAACGACTCCCTCTGAAGTAACGTAGTTTTTGAGAAAGAGGTAATTTCTCACTAAATAATAACAAAACTTCTTGCAAGCAGTTTTTATTCCTAATCTGAAAGCACACAAATTTGTACAACAAGGGTGTTTTTTCTTTCATCATTTTCTTGCAACTTCGATGACCAATTGAGCCCAAATTTTCACAGGCTTGTTATTTTATGCATATGTTGGGATACACCAAGTGAGAACACTGGTCTTTGACAATTTCCAAACGTGTAAGATGCCTTTAAGACAGCACGAACAAATCAAAATCTTAATTAGCAGAAACGGAACACCAGCATAAGTTGTATGTCTAAATAAACTAGCCCATTTTTAATTTAATAACAAGTGCAGACACAGACCATGAATGGATTGCGAACTGTAAAATTTCTCCTTAATTAGAGACTCAATCAGAAAAAAATGGCTACACCACGAAGGGCTATACACAGCAAACAATTTGATTAAAGGGTCTGTCTGTATACGTTTGGTAATGGGTCTGAAAATTAATAGCAATACAAACTTACTTTGGATAGCAGCCTATAATGCGTTTTGAGAAACTTTTCACTTCGAAGTACTGCGGTTATGGAAAAATATCTCACTCTTTATCCCAACAAATTTGAATCTGAGAATCGTTACTGCAGTAACGCTTCTCAGATTGTGTATTCCAATTGCAGATTATTCTTCCTGCGTGGGCATATTAACCGCTCCAGATTTTCGGCAATCTCAAAAACGCTACAACCTTTTGAAATGAAATTTCCACAGGTTAGTTTTATGGTATATATCTACAACTATATAGGATTGAAACAAACAGTGGGTTCCAATTACCAAACGTATACAATCCCTTTAAGTCACTCAAAGGTAAAAATACACCAGAGAACGATTTCGTCCAGCAATTTTGCGTAGCAGAATATTTAGACAGAATTTGTTTAGTGCACTCTATATGCTAATATTGGGTATAGAAAAGGGTGATTTTTGAGTGCAGCATTGATTGTTATTTTTGAGGGGGAGAGTCCCAACCGTCTCTCAGAACCCTTGCCCCTCAGCTGCATGTAGCGTAGCAGCTGAGAACCCTTGCCCGGCCTATTGCCCTCCCCCAATGAGATCGAAAAAAATAAAAAATAGTTCAAAAACGAATAGTTCGAAATGTCAAAAGCCCCCACCCCCAATTATGTATTTTCCCCTATGTATAGGCCAACCCGGTATGCTTTCAGCTAACAATTCACCCCCTCCTATACTCCCTCGATATTATCAACCCAATACAATTTTATTCACTATGTGCATTGTTGGTATTTGTGTGCAACACACAACTAGTACTAGTAGTGTACTACAAATTTAAATTTTCACTTTAAACCACAATGAAATGAGGTTTTGGAGGCCTGCTTTTGCAATGAGTTTACATACACTCATTAAAATGTTTTAAAGAACAAAAATTTACATTGCAATGGGTATTTTGCAATGTATCCTTTGCAATGCATTGGATATTCTACGCGATAGAATAGTCTTTAACTAAAAGAAAAAAAGTAAAACATGGGCTCCGAGCTACGGTTTGTCTTCCATTCGAATACTACAAAGGCTATTTACATGAGACTGGACATTAAATTTAAAGATGCATTTTTGCTACAATTAAGAGCATTCCAATTAATTATTCTCACTCTCTCCTGTTGCAACAACGAATCAAATGTCAAATCTAGAGGTCCATGTCCAACAGCCATCGTGTCGCAATTGTGTCACAGCTGGCCAGACGAACGATGCCACAGTCCAGTTTTCTATTATGGGGCACTTGTTAATGTGCCTTGCGGTCTGATCAGCAGCCCCACAGCCACAATCAGGTGTTGGATTCATATGATATGTCCAGTGCGCCCGTGGCCTGTTAAGGATCCTGTTAAGGCGACACCAGCTCTTTGTTGAAGCCAGCTGGTACTTCAGTAGGTGACCGGAGAGGTATCGTACACGTTTGGTAAGGATTCAAAACAAAAATTTGCATAAAAACTTACTTGGTAACAAGCAACGGAGAGCTGTTGATAGTATAAAATATTGTAGGAAACGACTCCCTCTGAAGTAACGTAGTTCTTGAGAAAGAGGTAATTTCTCACTAAAATGATAAAAACTTCTTGCAAGAAGTTTTTATTCCTATATCTGAAAGCACACAAATTTGTACAACAAGGGTGTTTTTTCTTTCATCATTTTCTTTCAACTTCGATGACCAATTGTGCCCAAATTTTCACAGGCTTGGTTATTTTATGCATATGTTGGGATACACCAAGTGAGAACACTGGTCTTTGACAATTTCCAAACGTGTACAGTGCCTTTAAGGATGTTATCGTTATTTTCCCACTCTAAAGACCATTTCTTTTGGATGAGTTGCTCAGCAATTAATTACTGTTAGATCTACATTGCAATCTATACAAGTCCGTTAAGAAAGAAAAAAACCCAACTTTGATCGACGTGTGACACTAAAATTTGTTATTTCTCTCCGTAGATGCAAAAAGGTTTCATTGTTTTTATGAACCTGGCCATCTCGACATCTTGGCGTCTGGCCTCATTCAGCTGGCAAATCTTCTCTGCTTGATGAAGGACATTGAAAGAGCGGCATCCGGGCACGTTGGCGCATTCTGCAGCGCAGGTGTTGATGCTACTTGTTTGAAACTCATCGATGACGTGGTTTATCAAGCAAGAGGCGAGAAGCCGCCATGACTGTAGTTGGAACCCAGCATTGATGGTGACAGGATCTCGTTTGCAGACTGCATGGTAAGCCACATCACAGTTCTCATCTCTCCAGTCACCATTCGGTGTAAATCGCACACAATCTGCACCCCTCCTTACACGCCCTTTGTTAGACGGCTCGTTGTTGCTTGTATCCCAGTTAGTGTACGTCGGTCCTGCGATACCTCCACAAACAAACTGACCCTCAGTAGTAATGTCATTACAGTCAATCCAGTGGTCTATACCTTGCCCATCGCTACTAATGAGACTCGAAACAAAGACGTTTTCTTCCTGCGTTTGAGGAGACATCATCTCTCCTCCCATCACTTCACATTCGCCATGCGATTCGGACCAGATGAGCTCCTTTGTGGTAAGAAAGTAACACCACTCTTCCCAAGGCTTCCAACCATCAGTGCATCTATAAGTGCGCTTTGAAGAGCATGGTTGAGCCATGAACTCACCGAATGCGGACCAAATGCACAGGGCAATTAACAACATCATACTCGCAGTAGGCCTACCTTCGACCAGTTTGAGGAAAATAATGAGTCAAATGAAAATTTAAAAGACTCTGAAGCTATAAGTACTCCCCTTCCTTCGCGTTGCAATTGTCTATCCACTTAATTCTGAACAGCAGTTTTTTACAGCACAAGACGGTAAAAAAGAAATCACACGTGACGTGATAACTGATTGAATAATTCAGCCTTCACTCCTAAACTGTTAATCAATTGTTCATTAGGTGTTCGGCTATACAGCCGAAAACCTATTGATATTGTTCTGGGGTTTTTCCCTCGTCTTCTTACTTATCCATGAACCTTCTCTACTAGATTTCGAAAAAGTAAAAGTCTTACCGACTTGAAACCAAGTGTGACCCCAACTGATCTTTACTTCTGGTCGAAACCGGAAGTTGAAATTTCATAATTCAAAATTTCATATCTCTTTAACCAAAAAAAGGGTTCACACTTACCATGTACTTCGATCTTAGTGTGTAGATGAAACATCAATTTTCGGAATGATGACGTCATCGATTCATATCTAGAGAACCGTATAGCTATCAGTCAAGATCTTTGCACGATATGAAAGCTCTTTAGACACTCTTTAGATCTTACACAGAGTATGACCCCATTTGACCTTTACTTCTGGTCGAAACCGGAAGTGCTTTGTAAATTAATAATGGTAATTTTTTGGGAGTTGTTTTCAACGATGTTGGTGTCCGGCAAGATCTTACACAGACTGTGACTGTATTTGACAAAGTGGTTTGGAGTTTGAACATGGTCTCAGTGGACAAAGTTTTCTGTAACTCATAAGCATTTCAAAAATATTGTATATGACGTCATAACTACGTCACCGCGTAAAACTTATATGGATCAACAAAATAATTGTTTTGTTACCTCCGAAGTTGCGCATCAGAATTTGTTCAAGTTTTAAATTTAAATAACTACGGTCACAACTAACACAACTGGAAAGTTTGATTTCAGTCACGTGACACAGACGTAAGATATTACAAAAGCACAATTTTGAAGACAGCTAAATTTCTTCTTCAAATTGTTCTTACAGGTTGGTCTGTAAATGATTGTAGTACAGTGTAAATTTTATTTGTTGATATAAGAAGATATTCTTGCTGTGGCTGATGCTACGCGTACACTTCCAACACAAAGTCGAAAATCTCTATAGACCTTTATCACGGTGCGGCCATCTTGATTTTCTCCCATTCAAACCAATGTAAACAAACTTAGGCTGGAATGGAAAAATAGTCTGGTTCCTTTTTGTACAATGAATATTTGCATTCATTACTATTATTGAATACAGGGAACATGACCAAGATGGCGGCAGTGTGATAAAGGTCAATAGGCCCAATAACACAATACATGGAAATCTCAATGTGCCAAAACCCACACGACAAGCCTGTTTGTGTGTGGTGTATGGCAGCAACTGGGAAGACAAACAAGTCGCCTGTTGAATGTCAGTGTCAGCATAGTCTTCTGTCAAGCCCTGTACACTATGTACATTTACATGTACATAATAGGCCGTGATATGTTGCAATAGTTTTGCGCTGCTCTTCCGCTGAATCTTTGTTGTAAGTTTCGCAAAAAAGCAAAGGTCGTACAGACTTCAAACTTGCCATGTACTTAGACCTTTGTGCTTAGATAAAACCGCCACTTATTTTGTGATGATGACGTCGGCGATGACGTCAATATAATTAAAAACCGTTAATATTTTAAATGTTAAAAAATTGATATCTCAGTTGAGAACCGTAATAGCCACAGACTTAATCTTTGCATGATATGAAAGCTGTTGAGGTACTCTTTAGATGTTACACAGATTGTGACCCCATGGAACCGGAAGTTCTTTGTAATTTCAAATTGGTACATATTTTGGAGTTGCTTTTAATGATGTTAGTGTCCAGCAAGGGTGCAGTATAAAATCTTAGTACCGATGACGTCATAACAATCAAGAGCGCCCTCTAGCGGCAGGCTTAAACAGTTCAACAAACACTTTTACTGGATGTCTGTGGTGACGTTTTTGGGAATCGTTTCAAATTTGGAAACTTGGTGGGTTGTTAGACAATGAAGTTTATTGCACAATTTTGCCATGACGTCATTATGACGTCATAATATGATTGTTTACGATTTTTTTCAAATTTCGAACACGTATTAAACATCTTGAGAACAAAACAAGGTACAATCAAAATGATTCTTGCACTGCAGGCTTGGGAAGTTTTATATGCATGGAATATGGATTGACATCTTCATGACGTCATCAATTGTTACTTTATAGTACCACAAAGGTACCGTTTTACAAGACTTATATTTACCTCATTATCGGACGGTCATGAGGCTAGAACCACACCATCAGCTGAACAATCGATAAATATTTTTTAAATTTGGGGTTGAAAAAAAATTGACTAGAGCGGGGTTTGAACCAACGACCTCCGGATTAAAGGGTCTGTATACGTTTGGATGACTCTGAAAATTAATGGCAATAAAAACTTACTTAGTAAGAACGGTAGAGCAGCTTTGGATAGTATACTGTAATGCATTTTGAGAAACTTTTCACTTCGAAGTACTGCGGTTATGGAAAAATATATCACTTTTTATCCCCAAAATTTTTAATCTGAGCAGCGTTACTGACAGTAACGTTTCTCAGATTGTGTAGGGACCTATTCCAATTGCAGATTATTCTTCCTGCGTGGACATAACCGCTCCAAATTTTCGGCAATATATCTCAAAAACGTAACCACCTCTTGAAATGAAATTTTCATAGGTAAGTTTTATGGTATATATCTACAACTAACCAAGATTGAAACAAACAGTGGGTTCCAATTAACAAATCCCTTTAACGTGCAGTATACAATCCCTTTAACGTGCTTGGCGCTCATACTGAGCTAACTAGCCCTACGTTGGCGGTCTCCTCATTTTGTCAATATCTTTGTTCGGGGTTGGCAGTTAGAAGCCATACAACCGTTAACTGCCGTTAATTCTGAAAGGAAGTTTTGTACAACACAAGACGGTAAAAAATAAATTACATGTGACGTGATAAATGATTGAATAATTCAGCCTTCACTCCTAAACTGTTAATCAAATGTTCATTTGGTGTTCGGCTTACAGCCGAAAACCTATCGATAGTTTTCTTTTTTTTGTAGGTGTTCGGCGAACATCCGAAAACCTATTGTTACTGTTCTGTTCCCCCCGTCTTCTTCCTTATCCATGAACCTTCTCTAAAGATTTAGCACAAAGTAAAAGTCGTACGGACTTGAAACTTTACATGTATTTGGACCTTGGTGAGTAGACTAAACCGCAACTTTTTCGGGATGATGACATTATCGATGACGGCGTAACATGAAAGTTTAAAAATAACGTGAAATATTTCAAAACGCCATATCTAGAGAACCATATCTAATGATACATACAAGATTTGCACCATATAAAAGCCCTCTGGAATCATTTTACAAGTCTTACACAAAATGTGAACTCATTTGATCTTTACTTCCGGTCGAAACCGGACGTTGAAGATACATATTTCAAAAACATTATATCCTTTAAACCAAACGTGCTACACTATATCATTTAAAACCAAATTCTGCAAATCTTTTACAGGGAGCGATCTTATAATGAACTTTACTTCCGGTGAAAACCGGAAGTTAAATTTTCTTACATAAAGAAAACCCATCATATCTCGTGAACCAAAAGGAGTTCAGACTCAGAACTTACCCGGTACATATACCTCGGTGTACAAATGAAACCAGGAATAGTTCGAGTTAATTCGACCTTCACACCTAAACTGTTAATCAATTGTTCATTAGGTGTTCGGCTTACAGCCGAAAACCTGCTGATATAATTGTTCTTTTTTTGTAGGTGTTCGGCGAACAGCCGAAAACCTATTGTTGCTGCTCTGCCCCCCCCCGTCTTCTTCCCTACCCATGAACCTTCTCTACAATATTTAGCACGAAGTAAAAGTCGTACGGACTTGAAACTTTACATGTATTTAGACCTTGGTGAGTAGACGAAACCGCAACTTTTTCGGGATGATGACATTATCGATGACGGCGTAACATGAAAGTTTAAAAATAACGTGAAATATTTTAAAACGCCATATCTAGAGAACCATATCTAATGATACAAACAATATTTGCACCATATAAAAGTCCTGGAATCATTTTACAAGTCTTACACAAAATGTGACCTCATGTGACCTTTACTTCCGGTCGAAACCGGACGTTGAAGATACATATTTCAAAAACATTATATCATTTAATCCAAACGTGCTACACTATATCCTTTAAACCAAATTCTGCAAATCTCTTATGTTTTTATAGGGTGCGATAAAACTAGGAATAGTTCAAGTTAATGACGTCATTGATGACGTCACAACATTAAATCAAAAATTCATAACTGGAGAACCAAAACTGCTAAATAGGGCCTACAAAGTATTTGCACCATATAAGAGCTATTGACGTAATGTACAAATCACGTACAAAGTGTGACCCCATATGATCTTTACTTCTTAAATTTCATAATTCAAAAGTTCATATCTCTTTATTCAAAAAGGGTTCAGACTTTAAGAAAAATTACCAT
Source organism: Plazaster borealis (assembly GCA_021014325.1). Classification (NCBI taxonomy): domain Eukaryota; kingdom Metazoa; phylum Echinodermata; class Asteroidea; order Forcipulatida; family Labidiasteridae; genus Plazaster; species Plazaster borealis. The sequence goes on along the minus strand of CM037459.1, from coordinate 11,166,265 downwards.
TTATAATTACTTAGATCTTAGTGTGTAGATGAAACAGCATTTTTTGGGATGATGACGTCATCGATTTAAATCTTGAGAACCGTATAACTACAGACAAGATCTTTGCACGATATGAAAGTTCTTTAGACACTCTTTAGATCTTACACAGGATATGAAACAATTTGAACTTTACTTCCGGTCGAAACCGGAAGTGCTTTGTAGTTTAATAATGGTAAATATTTGGGAGTTGTTTTCAACGATGTTGGTGTCCGGCAATATCTTACACAGACTATGACTCTATTTGACAAAGTGGTTAGGAGTTCGAACATGGTCTCAGTGGACGAAGTTTTATGTAACTCATAAGCATTTCAAAAATATTATACATGACGTCATAACTACGTCACCGCGGAAAACGTATATGGATCAAAAAAATAATTGTTTTGTTACCTCCGAAGTTGCGCATCAGAATTTGTTCAAGTTTTAAATTTACATAACTATGGTCACAACTAACACAACTGGAAGGTTTTATTTCAGTCACGTGACACAGACGTAAGATATTACGAAAGCACAATTTTGAAGGCAGCTAAATTTCTCCTTCAAATTGTTCTTACAGGTTGGTCTTGCTGTGGCTGATGCTACACATACACTTCCAGAACAAAGTCGGAAATGTCTATAGGCCCAATAACACAATACATGGGAATCACAATGTGCCACACAACACGCCTGTTTGTGTGTGGTGTATGGCAGCAACTGAGAAGACAAACAAGTGGCCTGCTGAATGTCAGTGTCAGCATAGTCTTCTATCAAGCCCTGCACTATGTAAATAATAAGCCGTGATATGTTGCAATAGTTTTGCGCTGCTCTTCTGCTGAATCTTTGTTGTAAGTTTCGCAAAAAACCCAAAGGTCGTAAAGACTTGAAACTTGCCATGTACTTACACCTTTGTGCTTAGATAAAACCGCCACTTGTTTTGTGATGATGACGTCGACGATGACGTCAATATAATTAAAAACCGTTAATATTTTAAATTAAAAAAAATTAATATCTTGAGAACCGTAATAGCCACAGACGTAATCTTTGCATAATATGAAAGCTGTTGAGGTATACTTAAGATGTTACACAGTTTGTGACCCCATGTAACCGGAGGTTCTTTGTAATTTCAAATTGGTACATATTTTGGAGTTGCTTTTAACTCTGCGCTGCAGTAACAAGGTCATGACCTTTGGTCCCCTGATGGTGCAGTCGCTGACTGCACCGTTACGCGTTCGTGTAAGTTATTTTTTTAGCTCCTCACAAACTCTTCTAAAATGGCTTCAATAGACTCAGAAAGGTTCACTGAATCCCCAGAACCCCTCAAAAAAGGTTAAACAAAATTCCATGTGTGGATTGCAATCGAAAACCCCCCAAAAAACCAATGTTACCCAAATCCAACTTTTTGGTTATGCTAACGTGGTCCTCTGATGGTGCAGTCGCTGACTGCACCGTTACGCGTTCGTGTAATTTTTTTTTAGCTCCTCACAAAATCTTCTAAAATGGTTTCAATAGACTCAGAAAGGTTCACTGAATCCCCAGAACCCCTCAAAAAAGGCAAAACAAAAATCCATGTGTGGATTGCAGACGAAAAACCGAAAAAAAAACCAATGTTACCCAAATCCAACTTTTTTTCGTTTTTTTTGCACTGCTTACCAGTCTACTGAGAAACAAGGTATCTTATTTATTTGGCCCACCCTGGCCATTTGATAATAAACATCTGGTCCTCTTGTGTCGGCCTGAGGTCTCCAACCACAGAGCCAGAGTGACAGGCTGATTGATTGCCTGCTAGTAGAGGCACAAGATCAAAGACCTTGTAGGGTGTATCGTATGTCATAACAAATCCCACGGGATTTTATGGGGCTTCGAAGTTAGAAGTTAAAGGTGACTGTATAGGTTGATGACTCACCCCAAGCTAAACAGGCTTTTACAGTGTTGTAGGTGGGGGGGGGGTAGTCAAGGATTATGAAAAATTTCAAATTTTTTGACCGCACCGTTAATGACTAAACACAATTTGTTTACGACGGTACAGTCAAATGCTGCGCGATACTGCAGCGCAGGGTGATGTTAGTGCCCAGCAAGGGTGCAGTATACAATCTTAGTACTGATGACGTTATACCAGAGCCGTATATTGAGAGAGTTGCGACAACTTGCGATTAGAAGCCATTTTGTCTCAAAAAATGCATTGGCGAATACAGGGTGCCAGACTAGTCTGCCCATTGGGTTGTACTGCATTTTGGAACAAAATGGCGTCCAGCAACCACGTGACCGGAGAAAGCTGGTCCCTCCATCAGAGCTGTGTATTGAGAGAGTTGCGACATGGAGGGACCAGCTTTCTCCGGTCACGTGGTTTCTGGACGCCATTTTGTTCCAAAATGCAGTACAACCCAATGGGCAGACTAGTCTGGCACCCTGTATTCGCCAATGCATTTTTTGGAGACAAAATGGCTTCTAATCGCAAGTTGTCGCAACTCTCTCAATATACGGCTCTGCCCTCCATGTCGCAAGAGCGACCTCTAGTGGCAGGCTTAAAACAGTTCAAAAACACTTTTACTTGATGTCTGTGGTGAAGTTTCATATTTGGAAACTTGGTTGGTTGTTAGACAACGAAGACAACGAAGTTTACTGGACAATTTTGCTATGGCGTCATTATGACGTCATAATATGATTTTTTACGATTTTTTTCTTGAGAACAAAACAAGGTTTAAACAAGGTTTATCCCCCAAAATTTGAATCTGTGAGAAGCGTTACTAACAGTAACGTTTCTCAGATTGTGTATTCCAATTGCAGATTATTCTTCCTGCGTGGACATAACCGCTCCAGATTTTCGGCAATATCTCAAAAACGCAACCACCTCTTGAAATGAAAATTTCACACTAGGTAAGTTTTACGGTATATATCTATAACTATACAGGATTGAAACAGTGGGTTCCAATTTATTACTAAACGTCTACAATCCCTTTAACGTGCTTGGCGCTCTATACTGAGCGAACTAGCCCTACGTTGGCGGTCTCACCATTTTGTCAATATCTTTGTTAGGGGGTTGGCAGTTAGAAGCCATACAACCGTTAACTGCCGTTAATTCTGAACGGAAGTTTTGTACAACACAATACGGTAAAAAGAAATTACACGTGACGTGATAACTGATTGAATAATTCAGCCTTCACTCCTAAACTGTTAATCAATTGTTCATTAGGTGTTCGGCTTACAGCCGAAAACCTATTGATATTTTTCTTTTGTAGGTGTTCGGCGAACATCCGAAAACCTATTGTTACTGTTCTGTTTTTCCCTCCGTCTTCTTCCTTATCCATGAACCTTCTCTAAAGATTTAACACAAAGTAAAAGTTGTACGGACTTGAAACTTTACATGTACTTAGACCTTGGTGAGTAGACGAAACCGTATCTTTTCGGGATGATGGTATCATCGACGTCGTCATAACATGAAAGTTTAAAAATAACGTGGACTATTTTAAAACGTCATATCTAGAGAACCATTAATGATACAAACAAGATCTTTGCACCATATAAAAGCCCTTGATTCATTTTACAAGTCTTACACAAAATGTGACCTCATGTTACCTTTACTTCCGGTCGAAACCGGAAGTTGAAGATAAATATTTGTAAAATATTATATCCTTAACACCAAACGTGCTACACTTACAATCATTACATCATCTGAAAGCCCTTTAACGATTCTGCAAATCTTTCATAGGGTGCAACCTTATAATTTATGACCTTTACTTCCGGTCAAAACCGGAAGTTAACTCTTCTAACATACAGAAAACCCATCATATATCATGAACCAAAAGGGGTTCAGACGTAAACTTACCCGGTAGACCTTGGTATACAAATGAAACCACGAATAGTTCGGGGGTAATGACGTCGTTGATGACGTCACAACATTAAATCAACGTTTAATATTAATAAAAATTCATATCTGGAGTACCAAAACTGCTACATGTATTTGCACCATGATAATCTTGAGAACCGTAATAGCCACAGACTTAATCTTTGCATGATATGAAAGCTGTTGAGGTACTCTTTAGATGTTACACAGATTGTGACCCCATGAAACCGGAAGTTCTTTGTAATTTCAAAATGGTAAATATTTTGGAGTTGCTTTTAACGATGTTAGTGTCCAGCAAGGGTGCAGTATAAAATCTCAGTACCGATGACGTCATAACAGAGCTGTGTATTGAGAGAGTTGCGACATGGAGGGACCAGCTTTCTCCGGTCACGTTGTTGCTGGACGCCATTTTGTTCCAAATGCAGCACAACCCAATGGGCAGACTAGTCTGGCACCCTGTATTCGCCAATGCATTTTTTGGAGACAAAATGGCTTCTAATCGCAAGTTGTCGCAACTCTCTCAATATACGGCTCTGCGTTATAACAATCAAGAGCGCCCTCTAGCGGCATGCTTAAAACAGTTCAACAAACACTTTTACTTGATGTCTGTGGTGACGTTTTTGGTAATCGTTTCAAATTTGGAAACTTGGTGGGTTGTTAGACAACGAAGTTTACTGCACAATTTTGATATGACGTCATTATGACGTAATAATATGATTGTTTACGATTTTGTTCAAATTTCGAACACGTATTAAATATCTTGAGAACAAAACAAGGTACAATCAAAGTTATTCTTGCACTGCACGCTTGGAAAGTTGTATATGCATGGAATATGGATTGACATCTTCACGACGTCATCAATTGTTACGTTATAGTACCACAGAGGTACCGTTTTACAAGAGTTATATTTACCTCATTATCAGATGGTCATGAGGCTAGAACCACACCATCAGCTGAAAAATCGATAACTATTTTTTAAATTTGGGGTTGGAACAAAATTTGACTAGAGCGGAGTTTGAACCAACGACCTCCAGACTAAATGGGTCTGTATACGTTTGGTAATGACTTTGAAAATTAATGGCAATAAAAACTTACTTGGTAAGAACGGTAGAGCAGCTTTGGATAGTATACGGTAATGCATTTTGAGAAACTTTTCACATCGAAGTACTCCGGTTATGGAAAAAGTCATAAATTTTTATCCCCAAAAATTTGAATCTGTGAGAAGCGTTACTACAGTAACGTTTCTCAGATTGTGTATTCCAATTGCAGATTATTCTTCCTGCGTGGACACCGCTCCAGATTTTCGGCAATATCTCAAAAACGCAACCACCTCTTGAAATGAAAATTTCACACTAGGTAAGTTTTATGGTATATACCTATAACTATACAGGATTGAAACAAACAGTGGGTTCCAATTACCAAACGTATACGATCCCTTTAACGTGCTTGGCGCTCTATACTGAGCGAACTAGCCCTACGTTGGCGGTCTCCCCATTTTGTCAATATCTTTGTTAGGGGGTTGGCAGTTAGAAGCCATACAACCGTTAACTGCCGTTAATTCTGAACGGAAGTTTTGTACAACACAATACGGTAAAAAAGAAATTACACGTGACGTGATAAATGATTGAATATTTCAGCCTTCACTCCCAAACTGTTAATCAATTGTTCATTAGGTGTTCGGCTTACAGCCGAAAACCTAGTGATAGTTTTCTTTTTTTGTAGGTGTTCGGCGAACATCCGAAAACCTATTGTTACTGTTCTGTTCCCCCCGTCTTCTTCCTTATCCATGAACCTTCTCTACAAGATTTAGCACACAATAAAGGTCGTACGGACTTGAAACTTTACATGTATTTAGACCTTGGTGAGTAGACGAAACCGTATCTTTTCGGGATGATGGCATCATCGATAACGTCATAACATGAAAGTTTAAAAATAACGTGAACTATTTCAAAACGTCATATAGGGAACCATTTAATGATACATACAAGATCTTTGCACCACATGAAAGCCCTTGATTCATTTTACAAGTCTTACACAAAATGTGACCTCATGTGACCTTTACTTCCGGTCGAAACCGGACGTTGAAGATAAATATTTTAAAAACATTATATCCTTTAACACCAAACGTGCTACACTAACAATCATTACATCATATGAAAGCCTTTTAATGATTCTGCAAATCTTTCATAGGGTGCAACCTATGACCTTTACTTCTGGTCAAAACCGGAAGTTAACTTTTCTAACATAAAGAAAACCCATCATATCTCATGAACCAAAAGGGGTTTAGACTTTAAACTTACCCGGTACTTAGACCTTGCTAGACAAATGAAACCAAGAATAGTTCGGGTTAATGACGTCATTCATGAAGTCACAACATTAAATCAACGTTTAATATTAATAAAAATTCATATCTGGAGAACCAAAACTGCTACACACAAAGTATTTGCAACATGATAATCTTGAGAACCGTAATAGCCACAGACTTAATCTTTGCATGATATGAAAGCTGTTGAGGTACAATGTATACTCTTTATATGTTACACAGATTTTGACCCCATGAAACAGGAAGTTCTTTGTAATTTCAAATTGGTAAATATTTTGGAGTTGCTTTTAACGATGTTAGTGTCCAGCAAGGGTGCAGTATAAAATCTCATTACCGATGACGTATTTGCACCATAAAAGAGCTCTTGGCGTATTGTATAACCACGTACAAAGTGTGACCCCCATATGATCTTTACTGCTGGTCGAAACCGGAAGTTGAAATCCCATAAATAAACTCCAATAATAAAGCGCCCTCTTGCGACAAGTTAAAAAAACATACTTTTTTTACTGGAAACCTGTTGCAACAAAAAGGGTTTAAACTAGGCATAGATTTATAATGAATGAACAGTTCTGAACGTTTGAATTTTTGGAAACAAGAAACTTCGATTAAGCCTTATTTTCAAACTGATGACGTCAGAGGTTATCATGACGTCGGACATAACGTTTTTTTATGTTCATATTTATATATCACATTGGCTGTGAGAGTTTGATGTGTGAAAGTTCTTTTTATTTGTTTGTGACCTGGTTTGACCTCACTTCCTGTCCAAACCGGAAGTTTATAATTTTGTTATTATAAAGCTATATGTAATGTTTTATATATATCCATATTTAGTTATTTTATATTATTGAACTTTTAATTTCTGTTCATATTCAAATAGTTTGTTTAATTTAGCATCCGATATTTACAAGCCAAAATCCGAACACCTAGTTTTTGTGATGTCACAAAAACTCAATGTCTAGTTTTTTTAAATTTTTTTTTTAACCGATTAAAACTACACAATTTGTCATTGACAATTAAGCACCACTCTTTACAGCAAATCAATAACTACTTCACCCATCTGGGGAGGTTTTTTTTACACAACCAAAGCTAAAGTGCCTATGAAGAAACCAGCCAGGGAAGTTCTGGGTACAACTAAAAGTATATATTTAGAGTGTCGTGGCCGAGCGGTTAAGAGCACCGAATTCAAGTTCTGATGGTTAGTCATCAGGTTGTGGGTTCGAATCCCAGTCATGGCACTTGTGTCCTTGAGCAAGACACTTAACTATAATTGCTTCTCTTCACCCAGGGGTATAAATTGCGAGGGTAGAGGTTGATATTGTGTTTGAACAAGCATTCGGAGCGCTACGGCAGCTTGGGCTGTATACTCCCCAGGAAGCTGAGAAAGGATAAAGGAATGTTATTGGCCCAACGACCAGGGCACTAATGTAAAGCGCATTGATACGTTTATTGTAAAATGCGCTATATAAGAACTTGTTATTTTTATTATTTGTATTGTTTATATATAACAAAGAGAGACACAATTGAAGGTTTAACAAATGAGTATCCAAGCAGTATAGTGGTCTCCACTATATTTGTGGGCCCCATCTAAAACAAACAAGAATTTTATATTTTTTTATTTTTTATCAATAAGAAAAAACAAACAATAAGTGGTGTCAGCATTGAAAACGGTCATAAGGCTAGAACCACACCATCAGCTGAAAAATCAATTAACAAGTTGTTTAATTTTGGGTTGAACAAAAATTGACTAGAGCAGGGTTTGAACCAAGGACCTCCGGTTTAAAGGGTCTGTATACGTTTGGTAATGACTCTGAACATTAATGGCAATAAAAACTTACTTGGTAAGAACGGTACAGCAGCTTTGGATAGTATAATGCATTTAGAGAAACTTTTCACTTCGAAGTACTGCGGTTATGAAAAAGACATCACTTTTTATCTCAACAAATTTGAATATTAGAAGCGTTACTGACAGTAACGTTTCTCAGATTGTGTATTCCAATTGCAGATTATTCTTCCTGCGTGGACATAACCGCTCCAGATTTTCGGCAATATCTCAAAAACGCTACCACCTCTTGAAATGAAATTTTCACAGGTTAATTTTATGGTATAATCTACAATTATACAGGATTTAAACAAACAGTGGGTTCCAATTACCAAACTTATACAATCCCTTTAACGTGCTTTGGGCTCAACCAACTGAGCTAACTAGCCCTACGTTGAAGGTCTCCCCATTTTGTCAATATCTTTGTTCGGGGGGTGGCAGTCAGAAGCCATACAACCGTTAACTGCCGTGTAACCAGGGATTACACCCAAGTTTACGATACAACCTGGGAAGCGGCAGACAGGGGTTCACAAAGGGGATGCGACTTTTGGTTTATTACCTAATATTTGTTCAACAATAATTGTTCAATACTTTACTTCGAATGTATTTACAGAAAACGTCTCACCCCATGTCATTATGGCAGGTGTTCTCCCGGGATACATGCACAGGCCCCCATCGCCGAGGTCAAACAAATGGAAACTTGCAAACGCGTACTGAAAAAGCCGTTGTATTTGTCACTTGGCAAGCATGCTGCCTGTCAACAATGTTTCACTTTGTCGGAGTACTGAATCAAGAGGAATTAATTTTTATGAGGGACATTTTGTTGAAAAATGCCTTGGTTATAATAATTAGTCCCTCGAGGTGGTACCGGCAAGTGTAGCTGGCTCATGGACTACTTGCACCAACGCCACATGCGGCTACTGTCTAACACGCAAACTACACTGTGTAACACATGGGGACACCAGCTCCCAAAATGGCGCAACCAACATTATTGCAACGATGACATCTGGGCCCAATTTCAAGGCTCTGCTTACCGCCGAATTCTGCGCTCACGATCACCATTCTGCGCTAGCTATATGAATGAAGAATGCCTAGTAACGTGGAGTATGCAAGCGCACAAGCAAAAATGCCCTGCTAACCTGTGAAATACGCTTGACATTGGTGTTGAATTTCCTGCTCCGTAAGCGCCCATTCTTTGCTTACGGTAAGCAGAGCCATGACATTGGGCCCAGGTGAACTGGGTCAATAAACCCAGCTTCTTTTTCACCTTGCACTACTACTCCAAACCAATTACCCGAGTTGGTTGCAATCATTGTGTTGTGTAATGCACGTAAAACATGTAAAAGAACCCAGAGCACTTATCGAAAAGAGAAGGGGTTCGCCCCAGTGTTCCTGGTTTGATTGGCTGCATATTGCGCCACAGCACTTTGTAAACCATTACATGGTGCTATGTAAAGGACTTGGTCTCATACTTCAGAAACGTAGCTCCACATACCTAGCAGGAAAATACCGACTGTTGAACGTCGCCGAGTGACGTTCGCCCCGGTGTTCCTGGTGTGATTGGCTGCATATTGCGCCACAGCACTTTGTAAACCATTACATGGTGCTATGTAAAGGAGTACGTCTTATACTTCAGAAATGTAGCTCCACATACCTAGCAGGAAAATACCGACTGTTGAAGAGACTTGAGCGTCATCGAGTGACGGATATGAGCACTATATAAGAAGCCACTATTATTATTATTACAGGACCTCATTGATCGAGTGTACTAAAAATTACTATTGCTCATTTTAGTTGCAATACAAATTTTTGAGCGCACATAGTACATGACAGATTACAAAATCATCTTTTCGTTGTTGTTTTTTCCTCTAAAAACATGAAAACAGAATATGATGAAATATGGTGTGTTCAGTGATAAACTACTCTTTCAAAAACCAATGGTGTATGTACATTTAAATTCCAATAATTGATTCTGCAAAATTTTGAAAATAGAATTTTCTCCTCCTTTTCCCTTTTATTTCTCCAAGCAGCCTAGATACTGTATTAACAAGAAGTGCATGGGGGGGGGGGAAGTTGAAACAAACACTAAGTTGGAAGAACCATGCAGAAAAATTGTACAATTTTTGAATAAAGAGAATGTTTTATTGCTCATTATTTAGCTCTAACATCTTGAACACCAATTTGAGAAAAATTTACTTTGGCTGTTTGTCGATAATGTCTGGTAGCTAGCACTTTTCATTGAAGAAAATCAAATAATGTTTTGATGCATTGTAGACAAATTAATGTTGTGCTGCATTATTTAAAATCAATCCTTTTTTGTGGCCTTGCTTTAATAAATAAAAGAACTTACATGTGAACTTTACAATTGGCCGTCTCTATCAAATGGCTGTCTCTATAACATGGTTAATTTCTGAGTTCAGCTCGTTACGCTTCCCAGTACAGGGAACTTTAGATCTGCTCAATCAGCATTCCAGACTCATGGGTATGATGGCAATATCAAATCAGAGTCCTAGCTTTTTTGGACAAGGTATTTTTGCCACTTTCATCCAATCAGAATCTCTGATAGATATACAGTATGAAGCATTCCCAATGTTCAGTTTGACCAATCAGATCAATGCATCATCAAGCCCGTCGGGGAATTTTGTCACCATGACCCAATCAGAACCTCTGACTGATACGTGAGGTGTGGCTATTGCTCAGTGTTGACCAATCAGATTGCTCAATAGACAGGTCCATCATCAAGTCCATCTTCATCATCATTCAGATCATCCTCCCCATTATCGAAGTAAGACATGATGTAGTCAGTACCCTGGATCAAAGAGAAATCAATGCAAAACAAATTGGTTATCTAAGCCATAATCGGAACTACTTGTAGGACAATCATCTGGAAATTCAATTCAATTCAATTCAATTAAATTAAATTCAACTTGGTTTATTGTACAATTAAGAAAAGAAAAAAAACAACAAACAAACAACTGGACTATTGTCCGAAGACTGGTTTACAAAGATAAAAGATAACAATAAAAATGGCAGATTAAGTAGGCGTTAAACTATAAAAAGGTAAACACAGAAATTATTTTAAATAATTATGAAAATACATACATATACAATATGCAAAATGATGACAATGGGAATTCATGTTAGTGACAGATAAATAAAAACTCAATGAGTTGTATTCAATCAGGTGACCGATAAATACAAATCAATAAGTTGTATGCAATCAGTTGACCGATAAATAAAAAATCAATAAGTTGTATTCAATCAGGTGACTGATAAATAAAAAATCAATAAGTTGTATAAAATCAATAAGTTGTATTCAATCAGGTGACCGATAAATAAAAAATCAATAAGTTGTATTCAATCAGGTGACCGATAAATACAAAATCAATAAGTTGTAATCAATCAGTTGACGTTTCATTTAAGGGTAGAGTTCAATAGTTGCACAAAGTTTGGGATGGGGGATTGTTTGTATCTTTGAGTCTGAGCAGGAGGCAAGTATAAGTGGTCTGAGTTACGAAGTTTACGGCATGTGAGTTTCTTGTCGCATTTGTGGAAGTAGGCCACGGTGTCGCTGTGACACAAACAGTGATTGGGCAAAGCTGGTGAGGATTGTGCAGCAAGTGAGGGAATGTGGAATGTATCGAGGAGTTCAACATAGTGTGAGCGCTCAGGGAATGCAATCATGCAAAGAGCTCTTTGATGCACCTTTTCAATATTTGTTTGATTGCTTTAAAGTTAGGTCAGAGCTCCAATCTTTACCATATTTAAACTGTTGCATTCTGGTATGAGGTGGTTCTTCAACTCAGTGTAAGAGACTATTTATTTTACAAAAGCGAGCTGTTCGCATTATTTCTAATGCTGGTTATCGTGATCATTCAGCTCCACTTTTTGAACAATTTAAACTTCTAAAATTCAATGACCTTTATTACCTTAATTTAGGTAAATTTATGTATAAATACAACAATAATTCATTACGTTCTTGTTTTAAGTCTTTCTCTACATTAACTTCAAATATCCATTCTTATAATACTCGAAGTACCCGTAAGAAAAATCTTTATGTCCGTTCCAACAGAACGTCATTGTTTAGAAATAGTCTTGTCCAACCTGGTACTACATATTGGAATAGTCTCAGCGATTCTTTAAAATCTGCACTTACTTTGGCTAATTTTGCAAAAAAACTAAAAGCTCAGTTCCTTAATTCTTAATAGTAAAAGAAAAGTTATGGCCTATTTTCCGGTTGATGATTTGTCTTAGTGCATACATGTTTGTTTGTTTAGTCAGTGTTGTTATAGTCTGTTGGTGTGTTTGTTTGTTTGTTTGTTGTTTGTCTGTCCGTAGGTACGGGAACAAAAGCTTTTGCTTCACCCTAGGCCTAAATGTTGCCCTGTTATGTCATTATTTATTCAACTTCCGTGTAAAGGTTTGCCTTTATATATTTATTATCATGTACGTTAACTTTAACGTTGTACTCTGGCTTGTAATGTAATGGCAACATTGAAATAAATGTGATTGTAATAATCTGGGGCTGCAAATTCCGGTAGGGGACGGATATACATCTGATACACAAGTATCAAATCTACGATGTTGACTCCATTTCTTTTAAGAATAGTTAACATTTAAAGATGCCGCGAAGCAAGTGATACCATGTTTCAAACATGTAAGTCCCACTTGAGGCTTGATTGGATTGTGACCCCAAGTAAGCAAAGGATCTTTGCATCCAAGCGTACAAGACCAATCCAATCAATTGCAAGTTTTAATATTTTAGTATTTTCCTTTTAAGTGTTTTCACCTTTGTAACTTAAAGTCATAAACCACAAAGGAAACTGACTGGGTAAATTTTAAACGATTTTGGGTTGAACAAAGGAAACTTCACTAGAGCGGGATTTGAACCTGCCAGCAACTGAACCATCCAGCCCTAGTATTGGCAGTCTGCCTATTTTGTCAATATCTTTGTTCGGGGCCCCCAGTCAATTTAAGCCAATCAACCTGTAACTGCCGTTACTTTGCTACTTTACTCCATTTATGCTTGGCTAAGTTAACACACAATACTGCTGTTCTTTTGGATTGTTCCTTTTAAAAAGTTAACATGTTAATATGTTTTGATGAATAAAATGACATCACAATAACAATGTTTGTTTACAGTTATTTTTATGAAGTGACTAATTCAGTGTTTTACAAGTTGCTAATATTTACAAAAGTTGTGGTTGTACTGTTAACTGGTTGGTGGTTAGAACCAGAGTGAATGAAGACACTAATAAAGCACTATAGGGCGGATTGTCAAATTTAAAGGCAGGGTGTACTTTTGGTAATGACCACTCTACAAGTTAATGACTATAAAAACTTACATGGTAAAGAGCACTGGAGAGCTGTTGATATTATACAAAAATGTTAGAAACGACCCCCTTTAAGTAATGTCGTTTTAGAGAAAGATAAATTTTTTTCACATTTGAATCTGAGAAAGGCTTCAGGCATGAAGCCCTTCTCAGGCATCTAAAAGCACACAATTCTATGCAACAAGGGTGGTTCTTTCTGTCATTATTTTCTTCCAACTTCGATGACCAATTGAGCCCAAATGTTCACAGGTTTGTTATTTTAATGCATATGTTGAGATACACCAAGTGAGGATGTTGGTCTTTGACAATTACCAAAAGTATACCCGCCTTTGAAGTAATGTAGTTTTAGAGAAAGAGATCATTTTTCACCCCAAAATTTGAATCTGAGACAAAATTCAGGCATGAATTCTTCTCAGGCATCTGAAAGCACACAATTCTATGCAACAAAGGTGGTTCTTTCTACATTATTTTCTTGCAACTACGATGACCAATTGAGCCCAAATTTCCACAGGTTTGTTATTGTATGTACATGTTGGGATGCACCAAGTGAGGGTACTGGATACCCTGCCTTTATATATAGTAGCCATTTGCGGTTGCTTTAATTATTTTGGTCTGCTACTGCCCTCTATAGTCTATAAAGAGTTAAATATCTTTAAGGACTCTGTGGATGCTCATCATAAACAAATATTCAAAGCAAATAATGAGGTATTGTTTGCTCCTTTGCTTACCTCCTCCTGATCTTCTTCATCATAGTACTCCTCTTCCTCAATCTCTTCCTCGTCTTCCTCATCTTGCTTCTCGTCTCCAGATGCCGCTGTCTCCGATTCTTTCTTCTCCAACTCCTGTGATGGTTAATTACACGCACAAAAAAACCGCAATCTCAGAACCTGTCAGGAAAACTAGTGCCCTAACTACCATTGTGACAAATAATAATAATAATAATAATAGTGAACGATTATAACATGCCATGTCTGTCCGACTTGACACTCCTGGCGCTCAGTATTTTTCCTACAAGGTAAGTGAAGTTACGTGTTGAAGTATGAGACCTATTCCTTTGCATAGCACCATGTAATGGTTTACAAGGTGCTGTGGCGCAATATGCAGCAGGCCAAGTTGCATCAGTACATCATTGGTTTTGGGAAGAGTAAAATTCAATTCCATCCACTAGTTTTCATTATCTAATCAACCTGTGAAAATGTCGATAAATTTGGTGATCCAGTTTTAGTGGGAGTAAAAAAAGGTTTACAATTTGTTAGGGATTTTTTGCATATTCATTTGCCAGGGTTCTCCCCAGGTTTTTTCAAAACTGGGGGGCATTCTGAACCCAAATTTTTGAAGTTTGGCCAGAGCACCCTAAATTGAAACAAGGTCTTCGGAGAGCTTTCTACTTGGTGTTTTATAATGGTTTTAAAAGCCCTCCTGTGTAATCTGGAGCATTCTTTATGGTTTTCTCTTGATGTTTTTTGTGATTTTGTTTTTTTGCCGGTGTATCAGCCAAAATTTAACGGCATGCAAATCGCGTGTATCGGCGCCCGTTACGCTAGCTTGTGCATGGGGAGAACCCTGCATACCTTTATTTTGTATGCGGAACAAGCAATGCTGATTTGGGGGTCTTCAAATATTTCAGACAGTATTTCGGATGGGTTTATTTCTGTGGAGAATTGGTACCAGTAGGAACTTTATAACCAGTTAGCTTTCAGTTTACAAGTCAATAATGTACACTTTGTGTCAGCTTTGAACCAGTCTTAACTATTTGACATTCTTTAAAGACAGTGGACACTATTGGTAATTGTCAAAGACCAGTCTTCTCACTTGGTGTATCTCAACATATGCATAAAATAACAAGCCTGTGAAAATTTGAGCTCAATTGGTTGTGTCCACTGCCTTTAATTCTGTGAGAGTGCATTATATAAGGGCATCAAGTTGTCACCCCAAGACCTGATATTTTATCTTTGAGAGGGCATGGCCAATTTTTTTTTGCAGAGGGGACTTGAACTGGAAAATCTTAAAGTCTATGGGAAACTCTTGTCCAGAACATTGTGAATAAGTTTCTGAGATATCTAAAGTAAACAATGGGTGCGTTCGATTAGCTTCCCCGGGTCGACCCAAGTCTCCCCTCGGTGCGTTTGAATAGCTTCAACGTCATTCTCGGGGCCCACCCCGGTCAGCCCCAAGTACCCTGCTTGTGGAGCGGGTCACTTGGGGCTGACCGAGGTGCATGACGTCACTACGAAACACTTTCTCAATGGCCACCATTTTGTTTGTAACTCAGCGGGACACTTTCAGTAAGTCTGACGCACATTTTCACCCTTAAAACAGCGACTTTGTGAGCATTAAGTATTTTTATATTCGAGGACGAAAACTTGTGTATCAACGTGAGCTTGTACAATAATTTAACGTTGCAGTTTTACCTTGGAAATAATTATTTTACGATCTTTACGTGAATCCACTGACGTAATGCACAACATGAAAATAGTTCCGGGTCGGCTGTCCCAAGATGCACTGGTGTGAAAGCTGGGGGAAGTTGGCGTTCGATTAGCTCATGGCAGGGGCTCACCCGGACGAGCACACTGGGGTCGACCCGGGGAAGCTAATCGAATGCATCCGAAGAATTATAAATTGGCATGCAATTGTAGTTGGTCAAAGAAGATGATTGTGTCAGGTGAAGCGAGACTTTGTATTTTTTTTTTTTTTCAGTTTCGATTGCACAGCTGAAAAACAAAAACAAAATCAGCTGATCAGCAGCACATCTGTATAAAGAGATTAAAAACATAACAATCACTTACCGCTAGTTGTTTGGTAACCACTTCAACATCTTCTTTAGAAACCTTTTTGGCAGCTTGTAAATTGGGTTTGACAGCAGGCTCTGGATAAAAAAATATGCAAGTAATAGATTGAAATACTCTCTATTGTCATTTGTGTATAAAATACCAACAAAAACAAATCAGAATACTAGATGTAATAAAATCAAATTTAATATTGCAGATTTAAAAAGTCACTTGTAAATCTGTAATTGCAAAGGGGTTCATATGAAAAACACTTATAAATAACAAAATAATATTAGAAGACAATGAAGACATTTCGATAGATATCAAGTCAAACACAGCACATAAACCAATGAAATATATAAAGCAAAGATACAAAAATGTAGATTCAAACAAATGAGTCTTTAAAAGTCATTTAAAATTAAAACAAAGTCTGTAAATAAAGGTGCAATGGAGGTGAAGGCTCTTCGGCCATAGAATTTTGTAACAGTAGTTTGCTTCAAGTAAGGATTGGCCAGCAAAGAGGACGAACAGAAAGTTGAAATGCAGACGCTCAGATAAATTATAGTCAGGAGATAGTCCACCAAGATCTTTGAAAGTGAGGAGATTTAACTTGTACGCGACAAGTTACAAGCATTTTAATCGGGAACCCCTCAGGGCTCATATAAAGATGGTTGTTATATGTTGAGAGCGAGGCGTGCATGAGACGAGGCGAGCAGTGAAGTTTTGAACTCATTGGATCTTAGAAAGTTTTCTATCTGAAAGTCCAGTGAGAAGAAAATTGCACGAGTCAAGTCTATAAGTGACAATTAAGGCACAAACAAGGAGAAGAGTGGAATCATCATCTACATGTAGATGGCATTGGAATAGACATATTTTTTCTGATTTGTATAAGAACTTATTTGCAAATTTCGTTTACTTGATACACATCGAAGAATCCATACGAACACTGAGGTTTCTGACAGCACAAGATGGTTGAAGAATTGACTGCCCTATGTTTATTCCCTTATATGCAATGTTAGAAAGAAAAGAAAATATGCTTTGTTTATGCCCTTATGCAATGTTAGAAAGAAAAGAAAGTGTATGCTTTACTAATTCAAACATATAGAACATTTGAAGAATTTACACTTTTACAAAAATTCACTTTAATCCTTACTTTCCAATTTAGGACTAACTAAATTTTGTTAGTTCGTATCACTAAAAACCAAGTAATACATTTCAAATCTGTCTGCAATTATTAATACTTCACACACAAGAATTTACAAGATTGGGAGTACAACACTTGAGCGATAATTGAGTGATTAATTCGTACTTGCAGTAGTAGCCATTCCTGGTTTTCTGACTCTGATTCTAAGTTCTTTAGGTAGGTGCTTCCAGTATGGTGTCCAGCCGATGGTGTTATCCGAGTTACTGCCCACCCTGTACTTATCTGAATATCTCGCAATATCTGAAAACAAAAAAGAAGATATAAGTTCTCTATAAAAGATCCTTCTCAGGTGACTGACGTCACTGTTTTAATGCTTGCCATGATGGAGTACTTAGACATGCACGATTGCACGTCACGCACACACAATACTAAAACTGCACAAATGTGCAACAAAACACAATGCTGGATGGCCAGGGCTCAAATTTTTTGGGAAAACCCACAGTAGCTCAGAATCTTCACAAGACCAGAATCAAAATGAGAAGAGACTGGAATCAAAATGAGAACACAGTTTTATCATCTAAACTGTTTTATTTGAACAAACGCTACAAGAAGATTTATCTGTTCTGTTTTATGGGTGATACTTAGCAGAATTGAAAGATATTTGAACATCATTCTTTTGAGACAATTGACGATGTTGAATTGAAAAAAAACAAGACCACCGGACTTGTCCTGTCTTGAGTTTACTGGCCCGACACTGAAACCACTGGCCTCGGGCCAGTGGTCCAGTGTAAAATTTGACCCTTGATGGCCCTACACAAACGTATTGACATATTTGCGTATTTACTCACGCATGGCAGACCTCTCGCGTTGTTATACAAATGTGATCTCAGAGAGAAGCGACACTATTGAACAGATAATTTTTAGGGCTTTATGGAGATTTCCATCTTCAAAAATGGCACAAAAGTTGACAGTAAAAAATGAAAGTGTAATCTGAAAAACAGAGACAGCCTTGAAAATTTATCCTTCAAATAAATATTTTTTTTGGGGGTGGTGGGAGAGGGGATTGTTTTTTTTTTTCTAAAAGGGTGATAACAGATTTGTGTTTGAGTTCTGATACCTCAATCAAGACTTTGAATTGGACTTAGTGCACTGATCAGAACCCTCCAATTCACATCAGCCGGTGTTTATGTTTAATTCTCAACTCATCAACAGCTGTACATGTAGGTAGACTCTTACTTTATCACTCTCTGTCTCTCTGAGAAATTGAATAATGTTGATCATTGTGACTGGTGAAATCAAGTTCCAGTTAGCGACAAAAGTCCTCATGAGACTTATGACAACAAAAATAGAAGCAAACAACGACCATGGAGAAAGAATAATTACTTTGTGTAAATACCAAAGATCTACTTGTAAATAGTTCTAACACAATTGTATGGAGAGTCATGCCAGATATGTTCATCATCTTAAAGGGATTGTATACGTTTGGTAATTGGAACCCACTGTTTGTTTCAATCCTATATAGTTGTAGATAATACCATAAAACTAACCTGTGACATTTTCATTTCAAAAGGTGTACAGTAGCATTTTTGAGAGATTGCCAAAAATCTGAAGGCGGTTATGTTCACGCAGGAAGAATAATCTGCAATTGGAATACACAATCTGAGAAACGTTACTGCACATGCAGTAACGCTTTTCAGATTCAATTTTTTTGGGATGTAAGGTGATCTTTTTCCATAACCGCAGTACCTCGAAGTGAAAAGTTTCTCAAAATGCATTATACTATCCAATTTCTTACCAAGTAAGTTTTTATTGCCATTAATTTTCAGAGTCATTACCAAACGTATACAGACCCTTTCTGTGCAGCACCAACAATAATTTCAGTGAAATTGCTACCTTTCTTTTTATCCTGAGGTTTGATATAGTATGGGGAGTCTTTCATTGTGACTCTAAACTCCTGCTTTAGGAGCAACATGTAGTTCCATTCATCTCCAGTTGGTAGTGGCACTGGGCGAAATTCCAAGGGCTGCAAGAAAGAAGAACGATACAAGATGATTGTGGATTGTGGTACTGCTACTTCTTGAAATTTAAAAGTTTGAAGTTGTACCCTCGAGCTTGAGGAGTTTCATAATGTTACAACATGTGTATGTACTACATACAGTTATAATTAGCGATGAATATTACTAATATGAATGTACGATACACACCTACCAAGCACTACACTGAGCTAAACAATTTAAACATCCCAATAGACGATGTGACCTGTGACATCACATGTTTACATTATGACACAAAATGTAAACTTTCTCATATGAGTAGTGCAGTATCTTGCCTGCCAGAAAGGCCCAAGAATGGACAAGGTCACACTTATTGTAAACAAAGGTCACATGGTCTATAGGCAGTGTAAATTTTGCCCAGCACTGAACATGTGCAGTGACACTTATTTTTTGGGGTGGATGAATTTATTTTTTGAAAAAGCCCCATGGAGCATCGAACACAGACTCGCAGAGGAGCGTATCGGTTGTAGTATAGCGTGGATTTTTTCCCTCTCTTATTCATTATTTTATATACATACATGACATACATCTTTCTTATAGTTATAATACATTAAATCGGTAGAAATGAATGAAATAATTTATTTACTCGGGATGTGTTTGTAAAAGCCAGGAATTAAATACTGTGCTGGTCAAAGAGGGCGCTGCATGATTTCCTTGCTGAATAATAATGTTTGACGGTGTTAACTAATCAAAAGAAAGCCGGTGCCGGCAACATTCTGTAAAATCATCAGTAAATAAAGTGTTGTTTGCTTTTGAATTGAAGCACGATCATTGTTTTTTTGCATTGCTCCAATTTACTTTAATAATTTCCTATCAGTATCAAGTTCAAGTATCAAGAAATATTGACATTATTGAAATAAACTATTAGTATTTATGGGCTTAAAAAGCCTTCTGACCATTTCCACACACCAGACTGACCACACATTCTATTTTTTACATCCCTGTGGAGACATCTTTTGTTCTTCCCTTTGTCCCTGTAGTTAAGAACCTCCCATAGATTTTGTACACAAAATTCCTTGTGGGAATGGGGCTACCAAGTCTTTAGAATTCCCCTATGGAGACCTTTTGTTTTCCCTTTTCTGTTTTGTTCTCGGTCTCCATAAGATAGTGAATATGAAGGCAATTGATCTGATGGAGGAGGTGTGTGGTATCATACCTCCATGGCGGTATCAAGGTGTATCAAGGTAAATCAAGGTAAACTAAATGAAATGAAAGGATCAGTCTCATTACCGGAAAAAGTGGTGGTGGTTGAGACGTTGGGGGCGGTAGAGCATCTCCGCGTCCGAGTCCCAAAACCTCAGCTGTAAAGGCGATTGCTCCCCCTCTTCCCCTTCCTCGACCACGCCCTGCCATTACTCAGTAGGCTATTACTCAGCACCAAGAAGTCAACTCGTGTCGTGTTCAAACACAACTAAGAATTCAAAACAAATGTAGCGCAATCTGTGCTCAGTCATTTTCCGATTACACACAACAAATGCCACATTATGCATCCTTCGACAGCATGCATGGAGGCCGCCATCTTCCTTTGACGAGTGGGCGCTTGTAATTGTCACGTGAGACAACAAAATATGACGTAACTGATGAAAACAATAGATGCCTAGTCTACAGGAAGAAATATTTAGACCCTTTTTTTTTAAATAAAAAAACTTCAAAAAATATAAATTTATAAATAGTATATATGTTTACTTTTTTTGAAGAATAATTAGGTTGTTGTAATGCTTATATAGAAGTAAAATTTCGCATAATTTTTAGAGAGGCCGACATAGTCTCCCTACTACATACAGAACACACATAATACATTACAAAAGAGCATCGAGAGTACGCTAGACGTGTTGTGTGCAAAATAGAATTAGAAAAAAAGACAAACAATCCTGCAGACACTGCATCTAGATTTCCTGATTGACAGTCACAGGTAAAGTAAGATCGTTCTGCGACTCTTTCGGCTCAGGAGGAAAGACTAATCGTATGAAGCTCAAATAAATAGAGAGGGATTTTGTTTCATTTGTTGGAAGTGGCCACGTAAATCCAAATCAGTCATGTCAGTTGATGCTTTTTTCGATACTCACAGTCACAACGAACAACAACCCTTCCAACATGAACCTTGTGCGTGATGTTTGTGTAACACAATTGTGTAACACAGAAACAGTGTGTGTGCAACCTTCATTCTTGAATACCGTCCATGGTCGATGGTTGGTTGGTTGTTGAAGCCCAGAGAAGGTTTTCTCCATCGGTCGAAGGCCTTCAAACCACTTAAAGTTAAATATTAATTAGGATTTGGGGTTTTCTTTGCACTCCCAACATGCCCAACATCCCAACATGCCCAATGATTAACAAACAGTATAATAACTAATAACACATGAAAAGTTCTCCTCTGCTATTTTTATAATTTATGAAATGGTAAATTTTGTTATGTCCTTTTTAAAATAATTTTTTATTGGCTTCTTCTCGAATTAGTGATTCTTGGCTTGGTAATTATAATTATATTGTCCCTTATTTTGAAGGCTAATAATACTATAAATGATGTTCCTTTCAGGCATGTCCTGACCTAAGTTGATTTGGGCACCTGTGTAAAAAAACACAGCTGTAGGTAGGTAGACACAACAAACAGAAACTTCATTGATTAGAAAATCAAAATGAGGATCCATATGGGATGAAGTTTTAATCAGACAAATAGTTATTCCGTGGAAGTTTAGGGTCAAATTAGACCCAGTAACTGGGGCGCTATACGCCTTTTTCGAAATTTTTACATCATCGATCGTACTAGCGCCCCAGCTTGTCGTTGTATATTCCCTGACCTGCCTGAGCAAAACTCAATTATCCACGGGTGCCCTGCCTTAACTGTGATGACCACGCGGTTGAGGCAGGGCTCCCGTCTAAAATCCAACTGAGAGTTGGATGAGTTTGCTCGGGGAAAATACTTTGACAAGCTGGGGCGATAGTACGACCGATGATGTCAAAATTTCGAAAAAGGAGTACAGCGTTCCAGTTACTGGGTCTAGGTCAAAATAATAAGTGAATTTTCCATGTACATGCCATGATGAACATGCACAAGTTTGTCCTTTCTCTATGGTTAAACTTTAAAGCAAGCGCATATGAGATAGCTTAATAACTCTTTTATGTTTATCTATGCAAAGGTTGCAAGGCTTGCTCTTTTATGGAGATCAGGTCACTCTTAAGCTCACTGTTCACATTGAGGAGAAACTTTTGGCAGCAGCTTCTTAGGTAACTGACAAGTGACCACCAGAATGCCTCCTAGTTTACGCTGCAACCTGACACCTGTCAGACGGCTGCTGTGTCGGCCAAATGGTCCAATAAAAGCATCACGTGGTGTGCCATGTAAGTACAAAGAATGTATAATAATATTAGTAATAATAATAATATTTATTCGGGCAAAAACTTCACAAGTACATGTACAACATTAAAATATATTTTAAAAACTTACGTTAAACAACAGTGGGATGCCTAGGAGAGCATACAAGATTAAAAAATTAACTGTCGCCAAAAGGCGTATGTCTCTCCATCTCACTTCTGCTGAATAGAGAAAATGGACGGCAAACCATTCAGTATCAATTGACTAACTATGTACAAAAAATAGATCATCTCAGTTTCATGTACGTACCTTCTCATCATCAGTATCATATTCAGTTGTAATTGTTGGCTGGTCCAGTTTTTGGTACTAGGATGGGCCGTAAAACAGTGCTGATTGGCTCTCAAAAGTAACTGCTTTGTGCGCACACTTGTTAAAAACTTTTGAGCGCATGTATTGCGCTCGTAGGACGTTTAGTACGCACGTGTCAAAATGTAAGTATTAATCATGTTTTAACACGGTCACCCTAAGCTGCATACAGTTAGACATGTCACAAGATCAAAGAAGAATGAGAGGGGACCAGTTGCTCTATGACTTGATGCCTCTTTTGCTGGGTACCATTCTTGAGCGCACGCAGAGAGTGGATCGGCCTAATTATGGCACATTTTAGTTTACCAAAACCAGGGTTAAGAGCGTTCAGTGCGTGCTGGAAATAAAATAGCGCGGAGAGATTGATCACCTCTGGGAACAAGGTTGGTCATACAGTATTAAAAGTTCATCAAATGCAAATAATTGTCATCTTGTGTATCTTCAACAGGTATCCATGGCTACAGCACCCAACCACTTGCCTCCGTTTCAGTACGTCCTCAAATAGAGTCCCCTTCAAGTATAAGCCTCATCCTGAGCAGGGGTCTCAGCACGACTTACCCCCTCTGCAACACCGCAGCAGATGGTTCATCCAAGGGTGATGGGGTCAGCGGTGGAGGTGGCGGCCGGAAATCCAGAGGGAGTGTTGGTGGTAGTGGTAGCAGTAGCAGTGCTGGGAGTAGCAGTGATGGAGGGAATGATAAATCTGGCCAGTTGTGTTGTCCAAAGTGCGGTGATCCCTGCACGCATGTTGAAACATTCGTGTGTGAGTATTTGAAGTAGTCCCATGCAAAGTCATGTATGTATACTTACACATTTTGAGTTCCCTTAAAAGTATGAGTACATGTATCTCATTAACAAAGGCACCAAAAAAAAATTGTGATAACTTTACCAAGTGTTAACTCAGATCTTAAAGGCAGGGTATACCTTTTGGTAATTGTTGAAGACCAGTATCCTCACTTGGTGTATCCCAACATATATGCATAAAATAACAAACATGTGAACATTTAGGCTCAATTGGTCATCCAAGTTGCAAAAAAAATAATGAAAGAAAAAAACCCACCCTTGTTGGATAGAATTGTGTACTTTCAGATGCCTGAGAAAGGCTTATTACATCAGGCCTGGAATTTCATCTTGAGAGGGCAAGGCCATTTTCCTTTTGCGAAGGGCACTTCCATTTGAAAATAATAAAGTCAATGGGAAACTTTGGAAGGGGCACTAAGGCCAAGACCAAGGAGAACAGAGGCCGTGGCCTCCGTGGTATTCCAGACCTGTTACAATTTGTTTTTAAATGAAACGTCAAAATGCTTTTGATGATTAGACTGAGTGAGTGAGTCTGGTGAAGATATTGAGTGGTGTTAGGGTTCCACTCTCAGAAGGTGTGATTCATTTCTGACTTTGTATTTATTCCTCACAGCATCAACAAGATTTGTCAAGTGTGAGAAATGCCATCACTTCTTCGTCGTACTGTCAGAAACGGACAGCAAAAAGAGTCTAAAAGAGTCATTACCACCAAAGCCAGAGAGACCCCCACCCCCACCCCCAAAGAAGGTAAAATCAATTAGCCTCAAGCCCTCGACTAAACCCACATGTAGACTGGTGTGTTAAAAGGAAGGGTATACTTTTTGTAATTGTCAAAGACCAGTATTCTCACTTGGTGTATCTCAACATATGCATAAAATAACAAACCTGTGAAAAGTTCGGCTCAATTGGTCATCGACGTTGCAAGAAAATACAGGAATGAAAGGAAAAACACCCTTTTTGCATAGAATTATGTGCTTTCAGATGCCTAAGAAAGGCTTCATGCCTGAAGCCTTTCTCGTATTCAAATATGTGAATGAAAAATTACCTCTTTCTCTAAAACTAGTCCCTACAATATGCAATACTTCAAAGGGTGTCGTTTCTAACAATGTTTTATAACATCAACAGCTCTCTAGTGTATTGTTCGTCGATATATCGATATTACTCAAATACTCTGACAAATACTCAAATACTAATATTTTGACATCGATATCGCCGATGTCACTTTTTTAATCATATCGAAATATCAAAATTTTTGATATATCGAAAATTTTTGATGTATCTACAATTTTGATGTTCCTAAATGATATCGAAAACACCGACAGAGTGTCAGATTATCCAGAAAATCTCAGGGTTTTAGTATAAGAGAAGCTGCTGTAGCTGCTTACAACTTGAGTTGGCGACCAACTGCGCGTTCTCTGTGTTTCACCCTAGTTCATGACCGCTTGCACAGTAAAACCTCAATGCAGAAAATGTTTACATGCTTATAAATTCTCACAACGTCTGGTTGCTGCCACATCCCACAAGTAAAGCATACACAAGTAAAGCATACAAAAAATCTCGGAGCCAGACTCTGTAGAACGTATAGCTCTACATTATGCACTGGGTCTGTATCTAGACTGTATATTATGTACATGTAGTGTATTCCGGAGCCAGACTTCATCCTTTTGATGCATGTGTTCTAGGCTAAACTCACCAAGTTGTGACTTGTGAGCACATGGTGGGCCAACTTCTAACGTGACATGTCTAGAGTAGCGGGGCTTTTTTTTCTACCTCCATGGTTCGACAGAAAACAAGCTGGAATTTACAGGTAGATTTTCTTTAAAAATACTATAAGTTAAATAATTAAAACTAAGGCAAAAGTTTGAAGCACCACATACATGATGTTCCACTCTCCAGACTGTACAGCTGCTACACCAAAACGCAAATCTCAAAGCCGCCCTACAACATGGTAAATTAATCGCTGTTTTTAGGCTTCACAGGAAATAATCGATATACCGAGTATACTCGACATTGAATTTTCGATATATCGATTATTATAAAAAACTGACATCGACGGACGTTACTCTAGTGGTCTTTACCAAGTCAGTTTTTATGGTCCATAATTTTTGGAGTAATTACCAAAGGTATACCCTGCCTTTAAAAGGAAGAGACTTGTTGAGTTTTCATTCTTCTTTTTTTCTGACCAGTTCACCAACACCTGTGAATGTTTCTTAAATGGGATGTCCTATTTTGTTGATTAACCCTCCTACACACAGGTATGACAGACTGCCTCAAAGTACCATACCTTCTAGGCTAGAATTGGTTACATTCTTCTGTTACAGTTTGTATTATGTGGAAACCCCATGGCTTGTGTTCTGTGGACTCCACAGTCTCCTGTGGTATTTTGTTGAAAGAGCCAGTTGTGCAGGAGAGTGCACCGATGGTAATAGGCTTACTGATGCAGCTATTATTTAAAATCCAGGAGATGTAAAAGAAATGCATTTCTTAAAGGCATTGTATACGTTTAGTAATTGGAGCCTATTGTTTGTTTCAGTCCTATATAGTTGTAGACGTACATGTATACCACAAAACTAACTTGTGAAAATTTCATTTCAAAAGGTTGTAGCGTTTTTGAGATATTGCCGAAAATCTGGAGCAGTTATGTCCACGCAGGAAGAATAATCTGCATTGGAATACACACTCTGTTCTCATTATTCAAAATATTTTGGGGATAAAAATTGATATATTTTTCCATAACCGCAGTCCTTCGAAGTAAATAGTCTCTCAAAATGCATTATACTATCCAAAGCTGCTGTACTTCTTACCAAGTAAGTTTTTATTACCATAAATTTTATTTAGTCATTACCAAACGTGTACGATGCCTTTAAGAGTTTGGCTTGTTTTTTTTAAAGCACAGGTTACTTGGTTGAAAGGACATAAAAAAGGAGTTGGGATCTCAAACATTTTCAAGACAATTAGTTGGTCAGTGAGCATATGATTTAATTGGCCAAATGTAACTCACTACCAAGTTTCTTCAAAAACTTCCATTTATTAACCCTGGTTGTGAAGCCAAGGACTTCCAGAAAAGCAAACTTAATCACTATTCTAACCAAGAACGTCCATGGAGAGAAAACAAAGAAGGAATTTATAAGTTTTAGATGTGGGAGGGAAAAGCCCAGAGAATTATTCTTGGGAATACCCACGCAATCAGGTAGGGACTGAAAACCCAATCCACAAACACTGGTAGTGCCCCCGGTGGGATTTGAACCGGGGGCCCAGAGATGGAAGGCGAGGAAAGATACCACAACGCCAACCCGACCACCTTTCTAAAGTATGAAATGAGGATACCCATACCATGCTGATCGCGTTTGAACCAGTTTGGTGTTTGTAAGTCTTAATTGCAAGTGTGTGATGAAGTGGTTATTTTAATACTCAACCTGTTCTATCTTCAGATTTATGATTTTCTGGAGAGACATGTGATCGGCCAGCAAGAAGCCAAGAAAGTTCTCTCAGTGGCTGTGTACAATCACTACAAGCGCATCTACAATAACATTCCGGCAGGGACCAGCAAGACACAGGGGGAAGGTACTGAGACCAGAAACCAGGCTTTCACTCCCAGAGGTACATAACCCCCCACCCCCACCCCCCACTCCCTACCCCCACCCCCTACCCCCACCCCCACCCCCTACCCCCACCCCTATTAAGCCTTTAGAGACCATAGCGTCAACAAGCGGCTTGTACTAAAATGCCCATAGCTAGTTCGCCGGACCCAAGCTCTGGTGTTGCCAGCAGCAGAGTGTGGGTTTGAATCCCGGTCATGACACTTGTGCCCTTGAGCAAGGCACTTAACCATAATTGCTTCGTAAAAAGTTGGGAAGGTAGTGCATTCTGCTCTACCAGCCAGGCTCCTAGTGGATGATACCCATGCCTACACCCTTTACAGACTGTGAAGGGGTTAGCCCTGTTTCAGCCCCAGGAGTAGGTGGCAACATGCTCCTAGTGACAGCGCAAATATGTTAAGTGTAGCCCTCGCCTTGAAGTGGCCATCCGGCCTTGTGATGTTAGGCGATATCTCATTAAAAAAATAAAAAATTGTCTTTAACCTTAGCATTCCCCTTTTTCTTCTTTTAGAGTTACTACAGATAGCAGGAATCAGTAGCCAAGGTAGTGCATTAGGAGCATCTTCACTGCAGCAGCAGCAACAGCAACAGCAGCAGTCCGGACAGGGTAGCGAGTCTGAGAGGCAGCTTCGTGGCAGTGGGCTGCTAGACGCACAACAGTATGAGCTGAGGCTAGAGAAGAGTAACATCTTACTGCTTGGACCCACTGGATCAGGTATCTACACCAAAATCAAGCAATTTTTGTTTGGAGACTTGTCTAGTTTCAATGGAAAAGGATCTATCAGGCATGATAGTCTTCCTTCTTTAATCTCATTTCTGATTTTTTGCCCTCGGGGGAAAAATCAGCGAAATAGTTAATAAATACCCTGAAAAGTAAAAAAGAAGCATACCTCCACCTTTGACTCAATGTTCAACACATTAATTTTGCCCATGGTATCGTTCTTACATTGTAAACCTACCCCCTTTGCTTTTATCACAAACTGTTTTCAGGCCCTAACCCTTCAGCTTCACTGGCCATTAAGTGACTGTTCTCTTGTAGTTATATTTTTGGCAACAGCATGTTTACCATTGCTTTGATACAAGACATATATTCCTTGTAAACCGAGCATTTCTGAGTATGAGTCTTGACTAAACCTTGAACCTTAAACCTTGAACCTTGAACCTTGAATCTTGAACCTTGAATCTTGAACCTTGACCTTGTTTTGAGGGGGCCGTTTGATGATTGTTGCTTACGTAATCCCTGTTTTGTGTCCGATGACAGACCCATTGCAACCCCCTTCATATTATTTCCTCACACAGGTAAAACACTAATGGCCCAGACCATAGCCCAGTGCCTGGATGTACCCTTTGCTATATGTGACTGCACCACGCTGACCCAGGCCGGCTATGTGGGAGAGGACATTGAGTCAGTCATTGCTAAACTGCTGATTGATGCCAACTTCAATGTGGAGAAAGCACAGCAAGGTATTTGAGCTGATTAGAATATAAATATAACTTTCAGAGCAGTTATGGATCACAAGCCAATACAGGGCTCAAAATTTTTTTGGGAAATCCACAAGACTTGTAGCTCAAAACATTTACTGAACCTGAAATTTGTGTACAACACCAGAATTGAAATGAGAAAAAAAATGCTCACACAGTTTAACAATTGAATTGTTTGAATTTGAAAAAGCACTAAGAGAAGATTTATCTCATTTGTATTACGGGTTAGTATTTCCAATAATCAACAGAATTATATTTATCAGACTGGAAGTCAACATTTGAACACAAGCACAAGACCAGCGGACTTGTCCGGACATACGTTTACTGGCCCAATGCTAAAATCACTGGCCTTTGGCCTGCAGTCCAGTGTAAAATTCGAGCCCTGCAATATAAAATGCCCTATGTGTTACTTCCAGCTTGTTTCTCACAAATGTTTTATGAGCAGAAATAAGTTGAAAGCAAATATAATTTCTGCTCTGAAATGAGGCATGTATTCCAACGATCCAAAACCCAACATAAGCCAGCTGTATTCAGTACTTGGACAATTTGTAGAAGGTACTGCTGTTTCTTAAGATGAGTGGAATCAGTCCATATCCCTTAATATTTCCAGTTGTGTTTATATACTTAGATACACTGAAGATTTCATAGAACTTAGGAGATGTGAGTGAATTTAGGCGCAGACTCGTTTTGTTGGAGGAAAATACATTCATTTTTGGACCATTTTTTTCAGGCATAATCTTCTTGGATGAGGTTGACAAAATTGGCTGCGTGCCAGGGATACACCAGCTACGCGACGTCGGCGGCGAGGGTGTCCAACAGGGTCTCCTCAAGATGCTAGAAGGCACGGTGGTCAGCGTGCCGGAACGCAGCTCTCGTAAGCTGCGCGGGGAGAGTGTGCCGGTGGACACCACCAACATATTGTTTGTTGCTTCCGGCGCGTTCAACGGGCTGGACCGTATCGTCAGCAGGAGAAAGCAGGAGAAAGTAAGACCCGAGCGTGAATTAATTTACTTACTTGAATCTTTGATTTGACATAGCAGAATTTATCGCTGAAAACAATACTAGCAAGTTTAACCTCTAATAATGCCAGCAAAAAAATAACAATATAATAGTGTTTCAATGATGCTGTAGTGGCGTGTCGTGGCCGAGCGGATAAGAGCTCTGGTGTTTCTGATCAGCAGAGTGTGGGTTCCAGTCCCGGTCATGACACTTGTGTCCTTAAGCAAGACACTTAACCATTATTGCTTCTCTTCACCCAGAAGTACAAATGGGTATCAGCGAGAGCTGGGAGTAACCTGCAACGGACTGGCAGCCTGTCCAGGGGGAATAGAAATATTTTCAGTCGTTTAATGCCAAGGAAACCGGATAAAAACACCGGCCTGGTGAGCCATATTGGCTCGGGACAGACTTTTTATGTTACAATAATGCTGTGTAGCCAATCGGATGTAGATTGATTGCCAAGCAATTGTTGTTCTCTACTAGCGGGAAAGTGACGCTAAGCGCAGGTCCTGCTAGTTGAGATCATTTTGCCTGATGATGATTGATACAAAGACCACGTGACAACAAAGTCCTGATGTTATCAGATCGCAGCAAAGCAAGGTCTGAAATAACAGAGAAAGAGGCCCCTAAAACTATGGATTTTCCACATTTTGAACAGAGTTTGTTCATTCATAGGTTATAACATGTCTCGGATCATCATCTATGCTCCCAACAACTTTTACAGCCTTAAAGGTATCGTACACGTTTGGTAATGACTCAAAACAAATATTAGCAAAAAAACTTACTTGGTAACAAGCAACGAAGAGCTGTTGATAGTATAAATCATTATAGGAAACGACTTCCTCTGAAGTAACGTAGTTTTTGAGAAAGAGGTAATTTCTCACTAAAATAATAAAAACTTCTTGCAAGAAGTTTTTATTATTCTATCTGAAAGCACACAAATTTGTACAACAAGAGTGTTTTTTCTTTCATCATTTTCTTGCAACTTCGATGACCAATTGAGCCCAAATTTTCACAGGCTTGTTATTTTATGCATATGTTGGGATTCACCAAGTGAGAACACTGGTCTTTGACAATTTCCAAACGTGTACGATGCCTTTAAGATGAAAAATAAGAGAGCCGTTTATGGATACATACTTACATACATGTACATACAACATGGCGTGAATAAAGCTCGCTTCATACTTCCTGCGAATGCTTCCTGCGAAGCGAGTATGATGTCACAGCTCTGTTTTTGCTGCAAATGATTCGGCAGAGTTGAGCACAGCTGCGTATTTGTGATGTCAAATTCGTATCGCATTCGCATTTGCATTCGCAGGAAGTATGAACTGGCCTTCATAGTAAGATACAGTGATGTTTCATTCAGCTGATGAAGAAAACTCGGAATACAAAATTCAGATGAATGGCAGAAATAAATTGACAAAACTTTGTGCTTAATTATGCTTTCAGTATCTTGGATTTGGAGCTCCAGCCAACATCAGCGAGGGTCGTCGTGCAGCAACCAATGCCGATATGTCCAACCAAACCGCTCCGACCGATACCAAAATAGACAATGACGAGCGAGACGCCCTCTTGAGGCAAGTTGAGTCCAGGGATATGATCGAGTTTGGAATGATCCCGGAGTTTGTGGGTCGCATTCCGATCACAGTGAGCTTGTCGTCATTGGATGAGTCAATGTTGCTACGTATCTTGAAGGAGCCAAGGAATGCCATTGTACCTCAGTTTGAGATGCTTTTCAAGATGGACAATGTAAGTTGAAGTCATCATTGGGTTTTTTAGTCAAGGTAGTGTTCACTGTTTTGGGGTATGAATCACAAATGATTCAATTGATGTTATGCACTATTCAATGGTTATATTGCTTTTGAAACCTTGGTTAAAATGGCTGATATAGACTGTGCAAGTCTCGTGCGTATCGGAACGAGAAAACACGTCAAACAAAGAACTTTGTGTTTTCTAAAAATCAAATCTTTGTTTTAAATTATATCTAATGACAAACTCTGAACAACAAAAATACTCATTACATGTTTATATAATCAGTTTTAGTTTTTATAATAAATACACAAATAATGTGTTAATTATTATTAAAACAAAATTAAAACTCTGGGACAAGGATGCTTATTTGATCTTAACTTTTCAGAAACCACTTACGTGGATTCGCAAAGGTTACACGGGCGTAAAATTAACGCTTGACGCAGTTTGTAGAGGACGCTGACGCCTCAACAATCATAGACCGCTATGAAAAGGCTTCGCGTTGCAATTACAGACTCTGGCGATTATCATCGCACATCCAAAACAAGCGTTTACATAAGTTTTGTGATCGGAGGTGAGCATAAAATTCTTAGTTTTTTGCAGTAACCGGAAGCTGAAGTTTAATTATCGGGTTTTCTTCGTTATATTGTTGAATTGTTTTTACTTTCATATTTTTTATAACTAAGTATTACATTCCCAACAATTTATTTTTCATGGTCATAAACCACGTTAAACTAAAATAATTGACAAAACAAAATCTTTCCCACGTAAATCTCCATATGGTTGGGACCACAATGGTCCCGGAAGTTCAAATATGTGCGAGACTTGCACAGTCTATTACTACATGGATTAAGGCCAGCCTCTCTACCATGGCATCGCGCCTTATCGATACCTCTCGTCACTAACCCTTGGAAGGGATGTACTGAAAAACAATGCTGATTAGCTCCCAAAAGAGACTGCTTTGAGCGCACGCTTGTTGAACAAAATTTGAGCGCTTGCATGGCGCTTGCAGGACACTTGGTATGCGAGTGTCAAATTGCAAGTATTTTGACGGGATTCTAAAAAATGAATCATTTTTAAATGGTCACCCTTAACTGCATACATTTAGATATGTCACAAGATCAAAGAAGAATGAGACGGGACCAGTTACTCTTTGACTTGCTGCCTCTTTTGCAGGTTCCCATACTTGAGTGTACGCGTAGAGTGGATCAGCCACAGGTCTGATTAAAATGTGCCATATACTGGCACATTTTAATTAACTAATACCAGGGGTTTTGAGCGAGCAGCTCGTGCTGGGAAAAAAATTGGCTCGGCGAGATCGCTCACCCCTGGGAACGAGGTTGGATCAAGGTCAACATAAATGCTTTGAGAAAAGTCGTAATAATTTATTTTAACTTGGAAAGGAATCATGTAACTTAGCAAGATTTTGAATTCATCTCATCGACTGTTTTCTGAAACGTTTCTGTAACAAAGCTGCCAACTCTACCTGATTCTGCAGAAGGTTTTCTGAAAACGAACCAATCTTTCCATGGTCTAATAAACAAATTTGAAAATTCTACCTGATTATGGAAACTTTGTACCTGTTATGTTGAATGTAATTCTAAATATCTCCCTGATTGTTGTACAAAAACTCCCTGATTGCGAGCTGCAAATGTTGGCAGCTCTGCTGTAATCTAAGAACTTCTCTTGACCCTTTGTTTGCAGTGTACACTAAACATAACTGCAGATGCTCTGTCAGCCATTGCTAAGATGGCCCTGGAGAGGAAGACGGGAGCTCGAGGTCTACGCTCAATCATGGTGAGACAAACTTGTAACCTTTCAAGATGTCTGTCTTATGATTTATTACCGTCAGGAAAGAATCTGCGTATCAACTTAGGTTTAAAGGGAATAATGGTCCCTTCTTAGATTATCCCAATGGTAAAATGTTGCCTACATTTGGTGATAGGGCTTTTTCTGTGGCTTCCCCTAAGCTGTGGAATGCTGTACTGTTGCATATACGTAGCAAACGGAAACTTGTCTCTTATAATTGTGAGATGAAAACCCATCTTTTTAATGCTGCACTTCAGTGTTTTTAATGGGATTGTTCTTCTGTGTATTTTTTTTATTTATTTTTTATTTTTTTGTCTATGGTCGCCTTGCCAGTTAGTTTCAATTTTTACAGAGGTAGGGTTAGACGCGTCTGTCTCCTGAAAAGATCAAAACATTATCGATGCCAGCAGGAACTATTAGTTCTCTGTTGACGGGACAGACGTATCCCTGTACTGTGGTTTGGGCACTGACCGGGTGACCAGTCTCATTTCTTTATCTTTTTCTTCCATTCTGTGCGTTTTAAAACATGTGGTGTTATGCACTTTTGATCTTTTTTATATAAGGGGCGCAATATGAATTCTGTGCATTTTAAACGTGTTGTTATGCACTTTTGATCTTTTTTACGCATTATAAATCTTAAATTGTTATTATTATTATTATTATTATTATTTGCTTGAGACAGTTATTGATGTTTACTCCCTTGATGTGTATGGTGTGCACTACCCTAGAAATTTCTCTAATATAAATTTTAAATTATTATTATTATTATTATTATTATTATTATTATTATTATTATTATTATTATTATTATTATTATTATTATTATTTACTTGAGACAGTTATTGATGTTTACTCCCTTGATGTGTATGGTGTGCACTACCCTAGAAATTTCTCTAAGTGGGTTCAGTGTTGCTTGTCAACAGTCTTTTTTGTTGATACTGTTATTATCAAATTATTAATAATAGTAATTAGGGACTTTTATATAGAGCCGGTGTCTGGCAATTTTGATGCCCATGGGACATGAATTTTTTATCCTGGTACTGGTTCATTTGTTTTATTTCTTAAACCATCTTGGCTCTCTTTTACTCCTGGGTGAAGAGAAGCAATTATAGTTGAGTGTCATGACCAGGGTTTGAACGCACACTCCAGTGATTCTTCCGTCAGAACTTGAATTCTGTGCACCTACACTGCTCGGCAACAAAACTTGTCAGTTATTTATAGAATTTCTGTATAACCCATTTTTTTTAGATAGAGCACATAAACTAAATGATATTATTCAAAATCAATCCAGTCAATTGTGATTTATGTATTTATTTATTTATTTTGTCTTCTCAGGAGAAAATTCTTTTAGAACCCATGTTTGACGTTCCTGGCTCTGACATAGACGAGGTGATAATTGACGAGGCTGTTGTCAAATTAGAGAAGCCCCCTCAGTATAACAGAAGACCTTACTCGGAATCAGTAGAGCGCCAGGAAGCTGTCAACTAAATACATAGCCTTTAAAGCAAGGTGGGTGTGGCACCTGGGATGGGCATACTGCAGAAATTCAAGACAAGAATGCCTTTATCAACTTGAAAGCTAAATCAGTTATTCATTTTATTCAATACAAGCAGTTATGTGAACGGGTTTTGCAGCCGGCATAACGCTGGAGTGATTGCATGAAAAAAAACCTCTTTCGGTTTCACATGGGCAGGTTCACTACCTTAAAAGGCATGTCAGAGGGCATGAAATTGCCATGGTTTTATTTCTCCCGAAATGATCAGGTTCCAAGCAGCAACATCTTTAGTTATTTTTGTGGATAATCTGTTATAATTTCACCAGCTTTCACAATCAACGGAAGTTGCCACCTAGTTTTGCTCAATTTTATATGATTTTTATCTGCGAGCATTCCCAGTGGTCAACTCTACCATGGCAATGAAATATGCATGAGAATTTATTGTATTAAGAGAATTGTTAAAATAAAAACAAGACTGTTTTCACGACTTGTTAAAGGCACTCATTGCTTCGCCGCATCCCTTTGTTCTCATTAAGGGAAAGCTCCATTAAAGAAAGAGGCCAGAATAATACATCCTTTTGGTCTTTACCAACTCACACCTGTTATCTCCATGTAATTCCTTTGCCAAACAGTGGAACCTAATCTTTTAATTGGATCTTGAACAAGCCAGTAGTGCTGATGACTACCTCAGGCAGATTAACTGCTCATCCATTAAAGGAAGTTACAGAACTGGTAATTAAAATTTTCTTTAAGATCAAAGATTTACATAAAACTTACACGGTCTAATGATGATGATAGTAGAAAACATCCCTAGAAATATTTCTGTCTGAAATAAATGAAACTAATTTCCAATTGGAGTTTATCGCTCATGAGCGTTTTATTCATGCATTGTATAACACATGCAAATGTGTAATAGGTTTTTCACTATTTTGTCGCGACCCAGATGGCCGATCGATCTCAAACTTCTACAGGTTTGTCAGTTTATGACAGTTTATGGATTATATAAAGTGCTTACACTGCCAGTAACTGTTTTGTTAGCAAAAACCAATTCTGTAATGTTCCTTTAAGTATAATGACCGAAGTAATGACAATGTAAACACTCTCACTCAATGAAAAGGATGTATAGTTTTCCAAGTTTTGGTGGCCAAACTCCGAAATACTTTAATGGAGCTTTCCCATAATGTTTTTTTGTTGTGCTGGATGGACGAGATGCCACATGCACCTTGACTAAAGGCTACATAAACTTAGATCAAGGATCTATCAAACAAGCATTGTACAAAATATTTTTTTGGAGCACAAGGGAAGGTACAACATTAGAACTAAAACTACGGGTAACAGTTTAGGATTGTTACGGGAAAAGTGCCTTGTGAGCATTTTTAAAGAAATGATAATGAACAAACTAAATGACAGTAATCTGTTAATCAAATAGACCTTGTACTGATGACGTCACAGTTTGTTTATCTCTGTGGAAGAATGGGAAACCATTGAGTCTCTGTGCAACTGTCGGGAATGCAGGACCTAGTTACAGCGAGGGTATACCTTTGGTAATCACTCCAAAAATCAATGGCCATCAAATTTTACTTGGTTAAGAGCACTGGAGAGCTGTTGATATATTACACATTGTTAGAAACAACCCCCTTTTGAAGTAACGTAGTTTTAGAGAATATGGTAATTTTTTTCAGCCAAAAATTTGAATCTGAGATAGGCTGCAAACATGAAGCCTTTCTGAGGCATCTGAAAGCACACAATTCAATGCAACAACGGTGTTTTTTGTTTCACTATTTTCTTGCAACCTCGTTGACCAATTGAGCCCAATTTTTCACAGGTTTGTTATTTTATGCATACGCTGGGATACACCAAGTGAGGATACTAGTCTTTGACAATTACCAAAAGTATATCCTGCCTTTTTAAAGCAATACAGTAAACAAACCATGACGTCATCAGTACAGGGGTCTATTGCCAAAAGACAAACTGAATCCCAAATTCTTTTCACCCTCTTCTTGACATTATTCTAAACCTGCATTTTATTGTAATTTTGGCTCTACAGTCTCGCAGTTTCAAAAGACCTAAACGTCAACAATGTACCTTCCCTATTGTAACGGATCTTTTATATGGTCTTAAACCATGTAAAAACATTGATTAAAGATTGTGTAAATAAACTGTGGGTCTAATTTACACTCAGTTACTGAGATTTGGGTAGAAGTGTAAGAGTAACTTGGGAAAGATTGCGCCATTTTCAGTGATCCTTCACCTGAAATGTATATATTTGAGTGTGCATCAAATTGTTCACATCATTTTAGGAAAGGAAAACAAATTAAAAATGGATCAATTATTTGGATGACCAATTTTTAAGTGCTTTACAAAGTACAAAGGTTAAAACCAAAATAATATTTTAATACTGTGTACACTTACATGTTTCTTGAAGACTATTGTAAAGTATTGAGCCTTTATTGAAGCTAATATTCTTTTCTTTTTTCTTATAGTGTGCATTATTAAAAAAACATATGGAAATCCAAAGACTGAGTCAGTAAACAAGACATACAATACTTAAATTTGTGAACCCCTTTTTTTCACTATTAAACATGTTTTTTTTTAAATATTGTCTGAATTCAAATTTAAACGTGAGGGTATATTGTAGCTTTGGGTTTTTTTCCTCGGAAATTTATTTGAATATTGTTTATTTTTAAAGTTTTGAGGAAGTTTATAGATTTTTCTTTTTTGAGGAGGCGTTTGGAGGATGTCTTTTAAAATCATTCACACATGGTGTGAAACTGACATTGGAAAGTTTAAGCAATACATTTTGGTAAACACAGAAAGTGTATCTAATTTGTTTTTTATTGTGAAGTTGGAGTGGATCACATATTCCACACTCTCTGATGAGCTTTAAAATGTTTGTACAGCATTGATGAGATAACAAATATAAATGTTCAGAAATGTGCACATTACATGGTTTAAAGATGGACAGGGTGGAATTGTTAGTAATTATGAATCAATTATGGATCATGCGAGTCCAAAACCAGATGTTTGAAAACAGTGAAAACAAAAGGTGTTTTATTTTCACTATTTTCTTGTGACTCCGATGACTGATTGAGCCTAAAGTTTTACAGGTTGGTTATTTGGTTATTTCATGTATTATGTTGGGTCACATAAAGTGTGGTTACTGGTCTTTGAAAATTACCGATGGACAAGTGCTTTAAGGTGTCTCTCTGGTCTGTTTGGGGTTTTTTGATATTTTTTATTCTGAAGTCAAACATTGCAGCAACAATATGAGTCAGTTACAATTAAGTGAAAGGTAATGCCAGATTTTGATAAGTTTAAAGTAAAACAACCAAAGCCCATTTTCATGAAGGTGCTGAAGCAAAAAATGTTGCTGAACATTGTTCTATTAATTAAGCAAAAACTAAGCAGGAAACCAGTTAAAGAGGGTATGTGTGATATGGTATTTTTTGCTGGTAACTTTATTCTGGTAAGCAAAATGGTTTTCTGCTGAGCTACCTTTTGTGCTCTATAAAATTGTACACTGGTTATTTTGGGTTTTTTTCAACAAGGTCTAATTTCATAAAGCTGTCAAGCAGGAACTATTGCTAAGCATATTTGTTAAGCCAAGGTTAGTAGGGTACCAGTTAACACAATGCACATTACATCTCATTTTGTCAGGTAGCCTATCTTACTGTGCCGGATTTGTCCATGATGAACACATTTCTGTGCTTAAACAGCTATATTAAATAAAAATGAAGGTTGAAACTCGGTTTTTGAGAAAACGTCTCCTTAAATAGTTGCATGCAAGGTTTTATCTCACCGGGGTTCAATTTCACAAAACTCTTCCTAACTTAGGACTAGTCCTAGGTAATGCTAAGAGATAGGACTAGTCTTAAGTTAAGACCAGTTACTGGTCCTAACTTCAGATAAGACTAGTCTTCTCTCTTTGTGAAATCGGCCCCAGCTCACAAAGCTTTTTATTTTCTTTCTCCTGCAGACCCCAAAAAATATGATGCAGAAAATGTCTTGTTTCAAAAATGCAATTATTACTTGTGATCATTAATGCAATTAAACATTACGCTCTAAAGTCCTGGGTTGGCGTAGATTACTTAATGTATGAAGGGGTTATGAGTTTTCAAATCAGACTTTAAAGGGGCAAGTTGCCTTAGGTCTTGGGCACTGAAATGAATATGGCTGGAAAGATATTTTAAAAGTAGAATAAAATGATTCACATAAATATCCCTTGAAATTGTGTGGGTTTTGTTTAATTTCATGACAGAACACAGTCCGCTATTTTGTAGAACCAAATTTTTTGACTCGACAAAATGTTGGACAATAATATGGTCCGACATTTTATTGTTCCGTTGGTTGTGTTTCAAGAGGCAAATTTATGGTTTTTTTTAATCACTACTCACTAATTACAAAACACTAGTTTTTTGTGCATGAACAACTCTTGAAAAGGATTTGTCATGTGTTGAATATTTAGCCATACATCTGTAAAACGGTAGATAGACAATTTCAGTATTTTCTTTGTAGTAATTTTATTCAATCAGTGCATAACAGATCATAATTAAAATTCAACCAGTGTCTTGAATATCGAGTTTCAAATGCATTGTTTATTTCTACACAAAATGTAGTGAAAGCAACAGGGCTGAGGTGTGGGTTTTAGGCTATTATACCAAAGGCCTATAAACTACTTAAAGGCCCTGTACACTATTGGTAAGATCGAAAAACACAAATGTTCTCAGATTCACACATAACTTACATGATTTAAAGTAAGTAATGGTAGAAAGGGTTCCTTAAAATATTTCTGCCTAAAATGCTATCGTTTCTGAGAAAAGAGTAAAACATTAGTTATTATCATGCGGATGATAATAAACTCGATGTTTGAAAAACAGAAAACACATAAGGTCTCTTTTCACTATTTTCTCGTGACCTCGATGACCAATTGAGCTCAAATTTTGACAGGTTTGTTATTTCATGTATATGGTTAATCACACAAAACATGAACTTTGTTTGCGACTGTTTTGTTAACTCTACCAATCCTGTATAATACCTTTAAGGTAGGGTCATCATTTTTTCATTTTTTTTCATTGTAATGCTGATTTACAGGCAACATTATCAAGAAAGATACACTCAAAGTCACCTGTGAAAGTTTCAGCTGAATACAGTACCTATACTTATTGAGAACACAACAACAACCTGTCAAGGTAGCGTCAAGAACGTTGAATCCGTCCCGTGGCACATTTAGCGAGGTGACAGCGAGTACCAACCGCATCTCTGGCTGTATTGAGGGCAGCATTCAAATGGACACCGCGGAAATTTCCAAATATGGCCTGCATGGGATCTTTGGAGATTAACAATTTGTCAACATACTTTTACTGATTTCTAATCTAATCAAAGGGGGCACTTCAAACGATATAATTTCACAGGATGCTCAACATTATATCATTACCATCTTTATAACACAAGTAGGCTTTCTTTTCGGGATCATTATCAAAGTATGACCGTACCAAATGGTTTGATTCAACTGAGCTCCGGCTGACCCCAAGAGTCCTTGGTTCAATTTCACAATAGCAACTTATGGTAGTAGTAGACTGATGTCGGAACATTCACGGTCAAAATAGAACTCGTTTTCATGAGAAACTATGGCTTTTAATACCAACAACAAGGCAAGTACAATCACTAACAACAGTGGAGATTAAAACCAGGAAGTGAAGAACAAGCGACCACAAGAGGGTGCTAGACTGAACTGGTGAAGCGCTTAAATTAATCTGTAGATGAGTTGACAATAATGCCATTTACATGTATACCAATTTGTGCTGACGTGCTTTATATAGCAATTCAGATTGATACACGTCTTATGATCAATCTTAGCTGTTGGAGAAATCGAGACCATGTCCCGTAATAGGATACACACCAAGAGAAATCACTTTAATAATAATAATAATAGTGGCTTCTTATATAGCGCACGTATCCGTCACTCAGTGACGCTCAAGGCGCTTTTACTGTTCATTATTTTCCTGCAAGGTATTGTGGAGCTACGTTTTTGAAGTATGAGACCAAGTCCTTTACATAGCACCAGGTAATGGTTTACAAGGTGCTGTGGCGCAATGTGCTGCTGATCAAACCAGGAACACCGGGGCGAACCCCTTCTCTTTTCGATAAGTGCACTGGGTTCTTTTACGTGCATTACACAACACACGGGACCTATGGCTTAACGTCCCATCCGAAGGACGAAGCATGTGGTTAAGTGTCTTGCTTAAGGACACAAGTGTCACGACTGGGATTCGAACCCACACTTTGCTGATCAGAAACACCAGAGCTTGAGTTCGGTGTTCTTATCCGCTCGGCCACGACACGGCCACTTTCCCCAATGAAGTATCAATGGTTAACACCAACCATAAATAGAAAAGGGCACACATGTAGTCGGACACAGAAAACCCAGTCCTTTAATTTTGTTAATTTTTTTAATATTTTATTCATATGCAACATTATGCACCAACAGCATGCATAAAAATCAAAACAATTCAATTTCAAGCAAAACAAATTATATATATATTACTCATCTTGAAGCCTTAGTTTTGTTTGGTGGAATTTTTTTTTTGTGTGTGTATAAACTTGAATTGTTTACAAAGAACAATAGATCTACTATGACCTGACATAACAGCGTGGACTTTAGAGTATTTATCATGACTAACATGATGAATTGCTAAATGCATGAAAAACATCTGATATTTTCAAATAACAATTGAATACGTACAATAGTCTCCACAAAATAAACATGTTTGAGTGCCCTATGCCAACAGCAACTACAGTAGACCTGCAATCAAGTTGTACTATTTGCCAAAGTTTCCACAATTTCCTTCTTGAACTAGTGTACCACATTGCCCTCTATAGCTGTCATTTAGCACACAGGTTTCTAGTCTGAACATCTGACGTCACACTTTGAGAATCGTGAATAACGCCACATACCGGCCTTGCCCGCCTGACAGATGTACCTCTGACCTCGCATACCAATTCACACGGACGGAGATTCTTAGGCCGTGTCCGAATTGGCGGCTACAGCTACGGCTACGGCTAGATTTCTGCATCGTCGTACATTGAAGTATAGGAGGTCCTTAGCAACACCCTTAGCAACAGCTGTAGCCGTAGCTGTAGCCGCGAATTCGGATACGGCCTTAGTCTATACACACGTGTACACACCTTACATTGTGAATAAAACAACATTACATACAACCATTGTGCACACATGGATGTAGCAGCAGACGATTGAAAGTA
Source organism: Plazaster borealis (assembly GCA_021014325.1). NCBI lineage: Eukaryota > Metazoa > Echinodermata > Asteroidea > Forcipulatida > Labidiasteridae > Plazaster > Plazaster borealis. The sequence goes on along the minus strand of CM037459.1, from coordinate 11,124,098 downwards.
CAGTTAACTGCTGCTGGTGTAGCTGACAAACAACGTCACTTTGGAGCAGACCAATCATAACACAGAAATTGAAAGCTTACACCACTGCAAGTTTATCCACTGAAATCATTGGGCCTGTAAGACCAGGGCCCAATTTCATAGAGCTGCTTAAGCACAAAAAGAAGCTAAGCACAACAAAAATTATGCTTACCAGAATAAGGTTACCAGCCGAACTACCATGTCACACATACAATTTGTGAGTGGTATCCTGCTAATTTCAGCTAAAACAATTTTAAGCAGTATTTTCTGCTTAAACAGCTCTATGAAATTGGGCCCAGTGCCTGTCGTTATCCTTGCTGATAAAGACAGGGGACCAGTCTAACACAGGTTTCATGCATGACCCCACCAAGGTTATTGTGAATGCATTCAAGCTTGATTGCCTGAGGTTTGACAACAAATATTTAAACAGGGGTTGTTACTAATTATTACGGCGTCCAAAGAAAAGATTAACAAATTAAAGCAAATAACACAACCACCATTGAGGCGTTTGTTACGTGACAGCTTATTTTAAAGTTAATAACTGTGGTAATGCCTGGTATGAAAGATACAGAACATACGAGTTGGGCATCAATTACAATTTTGCTTTAAAAAAAGCACCTTTAATAACTTGTCCAAAACTTTTTAGGGAATAGCATACATTCTAAACTCCAATCTTTGACATAATAAATACTTATAATTGTTGAGTGTAAGAAAATAAACAATTGTGGACTTTGTGTCCACAATTCAAATTAGTGAGGATAAATGGAAAATATTAAGAATCCATTTATTGAAAACCACAGATATGGCCCAGTTTCATGGATTCAGTTGGACTGCAGACTGTAGGCCTACAAGTAAACTGATCATGATTTACACTGGCTCAGGCATACCACCATAATCAGAGTTGAACAGTCTGGATGTTAGTTTACCATGCTTCTGGATTTTGTTTAAAGTTGGGAAGGATTTTAGTAAATCACTCAAGGGAGTTACGGTTATGTAGGAATTGATTCAAAGATTATCACAAAAATATCACAAAACCATCCAAATCCTCCCTCGCTATTTGTTGTTGTTGTTGTTGTTGTTGTTTTGGTCCCCCAGGTTATGACTTTGTTAATGCTTGCCATAAAAACATTAATGAATAAATAAATACAAAAACAAGATTAATTATGAATAAGCATCTGAAGAATTTTCGAAATTTTTAAGTAAAAAACCCCCCCAACAAATTCAACTGAATAGCAAATATTTAACTCTGATGCTACAATCCTGGTCACAACTCGCAAACTTTACCAGATTGTATCTTCAAAATTCAAAATTTCAACTCCTACTGACAATAAGTACACAAATGTTAAATAGTATTTATAATACATGTAGTGTTATGGGTCAATAGAATATGCACGTGTTAGACTTTACATTAGCTTTTAGGTATCTATGCCAATTGATAAGATATCTGGAAAACATAAACAACAAAGTGTATTTGTTGAGGAAATATAAACATTTTTAAAAAGAGGTTTTTGTATTAGAAAACCCATTGTTTAGGAATACATTAATTTGGACCATAAACGTTAGTTTTCATTAATTAGGTAATAATTACCAACTCAAATAACAGAGTCATTAACATCTTATTACAGTGGATGCAAAATCAAGGTATAAGTCAAGACATTCAAATCATCACAAGTAAATTTAAAAAAAAATCAATCATTAATTTACACATAATACAGTATATTTAGCAAGTAGGTAGTTCAGTAATAAATACAACACAGATTGTCACAATTTGAAAATGAGTTCAAGCACCTTTTGATCAAGAAAAAACCCCAACTAATTTTGTTAGGTTTTGTCATGCAATTTTATTGTAAATTTTATAACACGTTTGTTCTAGTTCAATCAATTTCATTTGGAGAAACCTAAAACATTTCACCTTGAAGCTCATGCCAAAAAAAACCCCAAAACACTGAGAATCACAAATGATGGAAGACAATCAGCTTTTGACAATTTGAACATATAGTAATGGATAAAAAAATATTTCACAGCAAAACCAAGAATCATTAGAAAAATGGGCTCTTTGACCAATAAACTAAATTTGTTTTACTTTTTCCAATTCTTTTAAAGGCATCGTACACGTTTGGTAATTACTCAAAATATATATTAGCATAAAAACTGACTTGGTAACGAGCAACAGAGAGCTGTTGATAGTATAAAACATTGTGAGAAACGACTCCCTCTGAAGTAACGTAGTTTTTGAGAAAGAGGTAATTTCTCACTAAAATAATAAAAACTTCTTGCAAGAAGTTTTTATTCCTATCTGAAAGTAACAAATTTGTACAACAAGGGTGTTTTTTCTTTCATCATTTTCTAGCAAATTCGTTGACCAATTGAGCCCCAATTTTCACAGGCTTGTTATTTTATGCATATGTTGTGATACACCAAGTGAGAATACTGGTCTTTGACAATTACCAAACGTGTTCAGTGCTTTTAATATTTAAATTTATTTTATTGTTCGTGTAGGAGGAACCAAACCTTTCGACTCCGACGTCACCAAGACGATCACCTCCCAAGTGAGAACACTGGTCCTTGACATTTACCATACGTGTACAATGCCTTTAAATCAATGTTTTTTGTGACACACGATGAGTTAGCTTATGTAAGTGTAGTGTCATGTTAAAGGGAGGGTGTACCTTTGGTAATTACTCCAAAAATTAATGGCCATACAAACTTACTTGGTAAGAAGCGCTGCAGCTGTTGAGAATGTATCACATTTTGAGAAACAATTCCCCTTGAAAGGAATGGTGGTTTTCGAGAGAGGGATTCAAAGACATTTCAATCTGAGAAACGTTTCTGCATGAAACGTTTCTCAGATTGTGTATTCCAATTACGGATTATTCTTCCTGCATGGACACAACTGCTCCAGATTTTTGGCGATATCTAACAAATTTTTTTAAATTGTATTTATCTACATTGATAAAGGATTAAAACAATCGAATGGTTCCAAAAACCAAAGGTATACGTTTCCTTTAAATCAACGCTTTTTGTCACACACGACACTAGAGTTAACAAAGTACACTTTTAAAGGTGTAGTGTCATATTTTCTCAGAATGATGTCATCGGATGTTTTGGATGTTGACACAATTTGCACTGGAAGGGTATCGAATACCATGGCAATTTACACCATTTTAACGTGAGGTTAGAGACTTGTAATTTTTTCCTCACTCACATGAGGACTCTATTGGAAAATGAGTACATCACAAAATTGAGTTTGACATTTCCCTTCCTCTTTAAGCAAAAGCTGTTGTGAAAATCGAAAGAGTTTGTACCTGCACACAAATATATAAATTTAAAACATTTTAAACTGAATCTGGCTCGGACTATTTCAAGGGAACTGTTTCTTTACAATATTTTTGGGTTTTTTACACCCAAGTAGGTTTGGAAAAATAAAATTTGTCTGAAAACATTGTTCTTTCCCTCTATCACTGAATACAAATCAAACCATAAATAAGTATACCACGATTTAAACACAAATAAAACAATTAATCCATTAAGCAAGTATATACAATGTACAATAACTGGCAGGATTCATGAATTATTCATGAAGCTATATTTACATCAGGTGGACTATTCCGCATAATCATCTGTTGTTTGTTCTGGAAGTGTAACAAATAAATAACTTTAAAACTGTACAGTGGACATATTTATACTAAACAGGCAGACATTATTTTGCATAGTAGTATCATGAACACAATCTGCTGTTTTTTTTTCTTTCAAGGTTTCATTACGGTTATTAGCAAACATATTTAAGGATATTCCAGTTAAACTTTGTAGCATAAAAAAGGGCATTAGCTGTTGCAAACTGCTCACCAATGAAAGGAATAATGAAAGGAATAATGGATGGAATAAGTTGTTCATATTCAGAAAGCTTCTACCTGAACAGTCTGATTCAATATTGTTAAAGGCAGGGTATACTTTTGGTAATTACTATACAAGTTAATACTTTATTGGTAAAGAGCACTGGAGAGTTTAATATTGATATTATAAAACATTGTTAGAAACGACCCCCTTTGAAGTAGTTTTAGAGAAAGGGGTAATTTTCACACCAAAAATTAAATCTGAGCATGAGGCCTTTCTCAGGCATCTGAAATCACACAATTCTATGCAACAAGAGTGTTTTTTCTTTCAGTATTTTCTGGCAACTTTGATGACCAATTGACCCCCAAAAATTCACAGGTCTGTTATTTTATGCATACGTTAGGATACACCAAGTGAGGATACTGGTCTTTGACAATCACCAAAAGTATACCCTGTCTTTAAAGGTATTATACAGGATTGGTAAGGATAAAAAACATCATTGTTTAATTCTAATCTGAAAACTTACTGATTAAGAAATTCATACTAAAACCATTTTTTTCCTGTGAAATATTTCCCTCTGAAATGAAATAAAATTCAAGAAAACTATATTTATCTGAAAACCTAAAAAACCAGCTGATTTCGGTTGTTACAACCAACATTGAGGACAACGTGTCAACATGCTGAAAATTGTGCATGTTTTCCCACTATTTTCTCCTGACTCACACAACAGATTAAGCCCAAACTTTGACAGGTTTGTTATTTCATGTATATGGTTGATCACACAAAACATGAACACTGTCTGTGACTATTTGTCAGCTCTACCAATCTTGTATAATACCTTTACATATTTCCTTTCACAAACATTGATTCATAGAAATTACAATTTTTTTCTAATTATCATAAGCACAGTACATAAATACAAAGCTGTAAGTGTTTAATGTGTTAATCTATTAGCGTGATTCAATGTACTATCACTTAAGAGGTTAGAGCCAACAACTCCTGAGTTCACAAAAAAAAAGTCAAGTAATAAACCGCAAGTCATGAATGAGTTAACAGCGGTGGAAGCAAAGTTAATATTGAATTACAACAAACATCAAAAGATGAATACAAATTAAAGAGGTAATTCAAATGATTCAGGTGGGGTAAATTTGTGGCAACAGATCATCAACTCTTTTCAAAGCCACATATTATTTTTAAAGATAAGGCACTACATTCGTTTTTTGTTAATTTTGTTCTTTTTATTTATTAAGATGATCTACCCGACAAGGGAACTCAGCAAAGCTCCAACAAGGGGGATATAAACGCCAAGCTGGATTTTATTTAATGTCTATGATTATGAATTGCGCAAATCAATCAATTGTGACTCAGTAACTAGACGACAATACTTATTCTAGTCATTTGTGAAATCGGCAGTTAGCTTGGGCGGATTGGAACCCACAACCTTGTGATTGCAAGTCCTGCAGTCTAACCACTTGACCACGGTGACAGATAATTAAAACATTCCTGTGCGTGGATTTGCTCCCGAGGGCACGCTGATTTTCTGTTCCTTGGTGAAGTGGCCTCTCATACAAACTCTTCTCCTTTGCGTATTTTGCTTATCGTTAACAAGGATTCCTTGACTTTGGGGTCTAGACTGTCCTGTAATAGAGAAAAACATGAAATGATAAAAATCATTGGATTACTCCAAACCATAGAACAATAATAACAGGAACAATCAGAAGCGCGCATGCCTCCTCATGCTTGGGCCTGAATACCAGTCTTATGATCAAGCCCTCCATGTACTTAACCTCACCAATCTTGAGAACCGTAAGGAAAGCCTGTGTTTAAAGTTAGCCAGAGAGTTGAGTCTACCTTCCTCCCGGTTCCATAACTGGCTCCCTCCAACTCGAGCAGATTTCCACCAAAGATCACTGCGCAATAGTTGTAGGTATACTGAAGTTCGATGCAGAACAGAGCGCTACAAAAAGAGCACAGTCCCTTACTGCTAAACAGTATTCCTAGCAAATAAGAGCATAATTGTTGGTGACGTATCCCCTCCTCTTTTTTCAAATTTTCTGTGTAAGCATGCTGTTGATATACCTCATGTTTATTTATTTGCATTCTTGTATAGATTTTGTATTTGCTAGTTGTTAATAATCTGTTTTTCATATTGTTAAATGTTTCACAATTTGGCCCTTGGCCGCAGTGGAATGTTTCCTAATAAACCGATTAAAAAAAAAACCCACAAAAAACAACTTAAAGGCATCGTACACGCTTGGTAATTGTCAAAGACCAGTGTTCTCACTTGGTGTATCCCAACATATGCATAAAAAAACAAGCCTGTGAAAATTTGCGCTCAATTGGTCTTCAAAGGTGCAAGAAAATGATGAAAGAAAAAACACCCTTGTTGTACAAATTTGTGTGCTTTCAGATAGGAATAAAAACTTCTTGCAAGAAGTTTTTATTATTTTAGTGAGAAATTACCTCTTTCTCAAAAACTACGTATTTCAGAGGGAGTCGTTTCCTACAATGTTTCATAGTATCAACAGCTCTCTGTTGCTTGTTACCGAGTAAGTTTTTATGCTAACATTTGTTTTGAGTCATTACCAAACATGTAAGATACCTTTAACCTAAAAGTTTGTCATTCATTGCAACTATCTTTCCTATAACACCTGTCAAAAGAACAGGCTCTGTATGCAGAGGCAGAGCCAAGGATACCCTCCTATAAAACTTAAACTTCCTCTTTAGATTTAATAATAAGTTGCTGATTACATAAGTAATCTCATTCTGTGGTTCTATGCAAGTGTTTGAAAATTTTTCCATTTGGAGAATTTCCTACCTGTATGGCACTCAGTAGATGTGACCTGTACACCGTGACAATGTGCCTATATTTAGAATCACTCTCCTCTAACTTCTGCTGAAGCGTCTCGACCTCCCTCCTGACCACCGCCAACTCCTCCTGACTGTTACTTCTTGTCCCCCTGTCGGGGCTCTCCTTGGCTAACTGGGCTTTCAGTTTCCTGTTCTCAGTCAGGAGCTCTGTGTAGCGTTTCTTGCTGAAGCCAACTGAGGCTGGCAACTGGCTTTCAAAAAGCTCTGCCTGCTCCCGGACGGTGTTCTGCAGCTGCAGGTTCTCAGCGACCAGCTCAGTGAATTTCCTGGCCTCTTCACTCCTCTGAAGATCATCCCCTTCCAGTCTCTTGATTTTCTCCTTGAGTATCCTGTTGTCTATGGACTCTTTCTCCGTCTGCTCGTTGCTTTTATTTTTCTGTGAGTTCCTGATTTCTCTCCGTAGCTGGATCATCTCGTCGTCCTGTTTCCGGACTTCATCCTGAAGCCTCCAGTTCTCTTTGGTTAATTGGTCGCAGTGGCTCTTGTCTGGGCTGCTGGCAAGGTTAGCCTCGTGCATCTTAATGCTTTGTCTCAGTCTATGGTTCTCATCGACGAGGTCGTCATAAGTGTCCTTATCAAGACTGTCATAGCTGCCGTTCGTCCTTCCTTGTGACTCCTCTTGGAGTCGGTCCCGTTCTGCAAGAAGCTCTGCATACTTCTGCTTATCCCGCCTTGCCCGTTCACTCTGCTGGGCTATAGCTTTGGACTGTTTGGCAACCATTCTCTCAAGCCTCTCATTCTCAGCAGAGAGAGCTTCGTACTGGTCTGACGTTGTGCCATTGTCTGTCTGTTCACTCAGCGCATTCACCAGCTGCTTGTTTTCAGCAACGACCTCTTCGTGCCTGGCCTTCAAGCGTTCATATTCAATAGCCTGATCGGACAGGACTTGCGACTGCTTGGTGATGGAGTCCTCCAAGTCTTCTCTATGCTGGAGAAGGTCATCATACTGATTCTGGAGGGTACTCAACGCTGTGTGGTTAGGGGTAGGGGTCTTCCTTCCGTCCTGAGCCATCTTTCGCTTCAGTCTCTCATTTTCATCTGTGGAAACGGCCAACTGAAACAAAAAGGTAGGAATTAGAGTTAACAACTATCAATCAACTTAACGACATAGGTGTAAGAATGTAATTATATAGAAACTAACTAATTGATTTTTCCTCTAAAAGCTGAACTGATAATGTCATAGTTTTCTCCAGAGTCAAGTTACTTTTACGAACCTGCCCTTATTCAAACTGACTTGGTATAAATCTATGCAAAGACTACAGAATATGAAAAAAATTGCACACTTTTCAGTGATTTTTTTCCCCCAAATCATGATTTTTGGGAACTCCATGAAGATGATTAGAATGAATGCACTCTTCCACAAACAAATAATATTTTATGTTTTACGAAAAGGTCCTATGGACACCAAAGTTAAACATAAGTATGAGAAAAAGCGGGAGCTCACCCTTTGTGATATGTTAGCAATCTCATCCATCAGAAGCTTCATGTTTTTATTGAGTTGTGCCATCTCGAGTCCGTTAGTCTCCTTAAGCTCATTGTATTCATCCATTGGGACCACATCACGCCCTTCAACACTGTCCAATTCCTCCCTAAGAGAAGCTACTTCCTCCTCCAGCTCAGCTACTCGGCTGTTGTCAAATTCCGAAGGAGTATTTCTGTTGGACTACAGGAAGGAAAATAAAACCTTATTTTACCTATGAATGGAATAAAAAGAAACTTAAAAAGCGCAGTAGGCTACTGCCGCAAAACGGTCTCAAAGCGCTACATGTATGTACAAAAACAAAACTAGATAAAAAGACAAAAATCGTTAGCAGAAAAATTGTTAAAAAGTAACCCAATTACATACTACAAGAGAAATTAACAAGCATCGCTCACTGGTCCTGGCCAGTCTTTGGCAATATATTAAGAATTAAAAATATTCAAGAAACATCATTTAAAAAAATACTGTTTAAACAGGTTGGTCTTTTTAAATGACACTTAAAAAACGTCCAATGTTGCACACTCTCGAATGTGGGATGGTAGGTTGTCCCATAGAGATGGGGCAACAACACTGAAAGCAATTTACTAAGCAATAATGTTAATCCTACATGTAACTCCTTTGAAAGATTCACCAGAATCTTTCCTCATTCTTTCAACAAATATGACACTATACTGTAAATCAACAACGAAACTATTTGATTATGGTGGTATGCCTGATTCCTTGTAAAACAATCGGTTTACTGGTGCAGTCCTCAGTCTAACAGAAATAAACATTCAGCTGGATTTTGAAGGGTTGAGGTGGTTAGGATTTACATGAATCAAACTGACATCACCTGCTGTGTGATTGATTCACTACCTAACCAGCATTCCTATGTAATATGTATGTAATAATAATCATAAATAGTACTTATATATAGTACTTATATCTGAAACATAGACCTAAAACTGCTTGACATAGAAGCAAATGTAACAAAGAAGCAAATATGTACACAAAACTAGCCCAGGAAAAGAAAAACCCTGATCAAGCACAGTTGTAGAGTATCTACACTAGACAGTTTACGTACAAGTAAATGGAAAGTTATGATAATGAAGATAATAGTTTTGCAGTAGTTAGACATTTACAGTATTTGAATGTTTGTTGTGACGACAATAATAATAATTGACATTTATATTGCACAATACCTATGTACACTCTTCTGTGCATTACTCTTCAGCACCTATCTAAAGTATAAACCACAAACTGCTTAACATAGAAGCAAAGAAAACCGAAGATGCAAACATGTACACAAAATGAACCCATCATGCACTGGGGAAAAAAACAAACATGTTGTAGCATGTTGTAGAGTGTCTACAAGACCATGTAGACAGTTAAGCTAATATGTAATAAAAGTCTCAATAGAAGTCTCAATAGACCGTGCAAGTCTCGCGCATATTTAAACATGATCGGGACCACTTTGATCGCACGCACATTGCTTTAACGCGTGAAGGAAACAAACTTGCGCACTTCAAGGTGTCCCAATGTTCGAATATGCGTTAGAATTGCACAGTCTATTGAAATGTAAACTATTTGTTATGGTCATGGTGAAAATGGTATTTCAGTAGTTAGGCATTTACAGCATGTGGGTTAAAATAATGTGCACAAATTTACAGCAATAAGCAATTCCACAGTCACACATGTTACATTAGCCACAGATATGAATTATCTTGTTACTGAATTATTTGATGAGACTTAATTTAAGAAGTAACTATAAATAAATAGTAAACTTGTGTGTACAACCATGTGTAAAATCTCTTTTGAAGGAGAGTTGGCTCTGACAAAAGCCAGTGTGGTCTCGACATTTCGAACAGTATACTCTGCTTGTCTTCAGGAGTAAGACTTATTTTTTGGAAACTTCTAATAGTCAATAGCAGATATCACTTAAAATTAAATTTCTGACTTCTGTGGCAAATGTAACCTGAATAATATTGGAATTGCCCTAAAAATATAACAATGGTGGAGGCAAAGCGTAGCATTAGTTGTGTTGAAAAGAATTCCAAAAAAACTTGGACACACGGCTGACCCCTTACCTTCTTCTTCAGCTCGTCATTTTCTTGGCGTAGGCATACAATCTGGCTGCGTAAGATGGCGACTAGTCCAGTATTCTCACCATTTACTTTATTGGCTGTATCCATCCTCTTGGCTGGTTTGACCTTTACTGGTGTCCCATCCATTCCTTGGAGACATAATAAAACTTATTATTATTATCATTAGTGCTATGAAGGAGAGAGTACTCTATAAAATACTTTGATATTAAATCAATTTCTACTTTTGGCAGACCTTGAGAGTCAATTATTGATGGTCATTTTTTACAATTCTAACATAAAAATGGATTCTGTGCATAAAATGAACAGGTTTTGGGAGGCTGATACAAACAAGAATTAAAATAAAAACACACAAAAAGTGATATCAAGCTTCAAGCGTGACCCTAGCAGACTCTTTCTCAAAGGCCGAAATTTGAGAATATCATGAAATAGTGCTGTTGCAAAGCAATTTCAAACCTTTATGATTCTCATTCATGAAACACAAAGGACAAGTCCTGTTCAAAAGTTTCTTGTGGCCTTTATTTGGAACAGATTAAATACTTTGCTTTATTGTTGTTAATGGCTTATTTAATTCAACATTACTGAGTAAAAAGATACTCACAGTACAAATACTGAATTATGGTCTCTTATGTACAAAATGGTAGTTAATACAATAAAAAGCAGTAAACGACAACATGCACGTATACGAAAAATAATACAACAAATTGAAAGGGCAAATGCAGAATTACACAACGAGACAAACTGAGCCCAGTTCTCTCACTACACAGATCAGGAAAACATTGCACTAAAATAAAAGTTTAAAAACAAATCACAGACAGGTCTCAGAGGAACATCAGGCAATTCCCAATAGCAACCAACACAAGGACAGTATTAAAACTATTGTTTGCTGATGAGAGTAAACCAAGGATGGAATTGGGCTGGTCATTTTATAGATGACAACTTGTCGGAATTTCTTGAATTATTATTCCTCTTAGGGGGAAGCCAATCACTGTGAATGCTGAAATAATACCTGGGAGGTCAAAGAGATCATCATCGCTGTCTCCCCAATTACTGTCAACTTCAGTGTCATCTTCAGTTATAGAACCCTACAAGAAGAAACAATCAAAACATCATCACGAGCGATCATCACAACATAATCCCCCTAAAAATGCTGAAGGACAAACGTATGCCTGTATTTCAACATAACTTAAGGGGACAATGAAATCAACTTTTCTCCTCTTTAAACCGGTAAATAGATGGAAAACTAAAAACACTGGCATGGTTTGGTGTCTGATTTACCCATTTTTAAATATTTTGTTATATGAGATATCGCCCAACTCACAAGGCCGGACGGCCACTTCAAGGTGAGGGCTACACTTAACTGATTTGGGCTGTTGACCCAAATCAACTGTCACCAGGGGCACATTGCCACCTACTCCTGGGGCTGAAACAGGGTTGCCCCCTTTACAGTCCGTAAGGATGTAGGCATGGGTATCATCTACTAGGAGTCTGGCTGGTAGAGCAGAATGTACTACCTTCCCAACTTTTTCGAAGCAACTATGGTTAAGTGCCTTGCTCAAGGGCACAAGTGTCACGACCGGGATTCGAACCCACTCTGCTGCTGACAACACCAGAGCTTGGGTCCGGTGAGCTAGACCACTCGGCCACGACACGCCACAAATTAGCTGCTTACGGTTGCTTGCTCTCAAGGAAGTTGAAGAATTTTTAAGTACAAGACAAAAACACATGTATGTCCGATGACCAAGGATAATATTAGTATTTCATCGTCGGCTCAGTGTTATAAGGTCATTAATTGCAATTTCATACCTGTAATAATCAAAAGGTCGTTTAGTGGAAAATGCATATAAATTTGAAGAAAAGAAAAAGAGAATAAAAATCCACAAGTAAATGTTTTTCTTAGAAACTGAATGCTTCTTTTTGCCAAACAATAACTTTGGAGACCACTCTTGATCAATAAACTCCATTTACCAGGAGCTCCAAAATATGCAAAATCAATCTTATGAAATCCATCCAAACTGCACTAATGAGCATACAAAGTCCTGAGACGACGTCATGTTCTCATTCTACTTTAATAATCACAACTATACTGATTGAAAATATTCCAATAAAAAAGCTGCCAGGCTATTTTCCCTTCCAGCCTCATTTTGATAATGTTGCTTTGAATGGGGGAAACAAAAAATGGTTGCACTATGGCAAACGTCTTTCTTCTCAGCTCTTATGACGTGGGGTGTCATGGCAGATTGGTTTAAAATATAGATCTGGTTTAAAATATATGCGAATGACAGCAAACTAATAAGGTATAATATTTTTTATATTTAATATTATTTTTATTATGACTAACACTCACCCTGCCTGATACAAGACGTGCCTTGAGGATATTAATTTCTGCCTCGGCTTTTGTTCTTTTATCTTTCTCCGTCTGCAGATATTGTTTCATGTCTTCAAACTAAACAGAAATCAGAGATATTTAATATTTCAGCTTTAGAACTCTGTGAAATAAGCACCAAACCACAGTGACCAACAAAAACAAATTATACAAACTTACATTAAATGTAATTCCACATTCTGTACACCAGTTAAGATAAATTCCTTTCTAATAATATAAATGTATACAAAAAGTACCTCCTCTTCAAATTCTTGATTCCTGAGATTGTCTCCATGACCCTAAAATGAAATTAAAGAAAAACACAGTTATTGCATATAAACAAAACAGCAGCCTATTTAAATTTCAAAAAGGGACTGAAAATATAACAATTTTGAGAAGGCAGTGACAAACACATAATTCATAGTTTTGACCAAGTTCTTAAATGTAGCAGCTGAGGTAGAAGTTCAGTTCAGTTCAGTTCTTTAATTTTCTCCACACATACAAAATATACAATAAGTATAATACATACAGTCACCGTATAAAGGTTAAATAGCAGTAACAATATATAAAGTAATAATAAATACAATTATGAGGCAGACAAGAAGGGATGTTGTAGGGAAGATTGTTCCAAAGGCGGGGGCAAATATAACCAAAGGCACCTCGGCCGAAAGATTTGGAGCACGTAGGAGTATTCAAGGTGAGTGGATCACGAATTGATCTTAGTCTACTGTCACGGTGATAAAATGATATGAGCCTAGAAAGGTAAGGTGGAGCTTGGGAGGTGATGGATTTCCGGATGATCGGGAGGATTTATTACAGCAATGTAAAGGATGAAAGGCAGCGTGTGTGTTGCAGCAATCAAATAATGAACATCTGTGTACAAGATAAAAAATTAATATACACTAGGCTCGATTTTAACACTGGACCACAGGCTCGAGGCCAGTGATTTTAGTGTCAGGCCAGTAAACTTTATACCGAACAAGTCCGGCGGTCTTGTGTTTTTCAATTGAATAACAATACCTTACTGTGTAATATCAGAACGAAAAATAAATAATGTTCAAATGTTGACTCTGGGTCTGATAAATTACCTTTCTAATCTATGAGTAATCAAGTATACTTAATACCATTAAGACAAGTCAGATAAATCTTCTCTTACGTATGTCTTAGTGCTTGTTCATATAAAAGTAGTTAAATGCATGTTACATTGTGTCAGCATTGTTTTGTTGTCATTTTGAATCTGGTCTTGTAAAAACAAATGTCTGGTCGAGCTACCAGCCCTACGGTCTTGTGGATTTTCACTCCAATTCGTGCCATGATTATTACACTGATCGTCTTTTCGAAGAAAAAAAATGTTTGTTTTGCTTGACATTGATCCTGCTTACCATGCTGGCTTGTTGTAGCTGCTGCTCCAGTAATTTCATCTTCTCGAGCGCTTTCTTATGATCCAAAGTCAATTTACTCAGCTCATCATACAGAACCTCATTCTCTTCCTCCATTTCCTGATATATCAAGAAATAAACAACCAAGAAATGTAGTTAAATAATAATAATAATACTGAGTTAATTGAACCATCTCGCCTTGTTCTTTATATTGTTATAAGTTGCATCCCTCTGTAGCCACTTTAGTTCACAAAAAGAGTCTATTCTGTCTTACTTAAATATCGAACCTACTCACACTGTACTTGTTAATGCTAGTCCATTTGTGTTTTTGTTTGTCCGCCAACATATGAAGTCTTTTATTGATTAATTCTGGTTGAGAAGCCAAGGATTCTCAAAAAAAACCAACTTAATCATTCTACTAACCAAGAATGGAGAGAAGACAAGAAAGAAAGTTTCAGTTTCAGATTTGGGAGGAAAATCCCAGAAAATTATTCCAGGGAAAACCCACGCCATCAGGTAGGGACTGAAAACCCAATCCACATAGTGCCGCCAGTGGGATTCGAACCGGGGTTCTAGAGGTGGAAGGTAAGGAAAGACACCACTACGCCAACCCGACCGCCCACCTTGATCACCCACAGAGGTACTCTTGATGCATGTTCCCTGGTGAGGGCAGCTCTCAGTTGTGACCGTGTGATTATCAAACTCAACAATAGACCCCTTGCATAAGCCGGTGTGGCAGGAGATTCTGTCCCCCCGGAGATTCCCCCATATGGCGAACTGTGTACAAACACATACTTTTGATAGCGCCCTCTTTTGAATCATCCTCCTGCAGCCCAAGTTAATTTCCCATATGGGGACAGAATCTCCGGGGGACAGATTTCCCTGGGACACCGGCATGGCTGAGGTCAAAGACTGGAAATGTGCTTGTGTGTAACGTGCCACGCACCGTTCAAAGCTCAGGCAGTAATAAGCCTTCATTTGACCTCAATGAGGCTACTGTTTGCGCTTGTGATGTCATATTTGAGGGTCTATAAAATAAAATGTCAGGTTTTTTCTTTCCTGTTCCATGATGAAGAAATGTTAAAACTCTTTAAAGTGCTGGACATCTTGAAAAATGAGTTCATCACTTACTTCTGTACCAGTGTGAAATGACATGCATTGTTTTCAGCACTCCACAGAACTACTATGCTAACATCAACTTGATTACCCCATAGTCCATCCCTCCCCCACCCCACCCATTCCCCAAACCCACCAGCACAGGGTTTACAAATAAGCATTATGCCTAATAAAACTCCTAACTTCCCTAAACATCTTCCAAGGCCTAACAGGATCTAGCATTTACAGAGTGTACCTGGAAAATACTAACTCACCTTAATTTCTTTGGAATGTTGAGCTAACTTTGCTGACGAGGGTGACGTGTTGGCGACATGCTGATTTGACAGGGCCATCTGATGAAGATTGCCATTCTGTAAACATTTCAGAAAAAAAGGGGAAATAATATCTTACATTCAAAGTATAAAACCCTATTGAGAGCCTTATTGTTATGTTTCTTCATTTTATCACTTGCGGATAAAATACATTATTCAATGGACACTCACAGCCTGGGGGGTAAGTGGCTGGTTTTTTCATGTTGGGTGGTCTATCCAAATCCTGTCCAGTTGGTCTTTGCCAAATTGACTTTGCACATTTCCCAGGTCGTATCTGGGGATCCTCTTTGCAAATTGGCAGGGCACCCTTTTTCAACCAATCAGGTGCAGTTACGTAAAACAAAAGCGTTGTCACGCTGCAATTGAGCAGGAACCCTCACTTCGGTTCAGCTTTCAACCAAGTCAACATATGTAAGGCACCACGTCTCTGGAATCAACTACCTCTTTACATCAAAACATCCACTTCCATTCACTCTTTCAAAACATCTCTCAAAACACACCTCATGTCTATAGATCCGTTCTTTTGTATTTAATCTGTTTTTTGTTATTTTTGTTTGTATTTTCTCTGTAATAGCGCCCTGAGCACTTTTGTGGATTTGTGCGCTCTATAAGACCTCGTTATTATTAGCTGTTTCGTAGCGCAGCGCAGCGAAACAGCTCTTGTTTTCGTTAAAGTTTTTTTTTTTTTTTTATTATTATTTTTTTTATTTGTTTGTTTCAGTCAAAGCGTTTTTTTTACATAGTTCCTAAAGAGCAATTGCAATGAAACTTTCAGTGATGAAAGGTATTGGTGGGCAACAGGTCCTAAAACAAATCCGTCATGATGACGTCATGACCTGCCACGTGACGTCATCTTAAAGTTAATTAATTTTAAATATTTGAAAATCTATATCAAATCAGCCACAAGAGACCGTAGGTTTCTGTTTGCGGGATTGGGTAGGGATAAATCAGGTCTTCATTTTGTTTTCCGTGCGTGACCTCACATGACCTCTACTTCCGGTCGAAACAGGAAGTGCCCTCGTAATTCAAAAGTGGCAAAAGTTATGAACTTGCTTTTAACGATGTTAGTGTCTGGCAAGGGTGGGCAGTTAAAAAAAAATAGTGATGACGTCACAAAATGCAACAGCGCCCTCTAGCGACAGGTTGAAAACTCTTCAAAATGGACTTTTTGAAGATGTGTGTGGTGAAGTTTTGTGCAATCACTTCAAATTTTACACACATGTTGATCGTCAGGCAGCAATCATTTGTGTGAAGTTTCAGATCAATGACGTCATCGGGGGTCACGTGACGCGGCATTAAAGGTGCACTTTTTGAAGTCGTATATCTCCCGAAGTATTAGTGCGATCATGTTGAAACTTGGTAGGTTGTTAGATATTGGTAAGTTCTTGTAAATTGGATAATGACGTTATGATGACGTCATCACACGATTTGTTATGATTTTTTTTATTTTTTGCCCCTTTAAGTCAGAAATTGCAAACAGAACATGCTTTAATCCAAATTCTTTTTAAAACAGGCTTGATATGTCATTACTGATTTGAAAAATATTTGACGTCATCATGACGTCATCATTTCTCAGGTTATATTATCTTAAAGGTACAGTTTTACAAGATATATAATAGACAATGAATTCGATCTCACAACGCATTTAATATTGTGTTATTAAGTTGATTATGTACACACTACAACACTTTCATATTCACTTGATTAATTTGAAAAAATTAACGAAACTGCTCTGCATTTGTGCACAAATGCAATCATGTCTAGTTATTATTATTATTATTATGTGTACTGTTGTGGTTGTTTGTGTCCTCAGAGAATAGTGTGAGAGTTCAAATGCTCACCATATCTTTACAATGCAATTTGACTCCCAAAATTATGGTGGCCCACAACTGTCACGGCAAAACCAAAAGCGCCACGGCAAAACCAAAAGCGCAACGGCAAAACCAAAAGAGCCACAACAAAAGCGCCAAGGCAAAACCAAAAGCGCCACGGCAAAACCAAAAGCGCCACGGCAAAACTAAAAGCGCCACAGTTTTGCTTTGGCGCTTTTGATTTTGCCAATCGTGGTTTTGGTTTTGCCGTCTCACTTTTGGTTTTGTCGTGGCGCTTTTGGTTTTGCCGTGACAGTTGTGGGCCACCGTACAAAATGACCGACCATAATAAACAGAACATACAAGGGATCTATTGACCTATTGATTTTGGGAGTCAATTCCTTTGTGTACGTTTTGACTCCCAAAATGGCGAACAGCATAGGCAGATGTACATGTAAGTGCGCTGCTCGTCTACCTAATTCTCATTTACTCATACGAAGGCAAAGCTAAATATGTGCAACATCAATACTTGTATCTTTCTTTAAAGACAGCATAAGAAAATAAACTGAAGTACCGGTAATCATAATTATGCAAGCTGGTTTCATATTAAAAAAGCACATTTCTGTACATACAAACATGTACATGTAGGCTGCAGAACATATTCACCCTCAAATTAAACAATTGAACAAGAAAAAAACTACAAAAAAAGTGCTTTTGTTTACTTTAAAAAAAAATTATTGGATAAATACTTAATGTAATTTATATACCTGCTGTCTTGGTGTAATTGGGATGGGGGACTCACTCCTCTTGGCATCAAAACGGTCCACATAATCAATGGAGTCAGCTTTGGGCTCATTATCTGCTTCATCGGCACCTTCTGATATATTGTTAAATAAAATAACAAGCTGATTTCACAGGGATGAAAAAATGGGAATGTGTGAGGTGATGTGTGCATGGTTAGACACGCATCATACCTTGACATGCAATTTGACTCCCAAAGTTGCAGCCCATCAGTAGACAGTAAGCCGCATGTGACGTCAGTACAAGGGGTCTACACAGAGTTTTACTGAGTTTTACGGTATACAGTCAGGGTTATAGCTACAGCTAACAGCAGTGGTCGGGCGTAGCCGGCACAGACTCCTGCAGGCCGGTTCTAAGCTAAATTTTACAGCCCAACAGCCAGCACAAAAATATCACAGAAAAGACATGAAAACTGCATATTGTTATCTGAAAGTAGTTATTGTTTCTACCTAGTTAGTTAATTTGAAAAGATCAGTCTACCCAGAGCCCAAAAATTGCACCAAAACGTCAACGAAGGCATGACACAAACACGAACGAATGGCATGACGATTGATTGTAGTGTGTGGAACTGCAAGGCATGCACTCTGGAAAAAAGTAGTGCGGTGAGAGCAATGTGTTTATGAGTACAAGGTTAAAATTTTGTATGAAAAAATAACCGGAACGAGTTTGAGATTAGACTCCAATGCGCGTCATCCAACCCTGGAAATTTGAGTTGTAATGGGGATACCAGGGAATCCCTGATCTGATTGGATACTTGCGCGATGTCAGAGCAAAGGTCAGAATACACTGTACACTCACTATACGCCCGCATTGTCAAATTTTAGCCGGCACTCAAAATTGGCTCGCTATATTCCTGTATACAGTGCTTATCACACATCAGTGTAAATATGGGGTACAAAACCCCCCAATATTACTTATCCCCGGTGCAATTATTACATCCAACAAACTTTATTGATAAATTAATAAGAAATTCTGAATTGAATTGAATACTTACTGACGTCCCATGTTGCCACTGAAGGGGCCGACTCCAGACTCTCCTTCAAGTCTTGATCGCCAGTCTCCTCTGCGTAGTAAGCGGCATCGTACCCCTGGGCGTCGATCAGATCAGTACGAGCTCCTCGTTTCACTAATAAATCAACGACCTCCTTGTGTGTATGCTCACAGGCAATCATCAGTGATGTGCTACAGGGAATGAAGGATATACATACCTGTACATGTTAACAAATCCCCAAATGCTTTACATTGTTTACTGTCAGTGGTACATGTGGCCAAAGGGTTAAGAGCATCGGACTCAAGCTTTGGTGCTTCTGATCAGCAGAGTGTGGGTTCAAGTCCCAGTTGAGGCAATTGTGTCCTTGAGCATGGTACTTATAATTGCTTTGTCCTTCGGATAGGACATTAAGCCGTAGGTCCCGTCTACTAGGATTGGTAGTGCACGTACATGTAAAAGAACCAACAACACTTATCGTGGAAGAGTAGGGGTTAAACCCGGTGTTTCTGGTTCACTTATAGCAAGCATTGTTTACAGGTTTCCTCAGACTTGCGAGCTAGTGATTAAGTTCACTTATGGGGCATCCTTGGTTTCATTACCAGAAATTAATAATAATAATAATAATAATAACATGAAGCTAATGTATACAACGCATGTACAGGCAAGGTTTCTAACAAGATTTGGAAATACATTGTGGGTGTCCAAATTAATGTTTAAAACAGAGTTTCAAAGTTATTCACTTTGACTGTTTACAGTTTATGCAACTTTGCTTTTGCTAAATGAAGAGCAAACTGCCAAGAACACAAGACTTTGTACAGTGTTTTTCAGTTTCTATCATGTCTATGGCACTAATATTGAAGAAAAAAACAGGAAATCAGTTGATCAGCTGATTCGATGCATGTTTGCGTTTACAGTGAATTACATAGTCTAACTTCCTTGCTTTATGGTCTAACAATGCATGTACTGTACCAGTGACTACACAGGCAGAGGCAGCTTGGGATGTATACAAAATGTTCCATGGTAAAAGTAAACCGCACAAATTCAGTTTTGTGATCCACTACCTTTCCAAAAGATAGAGTCCTCATGAAAGTGGGGAAAACATTACAAGTCTCTAACCTCAGATTAAAAAGCTGAAAAATGCCATTGTGTTTGTTAAAGTGCCATTTTTTGTTTCATGGCATCACATTTCAGATATATGGTACACTGTATATACATTTTTGTACAGAGATTTTTTAGTTGATTCCTGAATTCTAGTGCTATTCAATCAAAACAACATTGAATTTGATATTTTGCCTGGCGCAAAGCTCTCCTTTGGAATGTACAGACCCATTTGTTTTTGATGTCTCATGACGTCATGTTTCAAATTTTGTTCTGAAAGTGCATTGGCATTTTACACCATTTTAATGTGAGGTTAGAGACTTGTAATTCTTTCCACACTTTCATGAGGTCTCTATCCATTGGGAAATTAGTGCATCACAAAACTGAATTTGACCTTGGAGCCCCCTTTAATTAACTTTGTATCTACCCTTCATACATGTATCATGGGATGATACATCACTGTCTGCAGTGTATTTTCCAGCATCCTCCTAAGACACGTCTCTTGATCTATTTGTTTACATGTAACTGTCTTTAGTTGATTAGTTCGTGTGTATTTGTGTTTCATTACAGTTTTGCGAGGTGCTCTGTTCTCTGCATAATGTATTACTTAACCAAGTGTACAACAACGTAAACAAAACTGAAACTAGTTGTCTGTCTCCTCTTGGTCTGGAGATTAAGAAAAACTCCAAAGTTCCTTACAGGATGTTCCATTTTAGAGAATTAACATACAGTCTATCACTCTACATTGTAAATCAGGCAACGATTCCGAACGGCAATAGTGCACAGCACAATGTTTAGATGGAACTTGTTTTGTGCACACTGAATGCTAATACTCTAGCTATATGATGAAACTATGTAGCAAATGATGATTTCAGAGTAGCAACTGATTTGTGTAGCTTTTAGCTGTGCTTTACATGTACAAGGGGAACCGTTCACTGTAAATCACCACAAATGGACAGCTGTGATTTTATGTTCATATTTCTCAACATAAAGGGAAATCTTTAAAAATAAAAATCCTGAAATCAGAAAAAAAATCTTGAAAAATCAAAGGCCTGTTTAACGTTTTCTCTCTTAACCACTTCACCTCAGATGACGTGTTTACACGCCAATTTTTTCTGGACTGACCTACGGCGGATATTTTTTACGCCTGGAACAACTTCGGAGCGCTCTCAATTTGTTACTGTCATTCGGACGACTGACGTGAATATCCACCCAGACATACCATTGTGTAGCGTGCTCAGGCATGCACCTACCGTGTTAAGCATCGTTTTACCCGCACAAAGATGGACAGAAGGTACTGGAAATCATGCTCGTAATATCCTTTTCTTCAGGGTTATTGTGTAATCTCCAATTCCAGACATTTGTCCTTTTGTTACAAATGTGGCGTACAGCGAGACAAGAATGGACAGGCTGCCACCATTGTTTATTGTTATATTTGGCTCAATGGGAAGTAAGTCCAAGCGTTCTGCGATTCCAGCGCACCATGGTAGATTATTGACCGTGGCTTACAGCCAAGGTTGGTCATGGCTTACGGCCGAGGTTCTGCGATTCATGGAGAGTGCCTGCTCAAATTTTCTGACAAGACAACAACAAACCCCGGCGCTAATCATGAGAACCTTTGTTAAGTCATTGTGGCAACGATATATTCCAAGGAAAACAATTCTTCCAGAAGCTCCAAAAAGTTCTGAAAAATAATACCACGCAAGGAACGGAATTTTTTTTCAGAATAATGACCCAAGGTGGTTCATCCCAGTCTGCT
Organism: Plazaster borealis; assembly: GCA_021014325.1. Classification (NCBI taxonomy): domain Eukaryota; kingdom Metazoa; phylum Echinodermata; class Asteroidea; order Forcipulatida; family Labidiasteridae; genus Plazaster; species Plazaster borealis. The sequence goes on along the minus strand of CM037459.1, from coordinate 11,102,183 downwards.
TAATAGACCACTATCATGATGCCACCATCTTGGTCATGTTCCTTGTATCCAATCAAAATAAAAAAGGCTAATATTCATTGTACAAAAAGGAACCAGACTATTTCTCCTTCCAGCCTCAGTTTTGGTTACATTGATTTGAATGGGAGAAAATCAAGATGGCCGCACCATGATAAAGGTCTATTGTTCTGACCCAAATGGTGCACTGAGTGACCTGTGACTAATGACTGAATGACTCATGCAGATTATGCATTGGGAATACACTGATCAGTAATTTCATCAAGCAGGCTTGTGTCCTCCCCCCCCCACACCTTAATTTCTTAATGCCAGTTTCACAGGAACGGCATCCGTCCATTGAGTGGGAAAGGGGAGGAGTTAGTCATCAAGAGAAGAAAGGGGGATTATTTCACTTAGTTCCCCACGGGAGGTTCAAGCTTATCCAGACCAGCCGCGCCAGCTGAATCCATTTACCAATCTGGCCATCTGAGAACCCATGTGGGAATACTGGAGTACATGTATGCCACCCAGAGGACACCTGGCCCAGTACCCATTCTATTCAGTTGTTCAGCGGCAAAATGGTTGAACACACCTTTTTGTTTTGTGTAACATTCATTGTGTTTATGGAAAAAAAGTGCGCTATCTTGCAGGCCTGGAATTTCATCTCTGAAAGGGCAAGGCTATTTTCAGTTTGCAAAGGGCACTTCCATTGGAAAAAGGTAAAAGTCTATGGACAAATTTTGGGGGCGCCAAGGCCAATACCAGAGCAACAGAGGCCATGGCATTGCCAAGGCCAAGATGAGGACAAGAGAGTGCATGGCCTTGTAATTTAAGGCTTGAACTTGTAGGGCCTGCAGTTATTGCTAACATATGATGAGTGACAAAAAACCCAAATCCTTGTTGACAGTGTGTAAGTTATCCAATGCTGAAACAACCTGAAACCTTGTGAAATACACTTCATATCACACAAGAATATGCACAGAGTTTCCTTTATCACATCTCTGTAAGAGCTTTATGAAAAATCGGACCGAGTTTCTTTACAAGTTTAAAACACTAGCCTGACTGCTATCTATGGGAAATTATTAAGTTGGTCATCAAAGATACACCACAACTTTAGCACCATCTTTAAACACTTAGCCAGTTGCCCATCTGGATGGCACCTGGATTTGATTAAACTAGACCCATACCACTTAACATCACTCACAATCCAGGCCATATCGCTCGAAATTCATAGCACAGTGTCACGTTCCTTCTTCCCAGAGTGATAACAGGTGTGCATGACGTAGTCTACCTGATTATAAACTGAACACATGCCCAAAGTTTGTACCACTGACACCGTTATCAAAGGCACCTTTTGACCTTTATGGCTACTTCATATAACAAAGGCATAGTTTACTGTAGAGGTACATAACCATGTACACTGTACATATAGGTACACACAAAATCAATGTCAATGGGTACAACCATCTTGCACTTGACCATTTACTTTCCTTAGTAAATTATAAAACAATTTAGAGTTGAACAAAGAAAAATTGACAGAGCGGGACTTGAACCTGCGACCTCCGGATTAACATGCCGGCGCTCTACCAACTGAGCTGTCTAACCCTAATGTTGGTGGTCTCCCTATTTTGTCAATATCTGTAACTGCCATATAGCCAGGGATCACACCCAAGTTAAAGATACAACCTGGGAAGCGGCAGCAGAGGGATCACCTTAAGGGGATGCAACTTTTTATTTCAAATATCCAGTAATAAACCACAAGGAAAACTGAATGGGAACATTTTATTACTATTTCATTATTATTTCGTTGTATTTCAGCTCAATGGAGGTAAGTCCAAGGCGGACCGAGATTCCATTCTTGGTTCTGGTCATTGACCCAATTGGTGGCAAGGTCTCACGGCTGAGGTTTAACGATTCATGGTGCGTAAATATGGTATTTCCTGGTGCCAACGATACTATCAAAGAAAAATGATTCTGGCAGTTCCGAAAAAATTATCCCGTCAAGGTGGAAGAGAAAAAATGGAAGATCCCCAGCCTTAACTGGTTAAAGCCAGGTCGGAAACAAGCCACTTCATCTGTTTTTATTATTATTATTATTATTATATATTTTTGGTAATGAAACGAAGGATGCCCCATAAGTGAATTTAATCACTGTAGCTTGCAAGCCTGAGAAAACCTGTAAACAATGGTGCTTGTTATTTGAACCAGAAACACTGGGGTTAACCCCTACTCTTCCATGATAAGTGTTCTGGATTCTTTTACTTGCACTACGGCTTAATGTCCCATCCGAAGGACAAAGCAATTATGGTAAAGTACCTTACTCAAAGATACAAGTGTCATGACCGGGACTTGAACCTACGCTCTGCTGATAAGAAACACCAGAGCTTGACCGTTCGGCCATGACATGCCACTAGTCTGTGGCTATGGGCTTATGGCTGTTGGCTTCAGTGGTAGTGTTGAATAATCAACTTTCAGCGATCCAGCCACAGCCACTGCCGAAGCTGTCAATTCAGATATTGCAATACTTACCGTTGGAGATGGTCTTGTTCATTGACTCTTGCTCCTTTCTCAATGAGATCTTTACAGATAGCCAGGTTACCCTGCTGTGCTGCCATCATCAGAGCTGTACGCCCAAACTATCAAGCAGGGAAAATGTATAAAAAGATGAGCATTCAGTGGGATATTTAAAATAGTTACTTAGAAATGTTATCAGTCTAAAACAAAAATAATAATTTAATTTATACAAAATAATGACCCACATTCTTTGTGCCAAACTGTAAGAAAACAACAAGTGTCTTTTTAAAGACAAATCAGAATTTTTATGAATTATTTATGAAATAAAGGGCCCAATTTCATGGCTCTGCTTACCGCCGAATTCTGCGCTTGCGATCACTATTCTTCGCTTACAGGGCAAGCGCAAATTTCTGCGCTAGCTGTGTAAGTGAAGACTGCCTATAGTGACGTGGAGTACGCATGCCCACAAGCAACAGTTCCCTGCTAACCTGTAAAATATGATTGACGTAAGCGCGGAATTTGCTGGTTTCATTAGTGCTGATTCTTTGCTTACAGTAAGCAGAGCCATGAAATCGTGCCCAGTTTACATAACATCTTGAACTCGATGTAATTTTAAGTGGTACAAACTGATGCCAGACCTTGCCAGACAAAATTGATGCCAGCCCTTTCTGTGAATGATAAATATCATGAGTTCTACAACTTAACTCTTTCACGCGCCAACCGGTCGCTAGCGACCCGTTTAAATCCCTTCAAACAAATAGTTGTAAAACGAAAAGTAAAGATCGCACGACCAAACAGTTTTCAGAATGGGAAATAGTACTCTTCAGTGTGCTATTGTGACCCGTTTTTTGGGGGGTCGCCATTTGCACAGAACGAGAAAACAAATAATGTGTATGATCAAGTTTTCACTAAAATAATATGATTGCGGAACAAAATAAAATCTGACACGCATCCAACAATATTTGTTGTATCAAAGAAAAATTAACGATGAACACCACTGGTATGGTGAGTTTCTTACTTCTTCTGATGTGTCCACTGATGCTCTTGCCTTCAGGAGAATCTTCACACAGTCTGAGTGGCCTCCAAGAACTTAACGTGTCAAAAAAGAAAAATGTAATATAATAGTTCTAGGGATGGTTGGGTAAGGGTTGGCATAATGGTATCTTTCCTCGCCTTACACCTCTGGGACCTCGCTTCAAATCCCGCTGGGGCACCATGTGGATTGGGTTTTCAGTCCCTACCTGACTGTGTGGGTTTTCCCTGGAAAAATTCTCTGTGGTTTTCCTCCCACATCTAAAACTGAAACTTCCTTCCTTGTCTTCTCTCCATTTTGTTCTTAGCTAGTACAGTGATTAAGTTCACTTTTCGAGAGTCCTTCACAACCAGAATAAATTAAATGAAACGAAATGAAAAAGCTAACTTATGGAAACATTTCTGGAACTTTTTGGTGGGTGTAATACACATCTGTTTTTGTTTTGATTATTGGCAATATTACATGTACATAGTTATGGCCCTGTAGGTGAATGCTTGGAGTGAATGTTAATGAAGAACACACGACAGCTATTACACAAACAGTACATAGGAACTTGGCAAATTATCGTCAAAGTTAAACCCTTTGGCATGTTTGGAGACCATTCAGTTCTGTACATAATCACAGCATATGCCATGACAGTGCTAATTTGTTGATTTGTTTTTTCAATTTGTTTTCAATAATGTATTGGAAAACAATAAGAAACAGAAAATTGTTCTTGTTACAAGAAATGTAGAAAATGCCTCGACATGGAAAACATTGGAAAATGTAGGCAGATTATAATCATCACCACTTTGACCGTCTTTGTCAAGTGAAAGTAGGTTGAATTTTGTGGACCTTTGTGGCTGCTACGTTTTTGTTTTTTCAAAATACATGTACATGTAGGGCCCATTTTCATCATGAAAGTAGCTGGGCCCAATTTCATAGAGCATGTAATAGCAACACTTTGGTACCATGAGAAACATTTTTCAAAAGCGTCTTTCAGCCGTGCACAAGAATGATTTGAAACTTGAATTGTGGATGCAGTTCCTCCTCAGAGAGTGCCTGGAACTAGTTGCCGTGAGTTGCTTTGTGTAACATGGCCCAAATACATTTGTCCTCATCCTGCCGCAATCTAAGGGCCATGTCACATGAGGCAATTTACAGGCAACCAGTTCCAGGCAATATCCAAGAAGAAAAATCATTCACATGTTAATTTCCACCTAATTTTCTTAGGGACAGTAAGATAGTATTAGAAAAATGTCTGCTGTACTACCGAAGTGTTCCTCTTACATGCGGTGCAGTTGGGTGCCTCCAAGTTGCCTGTAAAAATTGCCTCGTGTGACAAGGCCCTGAGAGGTAAAATTATTATGCAACAACTTGTATTGAAATGCAAAGCTAAGTGTATCTGACACACAGAATGGGCCGAAGACCAACTTTGTTTTACCTCTAGACGTACAGTACATGGGAGGTGACCAACTGCAGTGGTGACAAGTGCACTACATGTACATGTAGGTCTATTAACACTCACCAGCTAGATGGAGTGCAGTCTTCCCTGTGATTTCCTTGGCATTCAACGGTGCCCCAGCCTGTACAAGACGCTGCACACAGTCTGTATGGCCGCCCATAGCTGAATAATGTAATACTGTGTAGCCTATGCCCAAAAAAATGTCACAAAATGGGTTAATAAGAACAAAATGCATTGGGTTTTTAGGGTGACTTTCAGAAAAACACTGCTATCACCATTTAGTATCGGGAGTTAAATGTAGACAATCTTTTATTTAAAAAAAGAAAGAAAAAAATCTAACAGGCTGAGCAATAGACTGTACAAGTCTCGCGCATATTTGAACTTCCGGGACCATTGTGGTCCCAACCATATGGAGTTTTACGTGCGCAAGATTTTGTTTTGTCAATTATTTGTAGTTTATTTCCATGAAAAATATATATATGTTGGGAATGTTATATCTAATAGGAAAGTAAAATCAATTCACCAATATAACGAAGAAAACCCGATAATTAAACTTGACCTCAGCTTCCGGTTACTGCAAAAAACTAAGAATTTTGTGCTCACCTCCGATCACAAAACTTATGTAAACGCTTGTTTTGGATGCGCAATGATAATCGCTAAATGCTGTAATTGCAACGGGAAGACTTTTCAGTGTAGTCTATGGTTGTTGAGGCGTCAGCGTCCTCTTTAAACTGCGTCAAGCGTTAATTTTAAGCCTGTGCAACCATCGCGAATCCGCGTAAGGGGTTTCTGAAAAAATTAAGATCAAATAAGCATCCTTGTCCCAGAGTTTTAATTTTGTTTCAATAATAACTAACACATTATTTGTGTATTTATTATAAAAACTAAAACTGATTGTAAAAACATGTAATGAGTATTTTTGTTGTTCAGAGTTTGTTATTAGATATACATGTAGTTTAAAACAAATATTAGATTTTTAGAAAAAATAAGTTCTTCGTTTGACGTGTTTTCTCGTTCCGAGATGCGCGAGACTTGCACAGTCTATTTTGATATAAAAATGATTATTAGATTTATTTTGTTATTGAGTGTTTTTATTTGAGAACGTACTCATACATTATGTACTCTTTATAACCACAGCACAATTAAAACAATAATCGCATATATACTCTTACTGAAAAATACCAAGCGTCTATTTTAAATAAAGACATTTCGAAAATCTATCACAGTCTCTCCCCAAATTGCCGATGGCCACCTTTTTTTATAAATAGCTTATCAGAGGGAACCAGTATTGCGAAAAAGCTGCTGCTTCTCATTTTGCAAATGTCATGCCCTTAAAGTTCACATCACTCGAAGCAACGGCGCACCAAAAAAAAAACAAATCCTGTGGAAACTGCAACAGGAGTTCAACATTTCCAATCAGATTTCTCGATCTGCACCTCCTGCAGGCTCCTTAAGGTAAACTAAGGAACAGGTTCTTCCTGAATAGATCAGAGATTGAAATTATAGCCTTCCTTGACTTTTAAGACTCCCAGTGAGCTTTGCAATCCGTAAGGTATTTCTATTGATCCTGTCAGATTGGGGCACTTTGAATTACACGCTAGTTTTAAGAAACCCAAAGCACTGGAGTAGAGTGGCTTAAAGCACGCAGACAACATTAATAATTGTCTAAGACCAGTATCCGCACTTTACGTTACCCAAAATATACATCAAATAACAAACCTGTGAAAGTTAAAGGTATCGTACACGTTTGGTAATGACTCAAAACAAATATTAGCATAAAAACTTACTTGGTAACAAGCAACGGAGAGCTGTTGCTAGTGTAAAACATTGTAGGAAACGACTCCCTCTGAGGTAACGTACATGTACATAGTTTTTGAGAAAGAGGTAATTTCTCACTAAAATAATAAAAACTTCTTGCAAGAAGTTTTTATTCCTATCTGAAAGCACACGAGGGTGTTTTTTCTTTCATCATTTTCTTGCAACTTCGATGACCAATTGAGCCCAAATTTTCACAGGCTTGTTATTTTATGCATATGTTGGGATACACCAAGTGAGAACACTGGTCTTTGACAATTTCCAAACGTGTTCAGTGCCTTTAAAGCTCAATTGGTCATCAGAGTCACAAGAAAATAGTGAAAAACCCCAATCTATTATGTTTTCACTGTTTTAAAAAAATGTTTTCAATCTAGGGAGTCTACCCGCGCTCAGATATTGCTCAGGCAATGTACGCACACAAATTAATTGCAATTACTGAATACAATTACAAGCGGCACCCCATACATTCCAAAGCCTGGAGTCTAGTTTTTTTATGTCCGAATTTGTACATGCATCGTTTTACAGTAATAAGTTGACGCCTTGGTACCATGTCTACACTGTACAACTGTTTTCTTGTTGCTAGGGTAATGTTCTTTTTTGCTGGAAGGACCGGATACGCTTTTCCCGATTAGCACAATTTGATAGTCAAATACAGAATATGGGTTTTGAGGCATTGCATGGTGAAGTATCAATGTATAATCAGTTTGTGGTACAACACCATGTGTACATGTAGTTAATAAGCAGGACAGTTCTTTTCAGAACTTAGTAGTCTCCCATATTCTGAAATCTACTCCGCAGCAGTAAAATAAATAGTAAGACAAGTTCTCAGAGGACAAAAATATACACATCAAAGTTCATGTAGATATACACATGGTGTTACCGCAAATCGAATATATACATCAAATACAGAACCTACGCTAAAAGGTGGATTTACACAGAGACCATGGAGGTCATGGCTTCTGTTGCCCTGGTCTTGGCCTTGGTGCCCCTTCAAAAGTTTCCCACGGACGTTTAAGATTTTCCAATGGATGTGCTCTTTGCAAAATGAAATCGAAGATGGAATTCTAGGCTTGAATAGTTGTTACAGTTTTATATTTTGCGCGTCAACTTGTGTGATTTTTACAATGCTGTATAAAAAGGTTATTGTGAGTCATTTAACCAAGATTTAACCAACCTACACGTGTGTACTGTAAGCCCATACAAATGCATCTACTGTCGGTTTTTGTTCATCAGAAATTGACTCAGTACTGCAAGCTTCATATGATCTATACTTGCGTGATACCAGTCATCAATTTCATAGGACATTGTCTGCTTGTATGTAGTTCGTCATGTGTTGTGATTAACAAAATGTATAATGCACACATTAGTTGAACTCAAGAAAGTGCAAACTACACGCAGACACGGAAATCTCTAGGCATTGAAGCTATAATTAGCCTAGAAACAAATAAACATCTGTGTTTGGGCACACCCACTTGTCACCGATCTTCTCTGTTGAGACATTCAAACTCACATGATGAATATTTCCCATACTTCAATTAGCCCCAATTCGTTTTTATTAGCATGCACCTTCCCTGCGAAACAGAAAACACAAGCAGAGGAAGTGGAAAAGGGGGGCAGACAAATCAACCACTCTTAAGTGGTGTTACCTTGACTGTCTGCCGCAGCAACAGTCGTCCCCAGCTGAATCATAATATCCAGGCAGCCAAATTGACCAAGCTCAGCAGCCAGATGTAACCTGGAGGTCAAAAAGGGAAGAGGAATCTAGAGTTAGAACACAATGCGATTGATTATCATGGCTCCCAAAGTAAATGCAACTGCCACGCACCTCACCTTTTGTCTGACAAGCAAAAAAAATATGGGGTTGAACAAAGAAATCTGGAGTGTCTATAATGGTTTTCTCTTGATTTTTTTTGTGTGAAAAAAAACCCAACCCCAAAACAATAAAATCAAAAAATATATTATTTTGTATTTGCGTATCGGCCGAAATTTGCGCGTATGCGCGTATCGGCACGGAAATTGCGCGTATCGGCCAGATATGCTAGCTTGGCTGTGGTCCTCTAAATTTAAAAATGCATTCAAAACACACTTTAAAAAAAAGAACATAATATCAAAAAAGAGAGAGAGAAAATGAAATAAACTGGACAATGGCTCATGTTTACTAGCATGTGACTTTGATCTTTTTCTCTGATTATCCAAACAATTTTTTTTGAAAAGGTAATGAACTATTTCCACCTGAATTAATACTTTAGAGAGTAATAAAAATATTCACTGCTTTGCCTCTGCATCACTCATTGCACCAGCACACTAGGCCTGTATAGCATGTATAGTAAAACAATTAATACTTGCTGAGACATGCAGTACTAAGCTTTACTACTGTACATAAAAAGCATTTTAGACGTAGATGCAGACTTTTAAGTCAATGTTAAACAAATTCAAAATTGTGGGTGGGTGGGTCAAAAGAAATAACTGAAAATAAAAAAACAAGAATGTATATAATAAGAAAAAGAAGAAAGAATACCCAGCTGGCCAAGATCATTAATTTCATTCTTGATTACAAAATTTAACTACAAAGTTGTTTGTTTTAGCCAGAAAAAGCCATTGATGTTGGAGACCTTTGATCTAAAATATCTGGCTCATTTGAGGCATTACTTTGTTCTTCAGTGTATAGATTATATTATGAAGCCATTCAATTCATGAACAAAAATTGGGGTGGGTTGGTGGGTTGGTGGGTGGGTCCTAACAAAAATAACAAAAATTGAAACTTGTTTATATTGACTATTCTGAATGGTCCCTTTTACTTCTTTTGTGTGATGATACATGCAACTTTACTAACAGCCCCTTACATAACTTGGGAAATTGGATCAGACAGTGTAATATATACAGTGAAAGAGTCGCCAGATAAATGCAGCCCATGTCTCATCTCATTAACATCTCCTGACTAGACCCACTGCAGGTGCCTCGTTGGGCCCCTCTTAAAATACGAACAGGCGGTTCGACCCCCGCAATGCATTGAGAAGAAAGAACTATTTATAGCAATGATTGCTCACCCTGTGCTATTTGGAAGTATTTAATCTGACATGTCTGATCTCAAGAACGCTCTTTCAGTTTTTGTTTTAAAGTTGATAATCAGATGTATTATTCATTGAGGATAGAGAATGCCTGAAGTGCAAGCAAAACAGCCACCTACATGTAGCACCTACATGTAGCTGTGTATGGGATACAAGTTTGACTGGGGTTTTTGAGTCTCAAGATCGTGGATGCATATTATTGACTACCTACAAGTTGTTTGTGTTCTGACATCAGTCAATAAAGAGTGTGGGATTAATTTTTGAAGCTTTTGAAAATTTGGAGACTTTTTGAGACAAAGAGTGTCATTTTCATTCATGATTAATCTTCAACATGTTCAATAATGGAGTGGCATGGCCCAGGGGTCTTCATCTGGTCCTCAATCATTTAACCATAATTGCTTCATCCTTCCTTGTTTTGTAATGCCCCATAGAAGAACCCAGTACACTTACAATGTATCAACAGAAGGGGGTTTGGCATACAATGTATTTGGCTGCAGATTGCACCGCACCACCATGTAAACCCTCACAAGGTGCCATATAAATGGGTCTCATAATTCAAATAACTCTGCATGTCTGTTGTTAACATAATTAGCGCTTTGAGACGCCCAAAGAGCTATGTAAATACTGAGTATTATTACTGCAATTAATTTAAATTTTAAACAAAAGTAGTAACAATGGACTGTCAAATTGCTGACGTGTGTGTACATGGGAGACATTTCAGTGATGGTACAATGATACTTTATGTAAAGGGACACTCTGTTTACGTATTCCCATCTAGCCATGGTGGTCTTTCTTCATGGTATCGCCGAAAGCAGGACAAACGTGCTTGGCACAGGCTGATTGGCTGATTAACAAACTTTCCTAAAACTAAGTGATCTGAAGTGTAGTGAGTGAACGAACAGACCCAAATTTAAAGCTTAATAATTTTGGGTTGAAAAAACCCCCCAAAACTGCGACCTCCGGATTAACGATCCGGCGCTCTACCAACTGAGCTATTTTAGCCCTAATACATGTTTTATGCCAGTCAGAAACCATTCGACCTGTAACTGCCGTATAGCCAGGGATCACACCCAAGTTTACGATACAACCTGGGAATCGGCAGCGGAGGGATCACCTTTCAAAAGGGGATGCAAATTTTATTTTAAATACCAAGTAATAAACCACAAGGGAACTGACGTCCCTGAAGGGAACCTGGTTCAAATTTAAAGCCATACAACAACAATCTGTGTGCAAGTGTACATGTAGTGGTTTTAACTTGACCACTTGGAAAGAATTTTTACTGGTCCCTGGATGTTTCAGCTAAGCACTGTCCAGCAGACCACTCACAAACGGGAGATGTCTAATGACATGTTACCATTGCTGCTCATTGTCTTTAATATTAATCACCTTGAGGGCATTGGCCTCTTCTTGCAAACAGAGTACCCTGTACTTCCTCTGATGCTGAGTCATCATTTACAATTTAAACCTCTCTTCCTCCACTCGAGATGCGCAGTCTATTCAATAATTAAGAAAACACGAGCCTCCTTCACCCTCTGCTCTGTCTAAGAATCTGAGGTGTTGGAGTGTTTCACCTATTCCTTCCTTTTCCTCAAATAATACCTTGAATGGAATTCGTTACATCCTATTGGATTCTTTCTTGCGTGAAGAGGGAACTTTCATGAGACCACCTGATTGTCAAAGCATCCTTAGGACCTTGCCACACGAGGCAATTTTTACAGGCAGCTTAGACGCAGCCAACGGCAGTGCATGCTACAGGCCCACTTTGTTAGCGCATGAGTAATTTTTTCAAACAATGTCTAAAGAAAGGTCATGTCACACAGGGCAATTATTTCAGGCAACTTGGAGGCAACTACATGTACTTGCACTGTAACTGTATGCAAAAGGAACACTTTGGCAGCACAAGAGACATTCTTCTAGCTGTAACTCACTATCCCAAAGAAAATAATGAGAAAACTGAAATGTGAATGAATAAATTTTCTTATCACAGATTTCCTGGAGCTGGTTGCCTGTAAATTGCCTTGTGACATGACCTTTATGATCCCCACAAAAAATATGAGAACGTTCAATTCAAATGTGAATGCCTTTTCTTCTTGGAGATTGCCTGGAACTGGTTGCCTGTTATTTCTAAAGAAGAGAGTGACGATTAAGTCCCAATAGCAGAGCTGCCAACATTTGCATCTTGCAATCAAGGAGATTTTGTACAACAATCAAGGAGATATTTAGAATTACATTCAACACACATGGTACAAGTTTCCATATTTCAGGGAGATTTTCTGAATTCAATGAAAGTGCCAAAGACTGTGCTCAGTTCTGGCTGAAACACAAAATCTAACGTGTGTGGGCACGATCAGAAGAAGAAGGGAGATTTCAAATTTGCCCATCAGAACATGGAAAGATTGGTTTATTTTCAGGGAACTTTCTGCAGAATCAGGGAGAGTTGGCAGCTCTACAATAGTGAAGTCACGCTGTTGACCTGAGAGTTGAGTGATTACAGCATTGTGTGTGTGTGTGCATGATGTTGGGTCATGTGTTGGCATGAGAGCAATTGCTGTTTGATGACATTTTGTGGGCATTTGCATATCATTTGCATACATTAAACAGCTGAGCTGCTGTTTTACAGTTTGGACAGAAAAAGCTTCGCGAAACATTGAAATTTTGAACGCCGGTCTTCTTTGTTACTATAAATAAGCTTTTTAAAGGGTCTGTATATTTATATACATTTGGTAATTTTTCAACAAATTAATGGCAGTAAAAACTTACTTGGTAAGAAGTAGAGGAGCTTCTGATAGTAAAGCATTTTGAGAAACATTTCACTTTGAAGAAATGTGGTTATGGAAAAAGATATCAGTTTTTATCCAAACAAATTTGAATTTGAGAAGCGTTTCTGTCAGAAACGTTTCTCAGATTGTGTATTCCAATAGCAGATTATTCTTCCTGCGTGGACATTACCGCTCCAGATTTTCGGCAATATCTCAAAAACGCTACCACCTTTTGTAATGAATATTTCACTGGTTAGTTTTATGGTATATATCTAGAACTATAGGATTGAAACAAACAGTGGGTTCCAATTACCAAACATACAATCCCTTTAACATCAACCTGTGTACAATATTTAAGGCAAACCCACAGCTATAACAGGCACAATGCACAGCACATAAGCAACATGAACAATGATGAAAGGCTTTTGAAATGCTGAATGGCAAAAACAAAATCATCTCAAAAACAACCAATAAATTTGATAATTCAATTGTGTGTAACTTACGGGACTCTTCCATCTGGGTCCATCTTGATTGGGGAAGTTCCCTTCTTGGCTAAGGCTGCTTGAAGCTTCTCAATGTCCCCGGCTTCCACAGCCTGCATCAGCTTGTCATCATTCTTGCCCCATTCTCCCTGCAGAACAGTCATTATAATACAAACATTTAAGGCAGTGTATGACTACATGAACAGAATTTATGAGTACGGTATGTGCAAAGTACAGTGCGAGCAAAGTGTTGTCACAGTTCTCTTTTTCCTTTTCCGAAAGAAGACCAAATCGTCTTAATTTTTTTTGTGCAAAATTTATTTGAATACAGACCTTAGAGTAAAACATACACTAATCCAAGAAAAACACTGATTCATGGTGTTAAATAATTTAAAATAGTTTACAAATGTATAATATGAACATGATGAAAAATGATAATAAACAGTATTGTATTGACTCCCATTCCCCCGCCACCCCCCCCCATAAAACCCGTTTAACAAAAATCCTTGAGAGAACCCGTATCTTTTTTTTAATTTCAAAATTGACATAAAGTATGGGATGTAATGTATTTAACAATTTATTAGTGAGTAAAATTGCACAACTTGTTAATTTGTTCTCCTTCACACTTTGTACAGTAGTACAAACACCAGGAGTTACAATTATTGAAATCACAAAGATTTTTAAAAACAAACTTTGAAAAATCAAATTTTTGACATTAAACAAATTTCCGGGAGCAAGAAAACACAAACTTAAACAGTCCTTGTACATACCGTACTCATCGGTGTACAGTACTACATGTGTAAGCTTGCTCTACGGTACAATGCAGTTAAAGATACATAATGCATGTTGCAGTAACAAATTGCCTGAATTAAGCAGTAAAAGCAAGCTTCGTAGATCTCCAGGCTCAAGAAAAGTCACAATCCCAGATCAAAAGAAAAATATTGACAGAGACTGACACTTCATTGTTTGGACCAGAACTGTTTAAGTACTCTTAATGCTCTGTATGCCAATATATCGATCACTAAAAAGCTCTCTCCATTGTTAGAGTCATTTATCATCCATGGATTATGGCTCTTTGACAGCCCTGGCAAGAACATTTCTCTATGGTCACCCATTCTGCCATTTACCACCTCATTACACTCTCTGTTTGTTTGGGGTTCCTGAAATAATTGGCTTATGTCCCCAGGCTTGAGGAAGAAGTCATCCTGATGACACTCCCACTGCTGAATCTATTCTTGTTTTTTTATAGCTCCATGGGGGTATAGACTGTGCAAGTCTTGCGCATCGAAAATGAGAAACAAATTGAACGAAGACTACTTTGCTATAAAATCTTCTTAAATTATATTTATACAAAATTCTTGAAAATAAAAATACCATTAGAAAGTATTTGTGTAGTAGGCTTTATGAAATTTGGCCCTGTGTACAGTTTATAGATGTCTGAAAGATCTAGGATAGTATAAAGTTTATTCATGTAAGTAATCCCACTTTCGTTAAATATTTTGCACAAAGACAGGAAATATAAACCACGGATATCTGTTTTTAAATGATCTGGGTTTTCTATAACAAAATTTGTTTTATGTCCTACATACTGTATTTTTGAGGTTTATGTCACTATTAAAGGTGTCTACTGAGTAAAACAGACACAAACACTCCTCCAACCCATTTCAACTCAAGTACGCATTACTTTCATTAATCCATTCAAGAATAAACAATCGTACACAACTCTTTTTATTTGCTGAGCGTGTACGTGGTCTGAAGCCCTCTTTAAAACGTGATGTTTCCACCGCCCATATATCAACACTTTATCCCATTTTGGACTGAGTGCAAACAAAGGATTTGCCTGACTATTGTTAGTCCTGTAAGAGGCTGATACAATTTGGACGCCAGTGTGTGTATTCATTTACAGGTATCCAGACAAATTATTGTATAAGGAGTGCCCTTTTGTAAATATTTACCTGGGATTAAAGTTTAAGGAATATCAGAGCAAGGTGGAAGTTTGCAATAGCTGATACAGGATCTGAGCACCCCTGCATACAAACACGCTTTCATTGACACTAGACTTCAAAGAAAATCAATCGGTTTTCCACAATGAAGTTTAATCTTGATTTTAAAAACAAGCGAGCTTAACAGCTCAATCGTGTGTCAATGCTAGCTTCTTGGAGGGTTTCCTTTTTAAGAGGCTTTTAAATCATCCAAATTAAAATGTACAAGAAGTTACAGCTAGGAAGCTAAATTGCAAAGGACGCGGCTAGGTGTTAGAGCAGCAGGCATCCAAGGGCACCTTATTAGGCAGCCAGCCAACTCAACCCATGTATGACCACAAAGCACAGCCAGAGATCAATCAAAAGTGTTTGATGTTTCCGGAGGGAGGTAAACCGGAAGGCCTGAAGAAAAATCCTTGTGGCATAGGGGTAGGAGAGAACCAACGCACACCAGGGCTCGAAATTAACACTGGACCGCAGGCCCCAGGCCAGTGCTTTTAGCATTGGGCCAGTAAAATCGCAAATCGGACAAGCCCGGTGGTCTTGTGTTTTTCAAGTGACTAATAACAGTACCCCACCCATTGTGTAATTAATATCTTTGTGGAAAATGTTATTATCTTTCAATTCTGTTGAGTATCGAAGTAGCATGACAAATGAGATAGATATTCTCTTAGTTGTTACACTCATTTTGAGTCTGGTCTTATAAAATAAATTTGTGTCTATTAAAATGTTGAGCTACATGTGCAAGCCAAGTGGATTTTCCCTCCAAATTCGAGCCCTGCACACTTTATATGCCACCCCATGTAGTGTTTCAACACTTCGTATCATGGAGGAATCTTATCTGCCTCCATGCATACTGTGGACACCTATGTCTACAATTAAACGAATTCTAACACAACCTACCCCAACCCACTGCTAATTGATTTTCAACTGATAATTTTTTCACACATCAAACCGGACTTCTGTACAGTACGCAAAAGCTCTTGTCGTATGCAAGTGATAAATTAATCCCAAACCTTGGGAGGGCCCACTTCACGATTCAGCAATCAATACTATCCCATCAAGATCACAACCTGTTGAAATCGTGCTCCCCAAACACACTCCCTCTTTATTGATTTGGTATAAAGAGATGAACCATCATGAAGGTGCAATTTACTGATTGTCGAACTACTGCACTATGTACTTAGTGACAAGTTTACTGTTTAAATAGTTTTTCTTTATTGTATACTGATGAAGTGCTTGTAGGTTGTTCCTACGAAAGCTTAAACGCAGATATTTATTACATATGTACCAGTAAATCATTGCTAAAATTTATTTTCCTCTCTGTTTAAGTTAAGAGGGGTAACATTTAATTAAAATGAGGTGATTTGGGATTTTGAAGAGTTCTTTAATTGCCATTCTGCTGTTCAAAGGTTTCACTTAACTTAGGGATAATCACACATTGTATACTTTCTGTAAATTGACCGTTTGTCAGGAATAAACCATTCTGCAAAAGTTTTTAAAGCTTTACATTGTACACGAACACTCAGCTAAATACTGTACAGGTAGGACATGAACACTAAATTGTTGTGATTCCTGGCTACACGGCAGTTAAACATTGCATGGCTTCTGACTGGCACCCCTGAACAAAGTTATCGACAAAATAGGGAGACCGCCAACATAGGGCTAGATCGCTCAGTTGTTAGAGCACCAGCACGTTAATCCGGAGGTCGTTGGTTCAAATCCCGATCTAGTAAAATTTTCTTTGTTCAACCCTGATTTGTTTAAAATTTACCCAGTCAGTTTCCCTTGTGGTTTATTCACTTGAAAATACACTAAATTTGTATGCTCTTGCTTGGAAAGAGCGTACCATTTGTATGGAATCTAAGAGATGGTGTTACCGCAAACCTTACCAGATTCTTACTAGATAAGACTTACGCCATGCAAAATTTCAAATCCAATAGGCACAACTGCCATTTGAACAGTACCATTCACGAGACAAATGTCTCCAATATGCTCCAACAAGGTTTCATCATTCTCCTTGAAATAAAGATGCAGAAGTCCAGACTTCATACTAAATTTATTAACCTCAAATCTATAGGTTCTCCTTTTTCTTTTTCCCAAATTTTTAGCATCTTTTTTTCAACTATATTTTGCATTTTTTGTTGATGGCTATTGGGGGTTGAATATAACATTCTGAATAGGCTAGAGAGAACAGACCAAGCCAATTTTTTCAAGTTGGCGTCCACATCAATAGACATAAGAGGAAACAGTCTCAAGTTAATCAAACCAAGGCTATGTAAAGCACTAAGATGTAGACAGGATTTCTTCTCACAGAAAGTGGTTTTATAAATGATGAAACAGTCTCCAAAAGAAATGTCATTAACACCAAGAACGTTAATTCCTTGAAGTCAGAGCTAGACGGGCAATGGAAAGATATAAATGGGGTTTCAAAAGGCAGAGGCATAACCACTGTGGGTTCTCTCCATGCACAAGCTAGCGTATCAGTGTCGTTACGCGCAATTTGCGTGCTGATACGCGCAAATTACGGCGATATGCAAAACAAACAAATATACAAACTAGACATACGTTTGTAAAATGACAAACACTAGGTGTTCAGGTTTTCAATAAACTTTGCCATAGACAACTAGTAAAACTGTATTTTGAACTGTTTTTAACCTGCCGCTAGAGGGCGCTCTTGAATTGTATGAGAAAAAAATATACAACAAAACATC
The DNA here is from genome assembly GCA_021014325.1 of Plazaster borealis. Classification (NCBI taxonomy): domain Eukaryota; kingdom Metazoa; phylum Echinodermata; class Asteroidea; order Forcipulatida; family Labidiasteridae; genus Plazaster; species Plazaster borealis. The sequence goes on along the minus strand of CM037459.1, from coordinate 11,084,378 downwards.
AACAAAACCTTAAATGCTCCAGATTGCACAGTAGGGCTTTTAAAACCAAGATAAACACCAAGTAGAAAACATTCCAAAGGCCTTGTTTCAATTCAGCGCGCCAAAAATTTGGGTCCAATGTCCCAGTTTTGAAAAAACATGGTGTGAACTCTGTACTGCCCATCAAACTGTAAATGTAATGAAAATGTAAATGAGCAAGATGCTGAACTATGAATGTATTGTGATAGAAAATTTATACATACAAGTTTAAAACTGTATACATGTAGTGCAATTGAATTTCTTTTATCACACCACTGAAAGTTTGAGCAACAAAGTTTCAAACAAGTGCTGACAATTTGATGAAGATTTCAAAAGTTCAAACAAGTTTTAAAACAAGTTTCAAAATTCTTACCTCCTTATCCCGTCCTTTCTTCAGTTTCTTGAACATTGTCTCTGATGATCTTGTGGCTACAACTCAAACAACCATGACTGGCTAGAACAGTGTGAGGTGATGACAATCCTTGCACCCAGTCCCGGCCAACACAATAGCATGAACTACACTGCAGTAAGGCCTTAAAAGTTATTTGTTTGTATCATGTAGTTCAGGAGTCTGCTGCGAGCAAGCGTCCAATTATAATGTGTTTGGAAGCTCATGATAGATTGGAAGACTAACCGAGATACATTCATTTAACTTGCTAATTTTGTTCTCCTGACCACACTTCGAAGAATTTTGTTGGTGGATAATTTTGTTCTTCTTAAAATGCATACAATGTGTGCAAGATGAGTTTCAAGCACAGACTATGGAAGTGTTAGTTGCTTTTACAAAGATCTTGATATGTGAGAACATTGTCCATTAGCTTGCCATGTCCATATAAAACCTACATTGATCTAGTTTTCAACTTTTTATCTACAAATGAACCAAGTTGACTCAGGACAAGTCTAACACATGGATGACATTGTACAGACACCAGGTAGGCCTATCGAATGTAAAAATTTGAAAATTTGTTCATTTGTTTACTCAATATATTATCTCAAAGATATCCTTTTTTTAAATCTCCAAATGGAATAAGTTCCATGGGTGTTTTGACTAATAATCTGATTTTGGAAGCACGGATGAGAAGGTTTCAATGGAATTGTAGTCACTGTTTTGTGGATTGCCAACATCTGCACGCAATGACCTGAATGGACAAAAATATAATACATACTGTATTAAATAAAAATAAAAAAACACATGGAAGATAATTAATGGAAGAACTAAAATATTAAATGTTATGTTTATTTATTCATCAGTTTTCAGTAGCCAAGAGGGAACATAATGGTCTTGAACAAACTGTATTGATGTATTGAACAAAAATTATAATGTAGCCTTCTGTGTCAGCATGTCGCACAATAACTCTTTAGAGACCATAGCGGCCGGAAACAGCCTGTACAGAAATGGCCATAGCAACTGCAAACGGCTGCAAGATCTGACCTACTTCCACTCAGCCAAAAAAGGCCAAAGTAAAGGTCACATCCTGAAAGGACATTTTCCAATTTTGTCCATGTTGACATTTTCTGAAACGAAACCAATGTCTGTTTCATAATATTTTTTCAGACACTTTTACAAGAAATTTATTTGTCCAAAATCAACAATATTAGCCATGGGCGTATGGTGATGATCAAACAGAATTTATGAAAACTTTAAAAGGTTAACAATGCCAAAAAACTGGGTCAATGAAATGAAATGAGAAATTGTCCCTGGGCCACATTTATGGAAAACAAAATGGCTTCCCAATGAAGCAGTCAATGCATTTAGAATTGAGTGCAGATTCTTCGTAAAATTGTACACAAAATAGTCACTGTAGGGCCTACTACATTTATTTCTTCCTTGCCATATGAAATGAGTCCATTTGTGAACATTTTCAGCAAAGTTTTTGTTTTAGCATACTTATATAACAACACCATGTTGTTATAAACGTAGCAGGGCGAACAATCGGAGGAAGTCCAGAGTATATTTTTTTGTGGGGCAAGGCCCAGAAATACTGTCAATCCTCCAAATGGAGTGATCATTGTATTTTTTAAGTGTCACACGCTTATAATTACTTGCAGTTGGGACGGCCCAACTATACACCTTTAAATAACACTTTGAGAAGTTTCACTTCCATGTAAAAAAGAGAAACACTACCATGTGAAAGAGGCTTACGTACCTCCATTGGTGGAGACGATAGCGTAACGCAGGCCTGCGTAATGACCTCATCCTTAGAACCCTAACCCCTAAGCATTTCTACTAAAAAGCTTCCACAACCCATCATACTACAACAGTTTACTTATTGGAACCGGTCACACTAAATACCGACAACAAACGATGCCTGATGACAACTAACGACAACAAATTTTTAAGGCCCTTTAAAACAACGTTTGAGCGTAAATAAATCATTACATATGTGTAGGAGAGTCATATGTATCTATATAACCTTCATTCTGTTGAAAAAATTGTATTTTTAACTGTTAAAAAAAGGTTTTTTTACCCTGAAGTAGTAACTTCGCCGTGTTGTCTTTCAATCGTACTTGGACGATACCATTATGCAATAGGTAAGTTCTTTGGGCATAGTTGCTTATGTACTGCATAGTTGTTTATGTACTGCTATTTTTTATGAATTTTTTTAAAAGTTCTTTTAATATTTGAAAGACTAGATATTAAGTGGCTGTCATAAATAATCTAATACTATAAGGTCATGTTGATACAAATGGAAATGTTCTTCCAACGATCACAAATACAAAACTATGACTTATATTAGAGTCATAACAATGAGCTTGTTCGTTTAATATTAAATTCAACTGTCGTTGAAATTGTAGAACTGATGCCAACTGATGATGTCAACACACGAACAGGTCACTCGCTACCATGATAATTTTCGACCCCTGCAGTACAATGGTATCGCCCAGGCACGTTCCAAAGTCAACATGGCGGACACTACTGGTTATTACTACTTCGGGGTAAAAAAAACCTAAGGTAGTGCCCCAAACATTTGGGTCTACTAAAATTCTACAGTGAGTTTGGACGGAGTCATCACTATCACGTTCATACCAACAAACAATAACATCCGATCCAATAAATAATAATTAGGAATAGGATACAAAGTAGACCCAGTAACTGGGGAGCTGTACTCCTTTTTTCTTGTTTACATCTTCAAGTTCTAGTTAGTTAGTAGCGTACGACCGAAGATGTCAAACAAAATTTAAAAGGAATACAGTGCACCAGTGCAGTTGGGTCAGTTACTTAAGTAAAAACTTAGAATTAGATCATGGAGGTAGATCTATTCCTACCTCCATGCTAGCTTAGATACAAAGAAACTCCTCGACTTACTGCAAACTGTTTCTTTCAGGAAAGGCTTTAGGAGGCCATGACAGTTTCAGTCACGTTATAATTATTATAATTAGACCTTGCTATAAGATTATACCATAGATTAGACAGAGACGATGGTTAAATCTAACGGCCTGACCTTGTGAGCATTGTAAACAAATTCGTCGAAAAGTCACACACATCACCGTCTCCATTCATTTCGGCTCCGGCCATTGATTGGTACCCTCCTATCAACAGTGCAAAGCGTCAACCTGAAAGCGTGAATGCGCACGGAACCAACTTCCTGTCCACAAAAACAAAAACAGCAACTTTACAGAAACGCGTAACGGCGCCACCAACAGTCGATAATGAGTTAGTCGCTTCTGAATTTAACTTTTATCCAAAACAATCGGCATGTGCGCCTCGAAAGGTTTACAAAATGTATATGTTTGACCTTCTCTACACAGGAAGCCTCGTGTAAGCAGTGCGTACATCTTCATCAGTCATTTGAAGGCTCAAAAGGAAGAAGAAGAAGATGCTTGTATGTTGTTGGTGACTAGACCCAGTAACTGGGGCGCTGCACTCCTTTTTGTATGGGGGGGGGGGGCGGGGGGGGGGGGACATCTTCGGTCTCGGTCGACCGAAGATTTCAATGTTTTTGTTAAAGGAGTACAGCGCCCCAGTTACTGAGTCTAGTTGGTGACTATTTTTCAAAAAGTTGGATAAATACACAGGTAAATAGCCCCCTTACCTGCTTACGGTTACCCCCAGAAAACATAATTTCATGTTTTTGACTGTAAAACTATATCAACAAGTTTGAGAAGTGTGTTTACAATTTTGTGACCAAAAATAGGGAAATATGTGCAAAACACCGTGTTTGAGTTTGACAAAAAATGTGCCCACAAAAAATGCACTCCTTTAATATGGCAAAATTATTTTGGGGGGTCATTTGACTACTGAGCATTGAATATGTCAAAATAAACAAGTTTACAAAGTTTAACTTTAACTAATCATTTGAACAAAAAATATGGAAATTATGGGAAAAATACCATTTAAGTTTACCACAAATGGCCCCCCCCCCCAAACGCCCTCTCATGGCAAACATTTTTTAAGGTCAATGTACTGTAGAAATGAATGTTAAAGTTGTGGCAAATTTAGTAAAAATCATTCACCTCTATCTTGCCACCCGTATGCTAAAGTAGGGTCACAGCCGAGAGCTATTGTGTTGAACGATTCATTTGTGTATTGTTTTCAATATCACTTGGGTTGGGGGTGAGTTTCTGAGTTTCGTTACTTATTGGAACTAATGACCAAGGTGGCAGTCAGGTCAGGTTGGCTCAGTGGTTTCTGTCCCTGCCTTTCACCTCTGTGGACTCTGGTTCGATACCCGGAACGAAGCCTTGCATGTGGGTTGGGTTATCAGTCCCTATACCTGACTGTGTGGGTTTTCCCTCTTTGGGGTTTTCCTCCCACATCTAAAACTGACAATATTTCTTCAGTGTCTTTTTTACAAAAGTTGGTGAGATGTTTCCATTAGGATGCTTTGCAGACTATATCAATTCAAGTTCAATGACACATAATTGAAATCAAGCTAAAGCAATTTTTTTTTAATGTAATATTGTTTTATTCAATTGTCTTTTGTCAACATTTAACATTTCCACTTAATAAATCTCTAGTCACATACATAATGACGATGTTTTTAAAATCAGAGTATGCTAAGGAGATATATATAACAGTAGGTACAAGAAAAGTGGAGGCAAGCCCAGGTAAGCATTTGCTTGAGTTGGAGATGCCATGCAAGCCAAGACAAATGGATGGACGTTAAGACAGATAGACGAGAGCAAGAAAACACTTATCTTGATTAACTGCAAATTTTACATTACATAAGTTACTATAAATTAACAATAGCAATTTAGTGTAACAAAAGAATACAGGAATGTACTTCAAAGAACATATGTACAGGTAAGCTTTAACCTTACATTTTAATACATTTATTGTAGATAGTGTCACTATAGGAGGCTTGTTCAAGTTGACTGCACCAGAGTACTGAATTGTGTAAATAACAACTGTCCTGTATTTAGGAAGTTAAAGGTGTGATAGAGTTCTGGCACAATTTCATAGAGCTGCTTAAAGGCATCGTACACGTTTGGTAATTACCAAAATATATATTAGCATGAAAACTGACTTGGTAACAAGTAACGGAGAGCTGTTGATAGTATAAAACATTGTGAGAAACGACTCCCTCTGAAGTAACGTAGTTTTTGAGAAAGAGGTAATTTCTCACTAAAATAATAAAAGACTTCTAGCTAGAAGCCTTTTATTCCTATCTGAAAGCACACAAATTTGTACAACAAGGGTGTTTTTTCTTTCATCATTTTCTTGCAACTTCGATGACCAATTGAGCCCAAATTTTCACAGGCTTGTTATATTATGCATATGTTGGGATACACCAAGTGAGAACAATGGTCTTTGACAATTACCAAACGTGTACGATGCCTTTAAAGCACAAAAGTAGCCAAAGCACAAACAGGTTACCAGCCAAAATGTCATGTCACATGCACCATCTTTGACTGGTATCCCGCAAATTTTTGGTTTTAAAAACCCAAAGTTGTTTTAAAAGCAAAATTGTCTGCTTAGAAATATAAAGCAGCTCTATGAAATTAGGCCCTGGACCCAATTTCATAGAGCTGCTTTAAGCACAAAAAGCAGATAAGCACAACAAACCTATGTTTACCAGAATAAAGGTTACCAGCTAAACTACCAAGTTACATTTGTGATTTGAGACTGGTATCCTGCTCATTTCTGCTAAGCAGAAAACTGTTAAGCAACTTTTCTGCTTAAAGGCACTGGATACGTTTGGTAATTGTCAAAGACCAGTATTCTCACTTGGTGTGTCCCAACATATGCATAAAATGACAAACCTGTGAAAATTTGGGCTCAATTGGTCATCGAAGTTGCAAGAAAATAATGAAAGAAAAAACACCCTTGTTGCACAAATTTGTGTGCTTTCAGATGCCTGAAAAAGGCTTCAAGCCTGAAGTCTTTTTCAGATTCAAACATTTCAGTGAGAAATTACCTCTTTCTCAAAAACTACATCACTTCAGAGTCGTTTCTCACAATGTTTTATACTATCAACAGCTCTCCGTTGCTTGTTTGTTACCAAGTAAGTTTTTATGTTAATATATATTTTGAGTAATTCCCGTATCCAGGGGCTGATTTCACAAAGAGATAAGACTAGTCTTATCTGAAGTTAGGACCAGTAACTGGTCTTAACTTAAGACTAGTCCTATCTCTTAGCATTGCCTAGGACTAGTCCTAAGTTAGGAAGAGTTTTGTGAAATTGACCCCAGTGCCTTAAAGCATCTCTATGAAATTGGGCCCTGGTTTTAGGCGACCTGCATGCTGTTGACCCACACTATGTCTATATGCATTTTGGCTCCCAAAATAGCAGACCATGGGCAGTCACTTGGTGACTGCTGTCACTATGTTGTGTGTGACAAAAGTGTAAGGGGTGAATAGATTTAACATGTATCAAAAAATCCCATCTCTTTATAAAAAATATTGCATAAAAGTCCAACTACATAATGTGGCTACTAGCTTTTGAGAACCTCCAGTCATGTTTTATCAAACACACACAGTGTGACACCGACAACCACCAGAAGCATTCCAAAATAAGTTTCTGTCGAGTAAAGAATACAAGCATTTCTGTTAATATTTTAATTACACATTAAAAATTGTTTAATTATATTGATAAGTCATTTCAAGATTTCTGTCAGAGAAAAAAAAATAAAAGTAAAAAGAATAATTTCAGATTAATTGTTCACTATTCAAAAGGTTTGGAAAACAAAACTTATTTTGTTTTTCGCAACGAGCAGGTTTAATCTTTCTTTCATTTGACAATTACCACACTGAACTAAATTAATACATTCTCAAGAGCATTGGTAGTCAAAATGTCCAGTATAAACTGTCTTTTCTCAGAGCCATCACTCAGAGCTGCCAACTAGTACGGATTTTCCGTATTTCATACGGAAATCAACCAAGAATACGGAAGTAAGAATTTGCGTTTTAAAATACGGATTTGGAAAAAGCCGATCATACTTTTTAAGCCCCAGTGTAAATGCAGTACAAACAATGAGATCGTAATAAATAAAAATGAAAGCCGCGAATTCACACGTGTTTCAGAGCTTATAATATTATTATTAGGTACCATAACCTATTGCGCTGAAGGACTTAACTACTGCAAGGCTCGCATTTGGAAGGAAAATCCACAAGGCTGCAGGACTTGTAGCTCAGAATCTTTACTGGACCGGGATTTTATTTACAAGACCAGAATCAAAATGAGAAGAGACTAGAATCAAAATGAGAACACAGTTTGATCATCTAAACTGTTTTGTTTGAACAAACACTAAGAGAAGATTTATCTCTTCTGTTTTATGGGTGATACTCAGCAGTTTACTCAGCAGGATTGAAAGATATTTGTGAGACTCAAACTCAACATTTGAATATCATTCTGTTGAGACAAAGATGAATTGAAAAAACCAAGACCACCGGACTTGTCCTGTCTTGAGTTTACTGGCCCGGGCACTGAAATCACTGGCCTCGGGCCGGTGGTCCAGTGTAAAATTCGAGCCCTGTACTGCCAGAGTGATCTCCGTGCACTGAACGGAGACACAATGCACCTTGTACAGCATACATTCTGTGGTACATGTCTCACAACGTCACCCACAGGCATGGCTTTTGTAGAGACTGGCGCCGCAGTTTTTCTAATGCTCACGTGTATGGGATGCGGCGGCAAACAGACACTGTGATAAATTTTACTTCTGCAAGGAACAAGCGTGTTGACGTTGTTTAGTGTGTGAAACATCGCGATCGCTGCATCAATTGAAATAAAAATGACGAAAAGGAAAGATATCTTCGACGCAATGGAGGCCAAGATCTGATGCAAAATAGTGATAAAAGGCGTAAAGAATGCAATGGGTGGACATGGAATTGGTTGGAAAGCCAAGTTGACAAACTTGCCGAAGTCCTTCAAACACTTGACTGCCCTCCACTGTGGTATTGTAATGGTGTGTTTCCTGTGCAAACGTGAACATTTTTTATTCATTTTAATAAACGATGGTACAGAAACTAAAGTATTTTGATATCATTAATTGGAAAGAATTGCAGTATGGCTTCTCCCCATGCACAGTGTAGCGCAAATTGCGGTCCGATACGCAAATTTTTAAAAACTTTTAAAAAACTTTTTTTGTTTTTTTTGTTTTGAACACTGACATAATTATTGGCTTTAATACATGTAATATGAGCAAAGCATACGTAAAAGGTAATTCAATTACCAGTGGGTAGTCGAGTACAAGAAGTGTATCGGCGCCGCGCAGAAAAATACTGATTTCATTGGCAAAATACTGATTTTCAGCCTAAAGAATACTGAAATGCCCAGTTTAAGGTTGGCAGCTCTGATCACTACTCAAAAATCCTTATTTTATTTCCTTCCTCCGTGCATGGTGTTACCACAAGTTTAAAGGTAGGGTCATAGATTGGTAAATACTCCAAAAATTAACGATCATAAAAACTCACTTGGTGAGAAGCACCGAAGCTGTTAATAGCAATGCTATTAGCATAAAATAATTTGAGAAAGGATGAGGTTTGGATAAAATTCCACCCCAAAACCTTTTAATCTCATGAATTGTTTCTCAGATTTCCGAGGGTTGGTGTCCATTTGCGAATGCTGCAGGCACTGATGCAGCTTGTACCTGTTGTCACCTTGCTAGACGTGGATGGATTTGATGTTCTTGTGAAAATTGTGACAGTTCTTTGCTGTTTTCTCAGCTAGTAGACTAATTCAGCTGATAGTTTCACAAGTGACATTTATTGTATCTTTCTTTAGAATTTTGCCCATAAATCAGCATTGTGTTGACAAAAAAACAAACATGTGTATGACCCACCTTTAATTTAGACTATTATTTTCTATTGCCACATTCTCTAAAATACTGAAGTATGGATCTTCCAAATAATCACACTTCAGTTCATAGGACAAGGAGGTAAGTCCAAGCAAGTTGTGGAAAGTCTGAAAAAGCAAATAATTTTATTACCCTTTCCACCAATGTCTTCTCCCAAAATCCTTCCCATCAGCGTTGTAAAGAGGAAAGTGAGAGCATTTGTTAAAGGCACGGCCAGGGACAACTCTGAAAAGTTAAAAAGAAACCCCCCAAAAATCAACACAGGACAAACAAAGAAGAGGTACTGAATATTTTGAGCAAAATTACGTAATATTATGGTTGGAAGCACTGCTTTGCTGGAGTGAAACTTTGCCACCAGGTTGAAAATTGTTGTGTGTTCAATTGGGTTTAAGTGGGACTTCTGATTAAGTAAGACTGGCATCACCAACAAATTACGATTTTGCTGTACCCATGGTTCTCCCAAGGTTTTTTCAAAACTGTGGGCCAAATTTGTTGGATGTTTGGCCGAAGCGTGCTGAAGTGAAACAATGTTGTTGTTGTTGTTGTTGTTGTTGTTGTTTTTTTTTTTTTGGGGGGGGGGGGTCGTATCGGCCGAAATTTGCGCGTATCGGCCGATACGCTAGCTTCTGCTTGGGGGGACCCTGCGTACCTGCCTCCATTAGCCAGAGTCTTTCACCTTATCCAGTGAGCATAAAGTAGGCAGTTTGCATAATTGTTAAGTGAAGTTAAAGCACGGAATCTCGACAAAGATACATGTGTTGTTCATCCATGTACATGTAGCTGAAACAATTATGTGTATTTGTTTTGGCAAACTAAACGCTTCATGAAATTCCTTTTTATTTAAGAAATCTTTTAAGAAGCTGGACTAAATAGTAATACTGACCTGCTGAGGCAAGTGTGATATAAAACAACACTGAGCCTGACTGGTTCACAAGGAATGGCAGAATATACTGCAAATCAAAGATGAAGTACATGATTAAAACGTTTGTGTACAATGCACAACATGTACATGACAGTGACTGCAACAGTTACCAGATTAAAGGAAAAGTATATTTAAGTGAGTTTTGGTTTTGGACAAGTATTGAATAATTTCCTTTCTCTACAAACTATTAAAATCAATAAACAGAATTAAAACCAACCTGTGAATCACCAAGTTAAATAAATGAGTACAAAATTGGTGGTCAAAGTGTTTGTGAGCAACGACAAACAGATGTTATTTTGAGCACGTTCACATTGGGCTTATTTCAATTGTGGCAACCGAAGTAAACAATAGTGATTTGGGGGGTCTTACAGTCAAATACACATGATTAAGTAGTGGGTAATGGCAGTACAGAACTGTAGGCATTCAAAAGTACAAGGTTCATCCATTCCTGTTTTGTTGTCCACTTTGTAAACATAGTCACACATTTTATTTCTATTAGTATAAGCAGTACTAAATTTTGATCTTGATTAATTAATTGATATAGCTCCAACAACAGTACACCCAATCAATGCAAGATTAGAGATTGAAATGGGGATTAGTCATGTTGTTTGAGCGCAGCAGATGAAAGTACTTCATGTGGTGGTGGAGTATGTTGGCTGGTTCCAGTCTCTTGCCCTTGAACTTGATTAGGTAATTGATAATGGGACCCATGACATGCAACTAGTACACTAGTACTATATTGCTATTTTTTTTTTAGATATGGAGGAATTAAAGTACAATTGTCTTCACAAGGAACAGCTGGTATTGCAATAATAAATAGTGCCAACCAATCCACTCAGTCTTAATCGTATCTTTATTATTTATTATGGGGCAATCATATCACAGAGTCTCACTCACGGTACATGTAGCATGGAGGAAGGAAAAAACAACCCTCCATGGTACAATTAGTCAATACATGATACAGGCCTACCCAATAAGAAACAATCTAATGATGTAACACTAACACTAACAACACTGTGGGTCACTCACTCACTCAGGTGACTATGTCACTGTGTGTTTCCTTCCTCCATGCTAAAACTAAACATTTCCTCACCTTCCAATTAAACAACAGAAATTTCACTTCAGCGAAAAACTGTGCAAGCTTACTCTCCCGTTTGATGTCTTCAATACCCTTTCCTCCCTTCCTCATAAAAGGGTTTGTTGAACCCCATAACAAGGCGACCACAATCAACCAGACAGTTTCCCAAATCATATTGCCGCTGAATTATTTACGAACTTTCCAACACATGCTGGGCCCAATTTCATGGCTCTGCTTACCGTGGAATTCTGCGCTTACGCCCAGCTGCGTCCCATAGAAATACACACGTTACAATGCGCGTCAGCGCAGAATTATTTGGTAAGCAGTGCCATGAAATTGGGCCCTGCTTGTTTGTTTTTAAAAGCAATTTCTGAGCGCCCTCACCGTTCCCAAATAATTTATCTGACTTCCCAGGCAGAACACATTCGGTAAAATATTTTTTATACGGAGGCTGCAGCAGGCTATCCCAAGATATTGTCTGCAGGCGACCTGCAAAGACACTACCGAAAGTTTTTACCAATCTTGGTAACAAAAAAAAACCCCCAACCAAACAAACAAACAAACAAAAATGCACTGCTTTCACTGCAAAATAATGCTATCCCTTAAAAAACCCTACATTATTACTATACTACCTCCATGCGTATACACTATGGTTCAGGCAAGTCGTCCTTTGAACGATCATCGAATCCACTTGAGAGAGTGCTCCTCTTGGGACGACATTAGGCCGAGTCGGTCATGGTCAATGGACGAGTTGTGTAGTCTCCTGCAAACACATTGATTCTAGGACAATCTCATAACCTGTTTCCTTTTTGTTGACCTGTGCAAGATGGCGGCTCTCATCAGACACGTCTTCCAAAGAAGTTCCCGTTTTCTGCATGCAAACTGCTCAGTAGCACTGCAGACTAGGTTTAACTCTAGTTTGCTGGTGGAAAGTGGGAAATACCCTTTCTTACAAGAACTTGGCATCGAAGCAGAAAATGCAGGAGCCTTTACCGGGTCGGGAGCATGGGGTGGAAAGGGGGAGGTAAGTAAACTGCTCACAAAAAGTTAGGAAACTTTTTTTAATCATGTAGGTTTATTATTTATTATACCCTATTGTATTATGTTGCATATCAATAGAAAGCTGAAGCGTTCTTCTTTAAATTGATACCAAATGTGCAATGATGACACGTTGCTGGACTTGGCCACATTAATGAGAATGAGACAAACTCACAAATCAAATGTGCCAAAATGAGCAATTTTGTGTTATTGTGTGAACAAACAAATTGACACTCACTGTCAGGGACTGTAATTCAAACAAGCGGTAATTTTGGCACATTTGATTTGTGACTTTGCCTCAGTGTCATTCATGTAGCCAAATTCAGCAACATGTAATAATTGCAAATGTGGTATCATTTTAAAGAGGAACACTTCAGCTTTGATTGATATATAACATATACAAACATGACAAAGAGAGTAATAAATAATAAAAATCTACTTGATTAAAAAAAGTTTCCTAACTTTTTATGAGCAGTTTAGATTTTACGCACAAGAATGTAGAAACGTCATGAAACTGAAAGTGTGTTGCCAGTGTCACAGCATGGCTTTTAGAGAAAAGTTGTCAACATCTACACAGCTAATTACAGCAACGCAAGACTGGGCTTACTGTCTTCACAATCACGGGCAAACTGATATAAATTTTCTGGACTTCAGCAAGGCCTTTGACAAAGTACCACACCAGCATCTCTCTTCAAAACTCCAATACTATGGCATCAAGGGACACAATTAAATTGGATAGATGCATTCCTAAATGGCAGAGAGCAGGCAGTTTCAGTCAATGGAACTTGCTCATCTTGGGGTAGGTCCCTAATGTTACATCAGGAGTGCCCCAGGGATCTGTCCTAGGACCAGTTCTCTTCCTCTTATATATATAAATGACATCCAGGAAAAGATAAACTCAACAATGAGACTGTTTGCTGATGATAGTATCATTTACAGAGAAATTCATTCCCAGGAAGACCACCTCAAAATCCAAGAAGACCTGGAAACTCTTGCAAATTGGTCTACCAAATGGCTAATGAACTTTAACATCAAGAAATGCTCATCCCTGTCTATTACAAAGAAACGCAAACCTAGGAAATTTCAATACAATATCAACGGTGAGGATCTAACATCAGTAAGTCAACATGAATACTTGGGCGTGACTGTTACTAACGACCTCAGATGGAACACTCGTCATCAAAAAATAATTAACAAGGCCAGTCGCACACTCGGTCTCCTTCGAAGAACCTTGTCCTGCTGCACCAAAGATGTCAAAACTACAGCTTATCAAACCCTGGTACGTCCCCAAATTGAATATGCCTCGGAAACATGGAATCCTCAAACAATCCAAAGCCAAAAACGCATCGAACAAATTCAAAGATCAGCAGCTCGCTTTGTCAACAACGACTACCGCAGAATCACCTCAGTCTCAACATTAATCTCAAAACTAAACTGGGACTCGCTACATACAAGGCGCCTCTTAGCTCAATCCACCTTGTTCTCCAAAATTCACTATCACCTGGTCAGCATCCAAATGCCAGCAGTTATCAATCCATCGGCATACTTCACTAGACAAACCACCAACTTAAAATACACCATACCAGATGCATCCATTGACTCATACAAGTTTTCATTTTACCCACACTCAGTGAGGATATGGAATCAGTTTCCCCTAGCAGCTGTGTGTGCCCCATCTGTTGTAGCATTCCAGAAGATAGCCCTACCAGCTCTTGGTGTCTTAACACCTAGCGCTGGCTCCAGGCTCCTGTAACTCTCTTTTGCTTTTTACTTGCACATTAATTAAACATAAGTTCACCATCCCCTGCACATTTGACCAGTGACGGCACCTGATGCACCATCCCAGTTTAGTTTCCAGTGAGAACTGCTACAGGGATTACTTTACTCAAGACTCAAGACTGTCAGTGTCAGTGTTGCTTTGGGCGCAATCTTTGAAAATCGATTCTTTATTTTTTTGCGCTTTGTGCCATTTTTGTCGGCGAAAACTTTGTTTCCTCACCCCCTCACATGATTTAAAAATTTGTGCAGGGTAACTCGGCCTCAGGTGCAAACTTTGAACACCAGGCGATCTTTGTCGTTCATGAACAGATGAAGAAGAGAATTTCCTCCACCCTAAGGTTAAATGTTACGGAGTACTGTAGCATTCTGCTGAAACTTTCTTAGGCCCTATTCAAATTATTCTCTTAGTCTTCCGGTCTAGACTAAGGCCGAGCGGTCTAGTGCACCAAATTCAAGTTGTGGTGGCTGAGTCGTGGGTTCGAATCTCAGTCCCGGTACTCATGTCCTTGAGCAAGACACTTAACTATAATTGCTCCTTGGCATGTATATCCTAACTTGTGGATCCTGCCGAGTAACGAAGTAGAAGTAGAAGTAGGCCTATCTTCTGTCTGAAGCGATATTTTTGTTCCAAAACTTGCTTTGCAAAGCTCCTCAAAAGCTTCTTCCATTGTGGTTTTAATTAGCTTGTTTCTAGTCTGACGATGACAACAACTGCTCCAGCAATGCTATTTTTGAAACAACTGCTCCAGCAATGCTATTTTTGAAACACCGCCTAGCCTTGTCCCAAGGGGAATTATTCATGCAATCTGTGTAGTTTGTATCAATTTTGTGCTTCAGCCACACAATTTGTATTTGTGAGGGCAGACTAATAGTTCAAAAATTGCGCGCACAAATTTTCGATCGCAAATTTCTAAAATGTCCATTTTCAAAGATTGTGCCCAAAATGTGCACTGTCAAATAGCCCAGTGGACTCCTCCTTTGCATACTAGAGTCCAGGGTATAAAAAACCCTGTTAAGGTCCCCTGCCAGTGCAAACATTTTTAAAACAAAATATTTTCATATACGTGTATACCTGAAGGAAAAAGCTGAAGCTTTGCTCATCCAGATTTGCAAGACTGCTGAATGCTAGATTCAGAATTGTTATTTTATCCTTGTTGGGTGACATTTAGCCCACCTTGTTGGGCTGTTATGGTTCTCTTAGTTTTATAACATCGGTCTATAGTTTCCTTTACAACCCACTCTGTACATCGCTTAGTTTTCAAAGTATGAGCAAGTCTTACCACTTTGACCGCCCTCTTTACAAATATTTATAACATCGCATACTCCAACATACTTGACCTTATTCCATACATTTGTGGAATTTCTATGATACATGATAGGGCCTGCCAAACGATTAATTCGTCCAGATGTGATGTTTTGAATATATGTCAAATAAATTTAAAAACCTAGTTAAAAATGCATTCAAAACATGCTGCCGCCTTTGCATCGTGAGAGTCAGGGCGCCCGGCCGACTGCAAAGTCATGAATAATATGAAGTGGGCTGACATCGCCCAGTTTTTTCGTCATGTGCGCATGATGCTGCTTGTGTGCCTTGCGTGCCTTGCATATGCACCTATGTAAAATAATCACCTCAAATGCATATTCATAATCTGGGCCCAATTTCATAAAGCTGTTTAGCAGAAAATTCTGCTTAGCCAATGTCTTTGCTAAGCAAGAAATGAGTGGGATACCAGTCACATCAATGGTAACTGTATGGTAGTTTGGCTGGTAACCTATTTTCCTAGCAAAAGTTTTCTGTGCTTAGCAAGTTTTTGTGCTTACATGCTTTATGAAATTGGGCAATGGGCGGTCCTCTTCTGATTTCGCTTAAAGGCGGGTGCCCAGACTTCTCAAGATCAACATGCAATTGTGCCTTAACCAAGATGGTGGCCTCCAGTCGCGACATATTTGAATGTTAGGCCGTGTCCGAATTGGCAGCTACAGCTACGGCTACGGCTAGATTTTCGCGTCATCATGCGTTGAAGTATAGGACGTCATTAGCAACACCCTTAGCAACAGATGTAGCTTTAGCTGTAGTCGCCATTTCGGATGCGGCCTTACTACCTAGATTTAACAGTTTCTGTTAACATTACATGCATGTGTATAGTAACTGACTTTCTGAATTATTGATCTGTTGATAGGCCTATCCATTATATAAATGTAATTTGTCTAATATACATATTACCTTTGTTTAATTTTGTGTTCATCTTCTTGTTTTTTAAAGCTGATGACCTCTTACAGCCCAATCAATGGAGAACCAATTGCAACAGTGAGGCAGGTCAGTTCTGTTCATATTTTCTCAATACTGTCAGATGTTGGTCTGGAATTTCATTCTTTAAAGGAAAGACGCATTTGTGTTTGCACTTTGAGTACAGGAGTGGGCAGCAGGAGCAGGACTCAAAGTTTACACTGGACAGTAATTTTTTTCTCATTTTGATTCTGGTCTTGTAAACAAAAATTCTGGTCCAGTAAATATTTGGAGCCACAAGCACTTTGGTCTTGTGGATTCCCCCCCCCCCGAATTCGAGCCCTGAGGAGGAGTTTTTATTAATGTTTCTGGTCTGTTTTGAAAAATTGATTATTTTGGGGGGTCGGATTTGACTTCATGTGCTTTGCCTTTGGGCAAACTTTCTGCAATAGGCCTATAAATGTTCCATATTATTGTTTTATTTTGCTTGTATTTTTCTGAACAAATTGCATCAATTGTCCATGCAAGGGTAGCACATGGAGTCAATGCCATGAATGCTGTGAAACACCAACCCTAAAATTTTACCCAAAAATGTTTGATCCTGATCCAGTTTAAGACACCGAAGCAATACATGTATGTTCTACTCAGCATTCTCCCTTAACAGTAGTCCGCTGGCCAAATGCAAGTTAAAGCCCTGAGGACCGGTCCAAATTCTCTCCAAGTGGTCTGACTGGCTAGTTCAGTGTTGAAAAGCATCCTTTTTTCATTTGAAATATGGACTATTTAGTGAAAAAATGGTGGAGTAGTGAAATGACAAGCTAACTGGTCCTGCTGGCCAGTCACTGAAAAGGTTAAAGGCAAACCCTGTTTCTGCACTTCAATGTTTACGAGCTGAGGTTGCACTTTAATGTTTCTTCAGTGAAGCCAGTTTACACTTGTGCTGAAATAAATAAAAAAAAGTATGCAGACTAAATGAAGTGGTATGTTGTTCTTCACAGGCTAACCTGGCTGAGTACCATGAGGCAGTACAGAACTCCAAAGAAGCGTGGTCTTCATGGGCTGATGTGAGTTGACAAATAATTGGGCAAATCAATATAAAACACTGCAGTGGATGGTCTCAAATCCTGATGATGTTGGCCTTGTTAAACTTATTATCTTTTGCAATCGAGCCTAATGCTTTTTATCCAGGCCTGATGCTTCCTTCTTGAAAGGGCACCTCTATGAGGAATTTCTATTGTAATGTTTCAAGTCACACCAAGGCAATGACCAGGGGCATGGAGGCATTGGGCCTGTTAGTCGTAGAGGACAAATCAAGGGGCAGTTCAAAGGGCACCAAGGCAGTGATCAGGGGCATGGTAGACTTGACTCAAGTCCCAATCCCGTGCCATCGCCAGAAAACTATTGTTTTGTGATGGTCTGCATTTCCCAACCTGTTCCGCACGCGGGACAGGGACTTGACGATGCCGCAGTCGCCTGATATGTAAATGTATTCACTTATGAATATGTAAACTTGCTGCATTATACGTGTTGTCCAATCAAACGCATTCAAAAAGAAGACTCGTTCATTTGTTATTTGTGGGGTTAAGCACTTAGATGAGGATTGAAATACATTTTTGAATAACCAACTAATTATAAAAAGAAAGCAATGAATGTTCGTTAAAATTTAAGTTAATACGTTGTAACATACATTTGGGTCGGTTTTGTTTGCAAAATTTGAACTTTGGGAAGTGCAATTCAACGACTTTGGTACCGACACCCACTTGCCTGCTGATGGGTTTGCCCGCCCCCACGTGTCACTGCGTTTAGACGCGTGCACTTACAATGTCTTGCACTGTGATGTCACAGAGTGTAATGAATATTTTACCGGCGGGGCAGCGCTTCCACGCTCCCATTGGTTTTGTTCATCTCCCCATTTGGGGAGATTTTCCAATAACAACGTGCAGTGTAAGAAACGACCTCGTCAAGTCCCATTCTCGGGACCACATTTTGACGGCGAGCGCGCACTGTACGGCTTGTTTGCTAGTTGGCGCGATATGCTTGGGGACCTCTCGCACGAGAACGGGACTTGAATCAAGTCTAGGGGCATGGAGGCAATTGCCATTGCTGCCTCCGTGGAGCATTGGGCCTGTTAGTCATAGAGGACAAATCAAGGGGCAGTTCAAAGGGCACCAAGGCAGTGAACAGGGGCATGGAGGCAATTGTCTCCAATGTCTTCCTGATATATCGTCGCATCGGTGCAAAACTGTCCTAGCTCGATTTTGCAAAAACATTGTATCGCGCACAAAAATGCTCCGTGCAAAAACAATTTATCTCGTCGCGTACTTGTTTTGTGTGTACATCTGGGCTATTTTAAGCCACTTTGTACATCAGGCTGTTTTAAGCCAGATATAACGTTTTGACAATTTCAAACTCGCGCGTAACATAAGTGCAATTTTAGGACTCTGGAGGTACAACGTTTTTGCACCGACATCGCGATATCAGGTGTGTGCATTTGTTTGATTACTTATCATTCCCATATTAGCAATTAAAGAGGTAATATGAAGAGTTGGTATTTAAACTATTCATTTCTTGATAGAAACAGTTGAAACTACCCTAAATCTCAAAATCTGTATACAGCTGTTTGATTTTAATGGAGTCAGTGTTTCATGTACTATGTAAGCCAATGGTGGAATTTAGTCAACAGGGCTCGAAATTAACACTGGACCACAGGCCCGAGGCCTGTGAGGCCTGTGGTTTGAGCGTTTTTTTTTGTGGTTTTGGCTGGACAAGTCCGGTGGTCTTTTGTTTTTCAATTGAACAATAAGAGGCTACCTCATTTTGGGATATCTTTGAAAAAATAGTTGCCTATATGAGTCTGTTAACTGTCTGTCAATTCTGTTGAGTATTGAAGTACACTTACACATGAGACAAATGTGCAAGATTTCTCTTAGTGCTTGCTCAACTCATTTTGACTCTGGTCTTGTAAAATAAATTCCTGGCCCAATTTCATAAAGCTGCTTTTAAAGCAGAAAATATTGCCTAACAATTTTGTGCCAAGCAGAAATTAGCAGGATACCAGTCACAAATTGTACTTGTGACATGGTAGTTTGGCTGGTAACCTTATTCTGGTTAGTGTAATTTTGTTATGCTAAGCTACTTTTTGTGCTTAAGCAGCTCTATGAAATTGGGCCCTGGTCTAGTAAAGTTTTTGAGCTACACGCCCTTCAGTCGTGTGGATATTCCCCCCAAATTCGAGCCCTGGTCAGGCACAGTCTTAGCTGACATGGCTGAGGGCACAGGCTTGGATGCACTTGTGTGGGGTAGTAGGATACAGGCATGACAGGAAGACCCAGTCATAGGAAAGATGAATCACTTTTTTGTTCATAACAAACTATTTTTTTTTTCTAATAAAAGATGCCTGCTCCCTTACGAGGTGAAATTGTGCGCCAGATCGGAGATGCCCTCAGGAAAAAGAAGTCAGCCATCGGACAACTTGTAAGTGAATCTGACTCATGAAGTGTAATGTTTTTTTCTTTGTTCTTTTTCATGTTGAGAAACTGTGGTGCAGGATTTCATGTCAAGTTTATTTTGCCCTTTGCTGAGTGCCATCTACCGAAATCACACCATTATCTGATTATTTTACATGTGTCCTCTGGTTACAGTGACCTTTAAAGGTATCGTACACGTTTGGTAATGACTCAAAACAAATATTAGCATAACAACTTACTTGGTAACAAGCAACATAGAGCTGTTGATAGTATAAAACATTGTATGAAATGACTCCCTCTGAAGTAACATAGTCTTTGAGAAAGAGGTAATTTCTCAAAGAAGTTTTTATTCCTATCTGCGAAAGCACACAAATTTGTACAACAAGGGTGTTTTTTCTTTCAACATTTTCTTGCACAACTTCGATGACTAATTGAGCCCAAATTTTCACAGGCTTGTTATTTTATGCATATGTTTGGATACAACCAAGTGAGAACACTGGTCTTTGACAATTTCCAAACGTGTTCAAAGCCTTTAATTGGTGGGGTGGGGGAGGAGGGAATGGTGGAAACCACAGAGCTGCGCAGAGTGCCTGCTATACATCAACAGGCACCACCTGATACAATAAACATATGGCTGGAATGGTTCCACTTTATCAGAGGGTTTAGATGTGTGTGGACTGTGTTGACACTCATGCTATCCCATGTACAGATGTACTGTACATGTATGATCATGTGG
Organism: Plazaster borealis; assembly: GCA_021014325.1. Lineage (NCBI taxonomy): Eukaryota > Metazoa > Echinodermata > Asteroidea > Forcipulatida > Labidiasteridae > Plazaster > Plazaster borealis. The sequence continues at coordinate 11,063,873 of CM037459.1, read as the reverse complement.
CAGATTTTGTACGCTGAGTATGGTAAAGGATTTTACTCAGCCCATGAAAAACACCCATAACCCTGGGAACTGAACCCCCCTACCCCCTTAGATATGTGGAATGGTCCAGTCTAGGATATAAGGGACGTTCAACTCACTGTGGGCTATGCAATTGGGAAAAACAACAAAATACAAACCTTGTGACTCCTGTAGGAGGACACCAGGCTCATGACAAAGTTTGAAAGCCTTGGACTGCACTGTTCCAAGGCAGTAGGTTGACATGGCTGACCCTGTTATGTGAACAACATTGTTATACCCCTGTGCTTGGCGAAGCCACCGAAGGGGCATACTGTTTACGACATGTCCTTCCAGGCGATAACTCCAGAGGACTTGGCATATCAACTCCAAAGTTGGTGTGTGGATTGGTCTAAAAAAAGAAAGCAACCCAAAACCCAAACCCAAACCCAACATATTGCACCAAGTTAAGTGTATGTAGTGTGTTGGCCGAGCAGTCTAGCATATCGGACTCATGTTCTGATGGCCTAGTCATTGGAGTATGGGTTCGAATCCAGTCATGACACTTGTGTCATTGTGCAAAAAACATTTGTGTCTTTGAACAAAAGACACTTTAAAAAAGCATCATTTGCTACTCCAGGTGTATGGAATAAAAAGGGTAACCTGCAAGGGCTGAGGCGATATTATGCTGGATTAACTTCTCAGGGCTAATTATATAAACAGCTTGAGGTTGTATGTATGCTTCCCAGTGAGTTGAGAAAGTTTGTGGATTGATTAAAGTATGCTTGATGAACAGGGATAATGTTAAAAAGCACCTTGATCTAGCTGCTAGGATATGTAAACTATTATGTGATGCAATCAAGCTAAATGAGTTGTTTGTCGGAAATATCAGTATGGAGAAACAGGCCAACAAGGATGAAATTTTCAAAAAAATTGTTTTTTAAAATTTGAATGCCAAAATATATCTTATTTTATATTGGCATCTTCCTTCCTGATAAATAACACCAAAAAGGGGTTAAAATTAGCAATGAAAGAAAATGTGCCGATGTAGCTTTAATAAACAACTCCACTCTAAATCCCCTTTTCTCAGATCCATTCTCTCGCATCTCTTTGTGTTTCTACTTTCAAAACTTTTGAACCAAAGGTGGTTTCAACATGGGGTTTTAACAGTATTAAAGCATAGATTATGCTCTTTTCAAATGTATACAAAAATGAAAAATGACCTGGGTTGACAAACGACTAATTTTGCTTGATCGCTTCACATATGAACCCTTTAATTGTATGCAATAAAAAACCTTTTATGTTTGAAATATATGTAGTTGGCCCTGGAGGTTGGGAAGATCGTTGCCGAGGGGGGTGGTGAGATTCAAGAGTTTATCGACGTGTGCGACTTTGCTGTTGGATTGTCTCGTATGTTTGGTGGACGTGTCCTTCCGTCTGAACGTAAGTAATACTTTTGAAAATCAATGACAAGTAATATAAATAGTTATTAATGCAGTTCCTGAAGTATCTCCTTTGAAAAAAATGTCGCAAACATGTTTAAAACAAATAAAATGAGCCTCTGAATGAAATTGTAACATTTAGATTAATTTGAGAACACTGGAACATTAACCAGAACAAATTAAAGGAAAATAAATTTAACTAATCTGCTAAATAACAAAGTGGAGTAACTTCATTGACTCCGTGGGTTGATCATGTTATTCATCTAACATTCCTTATGTTTGAGTAATTTTCCTTTTCAATTGTATAAGGCCGATTAAAAAAAAATAATATGTTCAGCGCCCGGGTTCCTGCAAAAAAGGAAGCGGGAAGGGATTTTTATTATTTTTATTTCAAGATGGCCGCCATTCTTTTTAAAATTTCGAACAATCATTGGTTTTTCCATTGTTTAAGATGTTCAACACACGAGAATGAAAGAAACATGTTAGACAAGACATTGAACATGTTTACAGTGGTTTCATTTAATAGTTTGTTCAGTATTAAAAACCATGCTGTAGCTCACTTTCACAAGAATAAATGTATCCTCCAGTCGCCGGTTTTCAGGGTACCATAGCTTTTTCTTTGAATTGATATTACAAGTACAACTTAACGGTGGTAGGTTACCTGTCTCCAAGTTTAGGTCAAGGGAGAGGAGACTCGATGTTTGGCAAGTAGAAAATGTTACTTCGTCTCTCGGGGTTGTTTACTTCACGTGCAGTGACGTGAAACTTATGCCTTGATTATAAGGGGCACCCCGAATACAGGACCTCCTACGATAAATGTGTAACTAAACGATCAGTTTTTAAGAATGTAACCGGCACAGGCTAAGTTCTGACTTGCAAGTATTTTATTTTCTGATTCAGTTGACATTTAATGGTTTTTAAATCTCATTTTGAATTGGTAAAAATAAAAAATAAAATCCATGTAGCCCCCAAAAGGAAGCGGGCAGGGACGCTAAACACGTTTTTTTTTTTAAACTTCGCCTAACGCTACTATTTTGTGTTCCCTTTTCAGGCCCAGGTCATATTCTTATGGAACAGTGGAATCCCCTTGGCCTTACGGGTATTATCACTGCCTTCAATTTCCCAACTGCCGTGTTTGGCTGGAACGCTGCCATAACCATGGTTTGTGGCAACACTTGCATGTGGTAAGTAATCCAAAATCAAGTTGCTATCCACTTAACCACCGCAAGAGGGACACGCAAACGAAAGCCTCATAGACATGTTTGAATAAAAATGTTCAGGAATGCCGGCGGCAGATAAGCACGCCTGGACATTCCTTTGTGTAACGTGCACAGTGCATACACTTGGGGACCTTGTCCAAATTAGTCCACGACAACCAGCGGATGAGTACCTTCCATTACAAGGTTTTTTTACCCGCGTTAATTCACCTTTTTATTGAAGTTGGGTGTCGGAGAAACCATGGGAGAAGTTCACAGTGCCTGGGGTCACATTTGTTTACAAACCGCAGAGACTTAGATTGCCATCTACCATGTCTACTAGAAAACATTCAGGGTCTCTACATGGCTCACTATGATCAACAAAAACTTGACTTCGGAGAATTGTTATCTGACTACCTGTCCTGGATTAATTTTGACAAGACCCCCTTACCGTGTTACACATGCTTTGTTTGCCCCATAACAAAGAGCCACAAAAGGACTCTGAAATTTCATGCTCCAAATTTCCCTTTTTCCGGGAGTTTTTGGGTAATCCCCAATTTCAGGCCTTCAAACTTTGTTGGACAAACAAGGATTACTAGAGATTGTTAGGCTACGACTGTTGTATTTGGCATTGGAGTTAAGTCTGAGATTCTAGCATGCCATGGCTGATCGGTCTTGGCTTATGGCACGGTCTGGCCTATTCACCGTGAACAAAAGTTGCATTTTCTCGAAAGAGAACAAGAAATCCTGGAATATTTTATGAGAATGTTTGTTGTCTTTACTTGGTTCCTACTACGGTTATGGTTTCGTTGTGACAACGACATTCTCAACAACTCTGGAAATTCTGAAAAATAAATCAGAAAAGAGTGTTTCAACATGTGAATGGACATGCAGGGCTTATACTGAAAAAAAATTGAGTTGATAAATTTGTTGTAAAAAAAAGAAGAGAAATTCCAATCACCCTGAAATTTCCATTAACAGCTAATTTTTGCATCCATTATTTGGTTTGGATTGGTACTGGAGTGAACTTTTATAATCAGTGGAATTTCAGATTGAAACTGATCAAAGTGTACACTGTCTTTGTTGGGCGCATTGAAATTGTCCTTTTTAAAAATTCGCTGCTGAGGCACGAAATTGACACGAACTACGCAGTTTGCATGAATAAATTTCCTTTGGAAAACAGCGGCGGTTTATAAACGTTGGCGTGGTTGTTGTCATCGTCAGACTAGAAGAAAAAAAGTGGATGCATTTGTCTTTCAAATGAATTGTCAAATTTGTATAACAGAAAGTTTATCAACAAGTTGCAGCGCGGTTTATTTATCACACGGGAATCTGCCAGTGCGAGTGGCCTGTGCTTTGTCACAAGAATTTCTGAACTAACAGTTCGTGAGCAGACCTGTTTCTGTTATTGAACAAAAGTATCACTTACCCCTTTAACCTCTGGACATAAATTCCCTTCATTCAGCATAAATTTCACGACAAGTGGTGAGAATTATGGTTGAACGACAAAGATCGCGCGGTGTTCAAAGTTTGCGCCCGAGCTATTTTAAATTCATGCAAGGAAACAAAGTTTGCGCTGTCAAAAAATAGCACACCGCGCGAATCTAAAAAAAGGACAACTTCAAAGATTGCGCCCAACACCTTTAAATATTTTCATCAATAATTATGCAATTGACATCTTAAGACTGTTGTGCTTGTGTGTCTGTTTTTTTCTTCAGGAAACCTGCCCCAACTACACCCCTCTGTGGAATTGCCGTCACAAAGTAAGTCAAATATTCCAGGAATAAGCAACAAATGCAAGTGATTGTTCTTCCATTTTTTCCCTTTGACCCTGATGGGATTATTTTCTCGGAAATTGCCAGAATCGTTTTTCAATGGGAGTATCGTTGGCACAAAGAAAAAACCCTGACATGACAAAGCCAAGCGAACAAATATTCTCTTAGAAGCACCAGGATTTGTTGTTTCTCTATCGAGAAAACACCCATTCTCATCCCCATGGTTTACTTTATTTCCAACCATGTTTACAATAGTAAACCCTGGGAGGGAAACTCCTTACTTGGACCATGATTGGACAACGACTGGTGTACAAAAGTGTAACAAAACATGTTAAGTTGTACTCATTCAGTATTCACCATGTTCACAGCCAGACCATTCTAATTTGCATACGTATCCAAAAATTTTGGATATGCAAATGATCCAATTTATACCAGGGTGAGAGAGCGGTCAACCTCGTACTGCTCGACACACCTTGGGGACGAGGTTGGAAAACACCATATTCATCACAAAAGCTTAGCCGCGAAGACATGGCCGCCAATTGGGTTCATTGCCGGAACCAAGGCTAGAATCTCAGTCCGCTCAGACTTTACCTGCATTGAGCTGAAATAAAATGAAACGAAACGGTGGAATCCTCTGGATGCCACATAATCGTCTTCTCCCACAAAAGGACAAAGGCCTGGAATTGGAATGACCCAATTACCCCACACGAATTTTAAATTATTTCTGACCACCATCTGTCCTCTTTGTGTGGGTGAAACGGGTGTAAATCCCCGAATCCAGACCTTTGTCCTGTTGTACAAATATGGCATACAAAAATGGACAGGCTGCCACCACTGTTAATCTTTGTGTTTGTCCTGGGAGGTAAGTTCGAGCATTCCGAGATTCCAGCATACCATGCAGATTATCGGCCGTGGCTTACGGCAGAGGTCCTGCGAATCACAGTGAGTGCCCACTCATATTTTCTCACAAGACAACATCAAGTCCCAGTGCTTATTGTGGGAACCTTTGGTGTCTTTCCTTTGTCGAGTCATGGTTTCATTGTGGCAATGACATTTTTCAAGGAAAACAATCACTCCAGAAGCTCCAAAAAGTTCTGAAAAATAATACAGAAGGTGGGCACGGAAATTTGTTTTGTCTACCAACCTGAAGTGGTTAAAATCTTCCTTGTGAAAACAAAGTGTCTCCTCAGTGGGTTGGTTACAATCAACAAACTGTAATAACTAAAAATATTTATTCATGAATGCTTCAAATTCTTGGCTTTATACTTTCATTTGAAGCCTATACCCCTACCCCTTGTATGTGGCAGCAAGCTGCGATGGAATGGCAAAAGCTGTGGGTTCGAATCCCACCCGAGTAATATGCCTGTGTTGTTTTTTTTCTTCAATGGACTTGGGGAAAGTGTAAACCATCAGTGTATGTGTAAAACCAAATAATAGGCTTTGATAGTATTATGTGAAACTGCAACCAACTCTGCTCACTGTACAGTACGTGTGTGGGCAGCAACAATATCAAAGGTCGCGGGTATTTCAAGTCACTTCTATAATCAAGGTGCTTCATCCTGGAGGGAGGTCAAAGGTTAGGATATGAATGAATATTAAGTTCCTTAGCTGACATTCTGCCTCTAACCACTAAGTACTAGCCCAGCAAATTCCATTTGAGAGTTTTACTAGACGTTTACTGGACAAGTGTGTAATAAGTTTTTAGCTCATGTCGGCCAAACTTCACCATTGCCTTTTGATGGATTTTGATTAATTGCATTGGCAATTTTTTTCCCCAGCCCAGTATTATCAGAGCCTACATATTGGTGTGGGGGGGGGGGGTAATGAGCTCAGAACTCAAAATGTCAGTATCCTTAGGTAATGATACTAAAACTTTGAGTTTGATGTTGTTTTTACTAGAAACTTAAAGATTCATGAAATTTTCAAGTAACTCGCTATGGATTAGGGTTACTGAAATAAATCATGAAATAAATCATGTATTAATTGCTTTGAACTTTTATGATTGTAGATTCAACCTTAGAAACTGTAATGGAGTTGTAAATTTCAAACATGTTCCATATGCACTAAAATGCATAATTGAATAAATAGTTTTTTTACTTGTGTTTTGAACATCAATATTGGTGAATGGACTTGATAAGAAGAGTAGCTTAGTTCCGAATACAAATAAGTTACTGTGTAAGCACTCTGGCTTAATAATACCTCAAAACCATTAAATATAATGGGACATTTCTCTGTCCCTGTTAAATTGAACTTTCTTCCAGAGTTCATGAATAACAAATAAGGTTTTACTTCAAAGTTAATAGAGATTAAGATATTTAAAATTACTGTGTTTTAAGAAAGAGTAACATGATAATTTTTGCGTTTTGAATTTGACATTTGTACAAAAAGGAATGCATAGAATAACTTAACGATGAACAAATGTTTGAACCGGGCAGAAAACAAAAGGATAGTTCATAAAGTTACAGCATAGCCATGTTTTGCGAGAGTTGCGACATGGAGGGACCAGTTTTCTTTGGTCACGTGGTTGCTAGGTGCCATTTTTGTTCCCAAATGTAGCACAATTCAATGTGCAGTCTAGTCTGGCACCCTGTGCGGCACATGTGTTTTTTTTTTTACTACTGAAAATGGCTTCTTATAGGATGTTGTTGTAACTCTCTCAACACACAGCTATGAGTTACAGTGTAGACACTTTAAGAGTTGAAAATTAGAAAAACACAGTACAAAGTCTTGCTGTGCCTGGCACTTTCTCTTTTGTTTTTTACAGACTTCATTTGGATGCCTGTTTAAAACCCTGTGCATCTGCACCCTAGCTACAGCTGACCACACAAAATCACCAATTAGTTTGAAAGGGATTGTATACGTTTAGTAATTGGAACCCACTGTTTGTTTCAATCCTATATAGTTGTAGATATATACCATAAAACCAACTTGTGAAAATTTCATTTCAAAAGGTGGTAGCGTTTTTGAGATATTGCCGAAAATCTGGAGCGTTTATGTAATTCCTGTTATCAATATATTAACCCTAACTCCCTAGGTGTTTTGGCTAGAAACCATACCAAATCCGCCAAAATCAATCAATTGAGAGACAGTAAATATGCAACTGTACTGAATCCATCATAATCAACCAATTTATTTTTTGCATATGTACTGAATCCATCAGAATCAATCACTAACATTTTGGAGTATTTTGATGGACTTGGTACAGTAGGCTTCAAACTCTAGTGTCACTACTGGTTGTTAAAGTACTGAATCCATCACAATCAACCAACTGAAATAAATGTTGATTGAATTGAACAAACTTAGGGCTATGAATGGAACTGGCGACCCTAATAAACAATAGAACACAATGCAAGTGTATAAAAAGTACATGCAGTACCCAAGTCATTGTATTGAGCTATAATACATGCATTGTTTATTTACTGATCCCTAAATAAATGTCAGGAATGTGTGTACTGTAGTATGCATAAAACTAGTATTTGATGAAGTACACAGTATCACAGACTACATTGCAGTATAGTACATGTATACGTACAATGTACATGGTATAGTGTAGGGCCTAACACTGCATTCAATTCAACACAAAAAGACCAACTCTACCAAATCAAGCAGTGGTTTGAAATGGCTAAAGGACCAACTTTACAATAGCTGAAAAAACCAACTCCACCAAAATCAACCAAATGTTTCAATCTGGTGGTGTACCAAATCTTACAAAATCAACCATATTCCACCGATTGATTTTGATGGATTTGGTGCCGTTAGGGTTAAACATACATGTATCGGTAACCAAGGTCTGTGAAAAATAAATCAAATTTGGTGGTCATGCTTCAGCTTTTGCTTCAGCTTATGCTTGCGCAAACGCTATGATTTTGTGCCTGATCATATTGGGCTTATTTCGACTGTGGCAATCAAAATAAGCTATGGTCATTTGCAAGGTATTCAGATGCGCCTTATACATTGTTAATATTGTCAAAGACCAGTATCCACACTTTGTGCATTCCAACATATACATGAACAAAACAAACCTGTGAAAGTTTATGCTCAACAGGTCATTTGAGTTGGGAGAAAATAATGAAAAAATTCCACCCTTGTTTCACAGAAAGAAATACTTTTCTGGAGGATTGATACTATTGATAACTGGTCCCTTTTTTAAAAATAGTTATCAACTCTACTTTTTCTTTAAAACATAACGTGCCATTTTTTTTTTCATTTTAAACTCCTGCTAACCTTACAAATATGCTATATTCAATCTGAGTGTTTTTTGTCGTCTTCAGGCCTCATTTTGCACTTAGGGTAAACAGTAGACTGGTCCCCTGTCTTTATCCGCAAGGATAAAGACAGGCACTGGTCTGACAGCCTCAATGATTTCATTGGATACAATGATTTCATTGGATACAATGATTTCATTGGATACAATGATTTTATTGGATACAATAATTTCATTGGATACAATGATTTCATTAGATAAACGTGCAGTGACGTAAGCTTTCCATACCGTGTTATGATTGGTCCGAGGTGATGTAGTTTGTCAGCTTGCACTTCCGATCGTCTGCATGCAGCGTGTGCATAATGTTTTTACGTATGCAGGTTTATTGTAATGTTGTTTTATTCACTATGTAATTTGTGTTTATTTACGTGTGAATTGACTGCGAATCTCCATGTGAAATGGATTCGAGGTCAAAGGTACATCTGGCAGGATCCGGCCAGGCGCTCAAGGCAGGTATCTGGCGTTATTCAGGAGCCTCGAAGTGTGACGTCAGATGTTCAGGATAGGTAAACAGCGCCATGATACTTGGCCCTCTAGAATCCTGTAACCATGATAACTGATTCAAGATAATAATTTGATATTTTTTATTTCAGGGTGATTCAATCCGTCCTTGCAGAGAATAAAGTCCATCCAGCAGTTATGACCTTAATGTGTGGTGGAGCAGACATAGGGTAACAGTTTTTATTCTTTTGAGAACTACTTTCTAATTTTGGAAGGTGATTTACTTCGTTATCGTTGCCAAGCTGACAGAAATAATAAACTTATAAAATATGGTTTTGGGTTGAACAAATACAAATTTACTAGAGCGGGATTTGGACCTGCGACCTCCGGATTAACGTGTCGGCGCTCTACCAAATGAGCCATCTAGCCCTAATGTTGGCGGTCTCCCTATTTTGTCATTACAAAACTGCTTACAGAACGGCTTACTTAGGATTATGTATTAAGAGGTTCAAAGAAATTTAATGGGTTGGGTCCACGGGTGAAGCCCCCGTGGGGATCCAGGGAGTAGCCCCCGGAAGCTCTGAGCTTTACAAACCAAGCCTCCGTGTGCCTTAAAACACAGAGATAGACACATTTTTTATCCATATCAATCTTCTAATTTTACTGGAAAAATTTCTGTAACTTCAAAGGGCTAAAAGACAATTTTAATCCCACAAATCACTTGAGTCTGGATTGTGGTTTTTCAGTGATGCTCCTCCCTCTTGTAGACAATGAACTGAGTGTTTGCTATGCATGTACATCGTCGGCATGAATCTTTGTTTTTAGTAATAATACTGCTGATGTTGAAGAAAACATTCCTGAGCAGTGCTACCTATACATCCCACATCCGACCGATAATCTTATGGGTTTTGCGAAAGTGGTGTCACATAAATGTGATGTGTAATTTGGAAAGGGTATACGATTGCAGGCCTTTTTGAAAGAAAGCAACACCTGATGACATGCGTTTGGATCTGGTCGGTGCATTTTCTGGTTTCAAGCATATTCATTGAAAACAATGTTAGTGAGAAACGTGCTATCCGTGTTTTTTCTATTCAAATTTAGTACTTTCTTTATTTGTCCGGCAATCCCTTGAAAAGGGGAAAAAATCACTTGACTGATATATGTTATTCCGGACAAATTGGCATGTCGTGTTTCAAATGCTTTGTTATTTTTGTAAATCTAAACAATTACAAGTGACATATCATACCAAAGAAAGAAAAATAAATGCGAATGGCGTCAGATGAAAAAAAAATCCATCCTGCCGCCAAGGGAAAACAAATTACCCACACACACTTGCGACTATTCTCATTTTAAAACAATAACAAATTCTGGGGACCCTTTAGATGCAGATTGAACCAGTGGATTGGTCCGGCGGGTTTGGAAATTGTCAAAGACCAGTGTTCTCACTTGGTGTATCCCAACACCCTTGTTGTACAAATTTGAGTGCTTTCAGATAGGAATAAAAACTTCTTGCAAGAAGTTCTTGCAAGAAGTTTTTATTATTTTAGTGAGAAATTACCTCTTTCTCAAAAACTACGTTACTTCAGAGGTAGTTGTTTCCTACAATGTTTTATACTATCAACAGCTCTCCGTTGCTTGTTACCAAGTCAGTTTTTATGCTAATATTTGTTTTGAGTCATTACTAAACGTGTACGACACCTTTAAATTCAGTGGATTTATGCAATATTTTTTTCTCAATTTTTGTTAGCCTGGTTCTGGGAAAACAATAGAATATCCAACTTTGCTGAAAAATCACAAGCACAATGTAGAAATTGTTTACATTAAAACCTTTTATCAACAAATGACATTGCAAAGTATAATTAGTGTGTTCATGTTCAAAACAGGATATCAACAAGACAGCCAGACACTCCTGGCAAGGACTGTAGTATTAAGGGATTATTAGGATTGTAAAGAGGTCGTTCACATTTCCCCCTGGAAATGTGTGGATGTTATGTGAAGTCGAATTCACTCTCCTTGAAAATTCACCAGAACAACAGTATATTGTGTACCATGGTTTCTCTCAATTGTTGAGTTATTTCTAGTTTTTCCAAAAACTTGTCAAACCAAATTCGATTGGTCAAAATAAAAAATAAAACAGGTAACTAATTGCGCTGGAGTTTGCGTAGCCATCTGACCGGTCGTCCAAAACCACCCAAAATCCCTCCTCTAGGCTGTTTGATGGATGGCTAGACAGCTCTCTAGATGAGACACTGCCTCAGGCTAAAACCATGAAATCACATCGTTCGTCTGACATTTCTCATGATATTAAAGGCATCCTACACGTTTGGTAATTGTCAAAGACAGTGTTCTCATTCGGTGTATCTCAACATATGCATAAAATAACAAGGCTGTTTTGGGGCTCAATTGGTCATCGATGTTGCAAGAAAATGATGAAAGAAAAAACACCCTTGATGTACAAATTGTGTGCTTTCAGATAGGAATAAAAACTTCTTGCAAGAAGTTTTTATTATTTTAGTGAGAAATTACCTCTTTCTCAAAACTACGTTTTTCAGAGGGAGTCGTTTCTCAAAATGTTTTATACTATCAACAGCTCTCCGTTGCTTGTTACCAAGTCAGTTTTTATGCTAATATGTATATTTTGAGTAATTACCAAACGTGTACAGTGCCTTTAATGAGTCAGTAGGGAAGTTATGTAAAAGTGAATGTGTTATGAGATGACGTTAATGACTTGTTATCTAACCATGACTGTCGGGTCTGAGTAGGGGTGTCATGGCCGAGGGGTTTAGAATTAGGAATTCAAGTTCTGGTGGTGAAGTCATCGGGCTGTGGGTTCGAGTCCCGGTCGTGACACTTGTGTCCTTGAGCAAGATGCTTTAATTACTATACTTGCTTCTCTTCACCCAGGGGGTAAAAATGGGTACCTGCGAGGGTAGAGGTATTGGAGCCTTTGGAGCGCCACGGCAGCTCGTGGCTGTATACTCCCCAGGGAGCTGAGGAAGATTAAAGGAATGTTATCGGCCCAATGACCAGGGAGAAACTGGATTAAAGGCATGTCCAGACCATTCAACCCCATCGTCTGAACATCCTAGAAAGAAATGACTAACAACCTATTTTACTATTTAATAGTTTGACTAAATACAATTTGTATGTTTTATTCTATTCATGTCTTGTCTTTCATCTTATTTAGAGGCGCAATGGGTCATGATGAATCTGTTCCTATTGTTTCATTCACTGGAAGCACTGCCGTAAGTATTTCAAAGTAGTAAAAAAAATAGTTTTGCAACCTTGGTTGACAACAACTTGGGCTGTGACGTTGCAATAGAAAGTTCTATACCACAGTATCTCCCTTTCTCTATATGGTATCTCTGTCAGTCTGGTAGTTACATTATTTGCATGTATGTCTATCCAATGAAACCATTTTTTTTTATTTTTTTAAGACCAGTGCCTGTCTTTATCCTTGCAGATAAAGACAGGGGACCAGTCCACACATATCCCTGCTGCCAGTCCCATACTGTCACAGGACATTACATAAATGCATACATGTACATGCTTCTGCTTGTGTGAACAAAGGACATTACATGAATGCATACATGTACATGCATGTGTGTAAGCAGAGTTCGTTCATTCTCCTTGTACCTACACAATGTACATATAATACCAGGGTCCTCCCAATGCTCAAGCTAGGGTATCGGGCCACTACGCACTAATTGCGGGCTGATACGCACTAATTGAGGCTTAGAAAGAAGAAGAAGAAAAGACCCCAAAAACTAGAGATAGTGATTGTAACCTTGACCTAAGAAGATCATTTCAGTTGCCAAAAATATGAAATTGATAGTGTATTTTGTGTAAACTTTCTGTTCGAACGGGATGCAAAATGTCATAAAGGGGTCATCACAGAGTTAAGAACGTGTAACAAGTTCGGATCTGTAAGCAAACATTTGTAATGTCATATCGTACCGGAGATATCATTCATTTTAAACTTGTTACCAGAGGGCGCTGTATACATCATCATATATTATGTATACATCATTATTACATCATCATATATTGTTTAATTTGAAAGTTTGCGTCACATTGGTGTTGTAGTTTGGAACAAAACAAACCAAGAACATATTAGGTTAGAATTTGTTAAATTACTTAAAATAGTTAGTCGTTTCATCACTGTTTTCACAAAGAGCCATATATCTTCAAATGACAAAGTATTGATTAATACGGGAAGGGGCATAAATCTAAATAACTGCATTTTTGTTTTCACACATCCCTAAAGATGCATGAAATACGTTGCAACAGAAGAGCATCGATGTACGTCAAATCGTGGTTTTTTTGGGTTTCATGAAGAGCCACCTTTGTCAGTGTGCATGTGATCACCTGACATTATATCCCTTTCCTATGTAAAAACATGTTATTGAGATGGGCTTACTAGTAGGTCATCTCACTCTTGAGGTTTCACAAAGAGATACATACTTTGACTAATTACTTATGGCAATTAGCTAAGAAATTATTTATAGTCTATGGAAAGTTCAAACTTTTACAGAATGTTATGAAAGGTCTTAAATGGCAAAATTTTAAACTAAGCACAGTTTAATGGGATTGTATACGTTTGGTAATTGGAACCCACTGTTTGTTTCAATCCTACATAGTTCTAGATAATACCATAAAACTAACCTGTGAACAGTTCATTTCAAAAGATGGTAGCTTTTTTGAGATGTTGCCAAAAATCTGTAGTATTTATGTCCACGCAGGAAGAATAATCTGCAATTGGAATACACAATCTGAGAAATGATACTGCAGTAATGCTTCTCAGCTATTCAAATTTTTGGGGATAAAAAGTGATCTTTTTCCATAACCGCAGTACTTCGAATTGAAAAGTTTCTCAAAATGCCTCATACTATCCAAAGCTGCTGTACTTCTTACCATGTAAGTTTGTATTGCCATTAATTTTCAGAGTCATCACCAAACATATGTATACAGACTACAGACCCTTTAAAATGAAACTAAATAGGTGGCTCTTTGTGAAAATGGTGCCTCAAAAGCAAATTGTATCACTGCAGCTTGGAAGCCAGAGGAAACCTGTAAGCAATGGGTCTCTGCTTTGAACCATATATAGCATATTTGAACCAGCATAAATCCCTCGTCTTCCATGACAGGTGGGCTGGGTTATCTTACTTGCACTACCTGTCCAATCAGGGAGCAACATCTTAACACCCATTCAAAGGTCAAAGCAGTTCTTTGCTCAAGAACATGCACTTTTGATCCACTCTAGCTTTTTCCAGATACACACATAAAACTGCTTCTTTTGCATACTCTTTTAAAGGCATCGTACACGTTTGGTAATTGTTAAAGACCAGTGTTCTTATTTGGTGTATCCCAACATATGCATAAAATAACAAGCCTGTGAAAATTTGGGCTCAATTGGTCATCGAAGTTGCAAGAAAATGATGAAAGAAAAAACACCCTTGTTGTACAAATTTGTGTGTTTTCTGATTGGAATAAAAACTTCTTGCAAGAAGTTTTTATTATTTTAGTGAGAAATTACCTCTTTCTAAAAAACTACGTTACTTCAGAGGGAGTCATTTCTCACAATGTTTTATACTATCAACAGCTCTCTGTTGCTCGGTACCAAGTCAGTTTTTATGCTAATAGATATTTTGAGTAATTACCAGACGTGTACGATGCCTTAAAATAGCCTGTTGGCAATTGTTTCCTTGGCTTACAAATTCCTAATTATTCTCCCCTTAATGGATTTTTTGCCATTGCAAATTTGTCTCTGTCACCTCTTAAAGTGTTTTCACACCTGGAAGCAATTCCCATGCATTTTTATTATTATTATGCACAGGCAGCAAAGTGTCTGGTTTTTAATCAATGAATGTTTAAAGGCACTGTACACATTTGGTAATTACTCAAAATATATATTAGCATAAAAACTGACTTGGTAACGACCAACAGAGAGCTGTTGATAGTATAAAACATTGTGAGAAATGACTCCCTCTGAAGTAACAGAGTTTTTGAGAAAGAGGTAATTTCTCCCTAAAATAATAAAAGACTTCTTGCAAGAAGCATTTTATTCCTATCTGAAAGCACACAAATTTGTACAACAAGGGTGTTTTTTCTTTCATCATTTTCATTTGCAACTTCGATGACCAATTGAGCCCAAATTTTCACAGGCTTGTTATTTTATGCATATGTTGGGATACACCAAGTGAGAACACTGGTCTTTGACAATTACCAAACGTTTTCAGTGCCTTTAAAAAACAAATGTTTTTAAAGTTGGCACTATCAATGTTACTATAAGTTGACAAACAAGTTAAAACTTTTTGTTCCTGTGTAAATTAATGGAGAATATTTACCTAATATGTAAATAATGTTATTATTTATTTATTTTCTTTTTATGATGAAAGGTTGGACAGAAGGTTGGGACAATAGTGCAGGGAAGATTTGGGCGTTGCATCCTGGAACTTGGGGGAAACAATGCTATCATTGGTAAGTGACATCGGATAATGGGATTAGTGCAAGTTGATTCAAATTTGCGTCACATCAAAATGAGTACTTCATTTAAATGATTTGTGGGTTTGTTTATTGGAAAGCCTTTGTGGTAGCCAAAGTATGTTGTCTATAATGGCGTGTCGTGGCTGAGAGGTCAAGAGCACCAGACCCAAGCTCTGGGCCCAATTTTATAGAGCTGCTTAAGCAGACAATAGTGCTTAACATCTTTCTGCTTGGCAAATATAAGCAGGAATATAGTCAGAAAAAAATTACATGTGACATTGTATTTTGGCTGGTAACCTTGTTCTGGAAAGCATGATTTTGTTGTGCTTACCTACTTTTTGTGCTTAAGCAGTTCTATGGAATTGGGCCCTGGTGTTTCTGATCAGCAGAGTTTGGGTTCGAGTCCCGGTTGTTACACCTGTGTCCTTAAGCAAGACTCAAAATCATTATTGCCTCGTCCTCGGATGGGATCTAAAGCCGTAGGTCCTGTGTACTGTGTAATGCACGTAAACAAACCAGTTACAGTTATCGATATAAAGAGAAGGGGTTTGCCCTGGTGTTTCTGGCAGTGGCTGATGAATGGGCTGCAGCACCTCGTAAACCCTTAAGGGTTAAATTGGTCTCGTAATAAAAAAAGCTTCAAAACCTGTCCGAAAATGTTTCTGTTTCTTCAAGTGCCTTGAGTACTTTGTTGGTAGATCCGTGCGCTACATGTATATAAGACTATTTATTATTATTTACATTTTTGAGGCTTCTTAAATTTGTTTTTTCAAGGAAATAGAAAACAAAGAAATTCAGTCTAAAAGCTCCCTGTTTATAAAGTTAATACTGTATCAGTACCTTTCCTCTGGAGTTCCGTCTGAAGTATTTTCATAGTAAAACAATAAATAATAATAACAATTACGAAGATCCCCTAATCACCATTACTTATTTTCGTTGCAACCACAGATCCTTGATAAAGCTAAACTGTTTTACATTGTTTCATGCATTGTTTGGGCTTTCAGAAAAATCAGCATTTTTTAAAATTAAATAGCCTGAAAAGTCTATTAAAGGCGAGGTATACTTTTGGTCATTGTAAAAGACCAGTTTTCTCACCTGTGAAAATTTGGGCTCAATTGGTCATCAAAGTCACAAGAAAATAATGAAAGAAAGAAAGAAAAAACACAAAAACCCACCCCAAAACACCCTTGTTGCATAGAGTTGTGTGCTTTCAGATGCCTGAGAAAGACTTTCATGCCTGAAAACTAGACTAATTTGTGCTGATTTTGTATGTTGTATTTGAGGTAAAAACTGGGGGATTTGAATTGTCCTCAAGGCGTTTGTGCTCCACATACTTGTCCAGGTTCATGTAACATTTGACTGGGTTTGCCAGGAGGGAAATCTACGCTTTTTTTCGATTTGGCAGTCCAATGAATAGTATTAAACAAAGATAAATAAAAAATGTGACCCATACGTCTGTGTTAATATTAAGAGCCTTTCTAAGATATTCTTGGTGCTGCACAAAACAAATGTTAGATTTAAAGTGGGGACCATGGCACATGAACATGGACTATTTATTGGGCTGTGTTTCTGCTTGTTCTTCTTCTTCTAATCTTAAAGAGAGACTGCCTGTAGCATGCTATCATCAGCAGGTATTGCCTGTGTTACATGTTGTTACAATTGTTACAATTGTTACATGGCTTATTCCACAAATGAATGTTTGCAAAAATCAACATAAAAATTAAAGATATTTGTTTTAAATTTGTATTTTTTATCTGTAAGTTATTGTTTTCCATAAAATTAGCCAGTTTTGGCATCTTCGTTTAGATTTGTAGGAGAGCCCTCAATACCAGTGCAGAGAAACAGCGTTAATTTTTTTGACATTTTGTTTTTACCTCCGTTTCCCTTCTATACGCTTGAAGTCATTGAGAAAGAAAAAAAAGAGAGACAAATTTCTTGAAAAATGCATTTGTCGAAGAAGTAATGAACGAAGACTTTATTTTTCTATGAAATCAATTTTCTATTTTTTTATTTAATTCTTACAAAATTCTTGAAAATAAAAATACCCATAGCAAGTTGTTATAAATAAATGTTCAATTTTTGTATAATACAAATAATTTGTTCAAATTAACATTGAAACAAAGTTAAAACTTGGGACGCGGATGCTTATTGTTTGAAACCCCATTTGCCAATCACGCCCAAATTTGTGCGTCTATTACATAGGTTTATTAACAACATGACCATCAGTTGGGCAAAATCCCTTTTTTTTTACAAGTAACCGGAAATGAAGGTCAAGTCTTAGTCTTTGTTATTTTGTTGAATTGATATTACTTTCATATTAATCACTTAGTATTACATTCCCAACAACAAATATAATCTTCATAGCCATAAACTAGATTAAACTAAAATAATTGACAAAACAAAATCCCATCCATGTAAAACTCCATATGGTTGGGACCACAATGGTCCCGGAAGTTCAAATATGCGCAAGTTTTGCATAGTCTATACTCCTTGCAAAGTTACTTCTTGTAATAAATTCACACCATGCAAAGCCTCAACTGAACCTTAAAGGGGGACTGTTGTCATTTATCCTAGCAGGCCTGCGGCCGTACATGGAATTATGAACTCTAACCCAGTTACTGCACGCTTGCGCCTGCTGGCTGGTCACACCACAATAATAATGACGGCGCCCCTTGTGATGTGACGGCTAGCTCGTGCGTGGGTTAGAGTTCATAATTGCATGCAAATATACAGCCACCGGCCTGCTATGATCATGACGACAGTCCCCCTTTTAGGCCAATTTAATAAAAACCACCAGTCCATTGTCATTTTTTTTTCTTTTTTTTCTCCTCCTTCAAAATAGGATGATGAGGACCTGTTTATTTTGTATTTTGTATTTTTTGTTTACCAAGATGGTTGCTATGCCTTTAATTTCAAAATTGCCACCAGCTTTTTTTTAATATAGCTTTCCTTCAAGTTAGTTGAACAAAAACGCACTTCATAAATTTGGTGACTTGCCATTTCTCGAAAAGGACGCACTGTAAAAGACGCACTGTAAAAGACGCACATCACTTTGGGTACACAACACGAATTGCACATTCACAAACCAATGACAGGTAGTGCACATCGTTTTAAAGAGAGCAAGGCAGGCTGGTATAAAACAGATAATGCAGCGAGATCGATGTACTCATCGTAGAGGTGTAAAATATCATGAAATAAAATCGATCTTCGAAAGAATGGTGCCAAGATGAAGTGAAACATTCATGACAAATCTATATAAATTAAAAAGATGCAGCGTCAAAAAAGAAGAAGATGTGGGCGGGGACGATCAACTGGTTTTCCTTTTTTACTTGGCATAATTGCATTACTATGTTTGTTGAAAGAGAAGATGTTTGAAATGTTCAACTGACCATATTTTTGACTGACCATGAGGGCGCTTTCATCGAGGCATGTGTTGCATCACATACAGTTTCATCTTATTTTAATTGCCTGTATGTAGTTTTCTTGCATCAATGATGAAATACATAAACATAAAGATTATAAAAAAACATTTGAAAACTCGTTTGTTTACTTGTTTTTCATCACATGAAATTGGTCCACATACGCCCTCAACTTATCAGCATTTCAACTGAATTTTATGAGTTTTTAGATGGTTACTGTTTCTGTTCTGATCTATATTTCCGTGTCTCTCTGCTACAGGGGAAGTGTCCCCCAAGAATGTTAAACTGTTCTTTAAAACGTTTTAAAACTGATAGGCCTATCATGAGCTTTCTTGAACCAACTGTTTGTCTCTTCGTCACAGTCTGAGCAAGCAAAGACGTCTGACCAGTGTTACAAGATTTTGTTTGTTTGTTCTCAAGGCAGCAAAGTTGCAGTTTGTCCTAACTTGTTTTTAGTAGAGTGTTTTTATCTTAACGTAATTTACCACTTTGTATTCCACATTGTTATAATTTAACAAAGCAAAGTGTGACTGAAATATTTATGAAGTTCCTTCAGGGAAAACGAGAGTTTTCGAGAGTTCTGCCGTTTGTTTTTTCATACAGGTCATAAAACGGCACTCTAAACACTCAAGAATAACAATTGAAGTGCTTTATGTTTTCTTGCTGTGTATAATTACTTGTTCTTGGGACTTAGATTCTCGCGGATTACTAAGCCACAAGTGATATTTATACTAAAAGCCTTATTTTAGCCTTTCATTCCTTAAAGGGTCTGTGTACGTTTAGTAATGACTCTGAAAATTAATGGCAATAAAAACTTACTTGGTTAGAAGTACAGCAGCTTTGAATTGTTAATGAATTTTGAGAAACTTTTTACTTCGAAGTACTGCGGTTATGGAAAAAGTGGCACTTTTTATCCCCAAAAATTTGAATCTGAGAAGGAATACGGCTGTAACGCTTCTCAGAGTGTGTATTCCAATGCAGACTATTCTTCCTGCGTGGCAATATCTCAAAAACACTACCACCTTTTGGTTAGTTTTATGGTACATATCTACAACTATATGATTGAAACAAACAGTGGGTTCCAATTACCAAACAGACCCTTTAAGTATCATGAAAATATAATTGTATTATTCAGAAGTTTTTTTTATACTATCATTTTCTTCACCTGCAGCAGTTCTTAGGAGATTTACAGACCTGGAATTTCATCTTTGAAATGGCAAGGCCTTTTTCATTTTGCAAAAAGTCACTTCCATTGGAAAATCTTAAAGACTATGGGATACTTTAGAAGGGGCACCAAGGCCAAGACCAGGGGCAACAGAGGCCATGGCCCCCCGTGGCCTCCATGTAATAAACCTTTTCGACATTCTCAAAGCATCATGGGAAATCATGTTTTGAGAATGTCGAAAAGGTTTATTCCAGGCCTGGATTTACAATGTTGGATCTTCTTAACAACAAATATCTTCAATAATTACATTGAAGAGAAAGTAGATGTATTATTTTTATTTTTTTATTTTTGAGTGGATTCATTTCCCCCGTTTAGTTTTCAATAGACACACTATTCAAACAACAGTCTAACGTTGTCAACTGCAGTCAGTCTTTCAATCTCAGTAACTCCTTGTCAATTTTAAGTTTTTACATGGTCAACTGAAGACCTTACCTTTGTTTACGGACCTCAACTGGGAGGGGGCAGGCCCCTCCCCTTAGTTATGCCATTGCTGTTATGACCGACGTCTACTGATGAGACTGTCATAGACTTGTTGCAGGCGTTATAAAATATTAATGAACAAAACCACTCACGGGATCATTTAACCGGATCATTTTTCATTAAATCGCTTTTGTTGAAGTTGTGATCCACCCCTCGAAAAGAAAGCACAAGGCTAAAAAACAAAACACAACAAAAAAGGAAAGACGGAAAAAAAGAGTAAAACTCAATGAGCCGAGGGTCCTTGAGACCGTTTTGTAAGTGAAATTTGCAACCAAAGGCGAGACTAGATAACAGTTTGGTAATCCTGTGCCTCAAGTTTCAGTCCCAAGCAAGCATTTTGATGGTCAGATTGCTGCATTAAAGCCTTAAGGGGAAGCTGTGTGAAATCGATTCCGTGAAGGGAGGTCACAGGTGAGACTGGCAAACTTTAATTTGTCTCAAACTGTGCTTTACATGTATAAAGAAAAGAAAAACTGCCCAGGTTGGCTGCTGTCATGTTGAGTTAGTGTATTTAGGTTAGTGTTTTCACGAAGCAAAGTATCTCAATATGCCTACATGTACAGGTTTGTACACAGATTGTTTAAAAACAGTTCACCCGTCGTTCTCGTTGCAAGCTCCGGTCTACTACCGTCGGAGGGACGGGGATTACGAATATCGTAACTACTTTTGGCTTTGCTAGTGTAGTAGTACTACAGTAGTACATTTATTGCCTTTGAATTTCCCATGATTTTTGAAATGTTTACTTTTTTAATAGATGTTAATTTTGCATCGGGGATAAATAATATAACTTTGTTTTGACCCTTACACCGATGTGTATTAAGCACTGTATACTCCGTACTTTCCTGAGTTCTGTGAAAACAAATCCGCAGGCAAATCACTCGGGAGGGATTCGTTCGCACGACCTTTGTATCGCTAGAGCAGGGCCCAATTTCATGGCTTCGCTTACCGCAGAATTCTGCGCTTCCGCCCAGCTGCGTCCCAAAGAAAGTATTTGGTAAGCAGTGCTATGAAATTGGGCCCAGATGTCTTACCACTAGACCTGACCGAGCTACCCTGGTGTTTCCAGGCAGTTCGAATGCTATGCTGTCATGTTGAGTTAGTGTATTTAGGTTAGCGTTTTCACGAAGCGAAGTATCTCAATATGCTTAAGTTTGTACACAGTTTGTGAAAAAAATTCCAACAGTTCACCCGTGGTTTGTTAGCTCCGGTTTACTACCGTCGGAGGGATGGAGGGTTATGAATATCGCATCCATTTTTGGCTTCGCTAGTGTAGTAGTACTAGTATTACTAGTAGTACTAGTAGTACATTTATTGCCTTTGAATTTACCATGCTTTTTGAACTTTTTGCTTTTTGTTTTACCATATTTTGGGTTTTGTTTCCCTGTGCTGTTTTTGGGGGGATGATCTTTGGATGTCGAAGGAGCGTTCTCTATGGCGTCGGACGAAGGAAATACAGTTTTGTGTTAATTGAACTGATGTGTATATGTTGGTTGTTTACATTCGATTGTTTGCTGGATGGATATGCAGACTGGATCCTCATGATACACCATAGTTATAAAACTTACATACACATAGCACCAGTCTACTGGCAACATTGCACAACAATGTCACGTAAATTTGGCACTTGCAACGGCTGGTAAAGCATACACGCTAAACCTTTGACCGCTTTTGTTTTTTCAAAGGTTTCTTGTTAATTACATGACATTTTGATGATTTGAAAAAAATATAAAAAAACATCAACAATTTAGTGTGTATGATTCTACATCACTTAAATTACGTAAACGGTAAACCGGAAGGCTCCTTTAAGCCGTGCACTCTGATTGTACAGCCATTCATGCCAGTGTTATCGGAGTCTGAACATTCTGAGGGTGAGGGAGTGGAATGGTGCGATGGGTTGGACAATGTGTCCTGCCAGAACTCCTAGGAATCTAGGGCTTGAATAATGAAGTAAATATATGCACTCCATTTTATCAATCGATGTCTTCTTTCTGACAACAATTATTTTTTGTTTCATTATTGATACGTGCTACGATTTCCTCCACAGTACTTGAGGATGCCGACCTTAACTTAGTAATCCCAGCCACTTTGTTTGCAAGCGTTGGTACGCAGGGACAGCGCTGTACTACGACACGGCGTCTGGTAAGATGAAAGAAATTAATAAGAGTATTTGCAGTTCTATTCTCGGAGGGTATCGCGACTCTGAAAAAGGGAGTTTGGTTGTTCATTCTTGATTACATGGCTCTAAAAAAGGGAGTTTGGTTGTTCATTCTTGATTACATCAGTTCCACCCAGCAATCAGGGTAGACGAAACAGTTCCCTGTGCTGGGAATAAAATCTCCATCACCCCTGCACGATCCCCAGTCCTCTTGACAATGACTGAAGCACCACAGTACACAAAACTCTAATACACAGTGACGGCTGCCACAGGGCTAGTTCATTGGTGACCAGTTGGCCAGTACTTTTGCAGTGGTACGTTTACGTGTGTTTGCACTGCACCATAGTTAAAGGCATCGTACACGTTTGGTAATTGGAGCCTACTGTTTGTTTCAAACCTATACAGTTGTAGTCATATACCATAAAACTAATCTGTGAAAATTTAATTTCAAAAGGTGGTAGCGTTTTTGAGATATTGCCGAAAATCTGGAGCGGTTATGTCCACGCAGGAAGAATAATCTGCATTGGAATACACACTCTGAGAAGCGTTATATTCAAATGTCTTTGGGGATAAAAAGTGATATATTTTTCCATAACCGCAGAACTTCGAAGTGAAAAGTTTCTCAAAATGCATATACTATCCAAAGCTGCTGTACTTCTTACCAAGTAAGTTTTTATTGCCATTAATTTTCAGAGTCGTTACAAAACTTGTACGATGCCTTTAAAACAGTGCCTGCCATCAGGGATGAGAAATTTCAGACTTTGATCTGAATTCAGACTTTTTAAAGTCTCTGAATAAAATAAGTCATGCTCTTTGATCTTCTTCTGAGGATACTGTTCCCAAAAGCTCCTTGGAATTCATAATGCCAGGGGTTATCAAAAGGTGGAAATGCTAACATTTCAACGTACCTCCTTAGATTTAGATTCCAGTTTCTTACTTTTTTTTTACTCTCAACCAATCTTCTAAAATCTTCGTTTGAGTTACACGTAATCGTTAGTGACTTTCGTTAGTATTCTCAAAGTGCCATTCTTATTTGCTACCATTTGCATAAATGAATTAACCACTACTTCTTAGGGGGATGCAGCCCCGAACATGCAGCTGGTCAGCTACTGTATACAATCTCCAGGCAAATAATGCCCAAGGCAATGAGTTATCAATGAGCTTCCTGAACAATACACAACACATCAGTTATTTGGCATTTTTAATATCACTACCTTGTACATTTTGTAGGTTGTATGTTACCACTGTGCTGTCTACCATTGTCTGTTTGACATGGAATATTTTGTGTACACGCACGCAATGTAGCTTCACTTTGTCTACTATTGTAAAGCTAGTGCTTAAAAAATATATATTATATATGTATTTTAAGGGAAATCGGTTAACATAAACAAAAAAATATATATTTTAAGAGAAATTACCTAACATCACAAGGCCGGATGGTCACTTCAACGTGAGTGCTACATTTAACTGATTTGGGCTGTCGACCCAAATCAACTGTGACCAGGGGCACGTTGCCACCTACTCCTAGGGCTGAAACAGGGTTAACCCCTTCACAGTCCGTAAGGATGTAGGCATGGGTATCATTTAATAGGAGCCTGGCTGGTAGAGCAGAATGCACTACCTTCCCAACTTCTTACGAAGCAATTATGGTTTAAGTGCCTTGCTCAAGGGCACAAGTGTCTTGACCGGGATTGGAACCAACACTCTGCTGCTGACAACACCAGAGCTTTGGTCCGGTAAACTAGACCGCTCGGCCACGACACGCCACAATTTTGCTGAGACCAACTAATGGCCAGAAACAGTAAACTAGTATAGTAGTAGATACACCCATACACCAATACACTCTTGATTTGCTGAGATGTAGAACAAGTAGCCATTCCAACAGCTTTTCTCCACGTACTGCTTCTCTTTGGAACTCCTTGCCTGGTGCACGTTTCCCTCCATCCTACTATCTAGACTGTTTTAAGAGGAGTATGAATTCCTACCTTCAGCTCCCCTGAGTCATTTTCACATTTAAATTGTTTTCTTCTTGTAGCCCCTTACCAAGAGTGGCTTTTTAGCCTTGTTTGGGGCGAACTTGCATAAAAAAAAAGAATAAAAAAAAGATAGATAGGTATATAAAAGGTTTATTCATAATAGTCATCAGAGCCTAAAAACTGAATTGCAAATATATTACATCATTAAAAAGCTAAAACTACATCATAGTATACAGTGTAGATTGTGCAGGCTAGTAGTACTCTGTTCTGATAACAGTTTATCACACCAGACGGGCGTCTCAAATGTGCTCATTCTTCTTCTGACAGGTACGCAGAGCTATATCTAAGATAGTGTTATCTTTGAGTCAATCATGATCTGTTATACAGCTTGGCCTTTCAAGCCCAGTGACACATGCCTGAGGAATGAGCACATACATAATATGACAATACATGGTACATGTACCTTTATAGGGCTGTACTTTTTTCTTGACAACAATTTATTTTAATGGAATATTCAATGAAATCTTCCTTAATAGAGGGGCTCCAAGGTCAAATTCAGTTTTTAGATGCACTCAATGGATAGAGTTCTCATAAAAAGTGCGGAAAAATGTACAAGTCTCTAACCTCATGTTAATATGGTGTAAAATTACATTTTATTTAATACTCTTTCAGAGCGAAATTTAAAACATGACGTCATCGGACATTTAAAACCAAATGGGTCTGTACATTCCAAAGAGGATTTATTAAATTGAATGCCGTTTTGAATGAATATCATGACAATTCAGGCATGAAAATTCTCTGTACAAAAATGTACAGACCATGTTTTTGAAATGTGACGTGATCGAACGTTATTGAATTTTGACGGAAATTGCACTTTAAGTGTACCAAACACAATGGCATTTTACACCATTTGAACTTGCGGTTTGAGACTTTTCCCCCCATTTTTATTACAACTTTAATGGCGTGTCGTGGCCGAGCGGTTTAATGCATTGAACTCAAGTACTGGTGGCTGAGTCATCAGGGTGTGGGTTTGAATCCCGGTCATGACACTTGTGTCCTTGAGCAAGACACTTAACTATCATTGCTTCTCATCACCCAGGAGTAAATGGGTACCTGTGAGGGCAGAGATGGTTCTTGTGATTTATTTACCTTATAGTGCGCTATACACTTGACAGTACAGGCTGTATACTCCCAAGGGATCTGAGATGGTTTCAGGAATGAAATAATATGGCCCAGTGACTAGGGGTAATAATGTTCGAAGCGCAATGATCATTGTTTGGAATTGCTCTTTAAGAGCCGGTATTATTTATTATTATTCTCTACTTGAAAATGAGTGGAGCACAACCATTTCTTTGACATTGGAGCCCCTCGTTGAAGTGATGGTGCGTTTCCTAAAGGTTAATTTGTTTTATGCTTGGGTTGCATTTAATAATGTTTTCAAAGTTCAGGAGTTACATTACAGCTGAGCTCATTATTTATATTTTGTTTTATAAATCTACTAGAAATTTCAGTGGTCCAAAAATGGTGTCTGGCTCGGCATCCCTTACAGATAAATGAAAAATAAAGAAATGTTCAAGCGTCGAAAGTACATGTAACTGTAGATTGTTGAAAACAGGCATGATATTCTTCCTACTTAAGTTTGTTTTCCGATATTTTTCCCCTCAGAAAAATCAGTAAAACTGTTATTAATAAGGCGTGAAAAGTCTATTAGAGCCTACACCATGTGTACGTGTAGGTCAGCCATTGTACTTTATAAAATGTTCCTACTTTTTTTCCAAGGAGGAAATGTCATGCCTGTGAATTGTTTTCAAAAAGATGAAAACAACAACAGAGAAACAATTTGTTTTGTGATGCCTGCCTTTATCTACATTCAGATTCTACATGAGAAGATACACGATGAGGTGTTGGAGAAGTTGAAGAAAGCGTACGATCAAGTCAGAATCGGTGACCCTCTAGATGGTAAATTTGTCTCCTCTTTAAGTTTAGTACATCTACATGTTGTTTTCAAAGTGTACATGTACAGTATGTAATGTATTTGATCAACTTGTGTAGTCATCGTTGCTTGAAGACATGAGCCCAATTTCATAGAGCTGCTTAAGCACACAAAGTAGCTAAGCACAACAAAAGTATGCTTACCAGAATAAGGTGACTAACCGGACTATCATGTCACATGTACAAATTGTGACTGGTATCCCGCTCAATTCTGCGCAGCCGACATATGTGTTAAGCAACATTTTCTGCTTAAGCAGCTTTATGAAATTGGGCCCAGATTAACTTTTTTCTTCCTACAAGAGGCCTTCAAATTGGTATAACTTCAAAGAATCTGGACCGAAGTATTTTGAGTTACTAACCACTACATGTTCATGACCTATAAACCCAATTTCATGTCTCAGCTTTATCATATTAATCGGAGCTGCCAACTCTTCCCTGAATATAAACCAATCTTTCCATGTTCTGATGTAGAAATTTTGAAATCTCCCTGATTAATGAAAAAAGGTTTTCCCTATTAAGTTGAGTGTAATTCTAAATATCTCCCTGATTGTTGTAGAAAATCTCGCTGACTGCAAGATGCAAATGTTGGCAGCTCTGTATTAATGCTCTGTGTTTACGCTCCCAGCTCTCTACTTCAGGTAGATGCCACTTTTTCGTAGTGGCGCTGTAAGTTGAGAATGATTATTTACACAAACTATATTTGTGAACAAGCACTGATACTTTCCTACAACCCGTAAAATATGCCCCAATTAAGTGTTTTTTTTTTTAAAGTTTGTTTTACATCGCTTACGGTATCAATCGATGGCCACAGAGGGACTGAGATCTTGAACATTGTGTTCTCACCCGACCGCCCCCACATTATGTCTAATCTCCCCCTCTCACCATAAATCTCGGTTTAACATTTTAAAAAACCCACCAAAACCCAAAAACCTTGAGGATTATTAGATAGTTCTATACAATGTGTTTTTTTTCTTGCAGAGAGTACCCTCTATGGACCCATGCATTCAAATCAGGGCATCGAGATATATGAGAATGCTATCAAGAATGCTGTCGCCCAGGGAGGCAAGATAGAAGTGGGAGGAAAGGTAACCGACTTGGTATTTTTTTCAGAAAATTGTTTTGGACGTACAGTACCAGGGGCTCGAAATTAACACTGGACCGCAGGCCGAAGTCCAGTGATTTTAGCCATGGGCTCGTAAACTTGCGACCAGACAAGTTCGACGGTCTGGTGTTTGTTTCAATTGAATAACATTGCTTCAATGTGTAACATCTTCAACAAGAAAAAAATTGATGTTAAAATTTTGACTTTCAGTCCGGTTAATGAGTATTGAAGGATACTTGCCTATAAGAAAAAAGAGAGATAAATCTTGAATCTTCTCTTTATGCTTTTTCTACACACGTACAAGTTTTCAATCAATTTGCCCATGGTGCTGCATTTGGGGAATGCACAATTCAATGTAGTAACCAATTACCCATCATTTGCAACATGTATATTCTGGGTAATAGTGATGAATTGAATTTATATTCAACATTATAGAAGATGAATGTTGGTGGTGACGAGAACAGTGGCCGCTTTTGATGAGCATTAAGCCGCCACCACGTACCCGATGGTTTTGGTGGATGGCTCGTCGTCCGGCGACTGTACTCGTAGTGTTTAGTTGACACACACTCACACACATGTGTAAATACCTGCAACCGTGGACCCTACTTTGTTCAACTGTAGACCACAATGCTTTCCTTTGTGAAAGCAACCGTGGACCTATTGTCCCTTTTGTTATAGGTCCACGGTTAGAATGTGGATACCTACCCACACACATGCGTAAACACCTGCAATCGGTGTCCTCCTATTGTCCCTCTTTTGTTTGTACTTTTTAGCAACAGCTCCCATTGGTTTTGTACACGCTCTCAAACTGGGGACCTTTCTCAACCGGGGACCCGATTGTCCTCTTTTGTTAGAGGTCCACGTTTTGAATGAGGATACCTACCCACACGCACACACATGTTTGTGAATCCCCTAAATTGAGGACTTCTCTTTGTTCTCCCATTGTTGGACTTCTTTTCCTTTTTAGCGACGTCCTTATTTGTTTTTTACAGGAAAGCGAAGCGAGGACGTCCTCGCTCTGTCAAAACACAAATATCCCTTTTGTTAAAGTCCTTAGGTTCAACGGGTAGACACACTCACACACATTAGTGTGGAAACACCTGCAATCGGCGACCTTCTGTTGTTCCTGTTTTGTTTATACTCTAACTTTTTAGCAACAGCTCCTATTGGTTTTGTACACACTCTCCAACTGGGGACCTTTCCCAAACAAGGGACCATATTGTCCTCTTTTGTTCTAGGTCCCCGGTTTGAAAGTGTATACCTACCACACACACACACACACGTGTGTAACACACGGCAATCGTGGACCCTCCTTTGTTCAACTCTTTGTGTTAGCAACCGTGGACCACAATGATTTCCTTTGTGATAGCAACCGTGGACCTATTATCCCTTTTGTTATAGGTCCACGGTTTGAATGTGGATACCTACCCACACTGACTGCAGGGGTATGTACAATTTCACCACACGTATAATACGCACACTGTGGGTAGCATGTGTACAGATATAATGAATACACATGACGGCAAGATGCACGTTTAGTATGTCATAAGTCTGGGGATTAAAAGGCTGGCCAAGCATTTTATTAATAATCATTTTCAATGTATTGCCACTAACCCTTGAAGGATTTTTTTTTTGTTCAGGTTATAAATGAAAGCTAATAAACTGTTATTACCCTTAACAAATTGCAATTAAACATTTAAATACATCGTTGACCGTCAAATTGGCCATGAATCGGTTAATGCATCTTTTAATTTCTGGCTGTTGAATATTAATGAGGGAATTTGAAAAGCAGCTGCCACGTTTTCTTTTGTTGAAATTTGTTAAGAGCGCAAATGGGGATTGCAGTTAAGGCACCACACTCCACGATCCGATTATGAATCAATAAATTTATTGATGAGATACTACACATGTATATGTATGCAAGCAAAAGAACTGACTGTCAAGTCTTGACGCTTGATGTTAAAGATGGGTTTTAATGGCAAATTCAATTTTGTGATGTACTCGTTTTCAAATAGATAGAGTCCTCATGTAAGTGGTTAAACAAAACTACAAATCTCAAACCTCATGTTAAAGTGGTGTAATTGCCATTCTATTCGATACACTTCCAGTGCAAAATTTGTCAACATTCAAAACATCCTATGACATCATTCAGGAAAAAAATGGGTCTGTACATTTTTGTACGGGGATGTTTTGGTTCATTCCTGACTTTCGATGATATTCAATCAAAACAGCGTTGAATTTGAACTGTGGACTAATGAACAAATTCTTCCTTGGAATGTAAAGACCCATAAGTTGTTGAAATCCAATAACGTCATGTTTCAAATTTTGCTCTGAAAAAGTCACGAATGAACCAAAACATCCCCGTAGAAAATTCCCTTTGTAAACACAAAACAAAGTAAGGCATCAGTGATTCAAACAAGAGGATGTGGGAGGGAAGGAACTACAAAGTAAAAACTTTGTGAACCCTTTCAAATGATATCAATGAGTTTGAGCAAAGAGATCATTGCTAAGGCTTAAATTGCTGTGTATTAGCAATCAACGCCCGCTTCCAGTTTCATCCACTCATAATATGAATGGGGTCTTTCATATTCAGGTTTTCTGCGGGTAATTTTTACCCGGGTAGAAGATTTTTTTCTTCTTTTTTTCTCAGACTAACTGGGTCAGTCACTGTTACATTAGTATATACTATGAATGGGCTCTTTGATACTCATGCTAGTATGTCTGTTCATTCTAACCCCGAAATGAACGATTGTTTTCAGATCAGTTTCGGCCACTGTCATATCAGTTTGTTAAAATCATGATTGAATGTGCCCTCTGCGTTATCCAGAGTCTGTTTCAGATTATTTTCAAGAAATATGAGTCGGACACTGTCAAACTAATTTGTATTACTTGAGTGTGTGATTTATACACATGAGTACAGTGTACTTTTACATGTGGATGGATTTGACGTTCGTGTGAAAATACCATGACAGAGTTTCTGTATTCAGCTGAAACTTTCACATGTGACTTTTATTGCACCTTTCTTTATAAATTTGCCGATAAATAAGCGAGGGCCGGCATGGACAAAAAACAAACAATGACCCTACCTTCAATATACAATTCACAAATCATTATGCTAAACATAATCAGAAGCAAGAGACACACTCACTCTTTAGGTTGGCCCAAAGAGCATTTCAACCTAAGTTTCTGTGAGAATTTTGTTTATACTTTAATTCAGTAAATTTTTACCTGTGGCACATTGGCAAATTCATTGATCACAACACATGTTACCCTATTTGTACTTTCATAACATCCCGGCTTGACTGCTGCACTTCTATTTGGTATAACCTGTTGGTGGCAAAATGTTTATTTTGCATTGATTTACATGTATCCTTTGCGTATTATGTAATGGTTGAACCCTGATGTTTTGGTATATCGCCCTCTCTTGTAACAGGAAGTTTAGGGTCAGAGGTCAACTTTGTCATGATTCCGACGAGTTCTGATCTATCTCCAATTAACACCTACTTATTATTAGTTTCCGAGTCCCATTTTGACCAGTTTCGGATCCAACACAATCGGTAAGCCTTCTTATTGTGTGAGGTTTAGGATAAACCTTTAGCATATTGATTTGCAATCAAAAGTTCAATGAATAAGGTTCATTTCATTTCATTTATTAATTCTGGTTGTGAAGCCAAGGATTTTTCAGAAAAACAAAACTCAATCACTATACTAGCCAAGAACCCCATGGAGAGAAGACAGAGAAGAAAGTTCCACTTTTAGATTTGGGAGGAATTCCCCAGAGAACTATTCCAGGGAAAACCCACGCAATGAGGCCTGGACTGAAACCCAATCCACATAGTGCTCCCCTCACACTATAAACAGGGGTCCTAGAGGTGGAAGGTGGGGAAAGATACCACTATTCAACTCGACTGCGCATTCATGGAATGGTTTATATACAATTGTGTACGTAGCCCATACGCTTAGTCCAGATGAGGGAATTGAAAGTCAATTATGTTTCATTAAGGCGATTATTTAACCTAAGTATTTTTGTAACTGCACTTCTCGCATCGCAAATCTTCACTGTTTACCCATCCAGCAGCTTATACCAGTCAAAGTTCCGCTGGTGGTATAAAAGCGCATACATGGTATTGCTCCTCCTTACATGCAATTTATGCAATGTGTATCAACCGGGCAGAGCAAGACTCGGAAGGTCTTCCAAGGAAAAACTTTGTCCCGAATGTATTCCTACTTGTATACGTGTGGGTTTGAAATCACTGGTGATGATGAACAAACTCATTAGAAAGGTAGAGTCAACAAAAGAGAGCATTGTCTCCTAATACACTCTTTTCAGGGCCCTATTCTGGGCCCAATTTCATAGAGCTGCTTAACGGCCAAATTTTGTGCTTACTGAGCGAGTTTCTATTTCATAGCGCTGCTAACCGTATGCACACAAAAAGGCATGCTAACCTTCCGTGCTTACTGTATGAAAATGAATGACGTAACAATACAAATCCATGGTGACCGCGCAAGATGGCCGCCTAATTTTTGTGCTAGCCTGTGAAATACGCTTATGAAAAAGCAAATGTTTCTGCTACAGTTAGCACAAAATTGGGCCCTGCCGCCGATTTCACGAAACTTTACGCCATGGCGTAAGTCCACTTGCGCAACGTTTATGGCTTAAGTTGCGCCACTAACTTAGGATCGATTTCACAAGTTTGAAAGTTGCGCCACAAAATGGCGCAACTTACGCACTACCTTCGTGAAATCGGCTGCTGGTCAGAACTTTAAAAGTAGAACTTTGAAATGCCACATACTGACATAGTCAAAGTTAAAGCCCTTTCTAGAAAACTCAAACCCTGGATGTGGTTGTCAAGAGACTGGTGCATGTATGAACTGAAAGGACCCATGATGACCCGTTCTATGATAAGCTTCGTTGACAAGAAATGAAAGAAGCCGATGGTCCATCCCTGAGGAAAGTCCCTTTAGATGGAAAGTTTCAAAAAGAAGACAAAGGATAACAAGAACAGTTTAGAATAATAACTAGTTTATAACCGTGCTTGATTTTATTACCCTAATGATACTTCGTTGACATTAAATGGAAAAATCTGCTAGAATCTCTGAGGAATATCCCTGATGATGAACAAGTTTCAAATAGAGGAAAAAGGATAAGAAGAAAAGGATAACTTAGAATAATGTGAGTTTATAACCATGCTCGATTTTGTTTATCCTCTGCTAATTACGTTTCGTTGATAAGAAATGAAAAAAACTGCTGGTCATCTCTGAGGAGGATTTCATATGATGAATTGTTTTTGAAAGAAGATGAAAAGGTTAACGAGAAATGGACAGTTTAGTAGAAATCGTCCTTGATTTTGTTTTCTTCTGCAAATAGTCATGCTCAGTTTCAGAAGCTGTTGATCAAAAATTAGAAAAATTCTCTCTAATGAACTGATTCTGATGAAACTGTTGAACTCATTTTTGTGTTCACTTGAGTTTTGTGAGTGCCAGGTAAAAAATGCTTGGGGAAGAGAAGGAGTGATTTGTCTTCTTACATTTTGAAAACAATACAAACTGGCGATTGAAACGCATTGTTTTTATCTCCGTTAAAGGTATCGTACACGTTTGGTAATGACTCAAAACAAATATTAGCATAAAACTTACTTGGTAACAAGCAACGGAGAGCTGTTGATAGTATAAAACATTGTAGGAAACGACTCCCTCTGAAGTAACGTAGTTTTTGAGAAAGAGGTAATTTCTCACTAAAATAATAAAAACTTCTTGCAAGAAGTTTTTATTCCTATCTGAAAGCACACAAATGACAAGGGTGTTTTTTCTTTCATCATTTTCTTGCAACTTCGATGACCAATTGAGCCCAAACTTTCACAGGCCTTTTATCTTATGCATATGTTGGGACCAAGTGGTGATATACTGGTCTTTGACAATTTCCAAAAGTGATTCAGAGTCTTTGCAGAAAATACCCGTTTCGTTGCTTTCCACTGTGTGAATTGTGTTCCCAGCTTTTTTGCTCTCTGTTCCTAGTAATCCAATCTTTTACACATTGTGTGTTGATCTCAGGAGTACACTCTACATCCTGCCAAATGCAGGTTAATTCTTTATGAAAAAAAGCCCTTGGTTCCACTGGTGTCAACAACGTGGTCGAGAAAGTGGTCAGGTGTGACCAGTAATAAGAAGAATACATTAGAACACAATTACCGTGTACTGCCTCCCCACAGACTTTATGGGGAAAACAAATCAAACCCAAGTATTTCCGCACTCATGAATTGAGTTCACCTTCACAAACAAGTGCATAATAGGTGCTAGTTTCGTGACCAGGAGATGTGACTTCTAACGGCAGGAGTAATTTAAAACGGTGCGCCATTCTACTGATAAAATAAAACTCCCATAAGACCATACGACCGTGGATGAAGACTTGTGCGGAACCTAGTATTATGTATTAATGCATTTTAATACCAACTTGTAAATCACACTTGCCGCCTAAACATGTGTATAAGATTCTTGTTCAGTAAATTTAACCGCTTGTGACCGATTAATCAAAAGAAGGCATAATCTTTCAAATTCATCTCTAAACTTGCATAACCACATTGTTAAGGAGATACAATTTATGAATGATATTCTGCACCATTCATAAGTTGAACTTTGTTTGTGAATTAAGTTTTAGTTTTGTCTGTGAGATTTCTGTGCAAACTGTGGATTGTATTGGCCATTTCATCAGCTTGACTTGCACTGCAGATATACATTGAGCAAAAACCATATGCTTAAGTTCGTTCATTTGTAAATTTTTGATACATGTTCCTGGTTTAATTGGCTGCATATTGCGCCACAGCACCTTGTAAACGATTGCATGGTGCTATGTAAAGGAATAAGTCTCATACTTCAAAACGTAGCTCCACATACCTTGCAGGAAAACAATACTGAGCGCTTGAGACGCCCATCGGGTGTGGTAAAGTGCTATATAAGAACTCAGTATTATTAGGAGACCACCTACACTGAAGATGCAAATGTTCTTTTTGAAGTAGACTAGCATGGCTAGAGGGGCATCACAGCATGAAACATTATGCGTAGCATGCATGATTCATAACTGGATCAGACAACTTTCTGAGAGGCGAAAAATACTGTGTGAACCGTAGTATTTTCTAGGCATGTAAAACTCAACTCTTATGGAGGTGTGCCCTCCAATAGAAGAAGTAAATTTAAACAGCGTAGGTTTCTTGGGTAACATTCCCCCGGTGGCTGTTCCGCGGAATAACTGAATATGAAGATTCACGTGATGGAATGTTATAGAATGAGTCTTGTAACACTCCTACACATGTACTTCTGCATGTTGATGTGATTATTCTGGTATTTTTTTTTTTTTTGGGGGGGGGCCTTGAATTCCTTACATCCAGAAAACATTTAAAGTAGTCACATTTGCATTTTTTTTGCTGGCTCTCATCAGAATTGTCAAACTAAAATTTTCTCTAAATTGCTTTGAAGAAAACTTTTCTAAATTCAATCATAAACATCATTTCTGGACTGTAGCTGTTCGTATGACTGGGTTCACTGGATCCTGAAATCTGAAGCCCATCAGAATGTGGAGTGTTTGTCCCCTTCTTCCGAGAAGTGGAGTTTGAAAACATTCAAATTGAGATTAAAGCATAGGTTAAAAATGATGTAGAATTTGAGTCTTTTTAAGCAGAAAATGTTTCTTTGAAACTGATACCTGATAACCCCGTCTGAATTTCCTCCCTTCACAATTGGCTTGTCAGATAAATGATTTCCTCTGTGTAGCATAGAATATGCTTCACAAATTGTCTTAGTGTCTACTCAAGAATCATTATTTGCTACTCAATGTGACCATTCAGCGTGCACAAAACATGTTAAGCCTAACCACTTTGTTATGCAAATTGGCCAGACGTAATCATTCCCTCCCTGCTTGTTAACTCTTTCAGTGCCAAGGTCGTACATGTACATGTACGATTTATTTTATGTACTCCGAAAGCGCCATTATCGTACATGTACGGTTTTGTTTATGTACTCAAAAAGTGTCATCAATCGTACATGTAAAACCCATAATATACATGTTATCACGAGAGGTCATTATAACTCAAGAAATACTATTAACTTTGGGATGTACCAAGGCAACACAAATTTAAGATACATTTTGTTTGGTGAGAAAGACTTATTAAATATGTTTATATAACAGAGTTTTGAAAAACCTAAAAAGACTGGGCATTATTTTTAGGTTTAAATCGCAAAAAAAGCAGGCACTGAAAGAGTTAATGCTAGTAAAACAAAATGATGATTAGCACTTGCAGGTAGTACCAACATGAATCATTGGATCTTTACAAGGTGTTTTGTGTTCTATGCAATCGTTCAATCTAACCAAAATGATATTTTCTTTCATCATGATGATACTGACAAGAAATAATGCCTTGTTGACAACAAATCAGTATGAATATTAGATGGCCAGGCAAAGCTTTCATTAAATATTTTGATCATTAGGTCAAAAACCCAACCCACTTTTAAGTAGGATTTGAAACTTTGCATGGTGGAAATACGATATGGAAAGGTTTGCGGTAACACCATGTAATATCTCTAAATGAGTTGGGGTGGTTCTGAAAAGAACCGTTGTTTCAACTCGACGTTTCGATCAGTATGCTCTGATCGTCTTCTGGAGAAAAGGAAGACGATCAGAGCATACTGATCGAAACGTCGAGTTGAAACCAACGGTTCTTTTCAGAACCACCCCAACTCATTTAGAGATATTACATGGTGTTAACGCAAACCTTTCCATATCAACCCACTTTTGTTCCAGGTCCCAATTTCATACAGCTGATTAAGCAGAAAATATTGCTTAACAATTTTCAGCTTAGAAGAAATGAGCAGGATACCAGTCACAAATTGTACACATGACATGGTAGTTTGGCTGGTAACCTTAGTCTGGTAAGCATAAGTTTGTTGTGCTTATAGCTATTTTTTGTGCTTAAGCAGCTCTATAAAATAGGGCCCTGGTGATCATTAAGTGTACTTTTAATCAAGATGCAATTTCCTTTCATCATGATGATACCGGGAATAAAATATGCCTTTACAATAAATCGGTGAATGGTTTGATGCCAGGCAAGACTCCTAAACTATTGTGGACTACTCATTGTGTGTAAATTGTTCAGCTCACAAAAAAATAATTGACATAATAACCATGAAACATTCAGCTCTTACCGAGAAGCAATTGTTCGTAGTTTTTCTCTATTGAGCTATTACTTCCGACCAAGGTATATTCAATGATAGTACGAGCGAAAAGACGAAAAGTGTATGAAAGGAATGATTCTGTTAATTTACTGCAGGTGTTTTGCAAAGGAAACCTCTGACTTTTCAGCAGCTTCGGGCGGTGCAAGAAAAAGGTTCATGTCCTAAAATTTATGCTGCCAGTGTAAATGTATAATTCAACGACATTTGAAGGGGAAGGATGCTCTTGTTATTGTGAGACTAATTAAGTTAATTACCGCCTGCAGCCTTTTACACGACTTCCTAATGATGACGCAGATTGTTGAGATCTTTCATTACCATGGAAACCCTTTTAAA
Organism: Plazaster borealis; assembly: GCA_021014325.1. Lineage (NCBI taxonomy): Eukaryota > Metazoa > Echinodermata > Asteroidea > Forcipulatida > Labidiasteridae > Plazaster > Plazaster borealis. The sequence goes on along the minus strand of CM037459.1, from coordinate 11,026,371 downwards.
ATTTTAATTATGGAAGAAAGCTTACTGGGTACGTCATTTGAGATACGTCATTGTACACGACGAGAGTAGTTCTTGCATAATTTAGAATGCTGTAGTTTACTCTCATCTCCCTTTTACCCTGGGGGAATGTACACATCTTTATTCTTAAATAAATTTTGATATCAAGAAGAAAGTTAGCACAGATGCCTGGACACCTTCAAAGGAAAACTTACTCAAACAGTTGTATTACCACTGGTTAAAATTTTGATTCCTCTTCTGTTAACTTGTGTTGGCGCCTTGATTGTTTTTCTGGAGAAGTGCACACTATAAATGATACTATAAATATTACTATTTATACAAAAAGCCCTTCTGCGTCTCACACAGAAGTTTTTGTTTTTGTTTTTCGCATTCCACTCCGACTTGTGGGAAAACGGTTTTTCTCCCTCGCAGTTGGTGTGGCCACCGAAGGAGCATACATTTTTGACATGTCCTTCCGTGGGTGTGTGTGAGCTTACCCTTGTGGGGTCTTTTACACAATGGAACAATGGACCCCACAAGGGAATTCTTGTTCAACCTGGACCCCACAAGGGAATTCTTTAGAAAAGGGAACAACAGAACAACAGTAGCAGGGCCCCACAATCCAGATCCGTAAGGTTGTGTGTGTGTGTGTGTGTGTGAGCGTGTCTATACCGAGGACTTTAACAAAAGGGATCCGGGTGTTTGACAGAGCGAGGACGTCCTCGCTTCGTTTTCGTGTACAAAACCAATGGGGACGTCGCTAAAAAAACTATGTCCAAACAATGGGAGAACAAAGAGAAGTCCTCGGTAAGCGGGATTAACAAACGTGTGTGTGTGTGTGTGTGCATTTATTATCTGAGCGATAACTGAAGAAGGACTTGGTATATCAACTCCAAACTTGGTGTGTGGATTAATCTTGGTATCCCCAGAAGCATTGCTTTTGGACTCCCTTGGTCAAATGTCAAGATCATTATGGCTGAAGCAAAAGGAATATTGTCTGAGCGATAACTCAAGAAGGACTTGGCATACCAACTTGTTGTGTTGACTGGTCTTAAGATCCCTTAGAAACCTACTGTTTGTGGACCCCCTTAAGCCTAAAGTCAAGAAATGGACTGGCTTGCGGGGCATTTGTATTTACCAAACACAACTTTCTTGTTATTCTCATTTTTCAATATTTTTGTTTTTGTTCTTATTTCATTGTTAATTATTACAGAATCCTTTCCTGTATATATTATGTCGAGTATGTGTCGTGTAATCGTTACTTTTCCTCAGTGGTAAATCAAAATATTATCCTTTAGACCAACTCAGGAAATAATTCCAGTGAACTTTCAGATTATAGTTTATGAACTATTTGTTCAGCGGGTATCTGAACGGCCATTGAAAACATGAAATGTAAAACAAACTGCAAAAGGTTTGCTCAATTTATTTGTTTGCTCTTTGTGTTTATTTTTTATCTAGGTTCTGGACAGACCAGGCAACTATGTGGAACCCACACTCATCAGTGGGCTTTCCCATGATGCTCCAGTCGTCCAGTCAGAGTCCTTTGCTCCGGTGCTGTACGTTCTCAAGACCAGCGTAAGTCCTTTTGTCCCATCTGATAGGAATTCAATCTAATGTTCATTGGCTTACTTTAACAGGCATGATATTCTTCCAACTTTAGTCTGATTTCCGAATTTGTTGGCCCTTGGAAAAATCTGCAAAATTGTGATTAAATAGCCAGAAAAGTCTACTAAAGCCTACACCATGTGCACATGTAGGTCAGCCCTTGTACTTGATAAAATGTTCCTTCTTTTTTCCAAGGACCAGATATCATGCCTGCTTTATAGAGTAAAGTTTTTTTTTTGTCTAAATGGGAGTTCTACAGTAAGGAAAATGTAGAAAAGTTAGTGGGAGAGAAGATGTTCGAACTAATAATAATATTATTTTGCTGTTATGACATGCCGGTGTGGCAGGAGATTTTGTCCCCCCGGAGATTCTGTCCCCCCATACGGCGAACTGTGCACAAACTTCTTTTGATAGCGCCCTCTTTTGAATCATCCTCCTCCAGTCCATGTTAATTTCCCGTATGGGGACAGAATCTCCGGGGGGACAGATTTCCCCGGGACACCGGTATTTATCAAGTCTTGATGGTCATGACGTGGTACAAAAAGGAGTAACATAACGACATTCCCAAACAGCATATCAATTGCATATCAATTGCATAAATCAAAAAATCACTATCTTAAACTGAAGCATTTCATAATCATAACAGCCCAAGGTGTCGCTATTCAGGAAGAGATGGAATTTTAAGAGCAACTTTTAAATCTGTATCCTGGGCGGATAGCTATAAGCGGACATATAAATGTAATTTTGAATTGAATTGAATTGACATATTCTGAGGATCTATCCTCAATAACTGGGGACGACTAAAAATGAAGGATTGGATGAACAAAGACGTCTACTGGTTTTATTATTCAATGTAGTAGGGGGTAGAACCATTCAAGGAATGAAATACCATCAACAACAACTTCAAAATAATACGGTCACATTTCCTGGGGCCAGTGGAGGGTTTTAACTGTGGAGTATTGAAGATGGTTGGCAACAAGATAGAGGTAGGGAGTTCCAAAGACCAGCAGTAAAAGGGGAAAAAAGCTTGAAGAATGTCTTGCAGTACTGGCCTTTGCAACAGACTACAGTAAAGGGATGAGAGGATGTGGCAGAATGTGTAACCGACAAGAAAAGGTTCTGACAGAAAGGACCCTGTAAGCACATGAAAGTACCTTTAGAGCAGTCCAAGAGGAGAGACTGCAGAATGTCTGATAGAAAGAGGCTCTAGAGATGATGCCATGTCTACACTCTAAAAAAGAAGTGTAAAATGTTGCTGTGTAAAACTGTTGGGTACAAATATTGTGCAACATTTGGTCAATATTGAGTAAAACGAAACAAATTGTTTCACCCCTCACTTGTGTAAAATAAAATACACAGGTGAAAGGTAATACAGTACCCAACATTGTGTAGGAAATCAAATAGCATAACACCGAGGTTCAAATTACTCAAGAAGTGGGTAAAAAACATTTTTGTTACCACAAGCAGTGTAACTTTTGCACAACAAGTGGTACGAAGTAACTGAAAATGGGGGTAAACTGCTCCTCGTGGAAACATTTTACCCATAATGCAAAGTGTACATACATTCGGACATAGCAAGTCGCAGGCACATATCACAATCAAAGATGGATGGGTGGACGTGAGGTCTTTGATATCCGATGTTCATGTAACCACCCAGAGAGAATTTTGGTTTTATGGTTGTTGTTCTGTTCGAGAAACAACCGTCTGTTGAAGAGGGAAAGGCATCATCTCACAGGAAAGCCATGGATTGCTATAGCTTCATTGACTTTGAAACACAACGATTTCGTCACGGACAGTCTGAACCGTCATTAACAGGTCTGGCAAAACCAACCGGCTCTTTTCAGAGCCAACACTGCTTCCAAGAAGAGATTACTACAATAGTCTGCTTGCAATAATTTTGTTAATGTTCGTTTTCACTAACCAAACCACAATTTTTGGTTTGCCCCAAGTGTATCTGGCTGTACACAAACTCCACAGTTGTTTTATGTTTCAGTTGAACAAAAATACACGGAGTGATTTTAATGGGTATAACGTTAGTGTTTCTTTGGCTGAACCCGCTCACCTCCCTAATCTTTTTTTTTGTGCCTTTGTTGAATCAGGAGTTAATAAAAGTGTTTTAACTTAATTGTTACTTTTTGATTTTATTTTAAATGAAATAAAAAAACAGCAACAGCCCTTACGAAAGGAACCCAGGTACAAATTAATTTGCGCACAAAAATTGATTGAAAAGCAACACAAGTGTTGGGTAAATTAACTGCACAACAGTGCTGGGTAAAAAAATATAACCCAATCATTGGGTAAGAAAATAGCACAACACCTGGGTAAAATGAAGGTTGATTAAAGTTTAACCAACTTTGGAGTAAAAAGGGAACATGGTCGTCACATGGGTAAACTTCTTACCCAACTGTGCTGTGCTAAAGATGCTGCACATGTTGGTATTAAAAATTACACAACATTGGGTACTATTTTACACTTTGGATGTTGTGCAAAAATTTTACACAATTGAACGACCATGTTCCCTTTTTAATACCGAAAGGGTAAGAGTTTTACCCGATGTTGGGCAATTATTTTTTAGAGTGTAGTTGTATCAATTTAACAGCTCACTGCTGGATTCTTGATTCAATGCACACATTTGTTCCCAATGGGATAACATCAGCACTTAGAATTTGAAGTGAACAGGATTCAAATATGTTTTGTTTTATATATTGAAGAGTTTTTAGATAACAACAAAATGTAATAGCAATTTCTTCAAGTGGTTTTTAAATTGCATGTGTTTCTTGTGAGAGAGTGCCAGACTGTAGAATCAAGAAAAAAAAGGACAGAATTTGAGAATGGAATTCCTTGATGTACCCTTTGAGAGTATCTGATGTTCGAGACATGTCTGTCCAGAATGTACATTAGGAGATCTGCATTTGTTATCAAAGTTGTGTGTTAATTCTCATGGGCTTCATTAAGTAAAATCACACATGTTATTGATCCTGTCTATGTCCCACAGTGGTTCAAAAGGAACCAAAAATAGAGTTGATGGTGATCATGCCATTCAATGAAAGATCGGATTAAGTACAACGACTCATCCTACCCTATGGTCATGTTCTTTGTTCTCGGAAGACATTGAGATTGTCTGTGTAGGCTATTTCTAAGACTCTAAATATGACTGAAGCTTCTCATTTTCAGATGCCTTGGGGTATTTTGTCAGTTTGTAGTTCCTAGTCGTCCTTTTTATGAGGTCAAGCAGAAAAAAATGATAAACTTGTGCTGTCAAGACCCTGCCACGTGAGAACAGGGCCCAACTTCATGGAAACTGCTTATACCAGAATGCTACGCTTACAGTTACCAAGTACAGATAAGCAAATTACGTTTATGGTAACATGAGCTGACAGTAGCATGATGCTATTTGTTGATTAACTATGATGTCAGGAACAATGGTCACTTTTAACATCTCGTGAAGATACCTGTACATGCACTAGGGCCGACATAAAGACAACTCTCTTACAACAGTAACCCCATAAGAAACGTGTTGAAATTATTCAAATTGTTTAATTTAATAGGCAAGATTGCCATACAATAAGGCCGCCATCTAGGATTTACGCAATTTTAATTATTAACTTATCTTGTATGGTTCTTTCCCAGTATTTGGAACCTAAATCAGATTGTTTTAAAAATGGCGGTCATCTTGACCTGGAGATGACAGACCGGGCACCCCCTCTAATATGCTTCTATGGGACCCATAAAACAAGTGTGCAAAGTTTGGTGCTTACTCCGGCGTGTCACGATTTTTTTCATTAAGCCACCGGACTATATAGTGTGCATAATGTTGTGTATATCTACAATGATCTACATACTTGTATTTTTCTAAACTTTTAACTTGAACATGTGATTTCCGTTTAAAACAGTGAAACATTTCTAGCACTTTCAATTGTTATTGAGAATCGGAGCTACATTGCAGAGTACCCGCATTCGTCATAGTCCATGAGCCAGCCCCACTTGCCGGTACCAACTCAAGGGACTAATTATAATATCACGTTTCTTGTTGCAAATAATCCATAACTTATTATAAACTGTGATAGCCTTTCCAAAAAATTAGATTTCTACCAGTTTTCGAAAGATTTTCACCGTAAAATCTTAAACCTCTTAGCCTCTTCCGTTATTGATAAGTCAACGGCCGTTTAGATAGTACAAATTTGTTAAGCCCATGTGTTTGCACGGAGAGTGAATATTTGAGTGTGCATACTCAAACAGCCGTTGTATTTGTCACATGGCAAGCATGCTGCCTGTCAACAATGTTTCTTTTTGTCAATAATTGCTGATGTACTTTCCTTAACAGTCATTAAGAGGAATTAATTGGTTTAAGTATCATTTTGTTGAAAAATGCCTTTGTTGTACGTTATATAACATTGCCTTTGGTTTATAAATGTTGTTTGTAAAGTTTAGAGAAGGTTGTGGTGCAGTTTTATTCTATCATAATAGTAGGTCATTACTTGAGTTGAGTATGCAGCACCTGTCTGGTTACGGTGTTATCAAACTGAATCTACAATGCACTCTGGAGAGAAATCAGATGCGTTTTGTGTTTTTGTTAGGTCTCTCTAGAAGTGCTTTAAATACTTCTGTCAAAGAAAAGTGGATTTAGGGAGAAACATTTCCACCAAATCTGTGCAGGCCTACTTACCCGTATCGGGGATAGGGGTGGGGTGGGGATGACAGAGGGTGCCCCTTACCATTTGTTACTGCCTGTGGCATTTTAATGCTGCATCACAACGCACATAGAAAAGAAAAGAACAACAATTGCGCTAGAATTTCTTTTTCTTTAACCACTCAAATTCAAAAGAAAAACAGTAGAGTGGAAGAAGCCTAGTATAAGAGATGCCTGGAAGAAGGAAAACAAAAAAACAAGTTCCCCGCACGAACCCCTCACTAATTTCTGGTCAGGGGGGCCACCCGTAGCCGGTAGATGATTTCTAAGTAATTAAGCAAAATAGTGAAGGTTAAAAACACCAGTTGATTTTATTTTAGAGGGAATCGAATCCTAAAGCCTGGGAAAACGATAAAAAGAAAGTGACGAGCAGATGAGCAGCGCAGCACTTTTTTCTCGGCCATTTAAAATGTCCTTCCTCAATGATCAGAGTGTCAAGGGTTATGCAACAATAACTATCAATTGGAAAAGCAAACATGTTATATAATTTTAAAAAACAGCGTCGTAAAATTAAAATCAAGAAATAGGCCCCCAAAAATAACAAGACAAAATAAAATTAAATAATATTCAGGTCCAATGCGTTGCATGTCCTCCACGGCGGACCGACCAAACTGCTCTTGGGTCGGCCTTTTGCTGTTATTTTTCCTGTCATTCATAATAAATGAAATTTACAAATTTTCTGTGTATTACATTTCTGAAATCCAGGTAGTTTAGTACTACAATTATACTTCAAAATGTGAACAGAATTGATCTAGATCGTACCGACCGCTGCACCCGTGTTGTCCTCGGTCAGCATAATGGGCAAAGCGGGGCATCACATTCACGGCACGTTCTTACTGGGTTTTTTACTCAGTTTGCACTTTCCCCCTCCTTTTCATCAACAAACAACCAATCAGCTTACCTCTACAACTCTATATAAATATATACACACATTGATTGTTTACTCATAAAGGTCTAAAATCAACTGTAAACTGTCGACATTTTGTCACCAAAGCGAAAACAAGATGGCTGCCGATCTGTTTTTAATGACAGGCAGCAAAGTGATAAATACAACGGCTGTTTGAGTATGCACACTCAAATGATTATCTCTCCATGCAAACACATGGGCTTAAAAAATGTTACTATTTAAACAGCCGTTGACTTAACAATAACGGAAGAGGCTTAGAGGTTTCAGATTTTACGGTGAAAATCTTTCGAAAACTGATAGAAATCTATTTCTAGGTGGTACCAATCATGTTGAATTTCAGCACCTGGCTCATGGACTATCAGTGCTGGCTCTCTATTCTGTGTGTGTGTGTGTTTTTTTGCGCCAACCCGTAAAGGAGGAGCAGACGTCAATGTACTTTCCTGGATTAACAATAGAACGCTATACCCGGTCTCAATAGTCAATAACCCGCGGTATGGTGGCACATCCTTTGTAGGCGAGGTGCCTTAGTGTTTTTGGTGTAAAAAGCAAAATATATATTACAAATTATAGTGGATTTAAGATAAGACACATTCTCGCGTTAAGGACTTGAAATGCAGCAATGTATTAATTGTATTTTTATTACACTAGGCCGTATATTTTTTTGTGGGAGTGTGTTCACGAATGGTTACTCAAAAGTATTATTATCGTTGTTACAAAACAAAGCAGAGAAATAACTATATACAGGCAAGCCAAAACGGATTTATTTATTATTATTATTTTTTCACTGTCGGTTTCGTTTCAGTGTTTAAGGTATTTGGAAATGGATTTTACCATTTTTTTTCTGTTTAAATGTGTAAACGTCCTAACCTTAATTCTATGGGTCTTAAGCGCGGTGAAAATGGCCCAAGGTAGCTTCTCTTTGTTTAGTATTTCTGTGCCCTTATTTCAAAGTACTATAAACCGAGACGCCGCATTCGCTGCACTTTTTGATTGTTTCCCGAATTGAATTATTTGTCCATACATTACCCACTGCCCTCTGGTAAATTGTCTTTCGATGTTTTATCATGACTAAATCAATTGCTCAAATTACTATGAGGAAGGTTATCACCGTCGGATAATGGCATTATTTTCTCTGGTATGGAGGGTAATTTTAACGATTATTTTTTTTTGAAGGTGAGTGGGAAATATCATTCTGGTTAGGGGCTGTATTGTTTCACCCACTACTGTGAACATGTATTTACACTCTACCTTATGCTCACAACGTAATAGACCTCAGCATGCAGTATACGAATAAAATATAGTTTGAGGGTAATTGTCAACTTTAAATACCAAAGGGGAGCTAATATCGACTGTCCAGCCATAATAAACCATGTTGTATTTGTTTTACTATACCTCATACTGTTTATATTCAGTTGCGTCTTTATCGTGCACAATATTCTACGATTTGGCATTATTGAGCTCGGGGAAAATGCGGATTAACATTTTCATGTGCCGCCATGCATCTTTTATGTGTACCTGCGTTGCTTGGGAAATTTTGCGTGCACACTACACCCGCGCAACAGTTCGTAAAGCGCATGTAAAAGTAAACCCACGCCAACCTCGTTCCCAGGGGTGATCGATCTCACCGCGCCATTTTTTCCCAGCATGCCGTTGCTCGCTCATAACCCCTGGAATTGGTTCATGAAAATGTGCCAGAATCTGGCACATATTAATTAGGCCTGTGGCAGATCAACTCTATGCGCCCGCTCATGTATGGTTGCCCGCAAAAGAGGCATCAAATCAAAGAGCAACTGGTCCCCTCTCATTCTTCTTTGATCTTGTCATATGTCTAACTGTATGCAGTTTAGGGTGACCGTGTAAAAACATGAGTCATTTGAAATGGAATTCTGCAAAATACTTGCATTTTGATACACGCGTACTAAGCGTCCTACGAGCGCCATGCAAGAACTCGAAAGTTTTTAACAAGTGTGCATGCGAAGTAGTCACTTTTTGGAGCCAATCAGCGTTGTTTTTCAGTACATCCCTACCAGGGGTTAGTGACAAGAGGTATCGATACAGGGCGCTGCCCATGGTAGCGAGGCTGGACCAATGCGACAGTCTTTATGCACTTTACAAAGCAATCTTGGAGGTGTATGTATACACATTTACCATGCTTGAATACTTGCGCACACGCTCGGTAAACAGTAAAAAAGGATGTAGCCCGTGATAGTGAATTGACCAGTGAGAATTGGGCTTTTGGTTGTGAATATGTATGATGAGTTATAGAGTTTATAATTACCTGTTTCTATTGAGCATGCTTAATACACAGTGGGCACACATTATTGTGCAAAAATACTCTAGGTTAGGATGGACTGTGGACCCACTTTAATTATGTAGAGCGACTATATCTCGCATTAGTGTGTTTGTATAACAAGTTAAATGATCAAACCTTTAAAAATTTGAAGAAAAAAAGAAAAGAAGTGATGATGTTATTGTAACGTTATCTAAATTTCACATAGACACGGCCTTGTCTTCCTGCATTTCAAGATCCAACTCATTCAAACTTGTACTGAGGTAAATACACGACTTTTCAAAAAGTGTACCTTTATGATGTCATGTAACACCTGATGACGTCATCAATTTAAACGTTGCAGATGTGTTGACTCTAGGCCTATAAGATAATTGTGTATACCGGTTTTGAAATGGTTGCTGCAAAATTTGCCACAGACATCACCTAAAAACTCATTCGGAATTGTTGTTATTCTGCCGCTAGAGGGCGTTCGTATAATTCATGACGTCATAGGTGAAAAGAAAATTAAAATTAGACCCTTGCCGGACTACAACATCGTTGAAAGCAATTTAAAATAATTTTCGTTACAAGGCACATCTGGCTTAGACCAGAAATAAAAGTCATGTCACACAAACAAAAAATGGATACCTCAAAAAACTCTATCAATTATTGCAAAAAGCAAGACATGGTTTCTTGTGGTTTACAATAGGATACTAGTCTTAAAATTAGCAAAGTGCCGACTAGAAAGAAAACGTGCACCATGTCTATGGAATTAGGGTTAGAAAGACTTGAAGAAAAAGAAGAAAAGAAAAAATCAACATAGAAAATAGGTCTTTTCCGCTGTAGCGCGGAAAAGCTAAAAATTAATATTTAATAAATAACTACAACAAACAAATTAGTTCTGAAAAACAGTGAAAGTAAGACTACATACCATCACCGTTTTCACAAAGAACCACTTATGTCAAACCGAAAACGCAAAATGCATGTATTAAGATATAGGCCCCTTCCTTTATTAATCAATAATTTGTCACTTTAAGATTTGTGGCTCTTCGTAAAAACGGTGACGAATGAGCTTAAAAATACCAAGCAACCACCTGTGATTTAAATGTTCTTCTTCACCAATTAGAAGTTCTTTCCCAAATCTTAAATTTTGTTTTATCTCCGGTTTAGCGGCTGAAGTCAACCACCGCTTACTCAAGTTGTTTTTTCTCTCACCCTTCGCATTGTCAAAACATTTCTGTTTGTTCTTTTTTGGCATTCAAACAAACCAATGAAAGTGACTAGAAGTGTTTTCTTTAAAAACGAGTCAACCACCCCAGGGGACGTGAATTTTAGATTGGATAAGGTAATAATCCTCTCTAGTCCTCCCCGAATTTAATAGTCCACAAAAAATAGTACAATTGCATCATGGAATTGACCTGCTCTAATAATGACAATATTTGTTTTGAAGAAATACGCATACTTAAAAAAAAAAAGGGAAGGATAATCAACAATGCCTTCCCATCCCCCAAAGAAATCGGGTGAGTATCTCACTCTGTTTTTGCTGGATTGCTGTCGGGTCTTGATAACCCACATTTTTGTTTTGTGTGTGACATCAACTTTTATTTGGGCTTTCATCCGGGGATGCCATACTGACAGTGTGAAGTCCCTGTAGTAATCTTTCGTGATGGTAACCATTTATTCAACTGATGGTTAAACTAATGACTACAAAAATTTGGCTTTTTCATCCCCTAGTCCCGTTGGTTTGCACATGTTATGATAGCTGCCTTTTCATCCATCTTTTAAGTGAATAGCCATCTATGGGGAATGAGTCTCCGGTTTGTATCCATAGAATGTGCTTATTGGATTGTCTTACAAATTCTTTTCATTTGTTATGGTGGGATTATCATCTGCTGTACTCTTGTGGGAAATCATGGAACAGCTTCTATGGGCAGTCCTCAGATTACAGTTATTGTACATTTCCTGGGTATTATTCAGCCAGCGAAAAGCTTCTTTTCAAGGGTGTTTTTCAGTTTTGCTAAGGTCATTGATCGTAATGCTCTCTTGTGAATTTCAGAAAAAAATCTCTCCCAAGTATGGTGTAAAAAACATCTGAAGAAATTCGTTTTTTAAAGAACTTTATATAAAATAAAATAAAATCCATTAAAGTTGATATTGATCAGTGGGATTAATGCCTTCATCTTAACAATTCCCACGGTGGTGTCCATCAGTAAAAAAAACTTGGAGTTAGCGCTCCCTGTAAAATTTACACTTTTTTATTGTTTAAAGTGTATCAGTTTTCTGTTGGAAGGTCAAACTTCAGATGTCTCTACTTTAGTCTTTGCTAAATAAAATGTTCCCTTTTCACTTCAAATTGACCAGTTTCCTGTATGCATTTTTAAAAAAAGGGGAAGAAGAATGTTTTGTTTAGTAAAAGGAAAATGTTTGTAAAGCAGGCAGTTAAGCGGAGTTTTGTTTTGACAGAGTATATTCTTAGGGAGGGTATACCTTTGGTAATTACTCCAAAGATGAATGACCATAAAAACTCACTTGGTAAAGAGCACTGGAGAGCTGTTGATATTATAAAACATTGTTAGAAACAACCCCCTCTGAAGTAATGTAGTTTTAGAGAAAGGCCTGCAGCCTTTCTCATGCACCTCAATCTCAAAGCACACAATTCTATGCAATTAGGGTGTTTTTTCTGTCATTATTTTCTTGCAACTTTGATAACCAATTGAGCCCAAATTTTCAAAGGTTTGTTAGTTTATGCATATTTTGGGAATGATACACCAAGTGAGGATATTGGCCTTTATTGGTGTGTACAACATTGGTAATTTCTGAAGACCTGTATCCAAACTCGATGTGACCCAACATATGCATGAAATAACAGACCTGTGAAAGTTTAAGCTAAATCGGTCTTCGGAGTCATGAGAAAACAGTGAAAAACCCCCTTATGTGTTTTAACTTTTTTTCAAACATAGGAATTTATCCTGCAGGATAAATACTATTATTTTACTCATTTCGTAAAAACTATGGCATTTCAAGCAAAACTAATTCAAGGGAAGTTTCCTACCATGACCATCTTTATACCATGTAAGTTATGTGCAAATCTGTGAGCATTTATGTTTTCATTCTTACCAATGTTGTACACACCCTTTATAAAGGGACAACAGTGAGAAATACAGAACATGTGAAATTTAGACAGTGTACATAAAACATACCTCAAATGTATTCCAATACAAGTTGAGCTTCAGCGGAGTCCACCTCCCGCCCCCTAAACCAATAATCAATGCTTTGGTAGTAGCAAGGCACGAGCCTCGGAATTACATGTACATTCATGTCTATCCCCAGTTGTCCCTCAACATCACATTGCCTTGATTAAGATCATAACCTCAAGACGATACCTGTCATGCTTGTGGATAGGCCTTCACTTGTACTTGTGGTATGGAACGCATTCTTATTAGTCGATATACTGGACTATCAAGATCCACACCGTTGGGCACGAAACAGGGACATTCTCACCCCCCCCCCCCCCAAAAAAAAAAGGAGAAGAAGAAAGCATTATGATTTAAAATTGACATACACCTGATGTGTATCACAGCGTATTTGAAGCAGAAATGTCCTGAGGAATTTGGAATATTAGTGTGCGGGACAGTATTGTGCCCTGTCCGTACGCCAATAATTTAATTAGATTCCATTGAAATGTTGATCTGTACACTGCACTAGTACTCTCTCTTCTCTCTGGAACGTAACCTGCGCGTTTTGCCTGCTAGTCCGGAAGACCATCTGATTTCCAGTGGAAGGTGCTTGGGGTAGGGCTTCAAGACTCAAACTGAGCAACGCGGTTTTAGAACTTTCCTTTGCTTTGAATTAAAGGGATTGTATACGTTTGGTAATTGGAATCCACCGTTTCTTTCAGTTGTAGATCTATACCATAAAACTAACCTGGTAGCGTTTTTGAGATATTGCTGAAAATCTGAAGCGGTTATGTCCACGCAGGAAGAATAAACTGCAATTGGCATACACTATCTGAGAAACGTTACTGCAGTAACGCTTCTCAGATTTAAATTTTGGGGGATAAAAAGTTGTATCTTTTTCCATACCCGCAGTATTTTGAAGTGAAAGGTTTCTCAAAATGCATTATGCTATCCAAAGGTGCTGTACTTATTACCAAGTAAGTTTTTATTGCCATTGCTTTCCAGAGTCATTACCAATCGTATACAGACCCTTTGAAGAACAAGCTGAACTTTGAGAATAAAGTGTGTACTACATGTAGGCCCTATCTCTTCTGTAGTTTCTATGAATAGATAAACAAAATATATATATTTGTTGGGGGAAAAAACCCTAGAGTTTTCTCGCAGGTACACCATACTCTCTTGTATCTCTTCTGTAGTTTCTGTACTTTCTATGAATAGATCCAAAATTGTTTTGTTTTTTGTTTGTTGGGGGAAAAAAGCCCTTGAGTTTATTTATTCTCGCAGGGACACCATACTCTCTTGTATCTCTTCTGTAGTTTCTGTAGTTTCTATGAATAGATCAAAAAATATATATATATAATTGTTGGGGGAAAAAAACCTAGAATTTATTTGTTCTCGCAGGGACACCATACTCTCTTGTATCTCGTCTGTAGTTTCTGTAGTTTCTATGAATAGATCAAAATTTTGTTTTTTTATTTGTTGGGGGAAAAAACCTAGAATTTATTTATTCTCGCAGGGACACCACACTCTCTTGTATCTCTTCTGTAGTTTCTATGAATAGATCAAAACTTTGTTTTTTTATTTGTTGGGGGAAAAAAATCTAGAATTTATTTATTCTCGCAGGTACATTATAATCTTCCTCCAGGAGACTGATAACCTCTAAAGCAAGCTAAATAAAACATACAAATGCAAACAGGCTCTTTTCAGAGCCAGCAATTTCTCCAAAATAAGATTTTAATTCCTTGGCGGATCCTTCAGAATAAAAACAAATGTCTGTAGACAACGTCTAATGCCTCAAGTCCTGCATATACATACCATATGTACAGAAGACTCCAACAAGTAATTACTTACCAAATAATTGCAATTGTAAGGGTTATTAATAAGCTTGCATTCTTGGAATGGGAGGTATATAACAAATACAAAGGACTTTCTTCTGATTAACCTTTTCCGTAAAAGGCAGGAGTTGAAGGATGTGGTTCGACATTGTTTAGGGATAAGATTAATCATACCCATGGTTGCCTAAAATCTCCTCTTCAATTCCAATTCAATTTAATTTATTTGTTCATCATGTGAAAAACACATGAAATTTGTTATCCATTGTACAGCATTAAAACATTATTTTTACATAAAGCCTACACCAAAGTACATCACAAATAGAAAATAAACAACGAAAAGAGAGAGTCATAAAAACAGGACAAGTCAATTAGGTTTAAAAGGTTATCTAATAAAACTACTGTTAAAACTATAGATGGCACTGGGAATGTAGGAATTGTTAAACATGTTTGTTTTCAGGCCCAGTTGTCGAATCTACCTGATCTATTGGTTACAATCAATGAGTGTAGAGGATGTGTGCTGTCAGATATAAAACAATTTAATTGTTTCATAAGGCTACTATCTACCAACTTCTGAATGCTTTCCATGTCTGCACCTATTATTCTGCTGGCGTGCTTAACAATACGTTGAAGTTTCGTCCGGTTTTTTAACAGTCAGGTAAATACCTCAGCCTTATTCATTGCCTCACTCATTTTAAGATTGATCTTGCAGCATCAAGTCCAGTTGTTGGATTGATGACATGCCAGGAGAACACTTACGGAGTACGCCATATTATTTGTTTTACATCATAATTCGCTTAGCAAACTGAAGGTGCATTTACTGAAAACTCTTCTCAGATAAATCTTAGGATTTTGATAACAACAGTGGTCTAGACAGACGTATGTAACTTAATAATGTACTCCGTAAGTGTTCTCTTGGCATGTCATCAATCCTACAACTGGACTTGATGCTACAAGATCAATCTTAAAATGAGTGAGGCAATGAATAAGGCTGAAGTATTTATCCAGTCAGTTTCCTTTCTGGTTTATCACTTGATATTTGAAATAAAAATTCCCATCCCCTCAAGGTTGATCCCTCTGCTGCCACTTCTCAGGTTGTATCATAAACTTGGGTGTGATCCCTGGCTAAACAGGTTGAATTGCTTCTGACTGGCACCCCCCCCCCCCACAAAGATGCTGACAAAATAGGGAGAACGCCATCATAGGGCTATAGATAGCTCAGTTGATAGAACGCCGGCATGTTAATCCGGAGGTCGCAGGTTCAAGTCCCGCTCCAGTCAAGTTTTCTTAGTTCAACCCCAATTTTTTTTTTAAACTCATGTGTACAATTCAAATCTATATTGTGATAGTGCCATCCCCATTGTTTTTGGTCCATGTATTATAGTGAACCACGTGTACCACGTGAACAAGTTTATTCAGGTTTTTGAGCTACCCTACAGCTTTAAGTTTGCATTTGAAGCACCCTTGCTTCCTTTGCCAGATTTATAATGATTTCAAAAGAGCAATACCGCTGAGAGCGGATACCTATACTGACCTGTAATAGCTGTGCTTGGGAAATCAAATCTCGGTCAGTGTTTGTTAACAAATGTACACATTTGTCCCAAACACTTCGTGGAACAAAAAATCCCCACCAAGTCTTGTGAGCAACAATCCAATTACCGATGAATGTGAAAAGTTATTTTTGCTTCCAAGTTGTGCACTGGAGGTGTTTCGTATTCATAAGGCTTATTTGCAGACCCTGATGACTACTAATGGGTTTTTTGCTATGAATAGAGTATGATTAAGTCCTTACACTGTTGTCTTTCAGTCTGGACAAGTTGTGGGCTCCGTTACTATAAAGTAGGACATTAACACATAAGGAAACGGTGTCAATCTCCTGAAAGAAGAAATTACCAAAATTAAAGACACTTCAAAGATCATAAAGATAAATAAAATGCTACGTTTCATCGCTGGTCCCACGAAGTGACTTATCTGTCAAAAAATCGTAACATTTTGCACATTCGTTTTCTAGACAAGTTCTTAACACAAACTCATTACTAAGTAAATAGAATTAGCTGTTGCAAACTGCTAACCAATGGTACAAATGCAAAAAATAGTTAATGGCCTTATGTTTCGACCCAAGCAGAGTCTTTCTCGAAGGCTAAATGACAGCACAACACACATAAACAGGTATACAAGTGTAACTGAAGCAGTTAAGTGGAAATACATGAATAGAGAGCGAGAGAGGCAGAAAGCACACAGAAAGAAGAAGGGGGTAAACAATGAATGAGGAGACAAAGGAGGGGTGGAGGGAAGGGGCTGGGTTGACCACAAGATTCATTACTGTTAACATTGTCAGCAAGTTACAGTACCTAATACATAGTAGTTTTGTAATTACACTAATTATTATGAACGGCGTATCCCCAGATTTGCCATTTGGTGTTGCACAAATTGACCTATCACAATTTACTTGTTTAACCATGATATACATAGTGCTATAGCACGGTTCCAATTTCATGTACGACTTTTGCGTTTTCACGAAGTGGCTTATCTGTCGGATAATTGAAAAGGTCAGCTTTATTTAAAACAAAAAATAATAATTATTATAATGATAATACTAAGTAGACTGAAAAATAGTCTGAAAAATAGTCCAACTTTAATCACACTTTTCTCCAAACACAGATTTTTGGCTGTACGTCACTCCAACTCCAACCCCAACTCCCAATCCCAACTCCCAATCTCAACTTACAATCCCAACTCCAATCCCAACTTCCAATCCCAACTCCCAATCCGAACTTTCCAATCCCAACTTCCAATCCCAACTTCCAATCCCAACTTCCAATTCCCACTTCCAATCCAAACTCCAATCCCAACTCTAATCCCAACCCTAATCCCAACTCTAATCCCAACTTCAACTCTAATCCCAACTCCAACTCTAATCCCAACTCTAATCCTAACTCCAACCCTAACTCCCAATCCCAACTCCCAATTTCAACTTACAATCCCAACTCACAATACCAACTTACAATCCCAACTCCAATCCCAACTTCCAATCCCAACTCCCAATCCCAACTTCCAATCCCAACTTCCAATCCCAACTTCCAATCCCAACTTCCAATCCCAACTTCCAATTCCCACTTCCAATCCCAACTCTAATCCCAACTCAAATCCCAACTCCAAATCCCAACTTCCAATCCCAACTTCCAATCCCAAATTCCAATCCCAAATTCCAATCCCAAATTCCAATTCCAACTTCCAATCCCAACTCCAATCCCAACTCCAATCCCAACTCCAATCCCAACTCTAATCCCAACTCCAACTCTAATCCCAACTCTAATCCTAACGCCAACTCCAACTATAATACTAACTCTAATCCTAACTCTAACCCTAACCCTACATGTAAATCACGTGGGGTTTTTCAGAACATAGAATTGTCGGAACATAGGGTTGTCGGAACATAGAGCAGTCACCGATTGCTCACATGGTTCTCTCTAAACTTGTTTGTATGTGCACATGTTCATGTACATTATGTACTATGTATGTAAATGTAGTCATTAGTATGCAGGTGTTCATGAACAAGCTTTGGTCAGATTTGATGTAAAGAGCCGTGGGAAATGATCAAATGGGTTAACATTAGTTATGACTAACATGTAATATAACGTGCCCAAGACTTGTGTGATTAATCAAGTGTTGATCAATCTTTATATTTGTAACCAAGTTGGGAGTATATGTATCAATTCGTGCTCGGAGGGGTTGTTGAATGATTTCATCGATATACAGGGCTATCTTTAGGACATAGTACATAGTCACTTCTCAGATATCAACTTTAATTCTCCTCCGGGGGAATTCATCTCCTAAAAAAAGAGAAGAAAGTTGTTGTCATTCACCCTTGTGTTGATTCGTTCTTTTTACTATCTCAGAGCTTGCAGGAGGCAATTGCGTGGAACAACGAAGTAAAACAAGGCCTTTCGAGTAGCTTGTTCACCAAGAATCCCGGCAACCTCTTCCGCTGGTTGGGGTGAGTTAATCTAATAAGTGTAAGAAACTGTAGAGCTGCATTAAAAATCAATTCAGGCCAGGTCGAGATGCGGTGTGTATCCACTCTGCATATATATTGTATTGATGGCCCGCCGCAAAGCTTTGGGGGAAACCTAGAGTTTGGATTGTGCCTGGGCTGATTAAATGTATACATCTGTAGAGCACTTGCACGTGTCAAGTGTGTTTCCTAAGTGTGAGAAGTTATCTATGGACGTACTCATGAGTTTGTTCCCGTATCTCTTCATATCTATCCCGGTTGCACTACTTCAGGGAGGACAAGTCTTGGCTAGATACTTCAAGAGGATTAGATTGCAGGAATGGGGTATTGACTTGATACAAACCAGTGGTGACAGTTAGGATCGTTACTCCTATCCTATACTCGGTGCCATTTTTGCGTGTAGATCTCTTTTAGTCATGCCTTTCTCTTTTTCGGTTTCCCTTGGCAAAGATTCAAGTGTGCGATTGCACTTCTTGTAAAGGCGGATTGGAACTAAAGATGTAGACTGTGCCAAAGATTTCTTTAAACCCTTGCCTATACTGTGCGGGGGTGCCCCAGATATCCCTTATCACATTGCAGTCATCGTGTTTGTCCACCACAAACACGCACACAAATTCCCTAACCAGGCATGTATAAACCACAAACACAAAAGCACAGTTAACTGTAGGGCCTGTGTCCACAAGAAACCAACCTCAGGAGAAAGTATGTTTTTGTCTACACTCATACAGACCCTCAGGGTACGTAACGTACAGAGACGTGCAGTAGGGCCCAAATTGCCAGTCAGTGTGTAAATTTCAACTGGCTGATTTCAACAGCCATAAGTTCTTCCATCTGCCCATTGGGGACATATTCATCTTACATTTAATACACTTCAGTCAGAGTTGAAGGACTCGAGTCCAGGACTCGGACTCGAGTCCGTCTCAAGTCACAATTTCGGTGACTTGGACTTGACTCGAGTCACGTCGGCAAAAGACTCGGACTCGGACTCAACTATCATGACTCGGACTTGACCCTGAGGACTCGTGACTCGCGAGTCACATATTTTCACCAACAATACCTTTTTTGTTAATATTAAAAACAATTCCGTTGGAAACAAGGCGTTGTTAAATTAAAACAGCACCAAAAGAAAAGGAATAAATAATTGTTAGTGTTCAATATGATATAAACAAATTAAAGGATTTGTGCCACTACTGTCTTGAACACCATGCCATGTCGTAGTTTGTTATTAATTTAATTACATATCAACTAAAAATACGCCTGCTGTGACCCCCTTTATTTAAGTTTTCACACAAAAAAATTATTCAAAATAATGCTCTCTTGGAACAACCCCAAAACAAGCCTGGCTTATGATGTATAACATGTATAACTTGTGAAGTTATTGGTGGAATGACAAAATGCTTGCGCTACCACCGGCACCCCCCATCAAAAAAGTGACTGGAATTCCGACCGGGATCTCAACCGGGATCCCATCGGGATATGGGGTGGTATCCCTCAGGATTTTTTACTGGGATTTTTGTATACTGGGATCCCAGCAGGAATTCCACTGGGATCCCATCGGGATATGGGATGGGATCCCACCTGGATTTTGGGGTGGGATCCCACTTGACTGGGATCCCCGTGGGAATCCCACTGGGATCTCTGTGAGAATCCCAATGGGATCCCATCGGGATATGGGATGGGATCCCACCTGGATTTTTGGGTGGGATCCCACTTGACTGGGATCCCCGTGGGAATCCCACTGGGATCTCTGTAGGAATCCCAATGGGATCCCATCGGGATATGGGATGGGATCCCACTGGGATCCCACTGGGGATCCCACTGGGGTACCATCGGGATATGGGATGGGATCCCACCTGGATTTTGGGGTGGGATCCCACTTGACTGGGATCCCCGTTGGAATCCCACTGGGATCTCTGTGGGAATCCCACTTGGATCCCGGCGGGATCCCACTGATTTCCCGGTGGAATGCAGCTGTCATCCAGGTAGAAAATATAGCAGAGATTTGGGATCCCAGCAGGAAAAAACTTGCAGGAAAATTTGGCAGGATTTTACGGGATCCTGGTTAATCTGAATGGGATCGTCGTATTTTCAAATGGGTTCGTGTAATTGAATGTACTACTAAGGTAATACAACATTATCATTATGTGTGTATGGGGGATGGGGGTTTGATGACGACAAGCTGTAGAGACTGGGGTACGATTATGAACTTGGAGGAGGGAATGGCACACATGTTCAATGGTGGATTCTTTTCTGAGCTTTTGACAACTCTCAGATTAGTGAGTTTTATTGATGACTTGACTGTGACAAACCTGCACCTGTGGAATCAGGGGGCAGGCAGTGATACAAAAAGGAATTATTTGGTTACAGTTTTTCAGTTTTGTTTACATGACTCAGCAATTGTGTAAAAAATAAACATGACAGAAACAAACCCTATAGGTGAGGTCATTGTTGAGCATCCACAAAAGCAATGCAGCAAACCCACCAAAAAAGCACAGATCCGCCTGCAAAAGTGCAATATCTATACACAATTGCCAAGCTATGGTTATTTGTTACAAAAAACCCTTTAAAACAGGAATTAAATATCTTCAAATGAGGCCTACATTAAATTAACCAAAAACCCATTAAAGGCGCTGTACACGTTTGGTAATGACTCAAAACAAACATTAGCATAAAAACTTACTTGGTAACAAGCAACGGAGAGCTGTTAATAGTATAAAACATTGTAGGAAACGACTCCCTTTGAAGTAACGTAGTTTTGAGAAAGAGGTAATTTCTCGCTAAAATAATAACAACTTCTTGCAAGGAGTTTTTGTTCCTATCTGAAAGCACACAAATTTGTACAACAAGGGTATTTTTTCCTTCATCATTTTCTTGCATCTTCGATGACCAATTGAGCCCAAATTTTCACAGGCTTGTTATTTTATACATATGTTGGGATACACCAAGTGAGAACACTGGTCTTTGACAATTTCCAATTGTGTTCAGTGCCTTTAAGAAATATTTAATTGGAGTAGTGCAATAAGTTTATCTCAAACATTTTAAACTTTAAAGACACCTCTATATACATTGGTTCTTGCTCTACCAAAAATTAAGTGCTCCCCTCATGAGCAATGGACATCAGTGGCTCATTATGCAACATCTCTTTTTAGTATGTATCCAGGATCTGGAGCTTCCATGATATAATTATATAATAATTTGATTTGTAGAAAATTTGTCTCCAAACCTACATGTATTCTCCAAGATAGGCATGACAGGTAGGTTTATCTACGTACGTGTACATTGCATCATGAACTCTGCATCATGAGTTGTTGGCATTACGCTTCGACCACCATGGTTGACCCGCTGCTGGGATCCCAGTCTCAAGAGGGGTTTTCATCTCAACTGGGATCAAACCTACCACGACTGGGATCCCACCTCAATTGGGATCCCACCGTGATCCCACCTGGAATCGGGATCCCACCATGATCCCACTTCATCCCGCTTTTCACTCCACTGGGATAATGATATCTCAGTGGGATAGACCTACATGTATCCCATTGGGGATCCAGCTTCATCTTTCATCCCACCTTGATCCCACTTCATCCCGCTTTACACCCCACCGGGATAATGATATCTCAGTGGGATATACCTACATGTAACCCATTGGGTATCCCGTTTTCATCTTTCATCCCATTCACTTTCTCTATGGGAGAGTACATGTACATGCCTGTATGGTAGCAATGAAATTAAGTTGTTTTGATTAATACTTTTTGTTTTCCACCAGTGACGTCATTTCATGAGCAAGGCCGGTTTTTGTGGACATTTCCGAGGAACATCATTTTATATGAAATACATTTTTAAAAATATATAAAGGGATAGTAAAAGTTAGCTGATTTATTATTTATAAATTACAATCGATCTTTTACATGGCATATGGATAAAGTACATGTCATTAAGCAAGACACTTAACCATTATTGCTTCTCTTCACCCGGGAGTGCAAATGGGTACCGGCGAGAGCAGGGAGCAACCTGCGACGGACTGGCAGCCTGTCCAAGGGGAATAGAAATATTCTCAGTTGTTTAATGCCAAGGAAACGGGATATAAACACCGGCCTGATGAGCCATATTGTCTTGGGACAGACTTTACCCTTTTTTCATGTAGTTTGGCACACATCCCTGAAACCTAAACTTGGACCAGCCATAAACAAACAAAAACAACACCACAAAATTGTAAGAATTAAGAAAGTACCCCTCCACTTTGAAATAATTTCTTACAGGAGTCCTTATGGGGGAAGTATATTTTACATCAACCAAACTTATACCACGACCTACTTTGACTAATAATAAGAAATGTTTGTGTAACACAGATACAATTTTAAATGAAAGCCCACTTTTTTTTCTTTTTTTTACTGGGAAAAAAAGAAAGAAAGCAAGTACATACTTGACTAAAAATGTGCATTAGTTGGTTATCTGAAGTATCACAGAATTCTACAAAAAGCTTTGTGTAGACTTTTGTTATTGCAAAGAATAAAGATCACACCGAGTAAAGAATTTTCAAACCGAATATTTGCTTGAAAGTGAGTCAATCTACACGAGAAGCTTGTGTTAAAATTATGGACTGTCCACAAACTCCCCTTTAAATGTACCTGCCATGCCTGATGAAAATTTGAGACTGTTTTTCTGTTGTTGATTGAGAAACACTTGCACAGTATGTCCTCTTGATACATTATGAACTGCATTTTTATTTACCATGTTTAAAAATCAATATACAGTATCTGGTTTATAAGGTATACTGCATGTACAAAAAACTCACTTAGATTGGTTCATTTTGTACATACATGTTTTATATACAGACATACATGTAATACATGTGTATGTTTATGCTACATGTTTATACACGTTTTGCTGTTAAAGAGGAAGGGAAATGACCAATTCAATTTTGTGATGTACTCATTTTCCAATAGAGTCCTTATGTGAGTGGGGAGAAAGTTACAAGTCTCTAGCCTCATGTTCAAATGGTTTAAATTGTCATTGTATTCGATACCCTTCCAGTGCAAAACCCGTCAACATCCAAAACATCTGATGACATCATTCCGAGAAAAATAGGTCTCTACATTTTTTTAATAACTGACTTTTTCAGAGTGAAATTTGAAATATGACGTTATTGGCTTTCAACAACTAATGGATCACTAATGGATCTTTACATTCCAAGGAGGAATATTTCGTCAGTCAA
This sequence comes from Plazaster borealis, assembly GCA_021014325.1. Taxonomy (NCBI): domain Eukaryota; kingdom Metazoa; phylum Echinodermata; class Asteroidea; order Forcipulatida; family Labidiasteridae; genus Plazaster; species Plazaster borealis. The sequence goes on along the minus strand of CM037459.1, from coordinate 11,002,668 downwards.
AATGTCAAATTCAAGACCGTTTTGATTTTAATGTTATCGTAAGTCAGGAATGAACCAAAACATCCCATAAACAAATGTACAGACCCATTCTTCTCAGAATGATGTCATCAGATGTTTTTCGGTGTTGACAAATTTTGCACTGGAAGAATATCTAATACAACGGCAATTTACACTATTTTAACCTGAGGTTAGAGACTTTAATGTTTTTTCCCACTCACATGAGGACTCTATTGAAAAATGAGAACATCACAAAATTGAATTGGTCATTTCCCTTCCTCTTTAAGAATGGTTACCGTTTACTGATAATAAGAAAGACAATTATAATGTAATGCTTCGACAACATGTAAAGTTGTTTCAGGTTCAAATCGTGCTGCGACCTACTGTCTGAGCAATCGATATCATCCACTGTGGCTTTGGAAGGATAAACTCTTGCCAGCCGGCAATATGATATCGTGTAGTGAATGCATCTACATCTACACAGTACACGCAATGGTGTACGCTTTTAGCTGAGAGCACATTTGAACCACCAAGCACAACCTGCGCACTTTTAAATGATTGTTCATTTTGCTGGAGAGTACTACTCAGAGTAGGACTTTTTAAGGATAGTTTTGAATACTTGAATCTTTGAGAAATTTGTTTAAACACAGTAATAAAGTAGCTGGAAATTATATCAACCGGTTAAGTTGAAGATTTCCGATGGAAGCTACATGCACAGGAAAAGTGTCTGGAATTTTGTTGACTCTTTCTGAACTCGTTGTTTTGCGATCCCTTAAATTGTTTGCCACATTTTGAAGAGTCACTCTGTCAAGTTTGAAGATCTCGAGTGTCACTTCTGAGATTTCTAAGCTTACTAGCCCACTTCCAAATTGATACTGTCAGCTGCCCATGACCTTATTTTTGCTGCGATCTTTCCCAAAGATTGCAAGGTATGGATACAAATTTATGGGTAGAGTGTACCCTTTTTTTGCAAGGTTTTCATGGGGCTCTTGAAAGCAGTACAAGGTTATAGTCTTCAAAGTCACCATGGTGATGTTTTATGCATGGTGCCCCTGATACGATCATGCTGGCTTTTACAGTTGTCTCCAAAGCACTGTAAAGGTCATCAATATCTGGGTGTGTTTTTGTGCAAGTTTGGTTCTCTTTTTGTGATTTGATTGATCTGGATATGTGTCACGCAGTTTCTCATCAAAGTCACTTTGATTGTCAACATCCCCCCTACCTCAATGTCTTATATGACCTCTAAAGGATGAGTGGAAACTTCAGCAAAAGTAATCTCTTGATAAAATTACAGAGTCCCATGCTGACCACTAGGTATTTTTCTTTTTACTAGCCATCTCTAGCGATCAAAAGGAGACTTTTTTTATTATATTAAATATAATTACTTTTGAGGATCTCTTCAGCTATTCTTGAGAAGTATATGAAGAAGCTGAGGCAGGCCGATATTGTCAATCAAAAAGGCATATATATTGTCCCTTTTCATAATATGATCATCATTTCTGTTGGGTGTAGATAATTTCCCAATTGGTTTCAACCCCCTTGTCAAATTCTCCATCAAGGCCTGCAGCTCTACGGAGACAGCTATACCGGCAGTGGAGGGAAACAGCCTTCATCTGTATCTGTATTAATCATGGGGTTATTTCAATTACATGACAGCATCACAGTCTTCTATTCACTTGGAGGTGTTGCCCATACTCTAATTGAGAGGTTTGTACGACAACTGCGGTGTCCACTGCTGGCAAATGGCCGGAATAACAAGCATGTAATTTGTTAGAAATGAAACGGAAGGTATCCAGGTTGAGATTGGGACACTCTGACGTCTGCCTTCACCAATTTCAAGTTTCGATGACAAATCAGCTAGTTGGGCGCACGCCCACTCTCTGCGCTTGTGAAAAAAACAAAAACAATAATAGTTTCTACGTGCTGTATGCTATTTCCCTTTGGGGAATTAACTTTCAATTTGATTTCTCATTTAACCGTTTGTTGTCTTTATTCAAATTGCACGAGGTCAAATTTCTCAAACTGTGCGTGGATTTCATCAATTTTTCAGGGGGATATTTAATGGGTCTGGTGCAAGACGTTGCACTTTAAGTCACATTGGAAATATTTCTTAGGCCAAGTAACAAAAGTAACGAGTTTCTCGTCCGGACTTTAAAATAAAAAGGAGGAGGCAGGGCTTTACTATTTACTATTTTTCAATTTGTTTGCAATTTTTTTTCAAGATGGCCGCCATGCTAAATATGGACCATGGGTGTTGTCACATATAAATACCCAAGAAAATCAAAATTAACACCATAGGGTGTTAAAATAACACCGTAGTAACTGTGTTGGCAGAAGTTAGTGTTAATTTAACTCTCTATTTTGTAAATGTTGATTTAAGTTTGGGTATCTTTATGTGATAACACCCATGGTGTCAATTTTAACACCATAGTTTTTGCAGTGTTTGACGCAGGAAGTGTTAATCTTCAGACACACAAATTCTCATTTGCAATGTGTCCTTTGTGATCTGAGACCCCCTCACTTGTCGCAATCACTTCAAACCTGTTGCTTTTCCTTTTTTGAAGTGTTATGACTTTTTCATCAGAAATGAAAATCTGTAACTAAATATCAAACGGCGTTAGTAATTTCTTCTTTTCGACAGTATCTTCAATGTGACATTTTATCAGTTATTGCGAGTAAAGTAATTTGTAAAGGAATACTGGTGCAATGGTCTCTCCCGTTGAAGTACTATCTATCTGATTACTTTTTGAAGTGTTCAACAAAAGTGTTCTCATGTAGCTAATTTTCTGATGAGTAACCAAATATCCTCCATCATATCATTTAAAGGTTTTGTTTTTATGTGGCTTCCTAGAAGTGTTCGATCATTCTTGTACATTTCAGCACGTAGAAGAAAAAAAGGGGGTCTGAATAATTTGATTTGTTGAAGTCAAAATTGGGTACAACGTTTGAAGTAGACTGCAAAACATATTGTACTATATCAGTATGTATCAATTGTATAATTTACCAGTACGCAATACTTGTTTCTGCAGGTAAACAAACAGTTTAGGTGCATATAGTAAAGTGTGTCTATATAAGGAGAAGCTTGATGCTACACAAACCTCCAATGATTCTTTGAGCTGTATGAAAATGTTTCTTCATCAAGCTAGCACACGACTCATTTTACCCCAGGATATATATGTATAATTTACATGGGTAGGAAATGACCCTTATCGTGTGTGTTCCTACTCTAGCATTCCCCAGGAAGCAACATCCATTACTGATCTGGTTCAGCCCTGAGCCCGATTCACCCTGTTAATAAATTAACACATCTGTATTTCACGCCATCTGCTGGAACACTGGGCCATCAAGCCATCTTAGTATACTCCCCTCTTTTCCCCCCTCTTTTTACAGACCTAAAGGCTCTGATTGCGGTGTTGTGAACGTCAACATTCCCACGAGCGGAGCGGAAATCGGTGGTGCATTCGGTAAGAAGTCTTTAGATATTTTGCAATTATAATCTCTGTCCAAATTGAGTACAATATCCGCCAAGTGGAGGCAAATGGCCTCATCCCTTAGTTAGGGGAAGCGACAGTGTGGAACACCCGCCAGCAACCATAAACATGTTGTACGGATGTGGCACTCTCTTCATAAAGTGGCCGGGAATCTAGGATGCAAAACGGTAAATAAAAATTATGAAGTGCCAGAAGTGAAATGTTATAATTAGGTCATAGAATGCAAAAATCCGGTGAAAAGTCCCCGCTGAGAGTAGACTGCAGTACCCGTACATGACGAAGCAGCTCACTGATCATTTTGCAGTAATCTCTTGGCATTCAAATGATCATTAAAAAAACATGTGTATGAACCCTTTAGCAATGGAACGGATTTTGTGCTTATCTATAATTGACAGGGGAGGGGGAGAGGATATTTTCATTTGCACACATCGAAACATTTTTTTAGCAGGTAATCGCTGCGTTTTATTATTGCAAACTTTGCAGGTGTAGCAGGTGTCTGACAAGACCAGATTCCGTTATAGCATGCCTTGTTATAATACATGTTATGCCCTTTTCTAAGAAAACATGTAGTTAAGAACACAAGCAAGTTTGCTGTTGTGTAAATTAATTTAAAGGCTATCCCTGTGACTAAAGATAACACTGGATTTTGTGCACAATCCAGACTTTTCAATGGAGCCTTTCTAGCCAACTATGAATATTAAGTTAGTTTCTGTCTGTTGTTCTGTTTTAATACAATTTGAAGCATTTCCTTGAAACCTGCGAGGTAGTGTGTTGGTATTAATGAAAAGTGATGCAATTTGCTTTGATGCAGAAGTACACTGTACTTCGTCAGTGATCCAATTTTGTAGTTAGAACTCCGTTGTGGTATTATCAAAGGACAGAGAAAATTGTCTGCTTCTGCAGTTAAAAACTATATGCTAATTTACCTTAAGTCCTTTATTTGTGAACTTGTATTCTGCTCAGTTATTTTAGAGCGTTTACTGGGTTTCACTCATTTTACGACTTTGTTGTCAATTGATTAACCCTAGCTGCAGGGCGGATTCAATTGACCTAATTCTTGGACTGTGTATTGGCAGGAACGATTACATTTACCTTATTTAGGATTTGAGGCATTGCATGGTGAGGTATCAATATTTATTTGGTTTGCGGTAACACCATGTGTATATCTACTTGCTAGGTAGATGTTGTTCTTTGAGAACTTGTCTTGCTTTTTATTCTACTGCCGCAGAGTAGAATATTCGGAATTCGGGAGACTTCTCAGTTCTGAAAAGAACTGTTCTGCTTATTAACTACCTGGGCGGGAGGTAGGACATCGGGAGGGACTACTACTTTCCTTTACCTTATTATATAAACCCATTTGTATTGGTGACAAAACACCATGTGATCTTAAATTAATCTTCGTGAAAGTTCAAAGGGTGACCCAAAAAAGTTTTGAAAGTCAGCCTTGAACTTGAGTATGCTTTGACTGCAGAATCTTATAGGCAATTTGTTATTTAAAAACATCAATCCGAAGTGTAAAATACATTTTAACCTCCGTGAGTAGTTCCATTGCAGTTTTCCTTTTTGTTTAACAATAATTATGATTGTAACTTTTTTTGACAGGATTTTTCCCCCCAGATTGTTATAATTTCATTTGTTATGATATTGTACATATTATTTTCAATCACAACCCTGAATACATTCGGCGATTTTGTCAATCTCGCCAATGACTCTTTGACAAAATTACTGGAACAAATTTCAATTTGTGTTTTTCCTCCCTGTAAATTTGACTAAAAACAGTTTGGTCAAAACAGTTCTATGGTAGGGCAACCAGTGAGTGATACATCACCTGAAAGGAGCTGAATGACCAGAATAGTTTAAACATACAAACAGCTCAAGCTTTACAATCCCATTATTGGTCCTAGTTTTGTTAGAACAGGTCTTGGTCATACAGAACACCAACAACTGTTTGTGTTTGTTGTTTTTAGGTTACAGCACCCACATTTAAGGTTGATCCTGTTTGTGGGGGTCAATGCTATATTGTCCTTAAAGCTACCAAGATCCTTTGGTGCATCAACAACTATTCAATTTTTTGTTTTGGGTATCAAGAAAGGTGAAGATGAATGCTCTTGGAAGTCCACGCAGGAGTAACATGCTTAACCCAAATCACATACTATTGTACTACTAGAGCTGTTTTCGGAAGCTTAGAAGAAGAAAAAAAACAAGAATGAAAGCTTTCGCTATTTCAGCTGTGGCAACAAATTGAACTTCGTATCGATGTAACATTATACCGAAGAATAACATGGACAGGAATGGCAGTGACGAAGATGATATGCACGAGTTGGACTATATCCTATATATATATATACACCTGTTTCCATGTATGTTGTAACTATCATGAACACCTTAGGAATTTTGTTTACCTTTTTTTTAATATTCGTTTAAGTTCTTATGTTTCCTACAGGTGAAATAAATAGAATAAGGAAATATATATATTATATATTATAATACATGACAACATACTTGTCCATTCATGAAAATATTTCATAAGTTACTTTAAAAATGGGTTGGAATAAAGGTTGGTTTAAAATGATGTTCCGTTTAAAATCAGCTTTCCATTTCCGTTTCTATCAGCTACTGACATTATGACAACTCCTCTCTTTCTCATTATGTGCCCTCCACTCAGGTGGTGAGAAACACACGGGCGGAGGTCGTGAATCTGGCAGCGATGCGTGGAAGCAGTACATGCGACGTTCAACGTGGTAAGTCATCAGATATTATTCATCTATGCCGTTGGTCATGATGGGGCCACTGATCTTCCGCTGGAAGGGGCGGACAAGGTTAATGACTCCAACAATCAGCGCATGACTAATGACCATGAGAATGCCATGGGCATGCATTGAGGTTTGGTAGGCGCTCAGGTCACAGATGTCAGAAATCTTTGTATCGGGGGTTGGAAAACCTATAGGCTGGGGGTCCTCTTGAGCAGGACACTTCGGCTGGTAATTGCTCACCAACCACCCATGGGTCAATCGGTAAGCTGATCGAGAGAGTGCAGTGGGTCATTGTGTTTGAATAGCTGCTGTTTGCAAGTTAGCACAGTGCTGCTGTATGAGCTGCCCGAGAGTTGAATAAATTGCTTCTGTTGAATGATTAGAGAGAAAAGTCAAAGACCTCTGAGGATGACTCCTTAATAATAATAATAATAATAATAGCATCGACTCTCATATAGCGCATTTCCAAAGATTGATCATTGCGCTTTGAACATTATTACCCCTGGTCACTGGGACATAATATATTTCCTCCCTTAAACCATCTTAGCTCCCTGGGTAGTATACAGCCTGTGCTGCCAAGTGTGTAGCGCACCAAACTAAATCAATCACAAGAACCATCTCTGCCCCACAGGTACCCAATTACCCCTGGGTGATGAGAAGCAATTATAGTTAAGTGTCTAACTCAAGGACACACATGTCATGGCCGGGATTCGAACCCACACCCTGATGACTCATCAACCAGAACTTGAGTCCGATGCACTAAACCGCTCGGCCACAACACCCCACGATTTCATATATATACAGTCATGCCATGCCATTGGAGACTAGACACGTATTATTTACCAAGATTAAATGTTCGGTCGGCAGTCCTTTTTTTTAAACTGATCGTTAGTGTTATAAGAGATGTTGTTTGCCGTCCTTAAATTGATAATACTTGCAAAGTAACGACTAGTACATTAAGACCGCGAGTATGGCCGTCTCCTCCCAGTAACCTGAAACCTCTTCTAGGAGATTGTATTTTGGAAAAGTTCAACATTGATATGACATCAAAGGGCCTTTTCTGTTAGTATAGGTTTTCCCAGCCAATTTCAGCAAAAAATCATTCAATTTCTTTAAAGGCACTGGACACATTTGGTAATTACTCAAAATATATATTAGCATAAAAACTTACTCGGTAACGAGAAACTGAGAGCTGTTGATAGTATAAAACATCGTGAGAAACGACTCCCTCTGAAGTTTTTGAGAAAGAGGTAATTTCTCACTAAAATATTTGAATCTGAAAAAGACTTCAGGCCTGAAGCCTTTTTCAGGCATCTGAAAGCACACATATTTGTGCAACAAGGGTGTTTTTTCTTTCATTGTTTTCTTGCAACGATGACCATTATTGAGCCCAAATTTTCACAGGCTTGTTATTTTATGCATATGTTGGGATACACCAAGTGAGAACACTGGTCTTTGACAATTACCAAACGTGTTCAGTGCCTTTAATGCATTCAAGTTCGTTTTCGTGCACACTTGATTTCGTTTTTATCATTCAGATTCGTTTCAGTCATTCTATTTTATTTGTAGGCATTCAAGACTACACTTTGACCATTCTTAAGTTGAATGTCTAATACCTATTTACACTTGATGAAATTGAATGGTTGAACAGCCCTTGCTGTTGGCTTTAACGAAACGGAATGAGTCTTGCGGCCTAATGAAATTGAATGATCTTATATGACCAGTGAAATGCTTAACTGCTAAAATTTAATTATACTCCTTTTGACGGTTGAATGCTGATTCAACGGAGCATTCATTTTCAAACCAAATTGAAAGAGACGGGTGTTAAAATGAATGGATTTCTGTTGAAATTGGCCGTGAAAACCTATACTTTGAATTCATTTTGTTGTTTCCCCTCCATTATCAAGTATTGCACAGAACATGCAGACTCTTCTTATAAATAAAGAATGAGGCAGAGACTGGTTTGTTATACAGGGCAGTGATCAAAGATAAAACCTGTGTATATTTTTGTCCCCAATCAAAAGCTGCATTATTGATAGGATAGTACAGCATTTCAAACAGGGATGAGGAATTTCAGTTTTTATAAATCTGAATCCAGACTTGTTTAACTGTCTGCCTGGTGCAAAAAGCAGCTTCCATTTAAAAAATGTTTTATGAAGAAAACATGCTTTTTGGTCTACTTTTGTAGTACTGAGGATACTGTTCCTAAAAAGCTCTTTGAAATCTATAATTTTAGGGGTTACCAACAGGTGGAAATGAAAGCATTTCAACGTGCCTTCTTAGTTTGGAACCTAGTTTCAGACCTTTTTGTCAACCATGCCTCTCACCCTTGTTCAAAGTAGTCTTAACATTTTAAAATGGTGTTACTGGGAATCTTCTTAAAAAGACTTTCCTGTTGTGTACTGCCCAAACTGGTGTGACATGTGTCCTAGCGGACATCAATTTGCCATCTTAAAGGGAAAGTGCGTTTTTCTTTAAATTTGTGTAATAAGATCGAATATTGCCATCCGCTGTTTTCTTTATAAGCACTCCCTGTGTTGAGCAAGCCTGTGTTTTTCATCAAATTTGCTGGCTACGTTTAAACAAGGAAAAACAGTTTATGTTTAGTCGAAATTTCACTGGTTTTATTTGCATGTGTATTTCAGGCTTATTTGGACCGCACCAATTAAATTATGCAACAGGGATTTGTGGGGTCATCTAACACGTTTTCCGCAACTTTGACATTGTATTGGTTTAAACTGTATCATCAATACGCTTCCAGTTTGAAATTAATCAAACTTGTTAGGTAAAATAATACCAATCCTGTAATATGTCTTGGAAGGTCAGGCACAGATAGTAAACAAAATGCAAATAAAAATTGTTAATAACAAGAAAAGGACAAACCCAACAAGGACAACACTGTAAAAAAATTCCGTGATTTTACGGTGAGAAATGTGTATCGACGGTAAATTACCGTTCTCGCTTTTCCTCAGCCTTTTACGGCCAAAATCCGTATTACTGGGCACTCCAAAAGCACTGTGGGGGATAGACGATGTGACCTCTGACGTCATTCGAAAACCATAACATGATGCGCGCGCATGTCGCCGGGCAAAACCTTTGTGTACTGACAGCCAGCTATAAAGGACACGCAATGTTACCATGAGTACGCGTCTTCTTGCCCGGCGGAAACGAGTGTTTTGTCAACAGAGGGCGGTTTGAATGTAAACAGAGGTCACATCGTCTATACATTGGAACACCGCGCACGCGCAATGCTTATGAACACGTTCAGGCTGGGCGTCTAGAGTAACTAGATTTACCAGAAACCATTGTCATGGATGTTTATTGGATAACTAGAATGAAATGGGCGGGATCTAATTAATTATGCACACATAAAGAACTCGATGTTTATTCAAAACCATTGTAGGTTTGACAGTCTGTCATGCGCAGGAGCTTTTGTATCAGCAAAATGTTTTTGTATCAGCATTTAAAAATTTCACACCGTGGTTAGACAAAAACCCGAAATTTATATTATTGAAACGAAGCACTTGGTTTATAATTACTTGTTTTCAGCATGACTGAGACCATGGTACCATTGCTTGATTACACTGATGTTTGTAGAGCAGTAAGAGTAATCAACACGTTAACTCAATGACCGCTGTGATATCATTATTTATCGAGTGTTATAACGGGTACTCGAAAACCGCATTAATGTTGGTAACGGGTACCTGATACAAAATTAGCCGTGAACGCACAGCCCTATTTTTCAGTGATTAGGCCTATCATCTAGGGTGCGAACATACTTGCACAGATTGAAAGTGTAAGTTTTTTTTTCTGTTTTCGCATCTAAAAATAAAATTGACAGGTTTCTCACCGTAAAAATCACGCCACGCCTTAACTTTGTTTACGGTTTATATCGTATATTTGACACCTTTCTCACCGTAAAAAACACGGCACACCGTGACTTCGTGTACGGTTTGCAACGTAAAATTTACGGGAATCGGTTGGCATCTCGCTGCACAACCGATTCCCGTAAAATTTACGGGAATTTTTTTTACAGTGAACACAAAGAAACATGATGGAGTGAAAAAAGGGCTGCGTCCATATTGAGTTGCTCTCTATGGTAATGTCTGCTGGCTTCAGCATCATTGTTGATGAAGGACAAACATAGTGATGTATCCATTGCCACAGCCGAAGCCACGACATCCAACTTGACATTTACAACAAAGTCTTTACAGACTTCTCAACACGTGTATCAAATGTTAGTTTATTTCTTGGACAGACCCACAGTTCATTTTCTTTGCTCTAGGGGGTCTCTTATATAAGTAATGGATGTCATGTACCAAATAATTCACTCTTGTGTAGTAATGGACAGTGAACACCCATACTTAACTATCATAAAGGTTGCCGAGATTGACTTCATGTTGATGCATGGTTGTTTTTATTTAGTCTGTAAATTGTGTCCAGCTCGAGTTCTGGTATGCCTTCAGCATGGCTGTCTGTCTTTTAGGATTTTTGTTGTATGTGTGAGTTTGACCTGGATTTAAGTGCATAGTTATTGTTGGACTTCATGTAGGCCTATACTGTATGTGAAGTTCATTGGGAATCACAAAATGTGCTTCGGGCATGTTTCCCTTGCCCGTATGAGATAATAGGTATTTGGGTGAAGCATGTACTATCCAGCAGGAAAGTTCAATATAAGTCGGCAGTTTCATGCACTTAGTGGTAAAAGCATGAAACTTATGTATACACATGTATTTTATACCAAAATATGAACAATTAGATATACATGATATAGTGCAATCTCTGAATGGCTTTTTCGGCCATTTTGAAAAATTGCCACCATTTCACATAGTACTACTTCATAGTCTATGAAGTAACGGGTCTAAAGTCGATATTTTGGAGTAAATTTGTAAGTTTGCAGGGTCAAATTGTATTTTTGTAAAGCATTGTTGATAGTATCAAACTTTATGGTTTTCATTTTCAAAATGGCGGATAAATTTTTCGAAAATGGTGGCCATTTTGCATAACAATAATATATAACTCGGAAGTAAACGGTCAAGATTCTTTATTTTGGTGTTTAGAAATAATGTTTAAAGGGTCTTATAGAGTCAAGATTTACCAAACGGTACTCTGTGGAACAAGAGAAAGTTGAGGGATTTGAGTTTTCCGCTTTTCTGTAGAGAATTCTTCCATAGAACCTTGAAGTTCAGAGTGTGCATTCGGGTAACTGCATGGGAAAATTACAGAATACAAATGCTGAAGGGTGCAGTTCATAATTTGACGAATAAGACAGATGGCATTGCTGGGAATAACACATATACATCATTCTACACTCAGCATGTTCGGGGGATCAGGTTGGCTCACGGGTTTCTTTCCCCGCCCCGTTCAAATACCACCTCGGACCCGTGGCTTTGCATGCGAATTGGGTTTTCAGTCCCGTATACCTGTCCACGTGGATTTTCCTCCCACATCTAATACTGAACATTTCTTCATCATCTTCTATTCATCAAGTTGTTTTCGCTTGCGCTGTTGGATAATGTAATACCGTACGTAGGTAATGTTCGGAAAGGATATTCTGCATGTTTGCCTGACAGGGAAAGATAGATACATCAATACTTGGTTAGCAACGAGGAATGTCATTGAACAATTTGTTTTTGTTGGAGCAGGATGGTTCAAAGGGTATGTTGCATGACTTGTTTGAGATGACAGGGATAGACATACATGTAAAAGTGCCAACATGTTAAAGGGGCTCGTTGCCTTCGGATTGGGCGCTTTGGGCTATAAAAAGCGTTTGTTTTGAAATTAATGTGGTTGGAATGATGTTTTAAAAGAAGAATATAAGGATTCACATAAATATTCCTTGAAATTTGTCTGTTTTTTGTGCAATTTCATGACAGAACACGGTCTGTTATTTTGTAGAACCAAATATTTGTCTCCACAAAATAGCGGACCGTATGTTCCGCTGGTTGTATTTCAAGAGGAAAATATATGGTTTTTGTTAATCACTCAGTGTTTTTGTGCAAGAACAACTCTTGAAAAAGATAAGGAAAAATTCCAAACAGCAACATTTTGAGAGATTATAAGGTAATGCGCCCCTTTAAGAACTGTATTTATCTCACTGGTGGCCAATTTAAAGAGGCGCGTATAGACATGTAGGCTATAGCCATACAGGAAAACCCTTTACTGTTTTTTTTTAAACAATTGTAGCTGGTGTAGGGTACTCAGATGAAACTTTTAGGTAGAGTATAACGAATACGTAACAAATTATTCTTCAGCTGAAAAGAGAACCCTCTTGATCTGCTAACTTCTCAATAACAGGTATTCAGTGTCTATATTCTAGGGATTTGGAATGATGTAGGTCGGTTGTGTAAGAGTAAAGTGTAGCCGTCTCCACAGCTTTTGGAGATACCAGGTAATTATCCCTGCTTAGTATCTTTTGAAATTGATCGTATTCATCTTTGATACCGTCTGATACGATGATCCTATACTAATTTTCCGAGATTACTGCCAGGGTTTGTATCAGTGTTTCCTGAGTTGGCATTCGCAGAATCGCAGACATTGGACCCATTAGATCGGCCAGTATCTGCAGGGAGAAACCTGAATTTTAAACTCCCCAATCGGCTGGGGACTCGTGGCTTCGTGACTATGAGAGAGTGTCTCATGAAACTTACTCGGGCAATATTCTACAGTTTGTGAGTAAGGGTTCGATCAATTATTTCACATACCTTTAAATTATTAAAAAAAAAAAATCGGTCACTATTGTTCTGGTACATTTTGGACAAACTGTAAGTAGTTTTTTGTTATTTGTGTCGTCGCCCCTCCCCCCGATCATTGACGTGTTATTCTGTTTTCTTGGGGGAGGGAGTGGATGGGAAAGGCTGGTAATAATCAAACTTTTGTATATAATATATAGCGCTTTATCTGTTGGCGTCTCAAAGCGCTTCTTGTCATTTTTTGTAAGACGGGTTCACAAGGTGCTGCCGCCCATACATCAGCCACTGCCAGTAACATCGGGGCAAACCCCTCCTCTTAATAGCGATAAGTGTATCTGGTTTCTTCTATACGTGCATTACACAACACATAAGACCTACGGCTTTACGTCCCATCGGAAGGACGAAGCAATAATGGTTAAGTGTCTTGCTTAAGGACACAAGTGGTTTGACTGGGACTCTGCTGGTCAGAAACACCAGAGCTCGTGTGGGCTTGTGACCGCTTGGTCACATCACGCCATCGTGGTACATGAAGTGGGTTGTGGTTAACGCGTACAAGTATTTGTATATGTGGTATAGTGTAAGAATGGTTGAAGAGCTAGACCCATTTAGATTGACCTGCTTACCAGTTTCTCTTGAGATCACTGTATTCAGCGAAAAGGTTCAGTGCTGACCCTGTGTATTCTTAAAGGCATCGTACACGTTTGGTAATGACTAAACAAAACAAAACAAATATTAGCATAAAAACTTAACTTGGTAACAAGCAACGGAGAGCTGTTGATAGTATAAAACATTGTAGGAAACGACTCCCTCTGAAGTAACGTAGTTTTTGAGAAAGAGGTAATTTCTCACTAAAATAATAAAAACTTCTTGCAAGAAGTTTTAATTCCTATCTGAAAGCACACAAAAATATAACAAGGGTGTTTTTTCTTTCATCATTTTCTTCGATGACCAATTGAGCCCAAATTTTCACAGGCTTGTTATTTTATGCATATGTTGGGATACACGAAGTGAGAACACTGGTCTTTGACAATTACCAAACGTGTTCAGTGCCTTTAAAGGCATCGTACACGTTTGGTAATTGGAGCATATAGTTTTTTCAAACCTAGTTATAGATATATACCATAACCTGTGAAAATTTCATTTCAAAAGGTGGTAGCGTTTTTGAAATATTGCCAACAAATCTGAGGTGGTTATGTCCACGCAGGAAGAATATTCTGCATCGAGAATACTCTCAGATTCAAATGTTTTGGGGGATAAAAAGTGATATATTTTTCCATAACCGCAGTACTTCGAAGGGGAAAGTTTCTCAAAATGAATTATACTATCCAAAGCTGCTGTACTTCTTACCAAGTAAGTTTCTATTGCCATTAATTTGTTCAGAGTCATTACCAAACGTGTACGTAGCCTTTAAATAAGATTTGAGACATAACTGTATCGAAGATGATTGAACAACAACGAATAATAAGATTCATATTTTTGATAACGTGAAAAATGCAAAATAACAAAACTAAGTTTTTCATCTTTACCGTACTTTATCTTTAAAGGCCCTGTACACTATTGGCACGATCGAAAAACACAATGTTCACAGATTCACACATAACTTACATGATTTAAAGTAAGTAATGGTTGAAAGGGTTCCTTAAAATATTTCTGCCTAAAATGCTATCGTTTCTGAGAAATGAGTAAAACAATAGTTTTTATCACGCGCGATATTTTGAAAAAACAGAAAACACATAAGGTCTCTTTTCACTATTTTCTCGTGATCTCGATGACCAATTGAGCTCAAACTTTCACAGGTTTGTTTGTTCATGCATATGTTGAATCACACAAAATGTGGACACTGATTTTGAGCTTTTACCAAAAATGTACAATACCTTAAACCACTGTGATCATATGTGCATATTATTGCCACAGGCCTCTGTCTAGTCTTTTCTGCTGAGAAGCCATATATTATCTTGTTATTCCCATGGGTCTAATGAAAATGTTTGTTCACGATGAGCAGCTCATGAAATTTATTCAGATTACTGGATAATGATTAAGCAAGACGGTCCTTGCCATGGTAGAGGCTTCTTTGTTACGCGAAGGGTGAAGCTTCTACAAATTGTACACCTCTATTTTGATGGATTGCCCGCGGCATTTAGGATGTGCTTCACCGGGGCTTGGTTTGATTTCCTGGCGAGGAAGTTGTGTAATGGACACGTTCAACGTACATTCTCCTACAGAAGGATAGCAAGATGGTGTGCAGTCTTTCGGAACTGTTGTTTGTGTTGAAATGTGTTTGAATTATGCATCTTTCTCTCTTCATTCATTGAACTTTGTTTACAGTAAGTTGATTCGGGTGTGGTTTTACTGCTGTTAAACTTTACTGTTATTACAATGTTTTAAACTTTTGTTTTATACTTAAATGGTCCATTTATCTACCCTGGTTGGGAGCACTTTGCCAAACGTTTACTTGGAAACTGACTCCACATTTGTATTTTAACTTAGAGTTACCTTTTTTGTTAAGCATTGTTTGCGCAGCTCAAAGTGTGCTCTCGGACAGTATACAGTATGTTTGGTATTGACTGTATTGCTCTCCAGTGAGTCAGTCATATCCATTTGCATCGGAATGTTGCAAGTAATGCCTCAGATGCAAGGATAATCTTACTCCCTTTACTGGAAGGCAAAGTGAAGAAGTAGGTCAATGCTCCTTCGGAGCAGATCGAATGAAATGTTACTGCTTTGTTATCAGTGTCTTTAAAGTTGAGCTCAGATGAGTTTATCAAAGCTGGAAAGTGATTTGTTATGTATTTCCCCCTCGAGGGGGAATGCTTGTTTACATGTTTTACACTGCCACTTGGAGAAAGCTAGAAGAAAGAAATATTCCCTCTTGTTTTATTCAATTTTTTGCACTCGACACAAGCAATAGGCCTACCATAGATAGAAGAGCTGATGAAAAAGATGAAGAAAAAACCCAAAACACAACATTTTGTTCAAATTTGCAATTAACAACGTGTATAGGACTTACCAAAAAACAATTACAAATGTCACAGTACAGTCATTTGTTTACTTTGTAGAACCAGGATGGCAGAATGATTGTAGTTTACCAAAAACCTCTCTATACAATCTAGCCAAACAATTCCCCACCTTGTCATATTGTATTTAAATGTGATCAGGTGAAATCAGAAAATAGAGAACATCATTTCCCCCTATCTGAGTTGCTCGCTATCTCATGGTATCTAAATGTCAAACCCCGGTCAAAATTTAATAAGTGCAATATTTTGATGTCTGTTTACATCGATTCACCAGTGGTCACAATTTAATTTCTGTGCCAGTGGAAATGTATTAATTTTTGCTTCCGCTTTAGAAGGCGAACTCCCCAGAATGAAAAAGAAACTTAGCTCACCGGATTGCATAGACTCTAAAGCTTCAAAATACAAGTGCATGCTCAGAAAAAAATGTTTTGGTCTAATTTAATTTATAAAGATTTAATGTTACATTTGTCCTCAAAAGGAAGGGGAAGGCCTGTCACCTTTTATTTATTGATCACAATTTCAAACTGCGTTTGTTTGTTCCTATACATGAACGGTGCCCTATAGCTTACATTGCTTCTGTAATGTTTTAGCCCACTTGTACCTGTAAGAATACATTTAACATAAGCTACCCTTTTTGTCTTTTCCCATGGAGTGGTTTCACGTTTGTGACTGCTGTGCTACGTTTTGTGTCATGTATTCTTCGACTTCTGTTTCAAGCCTATAACTCCATTTCTACTTGACACTGTTGCCAAATTAAATCTTGTTTTTCTGCTTGCTGACAGTTGTTTTTTTCTGTCAGCACGGTCAGGGCTTGTCTGTCTGTAAGATTAATTGAACTTTGCTTCATGTTAAAGGGCCTGTGAAGTTGCTGTCATTTTCTTACAAAAGTGTTCAGGTTTCAGAACCGTGGGATGTACCTTTTTTGAGAATTATTTTGTTGTTTTAATTTTTATTGAAGGAAACAGAGAAGATACTTAAAAAATGCTGCTGTTTTTGAAGCAATTTGCCTATCTGGTCTTGATCCCTCTTCATTCGGTTATCATCCCAGTGGTTTTGGGGTTAGTGGGACTAGCGGACCCTGATGTTTTTCCAGTAGTACCAGTGATACCTTTTTAATTAAATATATCTGTTCTGGTCGTGGCTTTTGGCTTCTTTATGATGTATAGTTTAATCATCAAACTACCCAGACACTAGGCCTATCCATTTACAACATCATCTCAAGCTCACTGAGAATATCCTATATGGGAATAATAATACCTGAATAGTTATACCAGATGGTAAACATTGTACTCCATTTATCTTGATTTCATTTACATGGCCAATCAAGTGGCTTGGATACTCCCGAGAGACAAGGTGTCAACATTCGGGACAAAGACAGCAGACACTTTCTCGATATTATGTTGTTATACTGCCTTTGTATATTGTTAGTGTGTTTCAGTCAGAATAAATATATATGGTTATTGATTCCTTGGTCTTTTTGAGTGCTTGCGTTTCTGCAGATTCTCAACAGAATCAGACGCCTTCTCAAAATTCGTCGCTCGTACCACGAACCGACCTAACTGACAAAAATCACACACTTTTGCAAATATTTTTTTTTACAAATTATTAATATACTCATAACTGTTAACATTTTCAGCAAGTTTCAGAACTAAATACGTAGTAGTTTTGTAATTACACTAATTACTAAAAACGACGTATCACTAGATTTGCCGTTTTGTCTTTTCACAAAGTGACCTATCTAGATACGCCACTTTACCAATGATGTACTATGCGCTACAGCGCGCGGAGTTCGGGCGCGCGTGTAAAATTTTCGTACCACGAACCGACCTAACTCAAAGCGTATAAAAATTTCACAAAGTGACCTAACTAGGTAGGTCTCTATCATGCATTGGTTTGTACACGGCGCTCTGCGGGCAAAACTCGGACTTTCAATTTCACAAAGTGACCTATCTGTTTAGGTATTATTTACTAATTAAAATAGTTGCAGGGATTAAATGAAATTGACAATTTTGTATTAATAAAGTAGTCGGCTTTATTTTTGTCTTAAAAAAATAATATACAAATAGTCAGCAGACCCCGAAACAGCAGTTTGAAAAATAGTGCAACTTCATTCGTGATTTTCTCCAAACACGTTTTTTTATACTGTGTACGAGTTAGGTCGGTTCGTGGTACGCGCGACGAATTGATAGATGCAACACATATTTAAGTGATGTAATTCTGCTATTTCTCATTCCATAATGTCATTTGGTCGAGGGTGTTTAGCGGGGCTTCGCAGTGTTTGCTAGCTGTTACCTCAGGTGGTTTTATTTGATTGGTTATTACATATGGATTTATTTCTTATTTGTTTATCTTGTACTTATGACAGTTTCATTTCTCATGCAATCATTCAGTGGTCACCTAATCATGTTTTGTTGCTTGGAAACTGTTGTGACCCGCTTTCAACACGCAGTGTAACATTCTGCCAATCAAACTATAAGAATGAATGTTTTGTTTTATGCAAACCATTTGTAACGCATTTGGTGTTGTCTCAACTTAAGGTCTCATTTTGAGGTAGGGAATATTTTGAGTTGATTCATTTTTTATCTCGAGATGTTGACATTTTGTTGATTAGTCTTTGAAAACTTTGGTCTCTTTTACAAATATACTTTTGCCGGTTTGTCAATTTGAGAAGAGTCTCTAGCACGATTTTTTTGAAGCTCGCATTCCCTGTTGTCGAAGTTGTTTTATTCTGTAACAATTACGGCATTGCCCACAACGTCTATATAGAGTTTCCCATACCATCTATCCAATATCTCACATAACATTTTAAAATCAAATTCACTGTCATTAAAGAAGCTGATGTTTTTCCATATCCTCTCTATTCACACCTTATCTATATAGTACCATCAACTACGGTGATGACCTACCGCTCGCCCAAGGCATCAAGTTCCAGTGAAAAGAGTAAAGTATTCAAATTCCTGAGCAGATCGTCCCGGATGGATTTGTGCGAGATCTGGACTGGTTTAGTGGGGATTTCGTCGCTAGACTCATCTGACGGATCAAATGGAAGGAACTAAATATATTTTATTTTATCTTTTTTGGTACTGACGGAAACAAATCATGAAGAAAGTATTTTATCACTCTTTTTTAGAAGTTTATTGTGTAATCATTAAGAATTAATGATATATTGCATTTTGTTTCACCAGTTGCCAATTTCAATAGTAAGCTGATTTGCTAAGCAAGAATATGGCAGGAAATCAGTCACAGCAACTACCGGACAGTTTGGCAGGTACCAGTTCATGTAATCAAGATACACATTTGCTAAGCAAATTCTTTGACTTATTAGTGTCCTGTGTCCATGAATGTTTATGACAGACATGTGATTTGTCGGGATTTTCATGACTACGTGATTTTACAATGACCTCGCTTCACCACCAGATTTTGAAGATGCATAAACATTTTAGGAAATGATTGCATCTGTGAACCTGTAGAAAATAACTTGACGTATATTTTAGATGCTTCATGTGCAGTTACCACCGCTAAACCTTCTCAGGCTTTTCACTTCGTTTTACAGCCCTGTTGTGAGGTCAATTGCAGGAGTTTCTTCTCAGAATTGTAAATGTGCATAAATAGGCATTGGCTTGAACTGCGACCATAATAACTGAAGAGGGCAACCAGCAGTGTTATTCATAGGTTATCAGCCAAGACGGACATCCATATGAGCTTCACATTGGATTAGAAATTCTAAAGATCTTTCTTGGTGACACTTGCACACGTTTAGTTCAGTTTCATTTTATTTTGTGTTCTTATCAGTACAGTACAGAAATATTTGAACCATTTAAAGGGATGATGCATGTTTTTTTAAAATATTATATTGTTTTACTCTTTTGCTTGAAATAAATCTTTGCCGTTTTAATTTGCATAAAAAGGCATTTTCTTGAGGCGACCTTTTTTTCTTTATCCCTATAAGGAGACTAAATTTGATACTACAAAGTTCTGCAGTACAACTGTGTTATTCTGAAATAATGTTCCACAAATTACACGAGAGTTTGTTCGAAAGCATGCAATGCACTGGTGGTGTGTAGACCATGTGACCTGTGACATCACATGACCACAAAAGAGCTACAGAGCCTGGACCTCCTTCAGGTACGATTTGTACACATTCCAATGGAAGAAAAAATTAAATATTATATTTTTTTCTGGAGATTGCACTGTTTGTTTGTTATCAACTTGATATGAATAAAGGTGGCACATCACAAAACTTGTTCAGCTGTTACTTTTGTAACTCTTAAATTTATTATATTTTCCATATGACCAGTGTAGTGTCTCGCCTGCCAGAAAGGCCCTGGAATGTACAAGGTCAGTGCTCTTTTTGTAAACAATGGTTACATGGTTGATATTGTTCAGCAAAGAAAAATAATTTTATATAAAGAATAATAATAGGCCTATGCTGCTTTATTAGTTCTAAGGTTGAAACCGCGTAAATTATGTGATTAAATTAGCTGCTGCTTCATTTCCTATGACTTGAAATAACATGGTTTCAACATTTTATTAATTTTGTTGTATTCAAAGCTATTTTGTTATTTTAAAAACCGTACCATTGTATCAAACAAGAAAACTATGTTACCTTTAAGAGCTCTGTACAATGTAAACTTGCATCCGATTACTTTTTGCATGAACGTTTCAAATAAACAATTATGAATTAAAGTTTCCACTCCTTTGTTATATTTGAAAAGATAAATATTCTATTTGTATTTTCGAAAATAAAAGCCTGCTTCTGAACAGTGTTGTAGTCGAGTACATTTCAGTCGAGTATCAAGTACTGCTGAGTACTAGGGTGGCCGGGTGTAGGCCCACTCAAGTACTTGGGTCATTGAGTACGAGTACATGTGTCCGAGTGCCAAGTATGTCGATGTTCGAGTGCCAAGTCCAACAGCCAAGTTCCAACAACTTGGATTTCCGAGTAAAAGTATGAGTACGAAAGCTGGGTACCCGGTACTTTATGAATGAAAAACAAAGGTGGTTTCGGCGGATGGCCGAAACCCCTAACAATTATTGCAAAATGAGGTCTACAAAAAATTTTTTTGTGTGTGACTGTTTTCTTGATGACAATGTGTAAACTTGTTATAACTATCTTTTAAACATGAATACATCATAGAAAACTTCAACTGTTTTTTTTCCCCGGGCTTTATTCCTCTATTCCTGGCATTAACGCACGTATAGGAAAGCGGATTGGAAATCAGTATTTTGACCACGAGTATATTACAATCTTGAGTACGATTATTTTGCTAGCCAAGTACAAGTACATTCAAAACGATACTCGAGTAGTACTCGAGTCTGAGTAGTGAGTACGAGTACTTCACTGTTTCTGAATTATGTTACTCGAGGAGTTCAGTGCCCATGCTCTAATGTGTCACTGTTGTTGAACTTGGTGGAAAGAACACAGTGATTTGAACACAGTGGCAGACCGAAGACCATCTTGCTGCTTCTTGGAAAGTTTTACATCATTTAATTACAGTGGCAGAAGGCCACATGGCTACAAGATATTTCCGGGAAGTCACACAAACTAGCAGACCGAGAACTACTTTGCAACTTATTGGAAAGTTGTCGTTTGTAAGTCAAACATAATTTGAGAAAATCAACTCAGTCGTCCAGGATCAAGGGGCAGAATACAGGAGAGAGATTAGCTGCGTGACAATCACATTTTAAGAAGCTCCTTGGCAGCACGCTGGTGGTAAGACACCAGGGGTGAGCCACGCTCCAAGGTCATCCAAGAACTCGCCATATCTGTTGGACCAATCTCCATTGAAGAATACCTGAAGGCCAAGCGCAGCATTACGTGTGGCAGGAGCTGCGGTGAGGACGGAGTGACCCCAGAAGTGTTTGGAACAAAAATCCCTGTGGACGATATCGCTCTCAATTTCATAAACGGAGCATACGTTACTGCAGCGCCCCACCAGCGCTCTTGGGCACTCATTATCGTCCTGATTCTGACACCAGGGGTGAGCCAATCTCCAAGGTCATCCAAGAATTTACCATATCTGTCCTGAATGGGCACTCATTATCGTCCTGATTCCAAGGTCAGGAGACCTCTTCAAGATGGCCAGCTATCGGGGCATCACTCTATTAGTCCACTTGTTGCCTAGACCTACATTAGGACTTTTTGTCAACAGATTGAGACCCGCTTAAGATCCTTTGCTCAGAACATCGTAGAATGACTTCCGGCAGAAGTGAATGACGGTTCAGCAGATAGTGGCGATGAGATTACTGGAAGGTGTGAAGGAGCGAAGCCTGCCAGCAGTGCTCACTTTGATAAGTTCAGGTAAGGCCTTAAGAGGAAAAATTACATTTATCTTATCGCGCTTGTGGTGTGCCACAGAAGTGGTCGAGGCAGTTGCAGTTGGCTACAAGGGGACTCACGCTAATGTGCTCTCTCCCGACGGAGAGACCCCGTACTTGGAGATCGTGGCAGGAGTACTTACGGCTGACACACTGGCCCCCTTCCTATAGATGTCGGAGGGTCAGGCCAGTCATGATGACTGACCTTTTCATCGCAGACGATATTGTCTTTGTATCCACTTAATGCCATCAAGACGAAAGAGCCAACCTTCAACACCGTTGTTACAAGTCGTCACTGGCGATGGGACAGTGCTAGAGACAACCTCAAGAGGCGACTCTGTAGCAACAGTCGAGTCAGTGCTGCGTTATGGTGCTGAAGCTTGGACCCCCACTGTGCAGAAAGAGAAGTTGCTTGATGACATCTACACCAGGATGCTGAGCATGGCTCTGAGCGTCACCTGGGAAGACCATCTCCACAACATTGACCTGTATGGAGACGTTCCACGTATCTCTGTTAAGATCAGCGAAGGGAGGATGTGTCTTGCAGGGCACTGCATCCACCACCCAGAGCTGGCATCCAATGACACCATCATATAATGTGATCAACCCTGGGAACTGGTAGAAGGGGGCGAAGGCGAGCCACACTCTTCAGCGGGCAGCTGTACTCGGGGACACGGGGAGATGAGGACCCTAATGCTGGATAGGGAAGAGTGGTTGGTGGCGGTCAGCCATCTACTTGTTGCAAAGTTGGTTCTGGGAAGTCATACATAGTGTGGCACACCGAGGACTATCTTGCAGCTTGTTGGAAAGTTTTACATCATTTGAACACGGTGACATAGTGCCACTTAGCTTTTTGTTGGAAAGGTTTTTCTTGGAAGTCACACACAGAGTGGCAGACCGAGGACCACATTGCAACTAGTCGGGAGGTTGTCTTATCAAAGTCAATTTTAATTGGAACACAGTGTGCCAGACTGAAGGCTACCTATAGCTTCTTTTTGGAAAGTTGTTTCAGGAAAGTCGCACACAGAGTGGCTGACCGATGACCACCTTGCAACTTGTTGGAAAGTAGTCCTTTCAAAGTCAATTATAATTGGAACTCAGTGTGACAAACTGAAGGCCATTTAGCTGCTTGTTGGAAAACAGTTTCTGGAAAGTCAAACACGATTTGAACATATCGGAAAATTGTCGTAAACACATTTGAACACTGTGTGACAGACCGAGGACCGACCGAGGACGAATAAAAAGAAGGTGAGAATTGTTTTTTTTTTCTTCTTAAGACAAAGTGAAGCACAACTTGTCAGCCTCACGATGATATGTTAAGGATGGATTAACATCGATGTTGTATCGGTGCGAATTAGTATATGGCATCCTTTTGAGTTGATACGGGGGAGGGGGGGGGCTTGTTTTTAACAAGGAAATAATCTATATTTGATTCATAGCGGTTAGGGTGGAAATGATGTTTAACTGACAGTGGTGTAGACTTACCAGCCATGCCCTTTATGTTATGTTTTGTTGATTTCCCGTGCGAAAGCTTTTCGAACCCCACGAGTCTTTCAAATCCCCTTAGGAAGAGTTTAATCTAGAGTCAGAATCGGGAAGTGTCACAACATACTCGTATCATGTACGAAGGTATTATTCTACGATTAGGATCTCACTCAAGTCTTTCTGGGACATAGATCCTAGCGAGCCATGTGGATCAAAGTATGATGGACTCGGGTTATGTTTCCGACAGAATTCATGGGGATGAGTGATTGCCATGGTCCCTTGGAGTACGAACCTCGCATTAAGGGAAACGCTTGGAATAGTCGAAAGGTTACTGAACGGAACAACGACCATCGTTTTTTTTAAAAATAAGTTTGAATGTTTTCGTCCTCATAAAATTCGATCTGACCTGGGGAATCAGTAATTTATGCATCTGACATTAAGGCATGCAATCGGAGTATGATGTTGCTCAAATTTCCACGACTTCCATCTTTATGACAGGTTTGAACCGCAGCCAACGCAAAGATTTCAAATCAATGGCGGGAGTGACGACCCCTACATTATCCACTTCATCGTTGTACTGTTTACCTGGTAGTTGTTGCGCATTGGAACTTCTATCACTGTGACCGTGATTGAATCCCACCAGAACAACGATGAGCGTAATCGGAGGAGGGGGCTGTGGCTAATGGAGTAGGGATTAACCATAATACCTTACTATGTTTATTCCAGCTGCAGTTTTGTTGTGTGAATTTGCATGGAAGAATCTACAATGAGTAAAGTAATCCTGCTACTAACTGGTAGTCAGTGCAACTCTTGTAAAATAGGTGTAATGTGGGAAGACTTTTTTGTCAAGGTAATAACACGAGCAGCAGAGTTCTGAATGCGTTGAAGACCATCAATGTGTGTACATTCAAGCCTAAATGAGGGGCACATGTCTAGTCGAGAAAATACAGCGGGAGTGAATAGTTTGCTCTGTAACATTTGACTTCGAATATAGAAACATATGTAAAAATAGTCCCACAAAAAGAAGAAGTTCTGCTTGGCATCAAAATAACGCATCAAAATAACCCGTATATACCATGGAGGTAGGATGTATATACGAAGCTATTAAATTCCCCTCATTATCAATCCATTGCCGAATATCTGAATTTTGGCACCGGGGTTTAGACATCCAAAAGCCTATGCTTTAATATCTTAATTCTTGTGTAATCCGGTAACTAGCGGAGCGGGGAAAGAAATTGCGCATTCGACGCTGACATCAGCAGTCTCGTTTGCTAATACCGGCCCTCGTTGCACTTTTCAACAGGTACATTTCATGTTTGTTTGATACGATCAGAGTAATTACTTACATACCCGAGCAGTGAAGTGTCATCATTCTGTTGCGCACAGCTTTTAGCACTCGGACAACATTCAATTTGGTAATTGTCAAAGTAGTGCCTGCACTCTATGGATATGTGACCCAATATTTACATGAAATAACAAACCTGTGAAATTTTAAAGCACACAGACAACATTTGTAATTGTCAAAGACAAATATCCGCAATTTGTGTGACCCAACATTCCTGTTAAGCTCGGCGTCACAAATTGTGTAAAACACCCTTAATATATATATTTGGTTTGCGGTAACACCATATCTACTTGCTAGGTAGATTTTGTTCTTTGATAACTTGTCTGGCTTTTTATTCTACTGCCGCAGAGTAGAATATGTTTAACTTTTTCAAACATCGATTAAAACGCATTGTATTACTAATATCTCAAAAAATAACAAAATATTGTATTGGGAGTTTTCCCACCATGACCATCTGTATACATGTACGTTATATGCAAATCTATGATCATTTGCTTTTAACCTTACCAATGTTGTGCACAACCTTTAAGCTCAATCAATCATCGGAGTAACGATAAATAGTGAAAAACCTTCGTATAATTATCGCTGTTTTCAAAAAAAGGGGTTTTGGACTCGCAAGATCAAAACTAATTGTTTTACTCATTTTTACAAAAACTAAAGCATTTCAAGCAAAAATATTTCAAGGGAAGTTCTCCAACGTGACCATCTTTATACCTTGTAAGTTTTGTTCAAATCTGTGACAATATTTTATATCTTCACTTTTACCAACATTAGGCCTACAATAAGTTTGTACGCCGCGAGTCTCACATTCAGACACGTTAGACTTGTATTATTGACAATGTGCATGTACAGTTTGGAGCCTATCTATTTTGTGCGCGCATCTATCACGTGAAACCCACACATTGAAATCCGGACCGTGATTTGCTTTCAAAATGCATTTTGTTTAAGGAGTAAAGGCGGGTGTATTAGTTTAACCAAACAACAATATAAACACACTAAAAGTGTCTCAAGGATCTAAAGAGCCAGGAACTTGTATGATATTTTTTATATTCGGATCGTTTGTAACATTAAAGGCACTCTATTAAAGCAGTATCGACTTTCAGCTTACCATGCCAGCTAACCGTCCTTTGGAAATGCGTTAGAGGTCATGATACCTTGCATGACTGTATCAGATTTACAAAGGCGGGTGTTTTTTTAATAAACATTGATACAAAAGTATTACAAATAGTAAGATTAAGATTTTCTTTTAATGTTTCTGATCTGATATTTTGTATACACTGTCACAGAAACAAGCAGTTCAACAACAAACCGTTGACCTTGTATGCTTTATACAGCATCTCTGTGGAGCGTGTGCACGTGTAATGTACGCGCTTCGTGCAAAATGAGACCAGACTATTTGTAATGATATACTTCGCACCCTTTGACGTGCACGCTATGCGAAGTTGAAGAATTTGGCAATTTTATGTTTTAATAGGCCTAGTTACTCTTTAAATACATACTTGGAAGGACACTATTATTTTCAAAAACCTGCCCTAATTTCTCAAGATAATGGAGAACAAATCATGCAGGTTAACTGCAAGTCTTACACGTATTGCTTATTCGTCGTGATAACGAATTACCGGATTTAAGACTACTCATTCATTTTCAGTTCGAAAGTGCGGAAAGGAGGTGAATAGAATCACTTGGATTATAGAAGCGATACGGACCGCTCATAAATTTTGTACGCGAAAGTTATTTCCAGCTGTAAAGTCAATGCAATTTTTCAATCGCACTCTGTATAGCTGAATTAGTATAGATCGATCCGTTTAACTTTAATTTATAACGAAATTTGACTTGTCGGCAGGATGTGAAGACCAAGTCATTTCCTTTGGGATCTACTGTAGTTCATGCATAGCAAACAACATGATAAGAAACTGTGAGATGTAGATATGCCTTTCTGGTCCCGTATGGTCTCATCTAAATCATACATATAACAGCTTGACCCTGTTTGTTGCGCCACTAATAAGTTCACAGAAAATGTTCTCTTAATTAGGCAAAAAAATAAAAATAATAATAGGCCTACTAATAATATCAAAAAATGTTGAGTTGACCTCCAGTTGAAATATCTGTATGGGTTTTAAGATTGAAATGCATTGGAACTGACTCAAAAAAGTTCACAGAAGATGTTATCTTAACTAGGCAAAACAATAAATTTATAATAATAATAATAACAAAAAATGTTGAGTTCCAGTGGAAATATTTGTAGGGGTTTTAAGCTTATGCATTGGACCTGATGCCAAATATCTTTATAAAAAAAAGAAGATCTGGCAGTATGCACTTGAAAAGACATTACACATTCAACTTCATATCTTTTCTTAAGCCTTAATCACAAAAGATATTACTTTTTATCAGGCCATTTGATTTGAAAACGTGTAGATCGAGTAGGAAACGTTCACACACAGCGAAGCCAATACAGAACATGTGAGGGGCCATTCGATTGGAAAACATGTGGATTGATTCATGGATAGAATGGGAAGTGGGACATTTTGTAAATCGTATAACTGTATATAATTATGTAACTTGTTTTCAAGTGAATGTTTATTTCGTAAATTATTAAACGAATAATGTATATATGTTTGTTTTCTCTTTAAAAATCCGTTCTATTTGCCCTTCACCAAAGCATCTGCCCAAGTTCTAAAAACGACCGTTTGATGACAGCATCCGATATTTTCTGTTAACTCACGCTGAAAACAAGTGTTGGGTACCAGCTACTCCGCAGGTTCATTTGTGCGAACGCCTGTCAGAAATGTGGCTGTATGTTGCAACATGGTCCTTGGTTGCAGCCGAGTTCATGTGAATTTTGCATGGAATTAATCCTGGGCACGTGTACACATACTCCCCGTACAATACACGTGGGCACGTAAGCAGCACACAAAAACACACGTACACCCGGTTCAGACAGGCGCTCAAGAGTCGCGCCGAACCAAATAGATTAGGAGCGACTCCAGGCCGACCCAAATACATTTTGGTTTCAGACAGGCGAACTTAAAGTAAATTGGCTGGAGAGAATATTACAAACAAACGCGCCAAACGCGACAAACAATAGCAGCACTTTTCATAGGTTGCTGAACATGTTTTTATTCTATTCGATAAACGTGATTAGTGCCATGGTTATAGGGTATTACATCCAATATTTAGTATTTTGTAAACGGGGTCAACAACAGACGTCCGTTTTGCCAGTATTACTTTAATTAAAAAATTTACTCAAAAAGAACCCCTGCCCCACAAACAAAAAAACAAGCTAGCGAACAAACAAACAAACAAACAAAACAGGTAGTTTACAATGTGGGTAGACATAATGCAAGAAGGCCTCAATGCTACATTAGCTGAGCGGAGAAGACCGAGCTTTTAAAGGGACATAGGTGGGTAAAAATGGCGGGGTGGGGGGGGGGAATCTTCGAAAGAAAGTCGTTTGAAGGAAAAAACAAAAACATCGTATAAACGAGATTATAAAAAAACTTCGTTCAAACAAATCCCAAAACTTAGTTCGAAAAAAAAATAATTGTTCGAAAATATTCGTTCGAACGAAAAAAATATTCGTTCGAACGAAAAAAATATTCCAAAATACGTGTAGACAACGTGACTGCTGCAATTTAAATATGACGTTTTGATAAAACCAAAATACAACGTGCAGACAACGTGCTCGTCACAACATAATTACTACGTTTTAATGTTACCAAAATACCACGCGCAGACAACGTGCTCGTCACAACATAATTGCTACGTTTTAATGTTACCAAAATACAACGTGTAGACAACGTGATTGCCGCGATTTAAATATGACGTTTTGATAAAACCAAAATACAACGTGCAGACAACGTGCTCTTCACAACATAATTACTACGTTTTATTGTTACAAAAATACAACGTGCAGACAACGTGCACGTCACAACCTAATTACTACGTTTTAATGTTACCAAAATACAACGTCAAGACAACGTGACCGCCGCGATTTAGATATGACGTTTTGTTAAAACCAAAATACAACGTGCAGACAACGTTCTCGTCACAACACATTTACCACATTTTATTAAGACCAAAATATAACTTATCGACAACGTTGTTGCCTTAACTTAAATAATACGTTGTAATAATACCAAAATACAATGTTGTGAACACGTTACGTATAAAACCTTTCGGTAGCGTTGCAAAAATTACCATCTTGCAACCAATATACAACAGTGGTTGAAGATCATGTTAAGATCTAATGTTCTTGCAATGTAGTCAAAACGTTGTCCTCCCATCAACCAAATTGCAACCTTATCACAACGTTGTGCAACGTTGTAGCAACGTATTGTGTTAGCTGGGAAGCCTGTGAAAATTTGGGCTCAATTGGTAATCGAAGTTGCAAGAAAATGATGAAAGAAAAAACACCCTTGTTGTACACATTTGTGTGCTTTTAGATAGGAATGAAAACTTCGTGCAAGAAAGTTGTTATTATTTTAGTGAGAAATTACCTCTTATTCACAAACTACGTCACTTCAGAGGGAGTCGTTTCCTACAATGTTTTATACTATCAACAGCTCTCTGTTGCTTGTTACCAAGTCAGTTTTTATGCTAATATTTATTTTGAGTAATAGCCAAACGTGTACAGTGCCTTTAAATGTCAAAAAACAACCTGCTCAGAATGTCAAAAATCAACACGCTCAGAAACATAGTGTGCGGAATGATGTTTCCGTAATATCATTCGCTTTCATGAGAGCAATCCTTATTGGAGCGGAGTTGATATTTTTACGCTAGCCACCTCGTGACAGGGGATTACCCTGGTTTTTATTCAGTTTCTCCAGTGAAACATTATTTCATCTCTCAGTGCAAAGCGTCCTTATCTAATTTGCACGTTACATTTGATGAACACCAAGTTAGTATGACCGATGCGAACCCGATGCCACACGTTACGTGTCTAGATACCAAATCCAGCTATGAGCGTTGAGTGTGCGGTCCATGGCTACACAGATACGGGATGAACAAGTCAATATTTCTACAGAAAATTCATACTGTCGTGAATTCCCAAGTTTTTGTGATTCTGGTTTGTCTCATAACATAATTAAAATTCAACCAGGGATAGTAGTTCTCATTGGGTTGACGACGTTTGTGTAGTGACCATATTTGCTGAAGGCAAAGAATACCTTCGGTTTTTTTTTTCGAACCGTTCGATTGATTTAATGCTAGACAAATATTTCATTTTACAAGTTGGTAGCGGTTATACCCACACAGGAAGAATAATCCGTTATGGGAATACACAATCTGAGAAACGTTGCATGCATTAAACGTTTCTCAGATTAATTTGTTTTTAAATACCTTTCCCTTAAACCACATTCCTTAGAGGGGAATAATTTCTCGAAATGTTACAGATTATCAACAGCTGCAGTGCTTCATGGTCATTAACTTTTGGAGTAAATACCAAATGTATTCCCTCCCTTTAACCATTGATGTGATGTCGGGTTTCCTTTATGGAAATGCTCTAGAATTGCATGCTACATCTCAAGTATAAAGGGGTCATAATATAATTCGAATTTAGCGGATCATTTGAGCCCCACCCTTTAGT
Source organism: Plazaster borealis (assembly GCA_021014325.1). Lineage (NCBI taxonomy): Eukaryota > Metazoa > Echinodermata > Asteroidea > Forcipulatida > Labidiasteridae > Plazaster > Plazaster borealis. The sequence continues at coordinate 10,971,989 of CM037459.1, read as the reverse complement.
TTTCAATAAACACAGTATATACAAACAACTTATCTGATTTTCATCAAAGTAGGTTGTCAAAATCTAAAGTAAAAATGTAAAATATTACAATGTTTTATTCTCGACTCCGTCAATTCCTCGGACAAATATACTAGTCTTGAGACTTGGTGCTGGTTATTATTATTATGTTTAATCGCTGATATTTTATATTGAAAATTGTAAATCTAACTAAGACTTGGGATAATGAGCAGTGGCATACACAGCGGGATGGGGGAGGGTGGCTCTGACCCCCCACCGAAGAAATATCCATTAGTTTTGTATAGACGATGTGACCTGTGACATCACATGTTTACAAAAGAGCCACCAAGCCTGGACTTCCTGCAGGCACGATTTGTAAACAGCTCAATGGAAGAAAACATAAAAACCAACATTTTATGGAGATTGCACTGTCTATTTTTTTTCAACTTTTGATATGATGAAAGGGGGGCACATCTTAAAACTTGTTCAGCTGTTACTTGTATAACTCTTGGATTTATGTGGAAGTTATGACACAAAATGTAAACTTTCCCATATGACTAGTGCAGTATCTTGCCTGCCAGAAAGGCCCAAGAATGGACAAGGTCACACTTATTGTAAACAAAGGTCACAAGGTCTATAATATGTTGTATTTATTTGTCTATAAATTTTATATCCCAATCATAATAAATTGCAGGAAACTCGCGTGCGATTGAAATTTCAAGTACATTCGGTTTGTATAGTGCTTGCTCACGAAGAGACGTGGTCTAACCCAGAATGCATAATTGGTTATGGTTCAGTGCATCAATAATAATACACATTGGAGTGTATATAATATGGGAGGTATAACCCCCCCTTCTTGTTTTCTTTAACACGTCATGAAAATAAAATAAAAGGATAAACAAAAATCAAATCAAAAATAAAATAGAAATGAAAAAAATATATATAAAGTAAAATACACAATAAATAAATAAGTCTAGTTTTGCTTACGCTGCTGATACAAGACAGCTATTGTCTACCTAATGATGCGCTTTGCAACAACTCGCAAAATGTCATGATAGGACGGTAGGTTCGTGTGAAATTTACATGATATCGGTTGGTGTTTTGTTCACCTATTTATATGTATAAACCCTCCGTCTATAGCCACCGGTATTTCAGTCGAGAATAAACTAGTAATCTGTTTGTACCATATACTCCGTTGACAATCAAAGTCTTGGAATAAAAAGTGTACATTGTTTAGGCCCTATATATGATTTCGGAGCAATTTTGAATGCAATGTACCATTATTGAATTTAGTGTGTATATTTAGTGGAGTAAGTTGGTCTCATACGTAACTCCAATATTTTGTTATTTTGTTTTGTAAACGTATAGTATAATCTCTCCCTATGTTTTGTAATTGTCTAGGTCTATATTACTCTATTCTGAGGTCTATTTTTGGGCACACGGTTTTGTTAATTATTTTAGTATATCCCCCAAGATGGCAAAGTGTATCTGATTTCTGTAATGAAAGCTTTACGGATTCGAGAAAATATTAAGAAGAAAATAACGTATACAGGAATTGAGGCATTCTGGTATATGAACCAGATCAAATTTCACCCACAATTTTTTGTTTTCGTGCACTTTTCATCTGTCACGGTGTGGCAATACAATCTGCTTTATAGGTATATATTTGGCTCAAAATCGACTGGTGGAAATCTAGTTTGTGTACTAGTTAAATTTGAAATGAGGAAGGCTGGTCAAGTACCAGTACAAATCAGTGAGGAGCGGAGTGCTCGAGAGTGGCTTTTTACCGGTATGACTGTATGCCATGGTAAGATCACACTTAAAAACGTGTTTCTAGACACGCGTGTCAGAGCAGGAACGTTTGTTGTTCACCAGATTATGCACTTTTTGCCCCCTGCCACTTTTCAAGCTTAAAAGGACAGTACCCCTTAAATGTAGTATTCACCTTAGATGAATTGCCCCCAGACATGCATCTAAGAAGTCGTATATGTTTACAGTGGGCTCTTTTCTGTCAGCTGATCCCGAATTTATTAATTAGGCCTACCATCGAAATCCAACACCGCTAACTTCAATGGCTATTTTCAATTTAGCATTAAAATCCATCTTTTGGCCTGATTCGTATAATGCGGCGTTATTTTCTGACATTTAGTGGGATCTCGTTTGTACACTTCTAGGTATCACATTTTAAAATTCTGTAATGCACTACTGATCCCGTGGGCTACAAACTGCCCTATATAAGTTTAAATAATTCTTTTAGTATTGTTAGACCTATAACTGATGCGTTTATTATATTGTTCCTTTGATGATAAGCATCTGATTAACACGAAGCTTCAGGTTACAAACTCTTTTGTTTATTTCATTTCTCGTAATAGGTTAGCATTTCACGAATCCTACTCTCCCAGTAGGTTCTGATACTATGTGTTTCATTCAATGAAAATATCAAAACGATACTACACTTATTCAATTCAATTCAAGGATTTTATTATCATTTCGTGGCAGCCCAGGGACTGAATTGAGAATGATTTACAATAAGTACAAATATGAACCATTACGAATACATTGAAACAAACAAGATTTTTTTACGTGAATATACATTTTCAAGGCAATTTTGCAACGGTGCATCTGTACGTTCCATCGCTACTCGATAAGGTACTGGTTTGGTGTTTACAGCTGAAACTGTGGCAGTCGAGCTCGGAGTTAAACCCGGACTTATTTTTCATTTTTTATTTTTGTATTATTATTATTTATTTATTGTTTATCATTATCATTATTATTATTATATATTTTTTCTTTTCTATTTTCTTTACTAACTATTTTATGATTATCATATCATTATTATTATTTTGTATTTATTTATTTATTTATTTATTGATCTATTTATTTATTTTATTATGATAAATATATTTGTTTATTGCGGGGGGGGGGAGATCTACGGTGCTCCTAAAGGGAAAGGTAAAACAACTGAAATCGTAAAGAAAAAAAAGTAGAATTAACACATGTCTTCAGGAATTGTGTTTATAAGGCCTACCTGACGGTAACTTCTATGGTCGAGATACGTCCCGTAACCTTAGATCTCGAGGGCCTTTTACGGGATCCTCGGTGTTCATATGAGCGGCGCTCTTTGCTGTAGATCTACCCCAATAGTTGTGTCTATTTAATCTACATGTTTCTCCAGTGCCTCTAAAATTGTACCAAGCGCTCTAATCACCACAGCTTCACACCCACTTGCCACAGCTTATGAAGTTCTCGTGACAATTCCTGTTTCTGTATCTTTTCTTATCAAGTTGAAGCTACCCTAACATAAACCGGCACAGCTTTTAAGGTCAATGAGATGACACATCTTCTCCATTTTATCCAAGACGACCGGATGTATGTATTCTATAACATAATCAGTCTGGATTTTGAATTCCAAGAGGATCTTGACTTAGTGTTTCTGTGTAACCTTCTCCAGTTAACGGTCGTATAGTAGGCATGATTTGGCATGGAAATGAACACCATGATACTTTTACACATAAATTCAGTGTATCACCTAAGCCAGCTTGTCATGTCTGTCTTGTACTCCGTCATTATACTGTATTCACTGACCTTGAAATACAGCCCTTCTGCTGCGTTACACAACCCACTCAAATATGAGAGACGTTCGTTTGTTCTATTCTTCCCTTCATCTCATTTGTTTCAGAGAGACTGATCTTGCGCCGTAATTAATCAAGCCTCATTACCCTTCTTCAACTCTCTGCTCTTTAACCAATTTAAGAACTTTCAGGTCGCCATCACTTCTTCGGTACATCCAGGGAAGCGGTAATGAAGTGGTTTCATCAAATCTCGTCGCCTGTCATCTTTCCTTTCACTTTTTTACTCCTTCGGAGTATATAGGCCTTTTCACACTACAAAAAATCTCCGTGTTGGACACGGATACGATCCGGATAATGTGCACTGACCTTTTCACACTACAACTTTTCAACACGGTGTCGATCCGGATATGGCGCTTTATCCGTGTCGAAACCAACCCTGCCCGGGAGGTGGGTTGATAAATCTCTATCCGTGTCGAAGATTCCAACACGGATCGAAAGCCGTAGTGTGAACACCTCTGGGTTAATTTTCGATCCGTGTTGAGTGTGCGTGGTGCCATCCGCACACTGCAGTTGTCCAGCGCGTAAAGAAACACCGCGTACAAAAGGCGCCGCGTCAGAACGCATTACTACGCGCCAATACGCAACCACTCGCGCCGCGACGCGTCCTGCTTCGATCCGTGTAAGACTTGCAGTGTGAAACGGTCGCACAATATCCGGATTGAAAGTTACACGTGTAACCAAAAAGCTGATTTCGCGCAGAGCTAGTGTGAAAGCGAAGCTGTTTGTATCCGTGTTGAAATTTTACCGAACCAATACGGACCCTATCCGGATAAGGTTCGACACGGATCGAAGGTCGATAGTGTGAAAAGGCCTGATGTACTTATCATACTCTTGACATGCAGTTTGCTTCACTCAGTAAGGCCTTTTCTGCCCTCTGACCTCGGTAGTTATAAGAGTCTGCTGAAATTATTTCTTTAGTGTAACATGCCTGTAAACTTCACCTGTAAAAAAACAATATCAAACAAGTTTAATTCATGTTTTCAGAAGTATTTCAATCTTCCGAGCCCTTGTACTAACGGACCTGATACCAATCAACCTATTATTAATTCACACACTGAAATTGATAAGCTCACTGTCTCCCCTGAAGCTGTGAGTAAAGCGATATGTAGACTTAAAAGTAATAGTGCTCCCGGTTCTGAAAATATTAATGGTAAAATGTTAAAACCAATCGCATCTTCTATAAGTTATCCCCTAGCAGACTTTTTTTAATTTCACTCTGGAAGTACAAAGGGTTCCGATGGCTTGGAAGCATGCTAATGTCGTTCCAATATTTAAGGGTAAGGGTGATAGAGCATCATTTGATTCATACCGTCTTATATCACTGACCTCGGTGATATGCAAGTTACTGGTGCGAATCCTTCATGATCACATTTATGCACACTGTGTTACCAACTCCCTCTTGTCTCCCAATCAGTTTGGGTTCCGTCCTGGGTTTTCTTGTAACAGTCTTTTGGCAAAGATCTTTCACTGGGCTAGTATTCTTGATCAAAGAAGTCCTCCCGATATTCATTGTATCTTTTTAGATTGGACAAGGGCCTTTGACAAAGTTCCACATAACCTGTTGATCCACAAATTACATCGTCTAGGTATTGGACAACAGCTTGGCGGATGGATACACAAATTTTTAGACAACAGATATCAGAGTGTTATTTATGGAGGTAAAGTTTCAACCCCTGTGAAGGTTACATCCGGGATCCCACAGGGATCAATCCTAGGGCCCCTTTTGTTTATAATGTTTACAAATGACCTGCAACATTGCATTTCTCCGGGTACCTCAATGTACATGTATGCAGATGACACTGCCATCTTCAGACCTGTTACCAACCAAGTTGATGCTTACGCATTGCAATCAGTACTTAACAATATCATTTCCTGGAGAAACAAGAACGGTATGATACTTAAACCATCTAAATGTGCTCTGTTACCTATCTCTAGGCGACGTCAAAATGTATTTCTGTATGATTATAATATCTTGGATGACCATGTGTCCATAACTAGAGATCATAGGTATCTTAGAATCACAATTTAATCAGATCTTAAATGGCAAACTCATATCAACACAATTTTCTCTAAAGCTACACAAACACTGGGTTTCATTAAGACAACTTGTGGTCATTCTAAACTTTCGTACCAGCTTTATCTAGCACTCTGTAGACCTATTATTGAATATGCCAGTCCCGTATGGAATCACCCCACAAAGTGCAATATAAATCGAATTGGAAGGGTCCAGCATAATTTTACCAGATTCTTTTTTAGACAGAATTCAATTAACCATGATCAGGCTGACTACCTGAATTACTCACAAAGGTTGACTTTACTAAATCTCACATCGCTTGAATCAAGGAGAGAGTTGTTGAGCTTATGTTTCTGTTATAAAATATTTTATAATCACACAGGCATTAACAACACACTGTTTCAAATCAACCAATGTCGAGATTTTCCGAATTTCACAATTCCCTTTTCTAGATGTAATAGTTTAAAGTACTCCTTTTTTCATAGTGTTCCTGCCTTGTGGAACAAATTGCCCATCGATATCCGCTGTTTGACATCTATTTCTTTATTCAAAGCAGCAGTCAACAGCTTTCTCGTCGATTCAACCAATGCAACGCAAAGTTTTTAATAATTTTTATCATTGTTTTTGTTTTCCTGTTTCCATGCGTACATTGAGTGTCTGTACCTTTTTGAAATATTTTTATCGGCAGACTGAACCTTTAGGTTATAGGAATTTTTTTTATTTTCCTCCTCAGTCTAGCCTTCTCCATATCCTTTGTATATCTTTTACGTGTAAATTTTTTATTGGATTTGTGGAGAGAAATAAAATAATAATAATAATAATGCCGAGCCTAGCCATCAATGTTCTTTTCCCTTGTCAGTGACACCTAGATATTCCTTTGTCCACTAACACAGTAACTTCACTGTATCTCACCAAAGACACGGCCCACGTGTTGATTTACATATAACCATGTTTTCACCTCTCAGTTTTGAAGTCAAACACTTTTTCACACTCCTGATGTACTTTTTCTTCAGCCCTACCTTTGATTCCGCGTCAAGAACGAGATCTGCTCCTAGAACACCGACTTACCGATAGCTTTACTTCTCTACCATTAAGCAGAGCGATGCCATCATAATGTGCTCCCTTTCCCCTCTTCATAGCCGGTGAAGAACATTTCCCATGACCAGACTCAGGCCGATTTCATAAATCCTGACAGTATGTACCAAAGAATCGACTTCCTCCTCATCTTTTGCGGAAACTTTCAAATCGTCGATCAAAAAGCAGATAGTTGATCTTATGGGCCTGTCACACCCTGGCGTATCGCCTGAACGTATGCCAACGTATGCGAAATATCGAAAATACGTTGGTATACGTTGGTGTACGCTGATATAAGTTTGGGGGTAAGTTGAAAATTTTGAACACGTCGAGCCCGCGAACAATTATTGAGCATGTTCAAAATTTCTCGGCGTACTGAACGTGTGCTTCATACGTTCTGCATAAGTTCCCCGTAAGTTCGTTACGTTAGACATACGTTGACATACGTTAACATACGCTGACATACGTTAGAGGAACGTTACTCGTAGGTTGGTATACGTTGGTATACGTTGATGTATTTATACGTTGTACAGTGGCATAGGTCACGTGTGCGTTGTACGCCGAGGATACGCTGAGGATACGTTGAACACGGCAGACAAATGCTACGAATGCGTTAAGCATACGTTACTCATACGCTCGCATACGCTGTGATACGCTGTCATAACTTTGTTATAAGTTAGTGATACGCTATCAATACATTAGTCATACGCTATGTATACGTTCAATACGCTATGGATACGCTATGGATACGTCCTGTCCAACACCGATGTCGACTTTTCCGTTGCAATTCGTTGGGAAGTTGGACGTTCTTGGACTTTGACAATTTTCGAACTATTTTGTGTATACGTCGGCATACGTTCAGGCGATACGCCATGGTGTGACAGGGCCTTGTTACAACCGTCCTCATCACGTACTGGTAACGTACTTACCTTCCGCAGAATCATCGACAGGGGAATCACCTCAAGTACAAATAGCTGTGAAGACATAGTCACACCATATAGTATGTCTTGTTATGTTCTTTTATCATAGTCTGCAGCTTATTCGTCATAGGTAAGCAAGTACGTTTTTGATTATAATGGTACTTGCAACGTTACTTTTCTTGACATCTTTCACGAGCAAAACCGTTTTCGCCCCAGTCATCCAGATAGGTTTATACCCGCAATCGTTGGGCCATCATCCATGCAAAACTACGTACAAAGTTATTCAACCATAACCGTGAACAAGGTCCGGATTTGGGCCTTCCAATTAGGAACTTTTGTGTCTCTTTACCTTGTCCTCGTCAAATCTGGAATCCTTCTTGCTGTTGTGCATCCTTCATTTCGTTTTTCAGATGCTGACCTGGCTGATCTTAATTATCACTCAAAAAATGTCTTGCTTTCACTGCTTCGAAACCGTTTGCGAGCTCCCGTCCATTTCCAAACCTATGTACTGAGTGCCGCCTACCAAAAATCACACAATTGGTACATCTCCTCTGGGTACAGTGACCTTTAATTTGTGCTGGAAATCACAGAGGTGCTCAGAGTGTCTGCAAGACATCGATGGCACTGCCTGATACAATAAACAGATGGCTTGAACAGAGGGTTGGATGTGTGCAGGCTGTGTTGACCCTGATGCTAAGACAAGTAGCAGATTTTGTACGCTGTGTATGGCTATGTTTTTCCCCTCAGCTCATTAAAAAACCCACAACCCTGGTAACTGACCTCCCCTGCCTTTAATTCTGTGGAATGGTCCAGCATACCAAGGACGTTCAACTCGCTCAGGGCCTTGCAACTGGGAATAACAATGAAATACATAACTTGTGACTCCTGTAGGAGGACATGAGACTCGTATTAGGATTTTAAACCACTGGCGCTAATCATCAGTACAAAATTATCAGTGCTTACTGACCCCTTTCACTTCACAATGGCTGACACATCTTTCAGCCTTTTCCCTTGGGACCTTGAGCAGTGATGGGATACACCGCCGTGTGACCCTTTATCCGCTCACATGCCCGTTGAATCCTGTTGATGGTCTTTGTACCTTTTTCTTCGTGAAGTTCGTACTATGCCATAGTTCTCCTGACCATCTTGCAATTCCTGTCTGTAAAACTTCATCATTCTTTACTCTGCGAACCAGCAGCCACATAGTAATAAACGATCTTAGTACTACCATCATGTACTGACCTCCCCTTCCTTTCTTCAAATTCCACGTTTGATATCACCGTTCTGGTCTGTCTGCAAGACGATGCTCACTGATCTCAAACATTCTTTATCTCGTAAGAGATAGTTTTATTCTCTTTCTGTTTCCTCGCTTGCCTTACCTGCTTTTAATTTAACATTCTCTATTTTGTTATTGTTCCTCCTAAATCTTCTCCTATAGTTGCAAAACGTTTTTGCACACATAAACATGTAGCTAATAATTGTTGCCCCCGGTGGTGTAAGTGTACACCGACTAGGCGACTACAGACATGAAGTGTGCAAAAGAATTGAATGTTTCTCGTTTGTGAATTTTTTTTTTTTTCAAAGATCTTCGTTCACCTGTGATAACAATCCAGGGAAGAAAACATACGTGAAGCTATGTTGTTTACATAAACCTACTGGTTTTTGAACCCTCTAAAATGTAACAAGGTTTATCTCTAGATAAGAGAAGACGTCCTCCATTTTATTTTCCCCAGGATTGATAGATTCAGTCCGGCTTTGAAGAAAACCGGCCCTGTGAACTGTCATGTCCATAACTTTAGCAGATAGTACTATAGCTGATAGTACTAGAGCTGATAGCAAACACAGATTCACAGTTAAACAAACGCAAAACCTTCCCACAAACACAACAAGTTTGATAAATAGCAATCCCATTTGCCAATAAAAATGGTTCTTCAAAGTGTTTCTTTTCGAAGGTTCGCGGGAGGGAATGAAGCTGATTTTAGTTCAAATTGTATTGTAAATTAGGTAACAGCAAATGAAAATGAGAACGATGAAAGGCTGAATTATACCCAATTGATTTCCCTACAAATCGTCGCTCGTCCCAAGAAGTGACCTTCACAAATCACAAATTGTTGCAAATAATTGTTTATACAAATTATTAACATACTCATTACTGTTAACCTGCAGTACCTTAACCGTAATGGTTTCGTATTTACACCAATAAGAATAAACGATGTATCACTTGATTTGCCATTTTGTAATTATGAAGTGACCTATCTAGAAACGCCACTTTACCAATGATTAAGCGCTACAGCGCGCGCAGTTCGGGTGGGTAGGTATCCACATTCAAACCGTGGACCTATAACAAAAGGGATACTAGGTCCACGGTTGCTATCACAAAGGAAATCATTGTGGTCCACGGTTGTTAACACAAAGAGTTGAACAAAGGAGGGTCCACGATTGCCGGTGTTTACACACGTGTGTGCGTGTGTGACATTTGCGTTTCACGAAGTGACCTTATCAACCCTCGATTTCACAAAGCACTAAGATTTGTCCTATGATAAGTTGTCAGTATTGCCATAGTGATTTGTATTGTCACATCACACTTTACTTAGCAATTAGGATTGATACACATGTTAAGATCAATCTTAGCGCTTTGTGAAATCGACCCAAGCGTAGTATTTTCACGAAGTGACGTTTATCGATAGGTCTTTAATTAGGAATTAATTACTAATGCAAATAGTTGCAAGAATGAAAACACATTGACAGTTCTGTACGAATAAAGTAGTCAGTTTATTTTTGTATTAACTAAAACCAAAACAAAAATAGTCAGCAGACCCCGAAACGGCAGTTTGAAATATAGTGCAACTTAAATCGTGATTTTCTCCAAACACTTTTTTTTTTTTTTTTTTTTTTTTTTAATACTTTGGACGAGATAACCACGAAATACAATCTGAAGACGTATTGGTCGTTTCATTTAGGGCAGGACACAAAAATCCAAAGGTTGTTGGAGAAAGAATCTATAGACCTGGTAAATATAACGATCTAATGCATGAAAGGTATCAGCCACACACTTGCGTTCAGCCATGATAAAATCACTTCTTCACCGTCCTAATTTACCAGTAAATAGTCCTTCTTAGACTCTATTATTTTTCAATATAATTTTCCTAATTCAGTGATTTACAAGAAGAAAAGATTAATGATGATGGCACGGCTGATGAGAAAGACGTTAACACATTCAGTGTGGAGTGCATGCAGCATAGACTATTGCCCACCCATAATTTTATTATGGAGTCTGGGTGTCTGTAGATTTGCCTGTCGTTTAATTGCCAATATAGAGCGCACTTCAACCAAAACTTTGGGGCTAATTTTTCGGGGGGGGGGCACAAAATGTTACTGGTTTTTTCTACATATACATGTATATTCCTATATAAATATTAATAATAATAATGTTAAATTATTCTTTCTTATAGGGGCTAGCCCATTACGCTGGGCAGAACATTATAGTTTAAAACGAAAAAGTAAAAAAATACCCCTGCGTGTTAACCCTCCGTGTTAAAACACAGATAATATTGAGCGAGGGATACAAAAGTAACTAAACCCTGAAGCCATTAGGATGATCACCAGGTTTGAGTTTTAAAATCTGAATTTTCTCGTGATCAGATTCTCCAACAGTGGCAATGTCTGTTTTCGTTACTAACGGTGATTTACTTTTCGGATTTCAAAGTGCCAGTCGGGTCAAGAGGAAATCATCCCAAGTGATCGGCCACGGTGTTTTGCAGCACCTTGTCCGGACCTACCCTAAAAGACAGATGAGGTTATTTCTTTCCATAGACAAGTGCAAGGCGTTGGCTTCCACGAAAGAGAGAGAGAGGGACAGAAACACCCCCCCCCCAAACAAACAAACGAAGCAAACAAACACCCCAGCATCCCAACTAACCTCTTGTATAGAAAGCTCACGTTGTAAATTACCTTTCCTGCCCATGGATTTAAAATAGAATGTTTATTGATTCCCAAAGATTCAGTGTCTCCCATAGGAGGAGGAAAATGCATTAAAATCACCTAAGCATCTCTGTTTGCTCATTCTCGGAATTTTTTTGAAGATTTGGGCTGATTCCCTAATCGAAAATGATACGTAACTTTGTCAGACGTCACCAAACCTCCTTCATATTTTGACGAATTATCGATCTGTTTTTTATTTGTATGAGCAGGTCTGTTGAATTTTCAAGCTGGGGAGACAGTTATCTTCGAGCCCCTAAGATCAAGCTGGGATATAATTGAATTCACCAGCCAGAGCATGAAACATAAATCCCGATTCGTAATGCATCAGTATTTTAAAGCATCCCCTAAGCCTCAATCATTTCCATGTTCCATATCACATTGCATGTTATTTTCGTCCCTGCTGCCGCATGGATGTCAAAGTACGTGTTAAATATACAGCTAGGAATATGAATTATTCCTGACAGGAGGATTTATCCACACTGTGTTGTTGTTGTTTGCTACAAAATCATGCGGATTTTGACATTCTCAATAGACACTAGAAAATAATTTTTTTAATCAAATGAGTTGGAAGCTAGATAATGTATCCCAAGCCAAACTTATGAATTTAATTTCCACGTTACCATGGTAACAGTCGCAGTATCTCGTCTAGGGCCTCTATTCCGGGGACGCACCAAACCCCCTGATCAATAATTATGTAACCTCAAATTCCCCTCGCTTTCCTCATGAATACCGAGGGATATTGCCTGTTGCTTTTAAACATAGCGCCAAAACTATAGGGTACAATTTTAGGGGTCCACAAGGGGTGCAGCATTTTGTTTTAAGAGGGTCACTTCTGGCGGAATAAAATTGTAGTTTTTTTGCATTTCTCTTAATAAAACAAACCCCTTTTCAACGCACTTTTGATGCAATTTACTATTTTTTAGATAATCTGACGAGAGTGTAAAAACAAGTAGATTGTCTGCGTGTAAAATAAATAAAATTATAATCAAAATGATCACATTAAAGCTTATAAAACGTAACATTTTATTCTGGTATTTTTTTACAGATTGCAAGCGAGGGGCACCCCGGGGTGGGTGGAGGCACGTGTACTTCCGTGCCCCCGTGCCCCCCCATTTGTTATGTCTCTGATTAAACAGACTAACTAGATAAAAGTCTACTGTGTACCCTTAAAGCATCACCAAATGGAAGCTTCATAAGAAAAAAATACTGTCTGTGAAGAAAAGGTCAAAACAAAACATACAAAAACAGCTCCTTTTAATATTGGTTAATATTGGTCATTATTGAAAAAAATAATATATGTTACTGCCAAATGTTAATTCTGCTGTTCTACTAACATCTACCCAGATGGGTTTCAAGTGTTGGTCTTTGCTCGATGATTTAAAAACAAATTGTTTTAATGATACTGCTTTTTAAAATAAATAAATAAATAAATAAATGAATGAATAAATAAATAAATAAATAAATAAATAAATAAATAAAACTACTTTTTATGAAGGCGTTTGCATCAGTTTTTCAAACGGTATCATTGTATGAAAATCCAGTATGCAAAAGCACAAACTCATAAAGTTAGGTGTGCTTTTTGCTCATTAAGACAAAATGTTTATTAACTCAGTCTATAACGGAATGATACCACTGTTCGAGGTTAAGGTACGATATTTTTGGCTGAACGTATCGATTGCAAAAAAAACAACCCAAAAACACCTGTTCAGTCGTGAGTTCTGCTGTTAAATTTTGACAAAAACACAACATGATGAAACATTCCAACTTAAGAAAAACACGCTCACGTGTACACGCATCTAATATAGATATTGTGAAACCATGTCTCGGTTCTAAATTACAGCGATGTTATACAATCCATAGTAGTTTAATCATCTTCCATGGCTCTTTCTGAACACAACCGCCCACACAAACAAGAGCAACCTAGATTTTAATTGCATTGCAGACTTTCTGATCAAGAAAGCCTACCTTTTACCTCATTAGTGTCTAATTACCGGTAGTGTACCTCTACTATATTGCACCCATAATAGAAGCTTGGAACTTGTTATCGGATGGTGTGTCATCATGGCCATTTGTACTGTTAGATAAGGAAAATGACCTAATGGTACAACAGTTTAGACAACGGGATGCTATCCAAGGAAAGCAAAATGAACATTTTGCACTTTAAGTGTAGAAATTATAATATACAGTGTATCTAATGTGTACGAATAGGGACGGGTAAAAGAAAGAAAGGAAAACATATATATTGTTTCGTTACGTCGAAATATTATTTTGTTTCCACAAAATAATTTTGTTCCCTCGAAATACTATTTCGTTCCCTCGAAATCACTTTATTCACTCGAAATATTATTTCGTTCCATCGAACGACATACTATTTTGAAGAATCGAAATACTATTTTGAGGGAACGAACTACTTTTTTTGAGGGAACGCAATATATTTGTTTCTAAAGGACGAAACTATGACCTGGTACGTAGTCCTTGATTTGCAAATCGAATTTTCGGGATATGAAAACTATTATTTTGATTTTTCTTTCTTCAGAATTCTCTGACAACTATATAATTATACAGTTGTATATGTCAGTGACTCTCTTATTTGATCGAAACAAATAATAGCATTGCCCATTAGAGTGATTGACAGCCCTAAACTTTATACATGAAATTAACATTTTGTTACTCCCCCTTCCGAAAAAACATCAACAACAAAACAGGATGTAAGCTCTACGGCCATCTTGAAATGATACTTGGAAAATAAATTGCATATCAAGAGCCGCGTAGCCGCTCAATTATTTCGAGGGAACGAAATGATGTTTAATTTCCTCGCAATGTACGGAGCCCGTAAACACTTGTATTTTGTCCACATTGCTAAACATTTTACTATAATTTACCCGTGGACATGGAACTTAAACAGCGCATGAAGGTTAATCAATCTCTCAAATTTGTATCAACATCATTCTAGGTCAAAGCTTGGCACAAATAAAAGTCATTATGAAACTTCTGACTTGAATTCTGTTCGGAGATGGTCGAAAAGTAAGCCTTTTCCATGTCAATGAAATTGAAGCGAGGCCGTGGAATACCCAAGGTGAAGAAAAGCAATTTCCTACTTCCCTAATCATGTGACAGTCGAACACGCTCCCTTCTGAAATCCCGTAGAATACTCCACAATAGTTTGTGTGTTCATCTTATAAAGGCAAGAGTCAATATTGTCCGTTTCTATCTGAAAATCGTTTCATTTACAATCAAAACCGTTGGCTGAGTTTCAAGAGTTTCTCTAATTGAAGCTTAATTGTATCTCAGGTCTGAAAACATCACCAAACCCGTGAAGCAAAACTGACTAATAAATGAGTGCATCAATCTTCCATTTAGATTGAATGAAATTAGTTTAACCTCAAATTGCTATTTGAGTATTATTTGTGAACCTACTAACGGTGTAGGCCTACTTATTAACGAAACATTGGCGGATTGTGTATAGTTATTTTGTTCTTGCTTGTATGAATTCTTCTTCTTCTTTGCTTACTTTTCTTTTGTTGCCGTTTGTATTTCCTAAGCATTTTTTTGTGTGGAATAACTTGAACTGGACTTACTTGAATGCCCTGCCAATTACGGTGCTTCACTAAGGTTGCATTTTCACTGTAGTTGTTATTATGTTGGTGATGGTTATTTTTATATGTTTGTGTTGTTATTTTTCAAATGTATTAATTTTTTGTTATATTTCTAGAAGGTTTTAACCATGTGTTATTAAAAAACACTTTTTTTTGTTTTGTATTGTTATTTGATCCTTTGTTTAATCTTAAATCTTATGTTTTTTGTCTTTAAAGGCTTACAATGTATTATAACAAATCTTTTGTTTAATCTTTTGTTTAACAAATCTGTGTTTTTTCATATGTTTTGATAATCCATGTGTTAGGCCTATAACAAATCTCGAGGATTAAACGAAAATTTCAAATTCGTGGATTTATTTATTTATTTATTAATTAATTAATTAATTTATTTATTTATTGTTTCCCTTTTTTTTCTTGATGTGGAGTTCAACTACTCCGTTTATTCAACAACAACATCAGCAACAACATACATCAAATAAAACAAGCTCCAATAAATACTGTTATCATATAACGGATACAATGAGCTACGGGAGGTAATACAACAATTTCAAATTGATAACATACAAAAAAACAAAAAACATAAAATTTATATATACATTTTAGCGTGACTTTTTTTTTTTTTTTTTTTTTTTTTTTTGGGGGGGGGTAATTGGTTTGATACATTTTGTAGCCCCTATAGAACCAAACATGGCACATCAAATGTATGCACATCAACCTATAGAAACAACAGTTACAGACTGTCGCGTACCAAAAGTAAAGAGGTAAAACAACCCTTTAGCCGAACGTGTTCAGTTCATAATAGCCGTGTCATAGGATGTTGCAGCTACAATTAAAATGGGCCAACTGAAAATGATAGGTGACTTGCAGGTCATAGACTAAAACCAATCGCTATATCGGTTGATATAAATCGTTCATGTAAATCAAATCTGACAGAACCGTAATGGTAAAGGTAGGCCTACTGCCCTCTTTATGCAGAGGTGAGGAATACACTCGAGGCATTCTGTATATTCTGTAGTCTTTAGACCAAGTGGATGTGGGTAACTGGTGTAGATTCAACACGGTTGACTAATAATGAAACCTTCATCTCAACAATAAAATCAAACACAGTTTTTGTTTTTGTTTTGTTGTACAGGGAAATCAATTTAAGTAATAATGCAAGTAAGAGTTATTGGAGGAGTAAATTGTTCAATTCCACACAATTTAATTTTCTCTCGTTTTCAAAAAACACATCAGACAGCCAACCTTCGAAAATCATAGAATTTGGCGGTCATCTTTTAGTAGGAAGAAGAAAACTATGGGATTTTAAATATATGTTTTGTCATTTTTGTTCATGTTGTTAATATGATTAATATTGATTGCTTGTGTGGAATCAAATTAACCGTTGAAGATTCTGGAGAACTTGAAATGTTACTGTCTCTCATTTGATTGAAGTTTAGACGAACATCTCTTTGGAGTTTATTGGTACCGTAGGAGTGTAATAATCTAAGAGCTCTCAGACTGAAACTAACTAATTTGTCCGCGATGATCACCAATTCTGAACTTTGTTTGTAACCTATTTAGCTTGTCTTTATTACAAATTGGTAAAGGCATCTGTAATGGATATTTGAAATGTGTCAAAACTGTTATTCCCTCCTGTGCAAAACTTCTCCACAATCATCAGCATTTTTTGTTTTTAAAATTCAGACAACAAGTCGTCGCTTTTAGGAAGCAGTATTGCGAACATGCACTACCCTTCTTAATTTATTTCAAGTCGAAATTTTGTTTTCTAACGCACCTTGATAGTAGGGAACCTCGAGCCCCTTTGGCAAATAGGGTAACCCGATTATTTGGCGCCCCTTTGTAAACACGCGGCAATTGATCAAAAATGAGTGGGTATATTCCTACGATCTTTACATAATGCTCTCATGGTTACAATGTAGAACATCATTTTTCTTAAAATGGCTTAACTTGAAATGAAAACAAGGTCGAGAAGTAAAACTCTTGATCCACTTGCCGAGGCCACAGTTGTTTAATTGTGTTCGAAAGTATTCATTTGAGTAACACTAATATTATAGGTTTATTGCTACAATTGAGCTGTGCACGTTTGATGCTATGAAATCTTGTTCGACAATGTTTGAACAATTAAAAACAGCTTGGGAATAAATTATTACTTTCAAATTTTGAATCAGTCTTCGGAAAGACTTATTATGTCCGTGCTGCGGACAAGAGCATTTCCGCCATGTATAGGCCCGAATAAGATTTGGCTTTTACCCGCAGACGTGACGAGTGACCGAATGGCCTGATTTTCATTGATTTTTAGTTCGCGCTGTTATTATTATATTTTTTTCCTTATGCTTTTCCTTTGTAACATGACATTTCGCTTTACTTGTGTCAGTGCGTGTTTCAGTTGTCTTGCATAATATTGTATAATATTCAAGGATTAAATCAAAGTAGCTGTTTTTGTTAATTATATTAATACCCAGAATTATACAATGGATAGAAGTGATGCTTCTTCAGTTGAAGGGTTTTAGGCTCTGCATGGTGACAATGTATAACATATGGATATGTATTTTGTAATTGAAGTCAACAAATATTCAGCTACAAAACTTTTTGTTGTGAGAGATGACAACTTTTCATTTACTATAGAACGTGTAAGTCTCGCGCGTATTTGAATATTCGGATCAGTTAAAGTGCGCAAGTTTGTTTCCTTGTCGCGTTAAAGCAATGGACGTGGAACCAATAGTCCAAAAAATGATCGAATACGGGCGAGACTTGCACAGTCTTTTAAATCTCAAACAAACGCTGCCGAAATGTTAGGCTAGACGACTACGGCGTTTTGAGTATTTAAAGTGGGTCTCGTGACAGTTCAAACAGTTGTTCTGCGTACCTGCGTAAACATTATTATTATTATTATATATTTCTGGTAATGAAACCAAGGATGCCTCACAAGTGAACTTAATCACTGTAGCTCGCAAGCCTGAGGAAACCTGTAAATAAGGGTGCTTGCAATGTGAACCAGAAACACCGGGGTTAAACCCCTACTCTTCCACGATAAGTGTTCTGTGTTCTTTTACGTGCACTACCAATCCTAGTACACGGGACCAACGGCTTTACGTCCCATCCGAAGGACGAAACATGTGGTTAAGTGTCTTGCTTAAGGACACAAGTGTCACGACTGGGATTCGAACCCACACTCTGCTGATCAGAAACACCAGAGCTTGAGTTCGGTGTTCTATCCGCTCGGCCACGACACGCCACATAATGAGCGATTTTATACGCCCGTCGTAAAAGTTCAACTTCAATGCTAGTCTTAACTGAAATTGCATTTTGGAATGAAAGAGACAACCCTGAACCCAATTTAATTTCGATAACTGGTTCACATTCTAATCTGAAACTTCTCTTCGGAAGAAGTGATTGCCCCGAAATTGCTCTGCTTAAAGTTGTCTTAAAGGGATTGAACGGGGTGAGAATGGCCCTTTTTTTTTACAGAGACAATCCATTGGCTGGATCTGATCTAAGCCCAATTTCATCGCTCGCTTAGCGCAGAATTAGTCGCTTGCGGTGCCCTGTAAAGCGCATAATTCCTTGGGAATTATATACAGAGTCATGCAATTTGACGCCGATTTAAAGTACGTAGCTCTTAAAGTGACATCCAAATTGTTGAAAACCTGACATAATTTATCTCGGGACGGCAACACCGTACAGGAAAATATGTAGACGTCCCGAGATAACTATTTCAGAATGATAGGGTCGTCTTCATCCCAACATAAATTAAGCCCATGGCAGGATCTCGTCAATTCGGATGGCACTTCCAGAGGTCTGTAGCTCAATGTGGTTTGTCGCCCATTTTTTATATTAGTAAAGCGTGTCTACCAATGGGGACGTCGATAACAAGAAGAATGAATTATGCGAGAACAAAGCTTAAAGGGAAAGTATACCTTTTCTTTTGAACCGTTCGGATGTTTTTATCATATATATAAATGTAGATTTACATGCAAGAAACCTAACCTGTACATTTTCAATTTCAAAAGGTGTTTTCTTTTTTAGATATCGCCAACAATCCAGAGCGGCTATTTCCAAGTAGAAGAAAAATCCGTGATTGGAATATACAATCTGATAAACGTATCTGACAGTGACGTTTCTCAGATTCAAATTTTTGGGGATAAAAACTGATATTTTTTCATAACCACATTATTTCGAAGTGAAATGATTCTTAAAATACTTTATACTATCTAGACCGGCTGTATTTCTAACCAAGTAGGTTTTTATTGGCATTAATTGTAAGAGTGATAACCAAACGTATGCTAATTCCCTTTAAAGGTATCGTACACGTTTGGTAATGACTCAAAACATATATTAGCATAAAAACTTACTTGGTAACAAGCAACGGAGAGCTGTTGATAGTATAAAACATTGTGAGAAACGACTCCCTATGAAGTAACGTAGTTTTTGAGAAAGAGGTAATTTCTCACTAAAATAATAAAAACTTCTTGAAAGAAATTTTAATCATATCTGAAAGCACACAAATTTGTACAACAAGAGTGTTTTTTCTTTCATCATTTTCTTGCAACTTCGATGACCAATTGAGCCCAAATTTTCACAGGCTTGTTATTTTATGCATATGTTGGGATACACCAAGTGAGAACACAGGTCTTTGACAATTTCCAAACGTGTTCAGCAGTTGTTCAGTGCCTTTAAGAGAAGTCTCTGATTAAACAGATCGACTTTCACATGCATGGGTGTGCCAGTTGCCGTTCCATCGCTTCATGACATGTAAATCGGATCCAATAGTGAGTACCGGTTACATGTTGTTATATTTATTTCTCTCTCATTGACATTAGGGCCTACACCTTGCAGAAAAAGCCATGACAGCTTGGTTTGTGTACACTTGCCACGTGTGTGTCTTATAACGCATTAGATAGGTGACCGCCACTCTTACAAGAAGTACAAACTTTACTATTTGTTGTCGTGCCGTTAATTAATTTTAAGTTAACGTTTTCCCGTTACAGCACTTGAAAATTTAACAGACTTTGTATCATATTTGACACCTTAATGGATACGGAAACTAGTAAAACGGGAGGGGATGGTCCCGTTACTTGCCGTTTAAATAATGATTGTTTTCCATTGTGCCCCTCATACTCCAACCTTATCCTTCTTATGTGCAAGCCTTGCGCTCCGTGTATCCACAAGCGTTATCATTCCGTCCGCTTATGAGCCTCGGGAAATCCTCTATATTATGCTTCGTTAAGACGCGATGCACGATGAGGATAAGACGCTTGCCGACGAGTAGCGAGGTTACATCGTTGCCTCTGGGCCGTGGGATAGGCAGCTGTGTAAATGAAAACACGGGGATCGTTTCCTTTCTCCCATCAGGGACGTGTTAATATTCACTTAGCGAATCGCCCATCCTGGTTGAAAGAGTTTCTCATAATACTCGTGTAACTTTTTGTTTCTCCGGGTACATCAACAAATGCGGGAAATCTGCGTGGGACTCTGAACAAAAATTTCCACCCAAAAGCAGAAGTTTGATGTCATATATGGACGTTTTTAAAATGTCAGATGTATTCTGTGGCTGCCTGAGGTGATGGAATTGCCGAGACATGCACCCTTTTGTTTATTCCGTGAACGGTGATCGACTCGTGAATACTTTAGAGTCTCCAAGGGAGACCATTTCTTTCCTTAAATATATATTATCGTTTTGCAGCCTTTATGGCAGACAAATTAGCGGAATTAGCATTTTAACGAAGCGTAACCTAAATTGTTTTGTGAATTAATCGATTGTAATGATATAACAACTTTATGGAGAGCCCATACTCGATTAAACATTCCTGGCTGAAATATTTTACAGACCAATTTATGTACCATTTTAGTATCATTAAGACAATGTTTTTGTTTAGATTATACTTCATCACTTTACGTAATTTATGAGCAGTACAGTTTATTCTTTGTCATAATTATTGTGCCTGTACAACACCCAGCTTCTAGAAGCTCATGTATAACTCTTTGAAGAGCTTTTAATAGCATATTAATTTCAGATTAACATTTTCCCAACCCATCTCGTGATATGTGCTTTGTGCGAGATTTTATGGTAGATCTCACCCAAATAACGAATAGATTTTAATACACACTGATTGTTTTACCAGTAATTGTGTATAAGTGGTCCAGTCATTGCAACCTTTTATTAAAAGTACACCAATGAAGAGCGGAGAACGGTTCAAACCCACTTGAAGACGACGGATCCTACTCAGATTATCCGAACAAAAGGCTGGCCATCTTGGTGTGATATATATTTATAATGCGTTCATTGTGATTATACCAATGGTTTAGTTACACAATGAAATACACTTCAAGTGGCAATAACTGACGTTAAGATTCCCGAAGGACGTTTTACGGTGCCTCAACTTTGGATCGATACCATACCACTATTTAATACCAATTATATTACGGTCTCCGGAAATGGGGTTGGATTTTTTGGGCAAAGTGCATGAAAGGCTTTTATTCCATATTTCTTTTCATCATTGTTAATAAAGTGCTATGGTTTTCTCAACAGCTGGAGTTCAAGCACATAAAGCCGGCTAGCACGGCTATAGTTGTTTGAATTATCTGAACGGATCGTCTAATTCTTTAAGCTGTATTGTGTTCATTTGTTCCATTTCAACATTTTCCACTCCAAAAGAGAATCATCATAACAACAACAAAGAACAGTAAGAGGATAATTGAAAATGTGGGCATAGCCAGAAAAGCCAAAGCTTGTGGTAGGTATGCCCGGACAAACAAAAACACAATTGGACTACAAAACATTAATAAGTACAGTGTGAGTAGGTTTGTTATTTAACTAAGACAGAATAGACTCTTTTTGTGAAATAAAGTGGCTACAGAGGGATGCAACTTATACCATATAAAGGACATAGTTCACAGTTAACGAATCCATGAGGTTACTTTAACAGGTATCAAGTAACCCTTAGCCTAGTGTTACTTTTCCCCTCTTAATGTCTCGGTATTGCAAAAGCAAGCGTTTTCCGTTCTTAATAACAATGCTGCATTATTTAAAGAGCCTCCACTACAAAAAAGTCTTACACAAACTTACACATAGGTGTACGGTAAATTCTATTTGGACATCCATAAGTTGTTGGCAACTTGACTAGTAATGTAGAGCCACTTACTCTCCAGCGTGTATTTGCTACAGGGATGTGTAAAATCATGCAGATCGCCTTATGTTTTCTACAATGTTTGGTGCACAATATTAATTCGCCGTGTGAGAACTATAAGGTCCTTAACAAACGTGATATACAAAAGGTCCTTAACAAAACATTTTTTTAAAGCCTATAAAACAATATAATAAAATACAACTATCAGAAATTAATGTTTCCTTATGAAAATCTGAAATAGATTGTTTTAAGGAAACACTAATGTTTGGTTTTTAAATTTTATTTACTGTTTTATAACCTTTAATGGTTAAGGACCTTTTGTCCATCACGTTTGTTAAGGACCTTATAGTTCTCACGCGACGAATTGTCACTCTATAAACCACTCTACCCAAAGGTTCTTTACTGTGCTGCAAGATGGAGTTCATGGCAAAGTCAACAGATATTGAGGTTATTGGTCGGTGTAGTAGACACAGTATAAAAAAAAACACGGTATATGGAAACTGCGGTACACCCACTACCTTGGGGGAGGGTTCAAGTTCAGATGGGGTGGAGCTTATGAGGTTGTTGGTCGGGGTAAGTAGACACATTATAAAGAAAAAATACTTTATGGAAACATCGCTACACCCACTATACCTCCGGGGAGGGTTCAAGTTCAGATGGGGTGGAGCTTATAATAGGAGTCATAATAAATGTTTACCTTAAGGTGAGTTGGGGGTTTCGGCTATCCGCCGAAACCACCTTTGTTTTCGTCGAGATTTTGTTTTTCTTTTTCGTATTATTATTATTTTTCCATTCGAACATTTCTCATAGCATTAACCAGTGAAATCTGTTATTGTTCGATCTCAGGAATTACAGTCTTAAAACACACAAACGACACATCAAATGAAAGCTTGTCCTCTAACTTAGATCCAGCAGCAGTTGTTTTGAGTGTTTGTCGTTCATTTCTTGACGATATTACCGATTTAAAAACGCCCGTCAAAAAAGCACGATCGCCGTGTCTGTGTACATGACACGTAATTGTCGCTGTACGTTCCATACGGTCGTATCACACACGGCCTGTGTACACACAGATAAGGCTGCTGCAATACAGTGGATAACTGTGTGCATAGTGTGTGCATGTATCGCACAAAATGAGCACAAAATTGGGCTAATAAAACTGTTTTAACTGAGTTAGTTTAGTATGAAAGTCAATTTATAAAATCAATTTACATTTTACATGATTGAAAAACTGTCTGAGATTTTAACTTGCTGTTCTTGTTTAGCGAAGTTTCGGTGCAAAACTTCGGTCGCAGCAGTCAATAAATAGAATCTTGATTTTCATTGGTAACCACCAGTGTATGCTAGATGGTTCATTGCTAACGCGGGATACCAGGGAAATCTTGCTGTTGCATTAAATATTGATCGCGCAAATGTTTTAGCTTTTCAGTTGCGGTGGGGGGTTTTTCTGCTGAAAATGCACATCAAGCACTTGTAAAACTCAATGGATCAGTATCTTTTCTGAAGATTTCACATGAATTGATGAATGCCTACTTAGTATAGAATCTGCCCCGTTTTGTAAACCATGCAAGCCTCCTAATCCCACCACTGTCCGGAGTTTGGAATTAACAAGCTGCTCGCTGCATCGTGACTCCAGTTTCGGATTAGTATTGCTAGCGATAGCGTCCAGTTAGCACCTCTATTGATTGTCTTACAAGCCAACAATGACGATGTTCAGGTTGTTAAAGGTATCATCCTTTGTTTTTGTTTTTTATTATTCTCGTTACAAAAGGGTTGAAAACAATGTTTTGCTCGTAACGGGCCGACAAAATTACCTCGTTGTAACCCTGTTCTCGCTACTACCGTGATGCATTGAAACACGCACGGGGCAGTTCGGGACCGGCAAAAAACCTCGTTTTAACAGGAACCTCGTAATTTGCGAGCTCGTAACAACGGGAGTGACTGTAATCTCTGTGCCACTTGTACTTTTACAGCACATGTACTTTATCTTTCATTTATAGTTTTACGACATATTTTAGCTCCTCACAAGTGCCACATTCATGACATTTCATCCTCCCACATGACCCGAACTTATACTGGTCCATCTGTTCCAAACTGGAAATTCAAATATAATAGAAATTTCATCATAAAAAAGCGCCCTAAAGCGACAGGTTCCATTTTCGTTAACTTGACCCACAATCGATCTCCATCATCGGGACTGTGACAACTTATTAATTAACAAACTACATTACGTCACCAAGACATTATTCAATTCTTAATAGTTCGCCTTGTTAAAGCCGAAACCCCAGTATTTGTTCGTAACAAATTCAGTTCTAGTTTACCATTGAAGCTTAACCATTATCACTATCTTATCGAAAAGGAATTGCTCCCTTCTCGAAAAACGTAAAGCACATCTTCCACAAATGAACACTCGTTGGAATTAAGGAAACGATAACAAGTTTCGAAGACAGTTATCAGGGGTAACGTTAATTAAACAGCACATAGACTCGTCTGGAATCAACTGGTCCAGGATTTTTGGGAACAGAACTGCCGTTGAACTGCATCTGAAGTTATGTATAATCAAAGTATATAGGTCACATTCTTCCCCCAGAGTATAACTACAAAACCAAGAAAAGTATAAGTCAAGCGCCACTTATGAAAAAATAGGAATAAATATTCGTTTTGTGAATCGCTCATTGCACATCAACAGAAGAAACTACTTGTGTCAACGATAAGTGGAGGCCGAAAGCATTTTCCTTTCGTATAATTTTTTTTCATAAAATTTGTTTTTTTTGTGGAGAATTTGTTTTTTTCTTCCACTTTAAACGAATTTTTCCTTTTAAAAGTATGAAGAGAGCCGAACGTGTCTCTGGGAAACAGAGACCGTGGGCAAAACGTTTCGGTTCACGAGATCATAATCGCGGACACTGTTGACATTCTCAAAGGCCGCGATCTGATCAACAGGGAACCGATTGAGGCAGACACACATTTTGATATTAAGCACTAAAATGAGGTGTTATTTATTTATATATTTTGTTACGGTCTGGAGGGTTAATATTTCTTTTGATAAAGCAGTTGATTAAATATTTGTGGTCTCTGTGCAACGTAAAATGAATTTCATCATGAACTCCATTTCTCGGGAATTCGGCATGATTTCCCAGTGGATTGGTTTCATGAAAAGTTAAGCTCGTAACCATTAAGTTCGCCAACGTTAAGTTAAACAAAATAGATTGCATGTATAAATATTATAATTTTTTAGTGAGTTATAGCCTAACATCACAAGGTTGAACAGCAACTTCAAGGTGAGGGCTACACTTAACTGATTCGGGCTGTCGACCCAAATCAACTGTCACCAAGGGCACGTTGCCACCTACTCCTGGGGGTGAAACAGGGTTACCCCTCTTCACAGTCTGTAAAGGGTGACATCATAGTTAAAACGGTACAGTTAATGGTAAAATTGCCCACAAAAGCCGACATCTCACTTTTTTTGTTGACATGACATCGTTCAAGGCATCACTGTTGACGTTGAGCCCGTCTCAAAATTAGTCTCTTCGTCAAATTGTCCCACGGGTTTTAGGTACGCACGTGGAATCATGTATGTAAATTCATCCAAATGGTAAGTATAATCTGGTTAACAGTTTTCTGGTTTTCAGGGGTAAAAATATCTATTGAATATATTCGGCCTGTTTTGGAACAGGCTTCGCGGTAGCCATAACAAATGCGCAGTTGTACAACAATATTATTAGTTTTTGTTGCGTAATGTTGCTTGACCCTTCCCTCCCGCTTCCCCTCCCCTCCCGCTTCCCCCTCCCCTCCCCCTCTTTTTTGGGGGATTAAATTTACCCAAGGGTACGTGCCCCTGCGGCTCCCCCTGGATCCGCTTTTGTTTGTTAATAACAACAGGCAAGTCTGGTATAATCATTTGTACTCAACACTGGAACTGTTTAACGTCCACGTGGGGATTGAACATCGAAATGTGGCAAAAGGGGAAACTCTTGCAACCTATAATGATTTCATATACCTATACTCTAATGATAGTAATAATTATAATAACAATGAGTATTTATGTAGCGCCATTAGCAAGATCAAAGCGCTGCACAGTGGACATTAGGACTAGGACCTTAACAGACGCTAAACAGACGCTAAACAGAAATAGAAAAGAGGAAGGTTTTGAGAAGTTTTTTGAAAGTCTGGTTAGAGGAAGAGTCTCTATATTTTAATATAAAGCTATGCAGGTAAGCTGTTTCCGTCAATAAGTCTTCCCTTCTCCCTTTCTTTAGTCCCATTTTTTCTTTTTTTTCTTCTTTCTTTCTTTCTTTCTTTCCTTCCTTTCTTTCTTACTTTCTTTCTTTCTTTCTTTCTATCGTTCCTTTCTTTTCCTTTCCCCCTTGTTTCAATTGTATTCTTCTTCAAATGATAGGGGGATCCCCTGCCCCTGCCCCCCTTTAGGAACCGCCTCTGTCAATGAATACTAGAAATGTGCTGAACCAGGTAGTTTTTCATTGTAATATGGCTTCTCGATAAGCTGTCACAAATCTTCAACAAGCTGTGATAAATCTGCAACTTAATTCATCTCGGTTTTCATAGGTATCGACGTCACTGCACCGTCTTTCCGCCGTTAAATTCAAAAACTTTCAAAACGATTGAGTAGATCTCTGCAGCCCTTCACTGAAAATGGCGATTCGCCTACTGAAGATAGAATTTCTATATTTATTTGACTTTAGACAATGCGTTCTGCTCCTAGACCTTAATACTTCCCTTCACATAATAGAGGGGAAGTAGTCAACGGGCTCTGGAAATTTCATTGAACTTAACTGTTTGGACAGTGGAAGTTGTCGCCTTGGGTATATTACCAAAACGTAAGAACTGCTCCCGTGGCAGTGTTCGGATGTGAGTTTTATCCTCTTAAAGGCAGCCTGATATCGTAATGCAACCTTTATTTATAAGACCTCCCCCAGTTTGGCTGTCCTCGCCCTACAGCGTGAATGTGCTTTCAACAACATCGGATACGATTATGCGCTTCATTCACGAATTGTACTAATTCTGCACATATATAACCTAGCCATACGTATTGTGTTACTGAGCACATAACAGTTTATAAGCGACCCTATATTAGAAGCAAGCACGCCAGACTGTATGGACCACATTACGACCATTATACCAAACTCTTCCATTCTTCCATTAGACCCATAAAGAGTCATCGATACAGACCTATGCACCTTTAAAATGCCCACACCCAGTGCACTGTGTGCCATGACAATAATCATTTTGAGATGGTGCTATTTTTCTTGAGGGCATTGACGCGGAAATAAAGTACCAAACATTTAGCAACTAAATATCGTGTATGTTTCTTATTTGTACAATTATTTATTTATTTATTTATTTATTTGTTCAACTTGAAATTATTTAAAATTTCCCAATCAGTTTCCCTTGTTGTTTTTCCTACTTTACATTTATTTACAAAATTACGGAAACTTTAGGTCCTAGTACCACAATCATTTAAGCAACCAGAGTCGCCAAGCTGCTGTCTGTACATCTGCAGTTACTCTCTGAAAACCCCCTGGTCAGTATTGTCCAGGATTCAGAGTCACAGGGTCCTGACCCATTTCTTGGTCATTATGACCAGGAATCTTTTTCGAACTGACCCGAAATTGTATCAAACTGACGAATAACCAGATTGAAATATCAATTTTTTTAAAACATTTTCCGGATTATTATTACAATCACATTTATTTCAATGTTGCTATTAAATTACAAGCCAGGGTACAACGTTAAAGTTAACGTACACGATAATAAATATATAAAGGCAAACCTTTACACGGAAGTTGAATAAATAATCACATAACAGGGCAACATTTAGGCCTAGGATGAAGCAAAAGCTTTTGTTCCCGTACCTGAACCAGTATACTGAACCAGGGATTGTCAACCCCCCCCTCCTCCTCCCGACCCGGATTCCGGGTCAGTTCTTACCAGGGTGTTTTTTTTATTTGCCATTTCATAAGCCTTTTTGGGGTAAGGCGGACGTGATAGGAGTGTACTGTTTGGTTTGGGTGTATACACACACAAATTTACCCAAACCTTATAGTGTTATAGCATTGTGTCCGCCATATCTCAAAAAGGCTTATTGAAGTAACAATGTTAGTAAAAAGGTTTCTATTTGTTTCTTAATTTAGTTTGATTTGTATGTTAACAGTATGTCAATGTGCTGCGAATGTGAATTTCTTCAGCGTTTCCTAACTGAGGAAGATTTCATATTCTAGAAGAGAATCCAGGACAGGACAAAACACCTAGTTTGTTTTGGCCTTTCAAACGGCTTTGCCTTTTATTTACACCCATGGCTTGCTTGATTAATTATTGCAGAACCTTGATAAAATCTTTACCTAAGATATAAAATGACCATATAAATACTTCGAGAGAATATAAATCACTCTATTAATTGTAGACTCTTTGTAGTTAATTTCCAGCCACTCGTGAATGAAGTGCGTAAACCCCCCCCCCCCAAAAAAAAAAAAAAAAAAAAAAACCACAAAAAAACAAAAAAACAAAAAAAAAAAACACCCGCAAACGAGTGACAGAGAATCAGCTTATTTTATGGCATGTTGCTTTACGAAATCAAAATGGTGATACATGTCAAACTTCACACACACTCTTCGCATGTTGTGAATTCAGTGTTGCAGTCAAGTACTTTTCAGTCGAGTATCAAATACTGGCGAGTACTACGGTGGCTAAGCAGTACTCGAGTACGAGTACTTGGACCATCATACGAGTACACGTTGAGTGTTCGAGTACCAAGTATTCTGATGATATCTGAGTACCGAGTCCAACAGCCGAGTGTCAATTATTCTCTGTGTACGAATTTGAGTACGAGTACTTTAAAGGCATTATACACGTTTGGTAATTGGAGCCTATTGTTTGCTTCAAACCTATATAGTTGTAGATATATACCATGAAACTAACCTGAGAACACTTCATTTCAAAAGGTGTTAGCGTTTTTGAGATATTGCAGAAAATCTGGTGCAGTTGCGTCCACGCATGAAGATAAATCTGCATCGGATTACACACTCTGAGAAGAGTTACGCGTAACGCTTCTCAGATTCAAATGTTTTTTTGGGAAAAAAAGTGATATATCTTCCCATAACCGCAGTACTTCGAAGTGAAAACTTTCTCAAAATGCATTATACTATCCAAAGTTATGGTACTTCTTACCAAGTAAGTTTTTATTGCCATCAATATATATTATTATCAGAGTCATTACCAAACGTGTACGATACCTTTAAGTACCATAACTTTATAAAGACAAGTACAACTGCAAAATGAGGTATCAGCACATTTATTTATTTGTTTTGATATTTTCTAGATGACAATGTGTACTTGATATGATAACTATCTTTTAAACTTGGTAATTGGGGGTCAAAGGGTTGGGACTGACTGGGATGGCGAGGAGAATTGAGCAACTCCTCTCCCCTGAAATATGCCATAAGGTCAGCGTCTCAAATAGCCTTTCCTAACCAAACTCCTACTGCTTGGCTTCTTGTGCCGATCCCTGTTTATAACCGATGGCAGAGGTGTGAATGCGGGTTTCTGGCGCCTTAAAACCAAAAGGCTCTGGGCAGGTGGGGCTCATCAGCCATGGGAGGCAACCCACCTAAGAGACTCCAAACCCGAGCAGGCGGAGCCCGTTAGCCAACCCGCTCCAGCTATGGATTAAATGGCGTCACCGTGGCCGGGCGGTTTTCCGGCAGGCGTGACTCGCGCCTTTAGGGCGGATGAGGGTCTTCTGCACCCCAACGGTCGAGTGGGCCTGGAGGACGGCGACCCCAGGTTACGACAGCATTGTAAGGTATCATGATGACTACACACACAACTGCAAATCCTATACTTCCAGCGGCGGGAGTCCGCAGAAACTTAGCAACTGGCCAAGGTCCTGGCCCTTCAGGGCTCCATGACGACGGGTTCTAAAACCCTTCGGGGAGGGATCAGTGTGACTTCAGAGCCAAGGCTACTGCGACCCTTTTGAAGTGCAAGAAGTCGATAATACTATCAATGTTCAATGCCTTCACCATAAGGGAGGAGTCAAGGTCTGACGAGATGGCTGCATGTAGCAGGAAGTGCGGAATTGATGTCCTGGGCAATCAGGAGCACCGCCATGTCCATGGAAATGAAGACATCAGGTTTAGCAAGACAGGCGGGATGGACTTAATTACCTCGTCTGCCTGGAGGAACACCAGAAATGAGTGGGCCTGTTGCTAAGTCGGAGAGCAAGAGCTGCACTGCGGGGTATCCACTCTGTTATTCCACGAGTTCTTGTAGCTGAGTTCGACGGCAACCCTGTCACAACAGTTATTGTATGCTACTTTCCACACAACTGCAGCAACGAGGCAGATGTCGAGCAATGCTACAATGATCTCCGAGTCACAGAAGACCGTCGCCAACTGGACTTTATTCTTGTTCGACGAAAGTGGCGCAACAGTGGCGCAAGCATACAGCAGCTTCAGGACAGTGGCCTCCGACCACAGGGTTGTATCGATGCAAGTTAGGCTTAGCCTAAGGCAACCCAAGCCCACAGGCTTCAAGGAGAATGTTGATTGGAAGACGTTTCCTCCCGTCCAGATCTACAGGCGCAGTACACAGTGGTAGTGCTTAATCACTTCCATGTGCTCGGGAGTAAACGAGAAGACGAAGAAGAAGAAGAGAAGGAAGAGAATGGGCGGGGAGAGGTAAGAAGAGAGGAGGATGCATCAACTCGTTTCCAGCACTTCATCGAGGCCAATTTGACACTGTCTAGAAAATCCTGTTCTATCACCCCCATTCTGAAACAACTACATTGGCTCCCTATCTCTCAACGAATCATCTTCAAGCTGATGCTCATTGTCCACAAAGCACTTAATGGCAAGGCTCCCCACTATATTTCTGAACTACTTCAAGTTTACACCCCATCAAGGAATCTTCGATCAAGTTCCATGCTTCTCCTCGTTGAACCCAAGTCTCGACACTCATGGGGTGACAGGTCTTTTTCTTCAGCTGCGCCACGCATCTGGAACTCTCTACCGCTTAATCTTAGATCTTGTCTTTGTACCACAAAATTCAAATCTCTTCTCAAAACTTATCTTATGTCACAGGTTTTCAAGGACTAATTTTGTTGTGTCTGTTTTGTCTTTGTTTTGTTTTGTTTTGTTTTTTGGTTTTTTACTGCGCCTTGAACACCCAGCAGGATGGATATGTGCGCATTACAAGTCTTATTATTATTATTATTATTAATTTGGAGGCAAAGAAGAGCCTGCCTAAGGTGAATCAGGTAAAAAGGAGCCGCAATTCTGATCACCCAGAAGTTGTTGCAGCACGGAAGTTGGCCAAAGCTCAGCTATTTGATGTATATGAAAGGCTGAGAGAGGAAGAGTTGGCACTCAGAATCGAGGAGGTAGAGGTAGCTTGTGAGAGCAAGCAATATGGTGAGGCATGGAGAATAGTGAATGAGGTCACTGGCAGGAAGAGGTCAAAAGCAGGACAAGTCAAGGGAGACACGCCAGAAGACCGCGTAAAGTCATGGTTCACCCTCTTCAGAGACTTGCTGGGAGATCCTCCTATTGTGACTGGTGAAGATTTGGAGATCGTAGACGTGCTCACGAACGTTGACATTGATGGTGGCCCCTTCTCGATGGAAGAGCTAAGGAAAGTCAAATGCTCTCTCAAGCAAAGGGAAAAGGGCGGGCCAAGATGACATCCCCCCGGAAGTGTTGAGAAACTGTGAACTTGGTGAAATAATGCTTGAGTTCTGCAACATGGCCCTGATGGCGAACAACATGCCCACCCAGTGGTCCTTGTCCAACATTATCCCCATCCCAAAGCCTGGAGACCTGACCTCACCAGACAACTACCGTGGATTCAGTCTCACCTGCACCATGGCCAAAGCCTATAACTGGCTGATCCTGAATAGAACTAGAGCAGCCATTGACCCCAAACTTTGATAAAATCAAAACGGTTTCAGAGAAAAACGTTTTACTGTCGCACAGATCTTAGCCCTCCGACGTATTATCGAGGAAGTAAAGAACAACAAACTGCCGGCTGTACTGACCTTCATAGATTTCAAAAAGGCCTTCGACTCCATCCACAGAGGCAAGATGATCAAAATCTTGAAGGCGTATGGAATCCCACCCGGCTTCTTCGAGCCATCGAAGCCATGTACACCAATACCACTGCCAAAATTATCACCTCTGACGGAGTGAGCGATGTGTTCGAAATATTGGCAGAAGTTCTGCAAGGCGACACGCTGGCTCCGTTTTTATTCATCATCGTGCTTGACTACGCCCTGAGACAAGCCCTCAAAGAACACGAGGAGCTAGTAGGCTTCACCATCACCCCAAGAAAGTCTAGAAGAATGGGTCCATTGACCCTCTCCGACCTAGACTTTGCAGATGATATTGCCCTACTGTCTGACAACATCATAGAGGCACAAGAGCTACTCAGCAGAGTTGAGTGGGAGTGTGAGAAGGTTGGTCTCCATCTTAATGCCAAGAAGACGGAGTACATGGCATATAACATTGGAAATCGTGCTCCGCTGAAGACCTTCGGAGGAGCATCACTCAAGAAGGTGGACGACTTCAAGTACCTCGGCTCCAGGATGCAGAGCACAGAGAAAGACATCAACGTCCGTAAGGTGCTCGCATGGAAAGCCCTCCATGACATGAAGAAGATCTGGACATCTCAGCTCTCCAAGGATTTAAAACTGAGATTTTTTCATGCTGCAATCGAAACCATCCTGCTGTATGGGTGCGAGTCCTGGACTCTCAACAAGGCAATGACCAAATCTCTCAACGGTTGCTACACCAGGATGCTACGGATGGCACAGAATGTCTCCTGGAGGGATCACATCACCAACCTGGAGCTTTATGGCAACATCCTTACACTGAGTGAGAAAGTTAAGGAGTGTCGGTTGCGCCTTGCCGGTAACTGCCTACGACACCCAGGGCTTCCAGCCAATAAAGTCATCGTGTGTGAGCCTACCCACGGCAGGCGCGGTCCCGGAAGACCCACCAAGACCATGCTCAAGACCCTGATCGAGGATGCAGGAGTAAACAACAAGGATGAGCTAATCAGTTGTATGCGGGATAGAGTTGTGTGGCGTGTCAGACATCGAGCCCGACTCAAACATGCGGCGACAACTTGGGTCGACTGACTGAGTGAGTGAGTGAGTGAGTGATCTTTTAAACATGTATACATCAAAGGCAAATTAAATTTCACTTTTGACAGTGCATAAATTCCTCTATTTCTTTGAACAGCAATGGCGAAAATTTGCATATTGAACGCAACATAATTTAGAAAACAGTATTTTGATCACGAGTACGAGTCCGAGTACATTATTATAGTCGAGTATCGAGTACGTGACTTCGAGTACAGGTACTTTTTGCAGGTATCGAGTCGGGACTTTGAACGAACATTTGTAAGCCGAGTACGTACCATCAAAACGGTAATCGAGTAGCACGAGTAGGCCTACCGAATACGAGTAACACAACACTTTATGAATTATGGAAAAATGTTACTTGTTCAAACATACACAAAACATTCAAATAATTTCATAGAAAATATAGCGTTTTGTTTATACAAATCGGCTTCTTGAAATTTCTTAAAGAGAGGAACCTCTGTGGTCTCAACGCACACAGTCTATGCACACATAGTTGTGGGGACTTCCTATTGTTCTTCTATTATTCCCTTTTTTAAAGAATCCCCTTGTGGGGACCCAGTTTAACAAAGCAAAATGTTGTGGGGACCTTTGTTCCATCATTATGTAAAAGTCCCCACAGCTCTGCATGCCTACCCACGCGTTTTACGTTGTTAGCTCACCAAGGTATGGGTTAAGAGGGTGTGTGTTGCACCTTCTCAACGATTTGATTTTATCAGAGTGTATTATTTACATGTCCAGGTATTGTCTGGGTTAATTTAAGATTATTTGTTTTGTATAATTAATACAGTTTTATAATTTGCTACATCTATTTCTATTGACACTATACCGATTTTGTACACAAAGGATGCTGGCAGATTTTGTTTTCCTTCTCCTATTCAAATCAGTGTTACTAAACCGAGGTTTCATAGTCAAATAATAGTCTGACCACCGTTGTAATTTTATGGTAATCAGTACACGTACGCCCTACTTGTAATATTGCAGAATGGTAACTTGACAACATGTGGTATATTACAGAATATATTTGCTAATCATGCTAGGAAGAATTATTGTTAATCACTGACTTGTGACTTGATGAAGTATATTGGGACGTCACAGTTGAACGTCACTTCTATATAAAAGGTACTTGACATTGCTTCAAGTGTGAAAATATTTCCCGGTTCAGCTCCTTCAGAACAATATTTTTGTTTCCTTCAAGAGATGACTTAAGTGAGAGTCAAACCAAACGAAGTGTTCTCTGTCCGAATAAGGAATATTTCTGGCATAGCTATACAAGACAGTTTTAACCCTTATTTTAAACTGTCTCGAAAGTAACCCCAAATAAATTGAACGACTGGAAATGTACAATAAAGACAAACAAAACAAGTTTTGTCATATCACTACTTGTTTTCTTTGCAAAAAATGAATAAATAAATAAAACTCAGAGTTGATTATCGAATTATTATATTCTGTATACTAAAACAGGAAATACATGTCACAGGTTGTTACCTCTATTTAACTTAGAGCCTGCGATCCAGTTCGTAGTTGATATGGAAACTTGCTCGGTAAGAAACGCAACGGACAGCAAATTTGATTCTCTTGTCACTCGACGGTGATTATTATTATAAATACCATAAAATCTCTATCACCAATGATAGGTATATGAATACAATATATTATCACAATTTCAAGGATCCCAACCCCTCAGTGATTAAAGTCAAATCAATGTGCTGCGATGCAATTCTCCAAAAATACAGAATTCGCAAATATCAAAAATGTTTCAGTGACTCAGTCAAAATACAAGTCAAGCATCATCACAAATGCAGTTAACCCGCTGAGTTGTAGGAGTGTATAAACTTCAACAAGAATAATGCAATGAACAATCTGGTACTCAGAACTTAGTGATTACTCAGTGGTTACATATCATCAAAGGAAGGAAAATGTTGGAAATACAATGAAGCAATTCGACCTCTATCGAAGTTCAATAAAAAACCTATCTTCACTAAGATGAATAATCAAAAGATCATAGTAACAAAAGTATTTATACAGTGGAATTAATATAAGTCTTAGCTGGTTTCAATGCTTCTGTGGCCTGGATGGACGGGGTCTTCTGATGACACGGATGGGCTCCAAGTCCTCAACGACGAACAACCAGTCCAGGAAACAGATCAATCCAGAAAAAGGGGTGAGAGCGGGGCAAGGTGGAAAGTTGAACCGGGCCAACTTCCCAAGCGAGACCTATGTGTTCTGTATCAACAGAGCACGAGGTAAAAGGATGCAAGAACAGATTTAGGAACTACTTAGGGAAGCAACACTGTTCCTAACAGCTACGCAAAGTGCAAAAACTCTTTAGCACTTTCGAGAAGTCCTTCTTGCATCGAGGCCGTTTTTCGCTCTTTAAAATGATCATTACTTATCATAGACTATAAACTCAACTATTACGTGACTTGTAAAACAATATAAGGAACATACATAACAAACTATAAAATACAGTACACTCGTTCAATGACTTGTGATAAATTTCGTGAAACTTAATCGCAAGGAAATACTAGCTTCGATGAGAAATCGTCTGTGTGCGTGCATGTGTACACGTTAGTGGTCAATCCGGATCAGAGGTCACAACTGTTTACGTGCTTAACAGCAAACAGTCGTATAGTCTACTTAAATGGAAAGGAATGTGCTCCATCTTCAAGTGTGAAAAAGGGTTATCTAAGGACAAGGCTTGACCAGCACGACTATAGTTACGTATTGCTTAGCGTAAATGTAGGAAAATACCAACAACGAGGCATATCACAACTATTCATCAGAAATGGATCGATCGTATAATAATCAGATGCGAAACTCCTATCAAATCATGGTACTATAACAGGTGTCTCAATAAACCAAATGGATTCTACCGAACAGTAAAACGTCTCGAACGGCAACATTAGCATGAGTGTAAATCAAACTGCTTCTAACAATAAATGCAAATGCAACTAAATCATAGACAAGCCATATACAAATTGAGAGGAATATAGCGATAAAATAGACGGAACTCCTAAAGCTTTTTCCGTACACGTGGTTAATAATAAAAAAGGGTTACACAATAAAAATACTCAGTGAATTTATACATCTTAATACACGGTTAACAGCATTGTTCGAACAATCTACATGTGGCTGTCTAAAACTCATATTGGATTGTACCATCCGTCTTGAGTTTGACTTCAACCATGCACCTTGTTGAACAATCATCCAAAAGTCAATGCACTACATATGAAAGTAAAATTAAACGAAGCTTACCAGTATCAACAGAGCACGAGGTAAAAGGGTGCAAGAACAGATTTAGGAAGTACTTAGGGAAGCAACACTGTTCCTAACAGCTACGCAAAGTGCAAAAACTCTTTAGCACTTTCGAGAAGTCCTTCTTGCATCGAGGCCGTTTTTCGCTCTGAGGATCCAGGGCAAAAACAGGGTAGGGTATACCCTGCCGGCCACGCACTCGGACAGGAAAGTTAGACTATGATTGGCCACAATTATTAAAACAATGATGTCCTGATTGGGCTTGACCAATCAGAAAGGAATAAGTGGCCTAAAGTTCTTAAGAACCATGTGGTCAACAAAAGGCAACCAAATTTGGGCAAAGTATTCCCTAAGACAAAGAAACTACTGAGCTTGCGAAAGTTTATGCAACAGAGCCCTACAGCATAATGTCCCGAGGCAATTCCGGACATGGCAAATATGTGCTGTGGTCAGGAGAAACCGTGGGAACAGCGACTCTGCCCAGTGGTGTAAACAAGGGTTTGTTACTTGGAGTGATAAGAAGAATTTTAACACTCCTTCACACAGGTGGTGTATGTCTAAACAATGAATCTATACTAAATTAAAGAATCTTCGTTGGACTACTTAAAAAGAGTTATAATTTGCAATTTATAACAGAGTCCGACATACATAATTACCAATGT
The DNA here is from genome assembly GCA_021014325.1 of Plazaster borealis. NCBI lineage: Eukaryota > Metazoa > Echinodermata > Asteroidea > Forcipulatida > Labidiasteridae > Plazaster > Plazaster borealis. The sequence continues at coordinate 10,934,576 of CM037459.1, read as the reverse complement.
ACTATACCACACAATTAAAGCAGAAGGTTTAATAAAAAGGTTTAATCAAATACTACATTATGTTTTCGGAGTATAGCCACATTAAGCTTTGGACGCTATGATACCTCCAGTCTTGTCCTATTCATCCATTCATTGATTTCTAATTAAGTTATTGCCCCATAAATTCGACGGGACAGCTAAAATGAACAGTACCGTTAGAAGCAAATTACCTTTAGCTTTTATGTCTACATCCCAATAAAGCTCCAAATTAATACTGAAAAGGATTGATGCTTGAGCGGCATTCAGTTAATTGATGGAGGTCTATAATGTAATGGAACTCTTACAACGTGGAGATGGGATATATATCAAAGTATTAAAACCATTTTCTCTCTTTGTATTCTATACAATTTAATTGTTTATTTCTTCTTCCATCTCTCTTTCATCCTGCTGCATGTGTTGTTTCCCTGGGACGGGGTAAAAACGAAACAGTATAAAAGAAGAAAAGAGGAGGCCAGTTGGCATTGTATGGCGATGAAGGGCGAGTATCTCTTCACGGTTGGCTGAACACAGGTCGATTTGATTGGTTGTTAAATCATAATTACCTTTAAATGACTACAATAAACCCGCGGATTCCTTAGGCCTACATGTATGTCAGTTTGGTAAACGCAAGTCTTGACAAATCAAAATACCGGTACATTTTGTGTTACATTTCCGTACCCGACCAATCAAACAACTCAAACCAATCACAACAATCAAACCAATCAAACTAATCAAACCAATCAAACCAATCAAACCAATCAAACCAATCAAACCAATCAAACCAATCGAACAAATTGAACAATGAAACCAATGAAACCAATGAAACAAATGAAACAAATGAAACAAATGAAACGAAACAAATGAAACAATGAAACAAACGAAACAAATGAAACAAATGAAACAAAAGAAAAAATCAAACCAATCAAACCAATCAAACCAATCGAACCAATCGAACAAATGGAACAATGAAACCAATGAAACAAATGAAACAAATAAAAAGAAAGAAACAATGAAACAATGAAACAAACGAAACAAATGAAACAAATGAAACAAAAGAAACAATCAAACAAATCATAAAATCAAACAAATCAAACAAATCAAATAAATCAAATAAATCAAACAAATCAAACAAATCAAACAAATCAAACAAATCAAACAAATCAAACAAATTAAACAAATCAAACAAATTAAACAAATCAAACAATTGAAGAGTGAATCACGTGAAACAAGTGAAAAAGGGGAAACAAATGAAACAAATGAAACACATGACAATTGAAACAAATGAACAAATGGAATAAATGAAATAAATCAAATAAATGAAATAAATGAAATAAATCAAATAAATCAAATAAATCAAATAAATCAAATAAGTAAAAACTAAAACAAAACACATTAAATGAATCAACAGTTTCAGCATATAACCTGCTTGTCCATTCACACGTTGAAACACTTTACGGGTGGTTTCGGGTACTTAAAAAAGTTACAAGCATCGGAAAAAAAACTGCTGACGTGACGGTAGATGAGGTAGCCTTTATTGTGTTTTCTGTCTTATTCAACTTTAATGGTATCGACTTTTGGTATGTGGAGAGATATAAATGAACTCGCTGACATTTTGTAAATCTTTGAAGTCTTTATGTCGAGACAATTAACGACACTCGAAGGAATAAGTAGCACCTTTTACCCGAATGCCTTGCAGAAGATAATACTCATTGGTCAAGCAGTGTATAACACAACCCCCACGGTGTCACCATTAACCATGATATCCTGTTTCCACAATTTATTAAATACTATTTTATAAAGCAAGTTCATAACGTAAAGCGGGCGTGATCCTCTGGGCCTTCGTTGTTCAATTAATGGAAAGTGTCATAAATAAATGGGATAGGTATAAGGAGCTGGCTTGAAATATCCTCCCAGCTAAGTATTGATTGCATTATTGAGAGGAGCTGTTTAATGTGTAGGTTTTGTTTTCAACAGACGTGCTCTGTCAAGATGTACCGAAAGACGTTGCTCATACAGTGCATATAAATTACCCCAGCGTTTATTGACTCTCTGATTTAGTCCGACAGCCTGCCATCGAGTGATGAAGATTTATTTATCCATCGTCTCATTTGAAAGCAAATAGCTCACCTAACCCAAGAAAAATTGCATTTTGGCGAAAAGTGTCCGTTAAGTCCGGCGCGCAACATCATCATGAAGCTTAAGAATTCATTATTAGTTTCCATAGGGAGATATTGACGCCACAAATACACATAATGTGTTATTGCAGATCTTTAACCACCGAAAAAGGTCAATATTGTGACTGATGCTACTGTTCCTGATAATTAGTCGGTGTATTCCACAGGGTTAGTTGGTGATGATTTTGCGAATCTTAGGGGACTGTTAGAATCAGATTAGCTAAAATGTTTTTGAGGTTATCATCGCACAATGTGGAACATATTCAACAGTCTGAAACTCACTACTATGGACAGCCTATAATTAAAGGCTAAATCGTAACACCTTTAACATATAAATAGCATCAGGGACCTGTAAGTTGTATAAATTGTGGCCGCTATTTGCATGGTCTGCCTTGTCCGAACATACTTTAAAGGCACTGTACACGTTTGGTAATTACTCAAAATATATATTAACATAAACATGACTTGGTAACGAGCAACGGAGAGCTGTTGATAGTTTAAAATATCGATGACCAATTGAGCCCAAATTTTCACAGGCTTGTTATTGTATGCATATGTTGGGATACACCAAGTGAGAACACTGGTATTTGACAATTACCAAACGTGTTCAGTGCCTTTAAGTGTGTATCAGTGAATGTGAGCTCTGATTGTAAATAAAAAGAAAACTCACTCACCAAAGTATCTAAAATACACTTGCACCTTTATATTGTAAAGGAAAGCTGAGAAACACATTTCATGCACGTTCTTTAATCTATTTTCGAGCTTTCGTTATTCAGTTGAATATTCAGTTCAATTGTTGAGTTGAATTGAAAAAAAAGTTGCAACATCAGAGCAACGTTATCAGGTTGTCGGTTGTGGTAAACATTTATATTTGAATATGAGCCCGTTTTTCTTGACAGCATTTAACGCTTATTCCACAACGTTATTTTGTTGCCGGTGTATAGGCCTACGTGTAATAATTATGTGGGTGAAGACAGACTTTTAAACAAGATGTGTGAGCAGGACTAGATTCCCACGTTGGTTAGTTTCAAGTGCATAATGGTTCACTGGGGGTGTTTACTAAGCAAATAAATCACCAGCGAACAGCACCTAGAGTAACCAAACCACTGCTTGTTGAGGCAAGGATCGTGTTATTATTCACCCGTTTCAGAGAGTCTTGATTTGATAAGTGTTTCAAACTTCACAACCAAATTCCGAGCTTGAAGAAGTTCTTTACTATTAGCAAAATTGGGCTGTATGGTTTGGCTCACTGATAGGTCTCTCATATGTATAGAAATGTGGTTCAGCTCATTCTCCTTAAAATGCAAAGCAATGGAAAATATCTTGGCGTCTCAGTACAACGCCAGATAACAATTGAAAGGGTACATAAGTGTTTTCACGTCCAAGCCAAAATCCGCTCGTCAAGCGAAATGAGATTTGAATTGGGGCCCCACGGGTGAAACAGTGCGTCAATTCCAAGTCCGTCTCTTTCCAATTTACGCTCCCCCTTATTTCCACTTAAGAAGGGTCGTACGGAGCCCCTACAGGGACAGGTTAAGGAGAAGAAGAAGAAGACAAAACATTTTTGTATTTCGTTTCCTTCTCTGGAAATGGTATTTCAGCTCCCCCGACATTTATTGTTTGTCCACTGGAATCATTTTGTGGGACGAAATAATTTTTCGAGGGCACGAAATCTTTTTTTGCGTTGAAAGTATAATAATATCATTTCAAGGGGAAAACCATGTTATTTCGAGGAAACGAATGATTTTTTCGTGGGAACGGAATGTTATTTCGAGGGAACGGAATAAATTACTTCTTGGGAACGAATTTATACTAAAAGGGAATGAAATAATTAAGCTGATACGCCCATTATATGGTAATTGTTTTTTCGAAAAACAAAACTGCTATTTAACTGTTGGAATAGTTGGTTTCGCAATGTCCCGAATTTCGGGGGAAAAGCATAACCAAACAACAACGAACACTTTCGAACAACAATTTTTTTCCCACAGAGCCACATTTACCACGAATGGACACGTTTGGTAATTGTCACTTGGTGTATCCCAACATATGCATAAAACAACAAGCCTGTGAAAAATTTGGGCTCAATTGGTCATCGAAGTTGCAAAAAAACGATGAAAGAAAAAACAACCAGATGCCTATAACGAAAAAAGGCTTCTGGCCAGAAGTCTTTTAATATTTTAGTGAGAAATTACCTATTTCTCAAAAACTACGTTACTTCAGAGGGTGTCATTTCTCACAATGTTTTATACTATCAACAGCTCTCCGTTGCTCGTTACCAAGTAAGTTTTTATGTTAATATATATTTTGAGTAATTACCAAACGTGCCCAGTGCCTTTAAGGAATAACCGACTGACCTAATCAGGGTAAATATGATAACCGAACAAAATGAAGTAACTACGTTAGGCGTTTCATGTTCAACCTCGTGAGTGTGTGGGTATTTCGAACCATTAATGTGTATTGATAGAGGATAACATCATTTCCTATTACACCGATACTCTCGATTCCGTAATGTAATAGCATTGATCCGTTCAGTTCTATAAAGTAGCTTCCTTGAGGAGATTTACCGTCGAGTACCGGCATCGTTTTACTTGGAGACCAGGAATTCCCAATAATATTTCAGCTTATGTTTCCTATTAGGATAACAATAATTCGTCGGAATAGTGAGCCGATTTAAGTTTTTAGTTTTTATCTCGAGTCCTTGATATATATTTATTTATTATTTCTATATAGAATCTTCGAACAATAAACACATCTTGACCAGAAGTAGTCCATGGAAGTACAACAGTTTCAAATCTGTCATCAAAAATATTTGTCTCAAGCCCATGGTCATAAACAACTAAATATATAAGAATACTAAACAAACATTAATAACGAACATTTTGATAACATTTATCAAAATAAACGCCCCTACAAGACGACCATAGACAACAACATAACATGCAGACAGTCAACAAACAAGAAAAGAAACAAACAACATACACAACAAACAACAAGCAAACGACCCAAACAAAACAAGCAAGCAAAACAATAAAATACAGAAGACACACAGGCAGGCAGACAAAAGACGGACAGACAAAAGACGGACAAACAAGCAAACAAAAACCTCACCGCAGGAAAATATGCCTATACAAGCAAGACTATAGACCATTAAAGACACATATCCTCATTTTGTTCTTAAAGAGTTTTTAGACTGTTCCAAATAGATTTCAAATAAACACTACAGCGCAGGTTATTGTGAAGAGAGGGTTACCATGCAAGGCTGATAGTACTTCGTCGCAATCGCAATACTGTCTAGGATAGCGTTACCAGACATTTTTATTCGGGTGGGCAAGCGGGGGCGACCGGGGGCGAAGACATAATTATTTAATGTATCGAACCAATTAACTGTTGTGCATTTTTTGATCTAATTTGGGTGTTGGGGAGGGGCAAGGGTTCTCAGCCAGGGGGCTCCATCCCACTTCCCCTCTCTCTGGATTCGCCATTGCTATCGAGGACGAACTCCAGATACAATCATTCAGATAATAGGATAATTGTATTACAAATTTAATTTATAATTTCTAAGCACTTGCTATGCTAATGGGGAGGTGATATTTTTCTATGGTTTAACGCCATACTCCAGGATCAGTAGCGGCCCCATCAGACCTGTTAATCCGGGGGGATGGGGCGGGGCAAGCTTAAATTTAAGGGGGATATATTAATTGTTTAACAAATTTAAAACCGTTGAAAAGCATTGACTTACCACAATGGCAGACTTACACCAGTTTTGTTCTTGAGCTGGGGTACCGCGAACATATTTAGCTACAATGGTTTGGGATTAATTTCAATGTTGGCCATCTGGGAGAAACCGAGGTGGGAAATTTGGGGGGGGGGGTGAAGTGGGGGAGGGTGAGCAAAGAAAGTAACTGGGGAAGGTAATAGCCCCCTGCGCCCCGTATCCCTGCCGCTTTTCAGGCTAAACACAAGATTGTTTGGTAAGCCATGCGTTCTGTTTACCAAATTTTGAACAATTGACATTCTCATTGCTTGGTCGGGATACATTGTTAAATATTTAGCGAGGTTCATATGCATTCAAGTGATGCACAGTTTAACATACTGCTGATATCAACACCAGTATTTTCACCAAGATCTAAAGGAGGCTGGCATTCTCCCAAGTGAAGAAAACAGTTTGAGCAATGAGAATGACTTGAAGTTGAATATTAGGTTTCTTCCGATAGAAGTTTCTAATAATACTGGATGACCAATGTGTTATTTAAATTAGGGCAATAGTATACCCTGCTTTGTGAGAGTTCACCCAAGTTGTAACAATGGAGACTGATCTTAATCAAGTTACTATTTATGCTACTTCAAGTTGAATTGTAGAGGTATCAGTTAAAATCCATCTACGGCGCGGCCAGTGATATGAGCCGTTGTTATTCATATTGAAGCGGCTTTATATCAGGGGCTCCCTCAGAGATATGCTGAAGATGAGACCTCGCAATCTATAATGTTTTTAATACAAGTCAATCTGAGTATCGATTTTAGGTGTTTTGTGTTGTTTTTTTGGAGGGGATTTGGTTCACGTCGGTGCTTTTAAGCGAAAGACTTGCGTGAGAAGCCACTTTCCATTTTCTACTGAAGTTTCAGGTTTCGGCGCCATGCAAATCGACGGGGTGGCAAATGGGGGAAAAACTAACAAATCTGGCTAGCTGTTCTCCCCTGAGGAAAGAGGAGGAGGAAAAGAAAAGAAAAGAAGTAGGGCTTATATCTCAAGCAACAGGAAATTGGCGATATAAATTATGCAACAACAGAAACAAATTCAAACGTAGAGGAAAAATAGGGTAAATGCATTTTCAGGTTGAAATTCGTTGCGGTGTTAACGTATACGCGTTATCATATTATTTTTGGCATGTGATTATTTCACTTTGTATGGCTCAATCGAAAGAAGAACGAAGATTTAGGGGGCAGTTTTCCTGGGTTTGACAGGATTTCAGAAGGAAAATGTTTTGCAGGGAAGGATTCGAAATTGTTAGCATGTCTATTAAGTTTACCACCAAAGATTAGCCCTTTCATCAAACAACGCCCCGCGAACGGCGAGGTCCAATGGGTAACAACAACTTTATGACTTCGCGGCATTTTGCAGGTAATTTATGCAGTCGTATCGTGGCCGAGTGGTCTAGCTCATCAGACACAAGCTCTGTTTTATTCAGCAGCATAGTGTGGGTTCGAATCCCGGCCATGACACTTGTCCACTTAAGCGAGGCACTTAACCACAATTGCTTCGTAAACAGTTGGGAAGGTAGTACATTCTGCATTACCAGCCAGGCTCCTAGTTGATGATACCCATGCTTACATCCTTTCGGACAGTAAAGGGGGTAACCCTGTTTTAGCCTAAATAACAATAAGTTAAGTGTAGCCTCACCTTGAAGTAGCCGTCCGGCCTTGTGATGTTAGGCGATTTCTCATAAAAACACACCAAAAAAAAAACAACACCTGGATTTTCTTTGAAAAGTACACTGACCATTTAATGAGAGCATCTTTAAATTTACACACCCAGGCGTTTCCAATCTGCCAAATCTTTTTAGTTATTCAAAATGCATCTTAAGATGAATGTCATTAATATTAAGGACATTTTGGTTTCGTAACCCTAATCCATCCAACTCTGGATGTACGTATTCCACACCCACCAACAGGTTTCTCAACGCGGTAAATCGTAAATTTCTTTATTCTTCTTTGTTTGGACTCAAGTAGCACTTGGCCTATGGGCCTAATACAGTGTCTGGAAACTACAATCCAGATAAGCCCCTCATCACAAGCGTAAATTGGGTGCTATATTTGACTCGACGATGACTTTAAAACCTCATCTATCCAACACTATTCGGGTATCATCATCGTCGACCATCGAGTTGTTCAAGTCTCGCCTTAAGACTAATCTTTTCAAACAGTATTTTTGTAACAATACAACTTAGTGAAAGGTTTGTATCATTTGTTACAACTATTTTTAACAGTTCATATTTAAGCTTACTGTGTATTTTACTGGTCCAGATTTTTTGTAAAATTGTTTAATCGTCGTCGTTTTTAATTTAGTTTATATTGTTTAATCCATTTTTGCTTGTATTCAGCGCCTTGAGGCGGAACCGATCTGCAACTGTTTGCGCTTTATAAATCTCTCATTATTATTATTATTGTTATCAAATCGAAGTGCCGCTGAACAAAATTGTACATGCGTTTGTCACCTTTACAGCTCGAATGCTCTCCTTTATACGGTCTCCCGTAGAATCAGATATCCCGTCTTCAGAAAGTCATGCCACATCAACCCTATCCCAAAAGAACTGCACGACTCCCTGCTCAACAGAGAATTGTTTTAAAATGTATGCTAATTATTCACAAATCTTAAAATAACATTGCTCCAATTTACATTTCTGATCTGCTTAAAGTGTACACTCCATCACGCAATCTGCGCTCCAGCAACATGTCACTCCTCGTTATTATAACCAACTTCAAAACGTACCTGGGGTGATAGGTGTTTTTCTATTGCGGCTCCAAGACTCTCAAATCGTCTTGCTACTAAACTCAAATGTTGTAATATAGTATCGCTATGTAGATTTGAATTGCTGCTTAAAACTCATCTTATGTCAAGATGATGTAATTGTATAGTTCCATTGTTTCTTTGTAGTTTCATCGTAATGTATTTGTTATTGTTCGTATTCAAGTTTTGTTCCATTCTCCGCGCCTTGAGCGCACAGCAGGGTTGATGAGTGCGCACTTGAAATCTTCATTATGATTATGATTATTATTATCATTAATATTTTCATTAATATTATATTATCCTTCTATTCTAGAAAAGATCTTTCCATGAGATTCATCAAAAGTTTGAAACGTCAGAAGAAAAAAAAGCAAAAACAAAAACAAAAAACATTTAATTTAACACGTAAAAAATACGGAACTAAACAGGTTGGACTTAATTTCAATTTTTAATTTGTGGGCAGTTATCCCTAGGTAACGGGGATCATTGATTCGGAGGAAATCAAAATAATACTCGAGTCACTACGAACCACATTTTGGACGCTGGGAGATTTCGGTCTGACCTAAAACAAGAATTAAAACCAACAGTGCCAATGCCGTTCTATTATTTTAACTTCCGCATCTGCTCACGTGAGATTTCAGTTAATCTCTTTGTCAAGGGTGGTTTCGGAGACCTTCCCGATATAACGTGCAAGCTTTCACACGCCATGTTTGTCCTCATTCTGAACACGTTCCAACTGCAACCCTGCTTATTATTATCAATAAAGTGAGTTGAAGCACGTTTTGTTGTGCAGAACTTACACAAAATACCTTACGATACGCCCTTCTGAAGACTTTCCAAAAAGTAAAAACTTACCTAAAACATTTCTCCCGAAAACTACCGAAAACATCTCCCGAAAGAAGAACCATACTCGAGGTGTGATCCGAAATTTATGTGCTCCCGTAGCCTAGCCCAAAGCCCGAGAATCGGTAATTAGCTGGAGCGACATCTTCGGAACACGTCCTTCGTATTCTGTAAATATTCTCCATAAGGGTCGAACTCACTCAGGCCCGCGAAAACACATTTTTGCAAGGGGGTGCTATTTTTTAACAAAGAAAATTGGCGAGCGCGGAGTGCGATGCTATCCGGCGTGGGTTCCGGTGCACACTTAAGGGCCCCGGAAGCTTTTGGGTCTTAGATGCTCTGTCGTGCAATCAGAACTGCATGTATACGAAACAATTTTCCTTTTTGGACGAATAAAGAATAAGTGATTCATGCAGGTAATATATTATACAATTATTTTGTTTAAATTTTAAAATATGACACGTATTTATAAATGTGTGACCCTTTCCAAGTTTTCCGTTCATGAAAGGGTGAATTTATGAAACATGTTAACTAAATGTAGAGGGTGCTTTAGTTTATTCCAGCACCCCCATCAAAAAGCTGTGGGATGCTGCAGCACCCGAAGCACCCACGCTCTCACGGGCCTTAGCTCACTTCCTTGCGACCCTCATGTTGCTATATTTTACTGTCACTGTTATTCTTATTAACCAGGAAAAATTTGTAATTTCGTTGTGTTTGAGTTTCATCATTTTTATTCACGGGGGTTGGGCTGGGGAAATCGCAATTATAGCTGATGTCTTCTCAGCAAATTTAAAACGATGGGTGGTGGATCCACGGACCTAGATTTGTAAGTCCTTATGGAATTGCGAAGCTTTATCGGCAACAGGTCGCACTCCCTGAACCTTCTCTTCACAATAACGTGAGTTTGATAGCGATGGAAACTTACAAAATGAAGTTTAATTGAAAAGTACGGTGGCTCATTTTCGCCAATTTCTAGTGAACTCGTGTTTTTTTACGGCGTTACATCGCCGTAGTATTGCGTTATATTATCGCCGTATTTTATTGCGATATATCGCTGTATTTATTTGCGTTATATCACCGTCCTATTGCGTTATATTGCTGTACTGTTGAGTTTGGCGCCGTATTTTATTGCGATATATCGCCGTATTTATTTTAAGCAATCGTACGGCGACATAACGCAACAAAATACGGCGATATAATCTAGTAGTACGACAACAAAACGCACTAAATAAGCGATATAACGCAATAGTTACGGCGATATGTTGTATTAAAATATGGCGATATACCGGTAACGAAAAACTAAACCAAAAACACGGCGATATCACGCAACAAAATACGGCGATATACCGGTAACGAAAAACTAAACCAAAAACACGGCGATATCACGCAACAAAATACGGCGATATAATCTAGTAGTACGACAACATAACGCAATAAGCGATATAAGCAACACATACGGCGATATATCGTAATAAAATATGGCGATGTACCGGTAACGAAAAAACAAAACAAAAAACACGGCGATATAACGCAGCAAGACGGCGACATAACGCAATCTTACGGCGATATATTGCAATACTATGGCAATATAACCCCTACAAAACATGCGATATGCAGAAATTTGCAAGTAGGCCCCTATGAGCCACCGTCGAAAAGTGTGTCCTATTCAATCAACGGTAGTTGTTCTGCGTCTCCGCGTTGCACGGGTCTAGGCATTATTCACCGATATCATCTCGAACTGGCGAGGGTAGCTGCAGCGTAACTTACCTATAAGCCATTTTCGAGGGTCGCATATTATCCAACAGAAAAATAAAAATGTCTATAAAAAGCTGTATAAATCCCGATTTTCTGTAAGGTCTTTCGTTGGGATCGTGTAGCCGTGGCCATGATTGACGATGAAACCATCAGGGACGCCTCATGGCGATGTGCCAGTAAACCTTTGCTTTGTGTGTCTATATATTCTAGCTTCTTGATCGTTGTTGCAAAAGGGATAAAATATGGCAATGTACCGGTAACGAAAAACTAAACAAAAAACTCGGCGATATAACCCAACAAAATACGGCGATATAATCTAGTACGACAAAATAACGCACTAATTAAGCGATATAACGCAATAGTTACGGCGATATATTGTAATAAAATATGGCGATGTACCGGTAACGAAAAATTATAGTAAGTTTGCTTTCTTGCTCCTTTTTTTGTTCACGTTCATTTTTATGTACATATATTTATGTATGGTACATTTTGCGTTGTTTTGGTCGAATAAATAATAATAATAATAATAATAATAATAATAATAATAATAATAATAATAATAATAATAATAATAATAATAATAATAATAATAATAATAATAATAATAATAATAATAATAATAATAATAATAATAATAATAATAATAATAATAATAATAATAATAATAATAATAATAATAATAATAATAATAACAATAATAATAATAACAATAATAATAATAATAATAATAATAATAAAATGAACGGTCGACAAAAATGCATTTTATTTATCTTTAGAACTCTCCTGGGCAGTAGTTTGGATTTGTTACGTGATCGTGCTTATTACAACTCACGTAATCAATAAGTTTATTAATAAGTTACAAACATCTTTGTTAATGGTCTCACATTTAGACCCCAGCAGAGTCTTCCTCAAAAGACTCTGAAAGGCCTTTGAAAAAGACTCTGTTAGGTTCCAAATGGAGCGCAATTCACACTCGTTGCAATGCGTATGTCATTTGGGTTTGTAAGAGCAAATTGCAACAGTTTGAAACACCCAATTCTTTGTTTATAAAATTAATGTACTAATTAGAAAAGCCTAAATTGCTCCAACTATGGCGTTTTATATCATGTTTCCATAATTTGTACATCAGCAGACTGAGGAAACAAAATAAGAAAATAACATAATAAACACCCACAATTGATTAATAAATTTAAGCAAGACGTCCAATCCGATTCATAATTGTATGCAAATCACCCCTTGGTTTTTTTTTTGCAGTGTGCTGCATAAAGCCGCTTAATATTTGTATCACTCCGCATACACTTCACCCAAAAGGCTCAGACTCTGAAGCAATGTGCAATGTACGGGATCGGTCGATGGATGCAGCATTATTATTAACACCCCCCTAACACCCCCCCCCCCAAAAAAAAAAAACAAAAAAAAAAAAAACAAAACAAAACAAAACAAAACAAAACAAACAAAAAAAACCCAAAAAACCCCACAAAAACACACAAAAAAAACAAGCAAAAAAAACAAAACAAACAAACACAAACACAAACATCTCACGATACCAAAACATAAGCTATTCAAGCTTTAGAATGATTCAACCGAAAACAATGAAAATTATGCTGGTTGTGCATTAAGTTTTATTGCTTTAGGAGCTTTAGGAGTAAAACCTAAAGTAAATTAATAATATAAAAATAACAATAATGCTAAAAATAATTATAATAATAATTATTATTATACTAACAAAAACATAAAAACCCACAATCTAGAGTTTTACGAAATTAACTGAGAAACGGACAGTTTGGTATTTTGATAAAGCACTCAAGAACATCACGTGCACACTGATTAATGAAAAGTGTACATTTTATTTACTTGCCTGTGGACAGAATTTATAGGATGCATTGGTTACTTGTGCCTGTGGAATAAACGGGCTGTAGCCAGGAACTGTAACGAAACAGCAATATTCAAAATGAAAATTCGATTGAAACGCAATCCCCAAATAACATGGAAAAATGTGTGTTTTTCTTGACATGGAGTGTGTTGAAACTAAACAAACAAAGAAGCCATGTAAAAGTACACTTGTTGTCAATAGCTCAATATTACGCTGAACCATAATCAATTTCGATTGCAAAGAGAATCGGCAATGGTTTTCAATGTAGGGACACGACTTAACTTCAAATAAGTGCACCTAAACTAATCACAATTTTAATCTAGTCAATCATCATGGTCCTATAGACCGATTTAATTACGGTCAACAGAAGTAAATCTCGTGTAAAAAACTGTCCTCAGTTTGTTTCTGCTCTGCTCAATATCATGTACTATCGGTAGAAACTTCCGCCAGTACAAGGCTAATGCAAGTCTCCGATACTGCGCTTGAAATGGCCGTGGTCAAGAAATTGTCTCTCCTCAACACACTGCACTGCAGAATGTTTCATTGAACCGTCACCATCGGTAGTCAAGACTGCCAACGGGTAGAAAACATTTCCAATTGGAAGGAAATCCATAAAACTCCCGGGCCAAATTCCCAAGTTTGAAGTTGACAGCTGCATCGATCTACCCGTAAAGAAAATACAGGCTGCCAGTGCTGGAGACGTAGCGGCGTATCTATAACAAAATTACGTTACATGTGGCTGTAGGGAACGCTGTATATCAAGCTTAATGCTGGGGCAAATTTGACGTGGGACCAAATTCGATAACTGGTTTTGTACACAAATAATTAAGAAGCATGGATTAACATGGAGGTTGCTTCTGGAATTGTTAACATGAAGTGTGGTTCACTGTCAGTTGGTGGATGACGAGTGTCCCCGCATCTCCCAGGCGTATAATGGCCAACATGCAGGCATAACGAATTAGAGTGAATGTTTTATTTGACTGCCTTCTGTCTGTATGCCTATCGTCCTTCTGAATCAACTTTATGATTAATAAACAGTGATGTGTATTCATCACCATCATAAAATGGTACTAACCATTGTTTGTTGGTGATTTTGTCTTTCTCATTTTAAGCTGTCCTCTTACTTGTGGTTGGAATGAACAGCCAACCTTGAGTTTTTAATCATGGTTGATTACAATTTATAATTAAATTTAAATTTAATTATAGTACCAAACATTAAAATACATGATATGTTCCGCTTGATATATTATCAATCAAAAAAATAATGAGTTAGTACTTAAATGTATCGTACACGTTTCGTAATGATTCAAAACAAATATTAGCATCAACACTTACTTGGTAACAAGCAACGGAGAGCTGTTGATAGTATACAACTTTGTAGGAAACGACTCCTCTGAAGTAACGTAGTTTTTGAGAAGGAGGTAATTTCTCACTAAAACAATAACAACCTCATGCAAGAAGTTTCTATTCCTATCTGAAAGCACACAAATTTGTACAACAAGGGTGTTTTTTCTTTCATCATTTTCTTGCAACTTCGATGACCAATTGAGCCCAAATTTTCACAGGCTTGTTATTTTATGCATATGTTGGGATCACCAAGTGAGAATACTGGTCTTTGACAATATCCAAACGTGTTCGGTGCCTTTAAGGGAGTCTACGGTTGGTAATCCGCTTTCACTTCTGAATACGTGCCAACCAGAGTTGAAAACTGGTAACCATACATGCTCGAAAGCGGTGGTCGGGTTGGCGGTATCTTTCCTCGCCTTCCACCTCTAGGACCCCGGTTCGAATCACACCGGGGGCACTATGTGGATTGGGTTTTCAGTCCCTACCTGACTGCGTGGGTTGTCCCTGGAATAACTCTCTGGGGTTTTTCTCCCACATCTAAAACTGAAACTTCCTTCATTGTCTTCTCTCCATTGGGTTCTTGGCTAGTACAGTGTGAAGTTCGCTTTTCTGAGAGTCCTTGGCTCCACAACCAGAATAAATGAAATGAAATGAAATGAAATGAAAACGTACATCAAAACGAACTGAAAATATCACAATTTTCGTTCCTCGCTTTTGATTAAAAAAAAAAAAAAAATAGGCCTAGGCCTAAGCCTAGGCTCAGATGACTTTCCACAGAAATATTTTAACCAAATTTGCTCGATCCTTATCACAGGTTGACATCCCCTTTACGCATAGTTGGTTCTGTTGTGCACGCATAAACGAACATTGCTTCTATTTTATTCACACCATACATATATCTAATTATACGGTTCACAGAGCTCGGGCCACAAACTGCAAAGGAACGTGGAGTTTCCATGTTTTGTTGTTGTTTTTATTGGAAACACACGGATAAAATCTCAGTTTAAAGAGCTGTGCGAGATTTGCATTATTTGAAAGAGGATTCGTTGAAAATCTGACTTTAATTAAATAGTTACAATAAAAGCCCCCCCCCCCCCGTGGTTTAATTATAAATCCCGATGAAATTATTTTACACAAAAACATAACACAACAACGTGCTGAAAACAAATAAAAACATAACACAAAACAACATATGTGCTGAAAACACCGGATATGTATTTGTTTCACATTTGCATCTGTTTAAATAATACAATCAATGTGGCCATAGATAATACATAGATTTTAAGTGTTTCACCCATATAATTCACAATTTTAGAAAACTGGCTTCGATGCATTACCTATTTTCGAAAAATATTAGATAAAATGCATGAACACTTATTTGAACTTTTGTGATCATATTAACCTTTTGAAAATTCAATTCAAATACAATTTAATGATTTTTAAACCAATTTCCACATTTATATAAAAACACCATCTCGATCCATTCAAACAAGGACCCAGTTTACAAAACATAATCCGATAAAAAATGTTTTACAGACGTGCTTTTTCAAAAGTTGTGAATATTATTTTCCTTTTTGCTTTTTGCACAATAACCAAGTTCTTATCTGTAGTAATTTGTGGGTCAACGGTAGAGCTGTAAAAATAGACTTTGGACCGACACGTGTAGGAATATTTCTGGTAGGCCTACTTGTCAATTCCGGTGCAGGAATTTGTCACATCGTATTTCAGTGCCGATGAGTAAAGAGCTCTGTGCATTGAGCAATAAATATATAATGGATATGCACATGACTGCGACTGACTGTTTAGCCCCAGGGCTTAGTGTCACATGTTTGTTTACGGGTTTTGATGTTACTCAAGTCTAAGCAATATAAGTATAAGCTATTACAGTGGATATATATATACAATTTGTAGGGGAGATGACCTTAGCTTTCGATCCAAACCGAACCTTCGTCTTTCAGAATGATATTTAATCACTGGAAGGAGCAGATTCTTTGTCCTAAATTGAGTTTATTTTTTTACCCAGAAGACTATTGTCAATTGGACAAAATATTGAGGGAAATAGAAATAGAAATTTGATAAATACATATATATTTATATGATTAGTTCTCTTTTCAGGTACCATCTGATTTTGCTGAACTGGTCATTGACCAGTGTCTGTTTGGTAATACAAACAGTTTGAGCTGTGCCAAAAGTCAATCAGTTGTTTAGTTGATCTTATTGGGGTCGTCTGGGAATAAAACACAATATTTGTTATTATATTACATGATCTTCCAGTTGGAATGGTCACTTTGTTAATTAAGAACAGAAAGTAATTAACAACAAGATTGCGGCCAAAGTCTTTCCCAGCTCCACCACCAACAAGATCCAAGCAACACTACAATCACGCAAAGACAAATAAGACCCTTCTTTAAAGGCTGGTGTTTACCGCATTCCATGCGAATGTGGTCCAGTTTACATTGGAGAAACAGGGAGGGGCCACAAAACTCTCAAAGAACACATCGCACACGGCAGATGGGTTGAATACGACAAATCAGCCATCATACAACACTCTCATGACATGGACCACATCACATCACCCAGTGGGAAGACGCACAACTCATCACCAGATCAACAGATGTCACCAGAGACGCATCAGAGAAGCAATAGAGATCAATAAAAACAGCTTAGTACAACAAGACATCGGCATGAACATCAGCAACATCTGGCAACCTCTCCTCACATTCAAGAACCGCCAAAACCATCCACGCTCCAGCGAACCCACGCAACACTGATACCCAGCCAACCCTTCATAAGTTCACACCCAAACGTCCAGCAGAAACTGGCTCTTCCTCAGAGCCACCACAACTTAGAAGATATGTCTTACATGGTGTCACCACAAACCTTACTGACTAAGATTGACGAAGCGTTTTTGCACTGCAAAAGCGTTGGGATAAACAAATATAATTCAAGGGATTTGACGATGATCGATTTGCCGAGGAAGTGAGTAATTTGACCTAAAAGAATGTTCCTTGCTAATAAAATGGTATAAATTAAAGAAAAAGAAGAAACTAGAAAAAAGGACAAAAGAAGGGAGTGAAAGTAAAATTCAAACAAGACAAAATAATACAAATTATACAGTAAGTTTATTGTAATTTGATATTTAATTTCTCATTCCCATCTCAAATGAAAACCCGACCCGCAAGAAAGAAGGTTGCACCGTGCTAGCAAAATGGTGTGTGCGTTGGGGATGTCGTGTCGATAACGGCATAAATCACATGCATCGATGCAAGTATCAAATTGATATGTCAAGTGTTTTGTCTAACATAGGGACATATTTGTTGCTTAAACTGGTAGTGACTGGTGTTACAGTTCCGTCAGGGATGGACAAGACCAAACATGAACATATTTTGGATTAATTTATGACGATGCACGGCAAGGCATCAGTTGAACAAGTGTTCAGGTTTATCTTTGATTACATGAGTAAACTTCGCCCTGTTAGATTTATTTATTGCCACATAGAGTAACAATACATTTCATGCAATAAAATATACTAAATTCAATAAAACAAATACAGCATTTTTAGATATAATTATTCACTACGACTTAATCATAAAACAAATCCAGGAGATTACTCCAATCTCTTTGATCTTACACATGTATCATGCAGAGTTGACAAAATGTTTCGAATGAAAAAAGATACAAAAATTCTGACTCGGATTATTTAATTTCTGAAGATAGAAAGGCTTGATCACTATAAAGGAGCCCTATTTATTCGCAAATTAAACATTCCGTGGTGTTCGCTGGAGACAATTATTTTCAAAACCCCCTGGGATTTGTTACTTGCATTGGTTCAATGTTTACACGAGATCGCAACCAGCAAGTCCAAATGAGACCATTGTAGGGTGAATGATGTTTTCAGCATCGCAGACTATTTTAATTTCCCAAAATCTAATAATTTCCCAGTAGCCATTGAATTTTGTAGATCTGAATCGGAATTGATATGTCTTTCAGAATGATATTTAATCACTAGAAGGAGCATATTCTCTGTCCTACATTGAGTTAATTTTTTACCCAGAAGACTATTGTCAATTGTACACAATATGGGGGAAAAATGAAAGAAATCAATTTGATAAATTACCGGCCATCTGTTCAAGGCCCTTTTTGGTCAGTAACTTAGTTTGCGTTCTATAAGATATAACTGCTTGCTATTATTTTCTTTTGGGTCAGGATAATGTAGGCGTTGGAGGGGGCAACAGACTAGGCAGGAAGTTGAAGACAGGGCGACTATTTGTATTTCATTGGTTCCCATTCCCGACCGACCCTATTTTAGGCTTCCAACCAGGAAGCAGGCCCTAACTCAGAAACAACGAATAATAATAAACCAAAATGTAATAGATTGAAGCAAAACCGGACAACACCTCAGCATACTTTGCATAAGAGTGAAAGTGCACGCGTTGTACAAACAGCCATTGGTAAAGTCGTACCTAGGTTGCGTTCGAGTTCAGCTTTACGGACGTGGTTAAGTCACCCGCTTGAGCCCCAACAGCAACAATACAGAACTGGTCAAAAATACTCATAACAAAAATCTTGCTTGTACAACGGTTCAACAAATTGACTCTGACATGGTGGGCAATTTGCACACATGGCAACTAAACATGTAGTGCACTCACTGTGTGATTGAAGTATTTCGCTGTGTTTCCCGCCAGAAACAAGAATTAACTCACGGTATTGAATAATACAAGGGACAGTTACGAACTCGCATTTGTAGGAATCATATAATTATAAAGGGACGCCCTTCAATATAAAAAAGAGATGCGTCCACAAATTGGAAATCAAATCTTAAAAAGAACCGGTATGGAATGTAGATATTAAAAACAAATAAAATTTTACATAATACTAACATGATAACAAAATATAGTTTGGAGTCTTTAATAGTTTTACTCTTGTGGGGAAACAAGCTGAAATATTTCACACTTCCTGTCATTTGTACACTTGGGTGATGAACAGAAGCAGAGTGTTACTCACGGACCCAGCGGGCACCATGGTCGATCATTAATTCAAACGTGAACGTGCATTCACACGGTGAATCCTCAAGACCCAAAATGTCATAGATTATACATGTGAGTGCGTTGACGCAGAAAATAATCACGATGTGAAATCACGAGGCGAAGCCAAGGGAAACGGTAAAGCCATATTTCACAGAGTGATTGTATTCTGCGACAATGCATGAACGGTAATGCATTCAATGTTTGTTACATAAAAATTATAACTCACACATAGATCGTTTATCATCTTTGTCAATTCTAAAATTCCCTTCTAAACCACGTAGACATTTCCATAAAGACACCAACCTTGAACGCCGTTACACGACCTTTGCTCAATTAAACAACGGATCGGGGAACGATTTTTTTGGAAACAACGCTGAAAAGCGTCCAATAATTATCCATAATGGACTCCAATTTAGAATTTTGGAGCGTCGCTGTAGTATAGGTGGCAACATAAAGGGTGACACGTGACACGTTATCAACCAATCATTTTACAAGGATTATGTGTGTGCGCTATGTAGTATAATCCGAAATATATAATCCGGTACGCCTTTAGACCTAATTAAACATCTACTATTATCCGATCTGTGGATCAACCCCACAAGCTGCCTATTAATCGTCAATTTAAGGAGAGTGTTCATCAAGTGTTGTCTTTAAAGGTACAATACACCAATGTATATGACTTTTTTTATAGAGTAATATATTGATTCGTATTCAAAATATCAAAATATCACAAAAGAGCCTTTGCCGTTTCATCGAATTAGATTTTAGTTTTGCGAAAAAAATTCAAAATTTTTGTCAAATAATGTTCTGTATGTCTGACAAATCTATACCAAAGTTCGAGTAGTTTGAACAAGTTTTTTCTCACACATTAAGGCGGCAAATACACAAGTTTAAAGGGAAATTTTATTTTGAGAATTGAAATTCGCAAATTTTATATGAAAAGTGCTTCTTTGACAGGCTTGTACAGATACGTGACATGGAGTTTAGGGCGGAGGGTTTGAGGTGCAATTGCTTTCTCTCTCTCCTGCAATCGTATTGTTTACCAGAACCATTTTATATGGCATGGTTTTTTAAATAAGAAAACATATGATTTACCATTAACCTAGTTTTGTATTGGCTTGTTGGGGTGTTTGTTGGGGAGCTTGGGTGTTTGTTTGTTTGTTTGTTCATAACGTTTTTTGGTCAACTGGATTATAATGTTGAAAATACTGAGAATGTATTTGATATGTATTAAGTTATCTCTTTTGGTGCTTGTCCTGTTTTTTTTTGTGTGTGTGTTTTTGCCAAGTTCGAAAATTTGAGTTCTGCATTCGAAAAAAACCCAAAAAATCAATTTTTGCAAGTTTGCATTCTCCATAGCAACTAAGGCAAGAAATACATTTTTTGGAGACGATCTCCTTTCCACGTGAACCAGTTCCTTTTCATATTTCATATTGATTTCTCTAAAAGAGAAACATATGAAGAGATGAATACCTTGTCTTTAGGTTCAGCTTGGATCGGCTGTTGAACAGTGGTCAAGGAGAAACCCCTCGATGATAATGTCACCTAAATGCAGGGCAAACTGACTGGCACTTCACACGTTTAGTACTGTCATTTGATAGCCGCAAACTTGAGCCCCGTCCCGGCGAAAATGTCTTAGACTTACCCCTTGGGGTAAAGCTGACTACGCGAGCTTCTTGTCGATAAGTTCTTCATCCCGACTGATCAATACACAATGTAGACCAAGGTGGCATGGTCGTCTAACAAGTGGAGCCAGCGTAACAGCTAGCGGGCATATTATAGCGATATGTGATGTGTTTTAGACGTGATAACCGAGCTTCTGTTTAACACAGCAAGTTCGAGTTGATATTGATATATAAATAATGCAAACGACAGTGATCCAAGAAAATAATAATTTATGGATAATAATGAACTTAAATATTAATTTGAAGTGCAGAATACTTCCAGATGGCCTGAAGCGCTGTTGTATATTTTGTGGGCGTATACGGATTGTCACTATAGTTGAGCTCAAGGTTTACCAGGAGGTCAGAGTACCAGGTATAGGCAAGATTTCTCCTACGTGAGGTATTGAATAAAGACACTGCAGTTTAGAAGGCCGGCGAGCTTGCCACACGTCACACCTATAGGGCAGTCGCATGGAGCCTGGCTGTGGCCGACTTGATAATGATGATGTGTTGAATATAAGGGTACATGATTGAGAAGTTTTCATGGCTCATTCGAGGCTACCCTCCGGTTCCCTGGCAATGTAATTCTCTGAGGCTCAGTGTAATTTGCTGGGGAGCTTGTCCTCTCCGAGCCCTTTGGATCCGCCTCTGATTCAAAATAAGATTACGGAAGCACTGGGGAAATATTTCGTTGTAGTGACCAAGTCTTGAACAGGTGCTGGTTTTTGATTAGAAAAACCCGGCATTACGATTTAATCAAAGGCAGAGCGGTTTCAAAAATTTAAAACAATAAAAAATGAATCTTAAAACACGCTTCGAGTGATAACACACCTTAAAGTTGCATTTCACTCCACACGTTTCTTCTGGAAGCATTTTATTTAGATCATAAAGATGAAAACAACTTTTCAATGCTTCAGATCTTTCATTTCGAGCCGTAAAGTTGTAATGTTTGAAAAAGGTTTTCTTTCCCCAGGAGCTAAAACTATCACAAAAGATTTCTTCTTTTCTTGTATTAATGCGAAATCCGAAAGTATGACCGATCCCTTGGCGGAAGGGAGATACGATTCTAAACCGACTAAAATTAATTTAATTATACCCTCTGAGAGTTCCTACTCGTATCGTATTATCGCCCGCTATTTTCAATTCTAGACATCATCTTGGGACATCAATTTATTGAGGGACCTAGTATACTATTTATAACACGATTCTAGCAAGGTACCCGTATAGAGAAGGTGTGTGGTTTAGAGGGAAAGTATACCGTCCTTTGGTTTTTGGAACAGTTTGATTGTTTTAATCATTATTATATATATTATAAAACTAACCTGTGTAAATTTCATTTCAAAAGGTGGTCACGTTTTTGAGACTTCCCGAAGATCCGGAGCGAATATGTCCACGCAGGAAGAATAATCCGTAATTGGAATACACAATCTGAGAAACGTTACTGACAGTAAAGTTTCTCATAATATTCAAATTTTGGGGGATAAAAACTGTTTCCTTTTTTCCATAACAAGATTACTTCGAAGTGAAATGTAAAAACAAGTTTGTTTATACTATCGAAAGCCACTGTACTTTTAACGAAGTAAGTTTGTATTTCCATTAATTTTAAGAGTGATTACCAAACGTTTACCTTCCCTTAAAGTCTGCACTGCACTTTTAGCATGTCTAACCTCTTGATTATTCATGCAACTTAAATGCCGATTAAAACAAGACAAAGTATGTGATTGATTAAACAAAACCAACTTAACAGCACACTGATACAAACATATAAAACTAAATTTAAGGTCTCGTCTTGCAGACTATTTCTGGTCTTACAAACGGTTTCAATCTGAAAGCTCACTGACTTTAAAGTTCTTGTATACCATTCCTTAAATCATTGTTAAATGACGATCTTAATATCAATGGAATTTTTTAAAATACATATATTAAAACATAT
Organism: Plazaster borealis; assembly: GCA_021014325.1. Taxonomy (NCBI): domain Eukaryota; kingdom Metazoa; phylum Echinodermata; class Asteroidea; order Forcipulatida; family Labidiasteridae; genus Plazaster; species Plazaster borealis. The sequence continues at coordinate 10,911,440 of CM037459.1, read as the reverse complement.
TAAATTTGTTATGCAGGTTTAATTTGTTTTTCGTTTATTCAAAGTTATCATCAGCCTTCACTATAATCCTCACAGTGTATCATCTGTTTTTAAATTGCTCCAGACAAGTACATTTAACTTCAACCGGCATGGAATAAAGCAATTTATGTGGCAATTTAGGATACCAAATTATATGCATGACTGTACATCCAAGTATGGCTTACCTTTATTAACATGTAAACATACAAGTTGTTAAGACAACTACAAGGCCGAATATAACCGAACCGGGTATAAGCCAGGTTATTTTTATGTATATTTAATTGGCGACCAAATATCAATCATAAAAACAAAATTGAAAGATGGTCTACTACATGGCGACCCTATGTTTTTCAACTTGAACCGTTTTTCATGATATTTAACGAGGTGTATTTGTTTTCATACATACACTGAAATTATTAATCAAACTCATTCTATGTTTTATTTTATACAATCTGAGCCTGAAGTATCACGGCCCAATGGATTGTTGGTACTTCCCATTTATGAAATTGGGTCAAAAGTAAAATATTTACTTTTCTATAGGCTAAGATCATCATTTTAAAAGGGTTGGTTTTTAGTCTAATTTAGGTCAAGGAATGATTTACAAAAATAATCCTGAACAGTGCATGTTGGGGATTACCTGGTGGCCATAATAATTTTTGTTCTGCCCTTGAAATGTTGTGACAAATAGCGCTATCAATGGAATTTCAAAATGATGCAAGAATTATTTTCTTATTTTCTTACCGCGCTGAATACGTCACACAGAAGCAACAGAGGAACCTATCTCTCGTTCCCCTTGTCAGTGCAGCTTGCCAAGTCAAAACTTTTAAAGATCAACTGGAACAAAATCACTAAAACTAATTGGACTGTTTATATTTATTTATTATGTGTTTAGTAATTATTTTGTCAGAAGTTTGAAGTTTTCTGGCCCGGAATTTTGCTGAAGTTTGATCGATTTATGAACGAGTGTTTTTTTTTCGCCGTAGGACTATACTAATTAGTTCACTGGTGACACAAATTTAGTCTTAACAAAATACAAAGGTCTCAAAAAGGCATCATTATTCGCCGTGTGGCTCAGCTCCGCGAACCTCGGCATGCCCTTCCGAGTTTTGTCCTCTCCCTCTTCTGGAGAACTCCCCTGGTCACCTGAGCTGATATCGATCCCGTCAGAAGTACTTGATGGGAAAGCTCCTTCCTCATTAACACTGTGATGTTCCCACGAACCGCTGCTTTTCTAAAAATTTCACGGCTTCTCGTTTCAGAGTTACGCTTTTATTGCGTATACAATACACGATTGTGTGTATGGTGAGCTGAAAGAGTTCGCTCTGCCCAATGTGACACTGATCAAAATGTGGTTATATTTTTATTACGAAGCAATTTTTTGTTAAGTTTCAGTTATAAATATGTAATTATATACGCACTAGTTTATACCTTTCCATAACAAAAGAACATTAATGTTAAATTCGTTCAAATAGGTCTTTAATTTCCTGATAGAGGTGCCCTTTACAAAGGAAAAATGCCTTAATTTCCTTCACAAAGAACGGAGTATCATGCCAATCCGAAGTTCACTATAATGTGAATCAATGGTCTGGGCAAGCTCCCCCTCTTGTATTTGGCAAGCTGCCAAGGAATCCGTGCCTGGTAAAATGTTTTGTTCTCTTTCAGGTAACCGTCTGATTTTGCTAGACTGGTCAGTGACCAGTGTCTGTTTGGTAATACAAACAGTTTGAGCTTTGCCAAAAGTCAATCAGCTGTATTGTTTATCTTATTGGGTTCGTTTGAGATACAGTAGTCATAATCAATGCAATATGACAAATTCAACTATTAAAAAAAAAGAGAAAGAAAACAACTCAATGTAAACAAGACAAATCAGATTCGAAAATAACCTGGTTTTGATCACCTCTGCCTGCAGATAGTATGTTTGTCTGGAATACTGTCTAAGTCCAGAAAATACAATTTAATTGAAGCAATCGATAAAGCACGTACATCAAAGTGCACACATAATTCCTAAGCAGGGCCTATACTTAAAGCTATACACTGTTTTTGTGTATTTTTTTTGCCGAAACGTATCCAAATAACGTGAAGTTAATTTGTTCTGGTTGTAGGATGTGCTTTCTGAAAACTAGAGAATCTGAAATATTCCACTCTTAAAACCGGTGATAGTATTTCTTTAAAGATCGATTGTGAACACAGTTCTTGCCAATCTTGTTCTTCGTATTATTTCCCATGGCGAAATCCACCTTAGGTAAATCGGATGATTGGGCATTTTTCGCAGGGCACCGATTATTATGATTTTATGACCTGTATATAAATAGATTGCGCCACACGCTGTTTTTAATACAATTTTGCACAGCGCCAAAACGTACTATGCCTCATTATTATTTTTTTGTTAGGTCTAATAGTGCAAAACGTACCATACCCGTTGCTGTATTATTAGCTTCTTATTAGTGCAAACTTCCTTAAAGGCACTGAACACGTTTGGTAATTGTCGAAGACCAGTATTCTCACTTGGTGTATTCCAACATATGCATATAATAACAAGCCTGTGAAAATTTGGGCTTAATTGGTAATTGAAGTTGCAAGAAAATGATGAAAGAAAAAACACCCTTGTTGTACAAATTTGTGTGCTTTCAGATAGGAATAAAAGGGTTCTTGCAAAGAAGTATTTTATCATTTTAGTGAGAAATTACCTCTTTCTCAAAAACTACGTTACTTCAGAGGAAGTCGTTTCTCACAATGTTTTATACTATCAACAGCTCTCCGTTGCTCGTTACCAAGTACGTTTTTATGCTAACATATATTTTGAGTAATTACCAAACGTGTACAGTGCCTTTAACCAACTGATCTATAGCGGCCAGTATACCTTATCGTTTTTCTACAGCGCATATAAATTATTCTCCTCTTCTTTAAAGGCATCGTACACGTTTGGTAATTGTCAAAGACCAGTGTTCTCATTTGGTGTATCCCAACATTATGCATAATATAACAAGCCTGTGAAAATTTGGGCTTAATTGGTAATTGAAGTTGCAAGAAAATGATGAAAGAAAAAACACCCTTGTTGTACAAATTTGTGTGCTTTCAGATAGGAATAAAAGGGTTCTTGCAAAGAAGTATTTTATCATTTTAGTGAGAAATTACCTCTTTCTCAAAAACTACGTTACTTCAGAGAAAGTCGTTTCTCACAATGTTTTATACTATCAACAGCTCTCCGTTGCTCGTTACCAAGTACGTTTTTATGTTAACATATATTTTGAGTAATTACCAAACGTGTACAGTGCCTTTAACCAACTGATCTATAGCGGCCAGTATACCTTATCGTTTTTCTACAGCGCATATAAATTATTCTCCTCTTCTTTAAAGGCATCGTACACGTTTGGTAATTGTCAAAGACCAGTGTTCTCATTTGGTGTATCCCAATATTATGCATAATATAACAAGCCTGTGAAAATTTGGGCTCAATTGGTCATCGAAGTTGTTATCAATGAGACTTCAGATTGAATCCAATTAATTTGTTTACTAATCATACAATCTGTCTTTGTTGAGATCGTGATAATATTTTATCATAATTAATACATCATTTTGAAATTTGCTCGACTTGGTTAAACAAATTTTGAGTAACACTTCTGAAATCAATGTCGTTCAATAATTTATTTATTGCATTTCATTGACTGATCTAAGCTGTTTCTCCAATGTATCTTGGCTCGTTTTGTATTTGATAAATAAAGACAATTTGAAAGGGCATCACGTGGATACAACAAATGGAATCGATCTACCCAGTAAAACAAATAAAACCCTTAGATGAGAGTGGAATCCTTGAAACCGAAATTCCCCATCAACATGGCGTTTTACTTCAAAATGTTATCGCAGACGAATTAACATTACAAAGTGAAAACCGTACACAACGTTCGACCAGCGTTAGTTCTGTCAACACTGTACCCGTACCTTTAAACACAGAGACCTAATATCACCGCATGAAGTGCAGACACTGCATTAACGTCTCAAGCGGGCATTTTGCTTTGAAAGTGGCCGTCCACAGTGACTAAATTAGCATGCGGGTCCGGCGACTCCGTGGTCACTTACGAAGCTTCAGTCGATGGTCATACCATTGGATAGTCTAGCCAAAGCGGTCCCACTAGTCAGCTCTACAGCGTTTACAATCGAGAGTGAGCGGATGCAGGGAACACGTTTCTTTCAAATAATTGTTAAGATGAGTGTTTACATCCTTGTTGTTGACCTAAATATTTCCGGGAAAATAATCATAAACAATCAACCCTCACTTGTATTGTCGTCACCCAGGGATATCTGCGTTGTATTAGAAAGTGTTTAGAACGTGGTAAGGAACACCCTCCCCCCCCCCCATTAAACAAACGAATTTGGGGATATCGGAAATACCTCCAAGTGACCAATATGTAACCTTTCTCTATGATGTAACTAGTGACCAGTTCGGCAAGCTAGCATACGACGTCTTGGTCAATTGCTAATAAGATTTTCTTCGTGGCGTGTGACCGCTCGTGCGCATGTGTCTCAGGACGAATCACCGCACATCATTTTTTTTTTTACTGTGCGCTGAGGTGCGTGCGGCATTTTTAATGCCAGCCTACTCGACAAAAGAAGTATTTGTCTGTTGAGTCTTCACCATAGCCGAACCACAACATGTGATTTGCAGTTATTGAAGCAAGAATCAGAAAATATTCCTACTTAATCTGCACTAGGTTGGAAATTGGAACGGATGCTTTCCTGGACAGATTGCGCCTTATACTCAACAGTCCTCGTTGAATACCGATACAGTGCTTTGTCTGCTTGGAGAAATGAACATATAGTTGTCGGAGTGGAAGACGTTCGTACTAACCTTTAAAAAATCCACCAAGCAAGAGGTAAAGCGGAGCTTGGAACGAGTAAGTTATTTCTATTTTCATTTGTATGATTACATAACTTGGCAGTTTCAACATACTGCTATAGGATTGGGTTACATGCTTCCAATCCGTATGAGATCTCCGTGCACAGTTGATGTAATTTTAGCGTTGCTGATCAAAGAAACAACCCCGAAACGAGTCCCACCAAATCGGTCTCAGTATTAAATGGTCACAGAAAACATTGTTTGTTGGGCTATACTCCTTTTGTGTTTATAAAGGAAGGCGTTTTGCATTCGTCGAATTCCGTAAGGTATTGTAAACAGCGTGGTAGAATCCCCTGGATTTACGAACAGGGTTATTAGGCCCAATGTTCTTTTTACGGGGAGGACACTAAGTGTCTGTCAATGTCAATCGGAGAGAAACCGGAGACTGAACAGGACATATTTAAACTTGAAAGAGGGCCTCGTATCCACTCAGCATAGACCATACGAGAAATGGGCCCGCCGATTTAAAGGCATACGTGAGTACTCGATGTAGGAATGAGCCCTTCGTAAAAAATCACTTGAGATTTCGGTGTAGGCGTGAAATGTGTTTTGAGTAGATGGAATTATTTATTCGAATAACTGTTCAATGGTGATATACTCATCTAAATTGTTTGCCTAATACAATGGTAGAAGTGATTGGAAAATGGAAGAGAACGTGTTGAATCGTGCATAGAATCTGCATTGTTGGCTCGGATCTGCAGTTACATGTTTATTCTTTGACTTGTTCAGTTTTGACCTTTTGATTTGTTTAAAATCTTTACAATCTTTAATCTTAAAAATTTAAATTTCGCATTTTTGGAAAAAGTGCTGCTTCAAATGTGCTCTCAGTCGAAAATGAACAAATCCTATTTCAGCTACAACGGTATTCTCCGATTGAATTATTATTATTATTATACATTTTTTTGGAGGGGTAGAATCGTATCGAATATTCAGTAAACTAACAAATTTACTGTTATGTATAGACGTAAACAAATCTACACTTTACTCAATAAAAAAACGACATAGCAAGTGTTGTTCTGATTCATAAAAGAGTTGTTTATTGTTGGGTTAATTTCCCGAACTGGGGAACTATAAGTAGTCTCAATAGTTTGCTTTTGTACAAAGTCCTATTACAGACATATTTTTAAGGGAAAATCCTCATGGTTATTATTTGTACTCATCCATGAAGTCCCCTATAACCCGAATTTGCTGCCCGTGGCTTATTGAATACTTAAAAATCAGGTGCCCTGACGTTGTCGACGATTTAACCTATTAATCCAGAGATCGATGGCCAAACTTAATATCACGGCACCCGCCACAGTTCCCCTAAGTTTCATTTCGAGTAAAAATAGACGTGCAACGGCAACACAGAGAGGCAACACAGAGAGGGAAGAACTTGACCAAAAATAACCTCGGGTTCTGTCTAGAATGTTATTCTCCATGACGAACCGAATTTGAAGAGCCTTTTCGAAATTCCTCGAGCCAAATAATGTTCGGTCGGAGTCGTAATGTGCCGGTTGTGTGGCAGCAAAGATGGAGATTCCCATAAGAAACACCCATTGGAATTGATGGCATTTTCTTTTCAGATTTAATGTGATAATATATGAAAAATCGAAGGACTCTTGTTTGCTAAAGGTGCTGGTTTTTAAGGCTGTAAAAACTTTATCGAAGGCTTCTAAGACGAGGAAAGGTTAATCGTAAAGAACAATGGTTTTTGAATTGTGAAGTATAAGAACCGTTCTGTCCGAACTTCTGAAATCATATTACAACTGCCTAATCAACAACTTTCTAGGGCACTTTCCATACTAATTACATTCGATTTAAAAAAAACACGATTTTTTTTTCACCCTAAGCAGGTGAAGTTTTATCAAATAGATTATGCAAAATAGGTGTTTTCAGTGATGCCAGCCACTCAGAAATCGCATGACGAACTATACTAGCATTGACATGTTTTCAGTTACGAAATCAGCGAGACGTAGTAATTTAAAAATGTAATATGACAGCTGAGAGCCAGGAAAATAAAATCGCAGTTGGTGACGGCGAGTTAATCGAAGTCGAAGTATAGCTTGTTATTAAAGGGTGGGTGATCATTGCAGCACTTCAGACTCGCTAAAAGCGGAAAATATTGTTAATGGTTCACTGGGGGTTTATTTGATAGGCAAATTCTCAGAGAGCAAATAAATGGTATTATGAAATTGTCTATCTGGATATTAAACTGCTTTTTTCTTTTGCAAAACAGAGAAGAACAAAGAAAGGGGAACAAAACGAAGAAGAAGAAGAAAAAGAAGAAGAAGAAAAAACCCCAGAACTCCCCGAAAAAACCCAATAACAACAAAAAACAAACAAACAAACAAAAAACAAACAAACAAACACCCCAACACCCCCCCCCCCGATAAAAGGGTGGTTTTGGTTGATTTTTGGCTGACCTACTCCATTAGTACGCCTTGTTGAGTTTGATTTCTTTCGCAGCAAGAATCAGACTGAAGTACCGTATACAATCACACGAAACCAAAAGAACATCCTTTATCCCTGCTTATTTGCATTTGACAGTTGGGCGGTGTTCCTTGCGATAATTAAATTCCATCGTTTTTGTTTACTTGTAATGCTGTGGAGAGGTTGAATGTAAAATGGTGATATTGTAGGTGGCTGTGTTGTAAACGGTAGTCCTCTGCTGGTTTCCAGTTACCATTTGTGTCCTTATAGACTGTGGAAGTCTCGCCGTATTTGAACTTCCGGGACCATTGTGGTCCTAACCATGTTTTATGGAGTTTTACGTGAGCGTGAAAAGTAAAACAAAAGAAAAAGAAATAGGCAATTTAACATTAATTACTAAAAAAAAAAAAAAAAAAAAAAAAAAAAAATTATCCCCGGGTTTCCCAATTAGAGAATTTTAAGCCATCATTTGGAACAGAAGGACCAATCAATGTAAAAATCTCTCCCCGAATGGTTATTTTTATTTATTTCACAATGCGAAGTTTGTTAAAGGCACTGAACACGTTTGTAAATTGTCAAAGACCAGTGTTGTCACTTAATGTATCCCAACATATGCATAAATTAACAAGCCTGTGAAAATTTGGGCTCAATTGGTCATCGAAGTAGCAAGAAAATGATAAAAGAAAAACACCCTTGTTGTACAAATTTGTGTGCTTTCATATGAATAAAAACTTCTTGCAAGAAGATTTTATTATTTTAGTGAGAAATTACCTCTTTCTCAAAAACTACGTTACTTCAGAGGGAGTCGTTTCCTACAATGTTTTATACTATCAACAGCTCTCCGTTGCTCGTTACCAAGTAAGTTTTTATGCTAATATTTGTTTTGAGTCATAACCAAACGTGTACGATACCTTTAAGGCTATATTGAGTTGTCAGGATCATAGATGACGTGGTTGAGAGTATTGTCACCCGATGATTTTATTTTATTTTAATAGGAACCCTTGTTGTCATCAATTGGAAACTGTTCTGCCAGTCAATATAACAAAACTACCCTTCCGCTGTGATGGTTTGGGTGACAACTCTGTTCAGGATGCATGGTCCGAATAATTGTTGAGTGTTTCTGGGTTGTTCTCATTCTATGGGAAATGGATATATTCCAATTCAGGTATGTCCCCTTTGGGACAGTTTGGGTATAAACTCCATTCACGATGCAATTTTCATGAGGGTTTTAATGGGGTTATACGATCATCGTTGTCCAGATTTGTGTTGTCACTTGAGGGTTCCCGATTAGGGATTGTAAAATGTCCAATAAAGGTATGTCCCCCATAGGGATAATACGTAAACTCTGTTCAGGCTGCGAATCCTATATTAAGGCTGGATATACATATCAAGATCACGTTGTTCTAGATATAATGTATTATATTCAAAGTTGGATTGATCATGGTGATATGCCATTTTAACACCCGCTTTAAACTAAACTATTACTTTGGTCCCGTGTGTTGTGTAATGCACGTAAAAGAACCCAGTGCACTTATCGAAAAGACAAGGGGTTCGCCCCGGTGTTCCTGGTTTGATTGGCTGCATATTGCGCCACAGCACCTTGTAAACCATTACATGGTGCTATGTAAAGGAGTAGGTCTCATACTTATGTAGCCCCACATACCTTGCAGGAAAATACTGAATGTTGAAGCGCCTTGAGCGTCACTGAGTGATGGATATGAGCGCTATATAAGAAGCCATAATTATTATTGACTGTCAGTATCATCTCTTTATTATTATCAATTAGTAAAACAACTTTTAAACGGAATGATAGAAAGTAACTCCTATTTAACTCATTCACGTTACATCATAACTCACCATAGTTATTTCTCTGTTGTGCCATTTCGGGAGTCTGTATTTTTACATGTAGACATCTTTACCAGAGCGACATTGTGGGGTTTCCACATGTTGTGTCTATGATCCCTTTTCTTTAATTGTTTTTGTTATAAACATTGTGGGGTGCAGTTCCTACCTATACATAGTCCCGCAGTGTCGCTCTTGTAAGCTTAATTTGACTTCCGAAGTGGCAGACTCTTGACAGACAGTGTTTGGCGTCTGTATACAAGGGGTCCAGAGCAACCAATTGAAAGTCCTTGATTGTATTATTTATAATTCCGTATTCCGTGGCCTCTCCTTATGGTTCTCCATCCACACACGCACAGACAACATTAATTAAAGATTCTGTAATTTGTTTGACCTGAAGGTGTTGATGAAGCGATTTATAACGCGTGCATGTTAAGTTGATGGCGTTGGTAATGATTCGGTTTGATGCGCGCACCATTGCACGGTATAACGATGGCACTGAAAGACACGAAGTCTTGCTGCCAAATTCATGAAATCTTAAGAAATCTTAACCTGACCTTTAACAAACATGATTTTTGGTTGAACAAAGAAAAATTGACTAGAGCGGGATTTGAACTAACGACCTCTGGATTAACGTGCGGCTGAGCTATCTAGTCCTATGTTGGCGGTCTCTCTATGTTGTCAATATCTTTGTTCGGGGTGCCAGTCAGAAGCCATACAACCATTAACTGCCGTGTAGCCAGGGATCACACCCAAGTTTACGATACAACCTGGGAAGCGGCAGCCAGGGGATCACCATAAGGGGATGCGACTTTTTATTTCAGATATCAAATAATAAACCACAAGGCGAAACTGACTGGGTCAATTTTAAAAGATTTGGGGTTGAACAAAGAAAAAAATCCTTAACAAAACATGTAATTTAATTATTGTATTACAAGTCTTGAATGAATAAGGAAAAAGGGACCCTATTTGTATACATCGCTTATTTTTCGTATTTATAGTAAACACAATATTTTCCCGAACCAATATTAATTTAAGTATATTTAAACACACGCTCAAAAGTTAGAAGAATTCAGATGAGACAGATTATAAATGGCGATAGGCACGACTGATAGCCGTCTTTTAATCATCTAAATGGACAAAATGGTCCCACAAGACGAAGTGGGCTAAAGTCCACAGTCTCTTATGGCTGTGTAAACTCCAAGTTATTACCAGATCAAATTCAAACTCATGAAAAAAAGCTCTCCTGGATGAAAGATGATGCATTATCAAACACCAAGAGATTATTGTTCAGAAAGAAAAAGTGTCGCTTTTCGATAAAACGCTAAATGTATGCAGACATTGGTTTTATGGGTGGTCCCCGATGAGTCGTGGAACTTGGGCCGATTGACATTAGGCCACATAAACAAAAAAAACTTGTTGATCGTCCTCGCCCGACCCTACAAACCCCCCGACCCCATTTTCTTTGTATGTGTTTTTTTCCCTAAAAAAACCGGTCTTCAGTCCAATTTGGCTCCCAGATTTTTCAGCTGATATTTTTTCAAAATCCATAGGTTGGAATTAGATGTTTGAAGAAAGGTTATTCATGTTGGCAAAAACAAGAACAATTCCTCAAATATTTACTTAGGCTACACTGCGTTTTAGTTTTTTTGAAAATGTTTACAGAAAATGTCATCTAGGAGTTAAAATGGGTTTAACAAAACAATTAAAAACATCAAAATCACGCAAACCCCTCTGTTTTATGGTGATTTTGATGATTTCTTTATTCTTTATTTCGATGTAAAAGAACCCCCCCCCCAAAAAAAAAACCCGCCCTCCCACCCCCACTTCCCACTAAAAAAGACGATCAACAATTTGTTGTTTATAATGGCCTTATAAGGGTAACACGGCCACATCACGATGATTTCTACACTGCGAAAACTTGGGTTTTAAAATTGAAACCGTGGGTGTTACAATAACACAAATTTCTGACGAAATAATTACATTGGTCTAATTTTAACACCCTATGATGTTACCTTTGATTCTGTCTTCGGTATCTATAAGTGACAACACCCATAGTGTCACATAATATATACAAAGAATCAAAGTATACACCATAGGGTGTTAAAATAACACAATTTTCTGACAAAACCCCGGTTACATTGGTGTAATTTAACACTCTATGATGTTAACTTTGATTACGTCTTCGGTATCTATATGTGACAACACTCATGGTGTCACATAATAGATACAACAATAATCAAAATTTACACCCATAGGGTGTTAAAATAAAAATGTTTTCTGACGAAACAGTTACATTGGTGTAATTTTAACACCCTATGATGTTAATTTTGACAACACCCATGGTATCAAATTTAACACCCCAGTTTTTGCAGTGTATTTGGTGTTTTCGAAGTGGTTGTTCGGAAAAGAACTGCAGTTGATAAAACAATGAGAACCAACTCAACTCCTTTTTTGTTCTTCTCGGAACAACCATAGGCCTATCTACCTAGAATTAGTTTATGTTTGTCTCTTGAAAAACTAACATAATTTATAAAAGTATTTAAAGGTCATTTTGTGTATTTATCGAAACACAACTTGGTACTCCTTGTTTCTGCCGATGAACAACTTGGTATACGGTGTAAAAAATACAAAATATACATTAACTTCGTTCCTTCGGTATAGTACTTTTTTCCCTCAAAATACTTTATCGTTGCCCCGAAATCATGTCGTTACCTTTGAAATAATCTCGTTCCCTCGAAATACTTTATCGTTGCTCCGAAATAATTTCGTTAAATTTGAAAATTATCTCGTTCCCTCGAAGTTAAATTTCCTTTGGTACAAAATAAATTAGTTTGAGGGAACGAAATAATGTTGCAAGGGAACGAAATATTATCTCAAGGGAATAACATAATATTTTATTTCGTAATGTTTTCATAATTTCGAGGGAACAAAACACTATACTGACAAAATGTGTTACTAAATCTGAATTTTTGTGTGTGTTTACCTGCATGGTAAAGGGGTCTCGTTGACCTGAACAGGTTTTGGCCCACGCGAACCCACCGTCGCTTAATCCTAAGACAGTCTATAATTTGAGAGTGCACAAAACAATGTAAGTCAACATGGGGTCAAGAGTTCTTCAGCGTGCTCTTAACTTATACAAAGCTTACCCATAACTTTTTCGACGTTCGCCAGCGTATTCGCCAAATTTTTCATACGTCGGCATACGCTGGCTAAAAGTCAAGGTGTGCCAGGGTCATAACGAACTGTAATATTCAGGAAACTGTGGCTAACGAATGATAACGTACCGGGTACGGTACTCGCGCACATGTTTATTATACTGTTAATTCGTGGTGCAGTTTTCTTGCTCTTCTCACATTCAAACAGAGGCTGAAAGAAACACATAAAAGTCTGCATTTTGGTGTGAAATAAGTATACAAACTACATCTGTCTCGGGTCAAACATTCGATGCGGTGAATTACACTGCAAAAGCTGGGGTGTTAAAATTAACACAATGGGTGTTGTCACATTATAGATACCAAAAGAGTCAAAATGTACACGATCGGATGTTAACATAACACTATTTCCTGCCCAAACAATTACATTGGTGTTATTTTAACACCCTATGATTTTAATTTAGATTCTCTCTTCGGTATCTATATGTGACAACACCCAAGGTGTACATTTTAACACCCAGTTATTGCAGCGTATGCAGGAAGAGCATGCCGAATTGCTCTTTTCACCTTGCGAGTTCTGGTATCAATTGGTATAGTGGTTAACTCATTATGGTGACATTTTATTGTCGGATCATGTTGTTGTCGTTTGATGTCCGTTTTCTTTTGTGTCAAAGATTAATTAATAAAACCACTGTGGTTTTGAAACTTGGGTAGCTTGAGACACACGGACACTCACTTGTAAACACCTGCAATCGGGGACCTCCTATTGTCCCTCTTTTTGTTTGTACCTTTTCGGCAACAGCTCATTATAATTGGACTTTGTACCCACTTCCCAACTGGGGACCTTCACCCAACTGGGGACATTCACCCAACTGGGGACCTTCACCCAACTGGGGACCATATATATACTTTCTGTGTTACGTGGACATTCATTTCTTCTGTGGACTAAAATTTTCTTCAACGTTGAAGAAAACACTGTGGCCTACATTGTGTGGACCTCTTTGTTCTCAGGTCAACATAAAAATAAAATTATTGAAAAGGAAATTGTGAATGACAATCCAGTTCAGGTTTACAAGTCACTGCATAGGCTAGGTTTCAAGTTCGTGCATTTCACGTTAGCCAATGGAAACGAGATATGATGCTAAAATTTGCTTTAATCAGACAGGTTATACTTTTCTCAGTATGAATAAAGCGACTTGTCAACAATGAGGTCATATCTCTTACAAATCAATTCAAGGGAAATAAAAACCTTGTTTTTTGAAGAGTGATTTTTGTCCTATTTCCCCATAAACACACCTGCAACCACATTTTCTCAAATTAGGTCAAGTTTTAGTGCTTAGAAATAATACATTAATAACATGCTAATTAAAGCGGTATGCGTTTTGTCGGCAATTTTGTTTTGTGCGTGTTCGGTTTAATTGTTTGGCAATCGAAATAACAAACTGTTACTTGTCGAACTGATTTTTGTGGCGGGTTTGTGCTGTTATCAACTTTCTAACAATAATAAGTTAGCTTTTTTAAACCGAACAATTATTTTATGATTACCAGTCTTTACTGGGGGTGATCTCCGAGTTTGCTAATGGATGGGAAGCGGCCGTCACCTTGAAATAAAGACCGTTGTTGATGGGAGACGACTATAAGTATAACAGTATTCCCAAACACACATCGATGTTAAAGGTATCGTACACATTTGGTTATGACTCAAAACAAATATTAGCATAACAACTTACTTGGTAACAAGCAACGGAGAGCTGTTGATAGTGTAAAACATTGTAGGAAACGACTCCCTCTGAAGTAACGTAGTTTTACGAAAGAGGTAATTTCTCACTAAAACAATAACAACTTCTTGCAAGAAGTATTTATTCCTATCTGAAAGCACACAAATTTGTACAACAAGGGTGTTTTTTCTTTCATCATTTTCTTGCAACTTCGATGACCAATTGAGCCCAAATTTTCACAGGCTTGTTATTTTATGCATATGTTGGGATACAGCAAGTGAGAACACTGGTCTTTGACAATTTCCAAACTACTCAGTGCCTTTAATAATCATTCCGTGACGACCGCAGAATGTGGTAGCTAGGTTACTTCAGACGTGTTTAGTGCTTAGTGGATGTGGTCAACTTTAAAAAACGGCTTGAACCACCACTACGAAACCAAGGCGGATATCACTGTCAACGTAAAGTCTTATGGCATTGAGTTGACATCGCTGAAGTGTGCAATATTAGCAAATTATTTACATCCCAGATGCTAGTTTTCCCACAGACATAACAAATACCGCAACGTGATGACGGATAAGTTTCACTTTAATTTATTTTGTGACATTTTTCAGCATCCTGCATCCTTGGAACACATCTATCACGCGCATTTTAAATTGAGTCTGAATAGGGTAATGCTATAGGTACACAGGCCATCGTTTAATTCGTCCGTAGGTTTGATGTCATCAACACCTTTTTCGTACCGGGTAATTTCGTAAGCATAATAATCGACTTAATAGGGGGGCCTACTGATGTATTGAGTGCATCTTAAAAAAAAACGAAAAATCTTATTTGGGGTTACCCTATATACATGTGTGGTAAACGTTTATTAGATCAATTGATTAAGAACTTAAATACTAGTAGTCATCAGGGAATTAAATTGGAAATAGAAAGAACCCCCCCCCCCCGAAAAAAACAACAACCGAAAAAACAACCAACCAACCAAGCAAACAAACAAACGTTTGACACTTTCTAAAAAGTGCTGCTTTCCCCTTCGAACGGTACACCAATTTTTAGTAAGTGCCCAAGTTTATGCGTATTGATTTAGGCCTATTAAAAAATCTCATCCACTTACATGAAATAAGACTGAGAATTGAATTTCCTAAGGTCTGACCCCCCAAAAAGCGTGTTTGAAACGCAATACCCTTCTCAATCCTTTGTTCCACATTTCACTACAAGGTAAAAGAAGAAGAAGAAAAAAGAAAAACAAAACGAAGAAAGAAGAAAAACAGAGACGATGACTTTCCTGTGAGATCGATACTTCTAAGTTTTGTCAAAAGTGCAAAGCCAGGCATTGACCGGCTCCAAAGCACACCATTTTCAAAGGCTCCTCTTTCAGGGATTTTTTTCCGTCTCATTTACAGGTTCACGGGTCCTCGATTCCGTAATTGAATTTGTCAAAGTCACTCCTTTAATTCATCGGTGCTGTAATGATACATAATAGCCTGAACCGGACAGGTGTATCCCCGGAACTAATGGAATCCCTGCAAGAATGCCGTGGAGTCCGGCATAATTGACCCTCGTTGCGTAAACTGCAACACCATTTCCGATATAGACAGGGATACTGACATTTGTAACACACTTCAACGGCAACGGCAGGTTAGCGTGTAAAATCAGCAATCCAGGCAAAGCTACAAAAGTTTATCACCATAGGCTGGGTTTACGTGGCGAGACTCTTAAGTACTGTGAATTAAATATCGTTTTTTCATGATAATGGTATCATTGCTCTGATATTAGTTTTTTAGCGTATCATTAAAATAGTTCGATCAATTTCCAAATGAAATAAGAACGGCTTGGCAGTAGATTCAAGGAAACCACGAAATGCTCCAATAATAACAATGATAATAACTAGTTCTTATATAGCGCATTTTACAATAACATATCAATGCGCTTTACATTAGGGCCCTAATCATTTGGAAAATAACATTCATTTAAACTTTCTCAGTTCCCTGAGGAGTACACAGCCACGAGCTGCCGTAGCGCTCCGAAGGCTTTTTCAAACACAATATCAACCTCTACCCTCGCAGGTACCCATTTATACCCCTGGGTGAAGAGAAGCAATTATAGTGAAGTGCCTTGCTCAAGTGCCTTGCTCAAGGACACAAGTGTCATAACCGGGATTCGAACCAACACCCCGATGACTATAAACCACACACGTGTGTAAACACCGGCAATCGTGAACCCCCCTTTTTCAACTCTTTGTGATAGCCTTTTGTTATAGGTCCACGATTTGAATGTGGATACCTACCCACCAGAACTTGAATTTGATGCTTTGAAACGCTCGGCCATGATACCCTCCAACGCAAAAATCACAATTCAATAATATAGGAAAAGCCAAGTGCCGCATTTCATTGTCATGGTCAAATAAATTAATACGAGTCCATGATTCCCTGTTTTTCAGTTAAGGAGAATGGACGAGAAAGTGTAGATTCGTGAATGGAATGTACGAGCCGAAGGCGAGTACATTGTGGTCACGAATCTACAATTTAGAGTATTTTCTCTGACTTAAATTTCCTGAAAGCCTTTGATTATGTAACAATGGTATCTATAAAAACAACTCATGGACATCGAGAGGCCATCAGCAAAGCTCTCAGTACTGCATATGACTCTGCCCCACATCCAAGTACTGTCTCTATGAACTCGGGAGCATCTTCATCGACAGACAGCCGTACAGTTCACATTACTGTTTATGTTAACATTCCAAAGTAACCTTGAACCTTTCCTCCATGCTTGATTATTCGATCATGTTGTTAATTGAGTGATTAGCTTGTTAAAAAAGCTTTTACAGGTTATGTATGTGTGATGAGTTGTTTATTAGATTCCTGCATGTGATACAGTTTCTATGGTAAAGTACATTACAAGCTGTGTTTGGTGCACATCATGTTATCCTTTCAATTTGGAAAGACAGTCATTTTCCCGTCGAACATTTCACTTTAGTTTGTAACGAATCCACTCAACTGTAGATTCGTAACGAATCTACAGTTAAGTGTAGATTCGTAAAAATAATTTACACTTTGAACAATAGAGTGACGTCACAGAAATAGTTTAAGAAAAGAACACTTCTGGTTGTGTGATTTAGTGTCGATACAAAATTGTTTCACACTACACGCTAACAAAAAAGAAAACTTCAATCGGCGTCCGATGGATCGTGAAGGGTTGAGTGGGAACCCATGATTCGTTTTCAATCATTCTTGATGGCGTGGCGCCATAAAACAAAACAAAAAAAAACCTGTGTCGCTTTACACACTGAGTTTTAAGTAGGCAAAGACAAAGTCTCTCAATTATTCCATACTTCGGAACTTGAGAAACTCCAATAACACTAGTTTGGGTGTCAAACCCGTAGTTCTTGTCTGGGTCCACCCTGTTGGGACTTTTACATATTGTATTAGTAAGTACAGTAAAGTCTGTCCCGATATAGCAAATATGGCTCATCAGGCCCTTGGTCATTGGCAGACGAGACTGCACTTTACCCCTGGACATAATGCCAGTCCATCGCAGGTTACCCCGCAGCTCTCGCAGGTACCCATTTGTACTCCTGGCTGGAGGGAAGCAATTGTTATAAAGTGCCTTGCTCAAGGACACAAGTGCCCCGACTGACCCGGCCAGGATTCAGACCCACATTATGTAAATTACAGAACTTGAGTCCACCAAGCTAGACCGCTGGGCCACGACATCACATCATAATTATGGGAAATATAAATCGTAACGAAAAGAACAATGTTAAAATCTTGAACTCCAAACCAATGTTATTATTTTTTTCTCTCAAAACTCCCTTTAGTTCCACGATATGTAGAGAGAGAGAGAAAAAAGAAAGAAAAGAAAACATGACAAAACAAATCCTGCTAATGCTGTGATGACAGTCTACGCATCCATCACCACGTAAAAACGTCAAACTATAAAATGCTGTAAAAGCTCTCGCGGCAACGGACAACCAAAACACGATTACCTTTTACCCGTGTATACATTCCGCAAGCAAGAACTAGGCATTCGTGGATGACGAGCAGTTCTTTATTCAAATGAAAGGTTAGGCCCCATTTCAAACGTCGTGCTCCGTCAGTTTCGAATTATGTAGAGAGAAAAAAAAGAAGACAAAACAAACAAACTCGGCAAGAGTTTGACAATGGCGTACTGGTGGCTTGAAATGCCCGACTTAAATCAAATTCCCAGCGGTTCAAGTACATTTGAAATGGCCGAGTTGGATTTCATTCCACGTAGGTGCCGGCTGAAAAATTTCACAGCTGATTTTGAAAAATTCATCATGTTCTCAAAGGTGATCCCAAAGAGGCAAAAGGGCTGTTCTCAATACATAATTCAAACCTGCGTGGTTGTTTTTTTGTACAGCTATACTTAAGAATAATGACTTTCTTTTGATGATCTATGTACATTTATTTTCATTCATTCGAAAACTCATTTGACTTCATAGAATGTGAACTAACGACCCAATTGAATGATTAATTGTCCAGTAGTTCCTTAGTCTTTTCAGGAGTGTACTGCTAACTAACTTTGAATTAAAAGACCATATACAATTTGGGTAAATTGAGATTGTCCCCTCTTACAGAAATAGCATTTCTGAATAAAGCAAAATACCATCGCTTCTTTCGCTTGATGAAAGAAGAGGGTTTGACATTCTGGCTTTGCATACGAGATAAAAACACCCTTTCGTGTTATCGCCACCTCATCAGGCACGTGCTGTGCGTGTGTTTAGATCTCAGGTGACATTTGAACTTCCATTACTTCGCAGGGCTTCCAGTTGAAAAGTTACATCAATAAGCGACAGACAGTGCTGATAGAAAAGTCAGTAATAAATGAATGTAGATCTGCATTCCCATTAAAGGAAAACACTGGCTGCCTTGGGCTATTTTGGCTACAAAACAGCTACTTGAGCGAATATTGTTTTTAACAGGAATGCTATTCAAACATGATTATAACGTGTTTGTTTATCCTTTAAATGTAATTTTGATATTTGTACACTTCTGAATATTTTTGTTATTGTCTTATTGATTGAAAACATTTGAATGAATTTCAGCAAAGATCACTTGATGCCGTTTTTGTTCAAGTAGGTCTTTCAAATGACTCTGGAGTTCATCTATGTAGAGAAGGACGGTCCTTAAAATAAACCATCAAATATTGCCGTTTTCGAGCAATTTCCCCCCAAAAAATGAGGTCAAGTGGATTATACGAACCTTTTTCTGGGGGTTTGGATAAATCACCTGATCTTCGGAGTTAGTTCTACTTGCAGTCGAAGTTAACTACTAACCAAATTCAACTTTGTTTTTATGAAACAAATTATGAAAAATTGAACGTAAGATTTTAATTCAGAGAGTCCGTGCAACGGAAAGCGTGTTCCACGGTGCACAGCGTGGGGGTTAGCTAGCTGGCGGAGCTTATGAACATGTGGGAGGGGTAGGTAGCCAGGCCACCACTGAGAACGTTTTGTCATTAAGGATTTTAGTCTGTACGCCTAGCTCTTCAAATCCGCTGTTGCTGAACTGCGACATTTCATTGCTCGAAAATCCGTCAAGGTACTTTTTCCCTCTCTATTTACACTTTACTGAACTTGTTAAAATGTATTCAAATAAGATTATTGCCACGACATATGAAGACCACTTTCGTGACAATCACTGTACAAATGCGTACATTTAGGGCGTTTTTGACACTTGCAACGGCTTGTAAAGCTACAATGACCTTTGACCGCTTTTGTGCATTCAAACATTTCTCGTTAATTACGTGACATGTTTCTTTTTACAAAAATAACATCTAAAAATGTCAATGATTCTACACCACTATATTATGTTAACGGTTAACTGGGCCGCAGGCATTATCACAAATGGCTAACTTTTTTGACCACATACCCCCTGTACACATCGAACTGCACTGGCTCCCCATTCAACAACAAATCAAGTTTAAAATCCTCCTGATCATCTGGAACTCCATCAACTCCCATGCTCCACCTTACCTTTCTAGGCTCATATCATTTTATCACCGTGACAGTAGACTAAGATCAATTCGTGATCCACTCACCTTGAATACTCCTACGTGCTCAAAAGCTTTTGGTCGAGGTGCCTGTAGTTATATTTGCTCCTATACCTTTGGAACATTCTTCCCTGTACAACATCCGCTATTCAACCTCAGCTGCTACATTTATGAAATTGCTTAAAATTGAACTGTATCGATTCTAACTCATGTTACATTCTCACAGGGCGTTGATCCGGAATCTAGGATTTGTGCACTTTAAAAGAACTTCTTCTTTATTAAACCAGTATGCTCCATATCCACCAGACCACGTTCCGTGCCCTAGTGGGCAATATTTTCTTCTTGAAACAGCCTTGTAACAAGTATGAGCTTGTTACAAGTTTAAGACCAATGAAATAAATGTAATGCATTGGATTATTGTTTTCCTGTGGCAACAATAATACTTGGGAGTATTAACAAATCCTGTGGGTATGTGGGAGCGTGGTTGCATGAGGAAACATTTTGACATTTGGGAATGTGTGGGTATGAGAAAACATTTTGGGCATGACGAAACTTGTTGGCATGAGGGAAACTATGTTGAAAACATCTGGGCATCATGAAACATGTTGTCACGAAGAAGCCTGCATGTGGAAAGCATTTGGACTTGAAGAAATATGTCGTAAGGAAACCTTCGGGCATGAGGAAACCCAATGATTTAGGAAACCTGTAGCATGAAAAAGCCTTTATTTATGAGGAAAACTGCTGGTACGAGGAAACCTGGGAGCTTGAGGTAAGCATCCCTTAGACTTGAAGAAACATGTCGTCGTAAGGAAACCTTCAAGCATGAGGAAACCCAATGATTTAGGAAACCTGTAGCATGAAAAAGCCTTTAATTATGAGGAAAACTGTTGGTTTGAGGAAATCTTGAGATAAACATTCCTTGTTAGACTTTAATAAACCTATGGGTGTATGGAAACCTTCGGGCATGCAGGCTTGAGGAATTCCAATGATTTAGGAAACCTGTGAGCATAAGGAAATCTGTGGGCAAGAGGAAACCTATGGGCATGCGTTTTTCCGACCTGTTGACATAAACAGCTGCCCACAAATGAATCAGACATGAGGAAAACTGTGAGGATTTTAAAGTTTGAGATGCAGGGGCAAAAAGTTAGGGAGCAAAACCAACTTGTGCGAGAGTGAAGTCACAAACGGGGTTCGTATTTTGGCCCACGGAGGTATAAGGCAGGGGGCTAGTACTATTGGGACAATCTGATCCTTAGATTTGTTTCTAACAACAGTATGGAGTCGAAAAACCGACCCACGGTTGAACTCAGTATTAAAAGTGCCTTTGAGTAAGTCAGATCGGAATTCTTGATAAGTTTTTTTTCGAAACTGGGTCAGCTGCTTGGAGGCTTTTTCTTAAGCAAACTTTATGCGATTTACAGGCCGATAATTATTTTGATATGAAAACATTGGGCAGGGGCAATTTGTCGGTTCATTCGAAATTTGAGCTAATAATCACCGAATTAGCCCACGGTGTTATTTTAACTTTGATTATCGAGTTAAGTTGAGGAGGTGGTGTATTGTTGAACTTATACGGTAGTTAGCTCACCTATAAAGCTCCGTGCAAACACATCAGTTGTCTATTGGATGTTGCCCCGAGAGATGTTTTCATCTAACAGCTCAATTAATCTTTGATAGGTGCAATTGTGCAAGCATCTTGAACGTTTCCCTCAAAAATTTTAACAACAAATGAAAATAAACAATAATATTTATTCTTAATAAAGGCTATTTTTTTTTATTAATGGGTAAGAAAGTTCACAGAGTGCCTTCACCATTCGCATCTAAAAAGCAAAAAAACACAATTATTGCCGTCCGTTTGATGGCATATTAGTTTGCCTTATTTATCCGATGTCCCTCATATCCTTAGGTGGAGCCGTTGGGTTGAAACTCAGGCAGCAATTTACTTTAAGCCCCAATCCTTGTGGAGTTGTTGAACGAGAAGCAACAAACAAGAAATGAAAAAAAAAATCCAACAAGCGGTCAAATAAATGCCAAACCTGTAATGGCCATGCCCTTAAAAATACTGTGCTATGCCTTAATGTTATAGCTGTGGCTTAATTGTGGACGCATGCAGTGATACAGACATTTGTTGCCACCTTCTTGAGCGGATCGCAGAATTTCTGCATCACAAATTGCTCAATATTAATATAATTATTGCACCCCGTGTTCTTTTCCAAATAGTCAGGGAGCTTATGGCATGAAATTTAGTCCCGTGGGATTTTAATTAGAAGATCCCACCTATCTAGATACCTTCTTTATATCCTAAGGAACAAGAAAAAACATGTTGGCAAAATCAAAAGTGTGGCAGATGGCGGCCATCTTGGATTTCAAAATGGCCGCCATTTAAGTTATATTATCTCTATAACTTTGGCTATGAATGTGGTGAAAACCTGATTTTTGTGGCTAAACTTACATTTACCATGACAATAAAGTAGTTAAACATACAACTGAAGCGTTGCAGATGGCGGCCATCTTGGATTTCAAAATGGCCGCCATTTATGTTATATTTTTCCATAACTTTGGCTATGAATGTGGTAAAAACCTGATTTTTGTGACTAAACTCACATTTACCATGACAATAAAGCAGTACAAAATACATTTAACATAATCAAAGTGTGTTATGCATGGTTTGTTGTGCATACTAATTTAAGCATGGCCGCTATTGTGCCATATTTTAGCATTTTATCCTTAAAACGGGGTTTTAATGTGTCGACAAAACTTGCATTAACCACATACTTAGCTGACAAAATACCGGGACATGCTTTAAAACAACCGACAAATGCCTTGTAGTTGCCTGGAAAAGGTACAGCCCACGAATAGACCACCTAACTTATCTAGCAAGTAATCAAGAAGAGGTAGATGCCAAAATCATCCTACATTCCATCGATGCTGCAGTAAATGGTGCTTCTTCTCTTGATATCTACTCACCGGGCACAAACGTCATTGTACTTGCCATCAGACGAAACGCTTCATTCATAACGGGAGCTGATAACAAACATCGGGTTGTACCCCTTGGGCCGATCTACAGAGCACTTGGTTCTGAGAAAGCTGCTGCTCTACCAGAATTCCATGCTCTACCAGGGGCAGATGTTACTAGAAGATTTGCAGGGAAAGGGAAGACCACATTCTGGAATGTACATCAGGAACTAGAACTCAACGATAAGAGAGTATATACTCTCACTCTTCCAGGGGAATCAGCTGAACTACCTGAATCTGTATTTGCTGCAATAGAATCATCATCATCATCATCCTCCGGTGAGTACAGGCCTCGTAGAAGCTGTATGCTCCCAAGGAATTGTCGTACTGTGGGTGAAAGGTGTTGGCACGGGAAAAAGTAATCACAAAAAGTGCAGAAAGTGGTGGTGCTGAGGTTGAGGTGCAAGTAAAAACGGCCGCATCCAATTCAGCGGAGGGACAGTGGCTTCATTCAGCTGGCTCCTGAAGATTGTCAGGGATTGCGCCGATACGACTGAGGCAGTGAGAGAGTTACACAGATGACACCTGGGAAGAAGCTTTGTTGATAGGTTTGGATTCTACAATGCTGCTGACGGAACTGGAGATGGTGACCTCTGGTTGACTCACTAGATGGAAGAAGATGAGGCGGGCTGATTGGGATGGCGACCAGCCCATAAACAATTCTGTTAAGCATGGTAACTTTGCTATGTGTACGCCACTCATGAAGAGATTGCCATTGCAGGTCACTGAGCATCCGAATCACGCTATGCCGGGGTTGGTAATCGTCCTTCACAAATCTCGTTGCAGGTCTCTGCACCATATCAATTTTGAACACAAGATCTTATAGAGTGGGGTCCTAGACTGATGAGGCGTATTCAAGAGTGGGGCGTACGTCTTGTAGGATTGTTCCTTGATGGAGGGTGGACACTTCCTCAGGTCACGGCGAAGAAAGCCAAGTGTGCTTTTTACCTTCTTGCAGATGTTATTTATGTGCGATTGCCATTGGAGATTGCTTTGTGACGACAAGATATTTAGCTTTTACAACTGTGCGGACAATTATGCCATGGGTGAAATACTTGGCTTGATTGATATTCTTTCTCTTGTTGTTGATTTTGAAAACCTCGCACTTATCTGGATTGATTGACGTTTAACATTTCTATTCCCATTATTGAAGGATGGAGAGGTCATCTTGGAGGATGGTGACATCTTCTTGAGATCTAATTGGCCTATACAGAAGGCAGTCGTCTGCAAATAGGTGTATTTCTGATATAACTTTGTCTTGCAGGTCATTTATGAAGACTATAAATAATAGGGGACCAAGAACAGATCCTTGTGGAACCCCGGACGACACTTTAGACTGATTACTCTGCTTTCCCTCAGAAATTACTTACTGGGTGCGGCTTGACAAGAAGTCCCTGATCCAAGAAACAGGACTACCACGGATACCAACATGATGTAGCTTTAGAAGGAGTCGCTCATTGGGAACTCTATGGGAAACCTTGGAGAAATCCAGAAGGACGGCATCGATCTGTTCTTTGTCTCAAAGTATCCAGGCGATGTCGTCGATAGTTAGAAGTAGTTGTGAATTGCATGAGTGCTTCTTTTTATTATCGCATACCCTGAATTATCGCATACCCTGCTCTTTATAAGAGACCACAATTTTTTCGGATTCACATCTGTATCCTCGCAGATTGTGTTGTTTATGTAGTTGTGGTATGTTATTCGGCATTCCTTTGGTATGTTCTTTTATAGAAGCTTGTAGCAAGACCAATTACACTTTCTCCTGGATCTTCTTGCTTTCTTATATCTTTTGTCTGCAAGCCTTTATCTCTCTAATACTGACGACCTATCAAACATTGCTGATGAAAGATGGTGGCTGTTCAAGAAAAAGCAAGACCAATCAGAGTGTTTGCCCCCAACCTTAGCTGCACTGCGACAAGCCATCCTCAGAGCTCACTAGCAAGCTATAATCTGGAACAGTGACAACGTTGCAAACCCAAATTTTGCCAGAACCGCAGAATTATGGTTGGGAAGTGGTAGATGGTCACTACAAAACTATCATGACCTCTCTGCCTCCAGCTCCGCAAGCATTTATTGATTTGGTGAAATGTTCTTGTAACTAAACATGATGTCCAACGAATCAATGCAAATGCAAGACAAATGGGTTAAACTGCACAGACGTGTGCGGTTGTTGTGAGGATTTGGAGACTTTTGACCATTCAGCGTACTCAATTTGTACAGATGATGAAGTACAGTAAAGGGATGACGAAGATGCATCATTTGAGATATTCAACCAGCTTTTGTTTCATATTCAGAAAGTACAGGCATTGATTCATCCATTAAACAGTATTCATAAGCTCATCCTCTATTACAAGGATATGCATCTGAAGTCACGCCACTTGTTGCTCACCAATAACGCGCGAGATTGAGAAGATACACGAAGACTTAAACACCCCAGCTTAGTCAACTTGGATCACACCCCATCACTACTCCTCTGAAACCACAAATTTAAAGTAAGCAATTGTTCTCACAATAAGTAACAGTCAAACACTTCTATGCCTTTCCAAGCCGTTGATACGTCAGTATGCCGAATCGCTAAATTTGTAAATATGCTCCTCATTGTATCTTAAACCCCGTTTTAAGGATACACTACTAAAATATGGCACAATAGCGGCCATTTTTTAATCAGTATGTACAACAAACCATGCATAACACACTTTGATTATGTTAAATGTATTTTGTACTGCTTTATTGTCATGGTAAATGTGAGTTTAGTCACAAAAATCAGGTTTTTACCACATTCATAGCCAAAGTTATGGAAAAATATAACATAAATGGCGGCCATTTTGAAATCCAAGATGGCTGCCGTCTGCCACGTTCCAGTTGTATGTTTGAATGCTTCATTGTCATAGTAAATGTAAGTTTAGCCACAAAAATCAGGTTTTTACCACATTCATAGCCAAAGTTATAAAGATAATATAGCTTAAATGGCGGCCATTTTGAAATCCAAGATGGCCGCCATCTGCCACACTTTCAATTTTGCCAACATGTTTTTTCTTGTTCCTAAGGATATAAAGAAGGTATCTAGATAGGTGGGATCTTCTAATCATTAAAATCCCACGGAAGTCCATAAGCTCCCTGACTAAAAGCAAAGTTTATTAATAAAATTACGCTGTTAGCAAGTACAGTGAGGAGATTTTTGAGGTGCAAACAAGTGTTTTGTTTATGGAGATTTTTTTCAATTTTAAAGTAGTAATAACAGTGCGTTTTTGTATTTGGATGTGAACCTGTCCTCCCGTACGCCGACGACTTTTGTAATACAGATCCGGCTGGTTTGACACACCGATGGCATTATCGAG
The DNA here is from genome assembly GCA_021014325.1 of Plazaster borealis. Taxonomy (NCBI): domain Eukaryota; kingdom Metazoa; phylum Echinodermata; class Asteroidea; order Forcipulatida; family Labidiasteridae; genus Plazaster; species Plazaster borealis. The sequence goes on along the minus strand of CM037459.1, from coordinate 10,885,039 downwards.
CTTGCTGGAGGACAAAGGGAATTGTTGAATTAACCATGTTGACAAACATGTGTGCTCATTATTTGGTGCCATAATATTGAGACCGAGGAAAACAAAGGGGCGGGGAGAAAAGTTCTCCATCTGTAGTTTCACAAGAAATGCTGTGTATGGGAGGATGTTAAGTACTGGGACAAAGAAAAGAAACAAAAAGTATCCATGCTGGAAGCTACATACAAAGTGTGGACCTGAGAACAAAAGAGGTCCACATAATGTAGGGACTTGAAACACTATGTGGACCTACACATGTCCACACAGTGTTTTTGACAGTGTTGAAGATTTTCCTTAAGCGTACAGAACAAAGGAATGTCCACAGAGTGACTGCAACACAGAGCTGTGTGTTTACGTGTGTGGTTGTTTTTGTTGTTGTTTTGGTTTTGTCTTCGTCTTCGTCGTCGTCGTTGTTGTTGTTGTTACACTGCTGTTGTCATTGTTGTTGCTGTTTGAAAAGTCAAACCCCACTTGAACAAAACAAAAGTCAACCTTAGTGACCATTGCTTACCTTTAACAATACCAATCCCAGTAATAGCAGCTCGCTGCGAGCTTTCGAGTGGCTCTATTTTCTTTGTATTGGGACATCGGTAAATGGCACTCAAGTTATCAATTCAAGCAAGTTTCACCGTCGGGCGTTACATTAGTGCACAACTAAACATAATTACGGTGCGATTGCCCGAAAGGTGTAATGCGGCAAGGCTGCGAAATAGCGCAGAAATAACCAGCGTATATTGGGACGATCAAAGTAAAGTAAGAGAGAGTATGCTTGATTGGTTATGCAGTCAGGGAACATAAGGAGTTAGGAACGTCAGAAGAATCGGTAACTGAGGCTGCACCCGACTTGGCGGCTACGGCTACGACCGTTGCTAAGGGTGTTGCTTATATTTTCTGATAGTCGCCGTTAAGAAATGTGTCCAAGACCTCTAGCTTTGCAATTTTGTCAACAAGTCAGGAAAAATAAAAAAAATAATTAACAAGTTCATGGTTGCCTTTCATTTTGGACGTAGCAGAAGGGCAAAATTTGCAAGTTATGAATATGCTCACCACTTGAACACGAGTGGAACGTTCATTGTAATAAATGCATCTTAATTTTATACTTTGGAGAACCGTTACACTATTCAGTTAACAATTTTCAGGCAAGATGGATTTGAGTCTTGACATTAGCTTCGAATTTTTATCTATTACTTGTCGGAATTGTTATTACCATCACAAAATTAATAACTTAACAGTTTTGAGATTTTTGCTTTAATTACTGAAATTACACCCCCCCCCATTGAGTTTAGGGTTACGTACTTTCTTCGGTAAATAAACATTAATATTATATTTAGAAAGCGCGATTCTGTTTTGAAGCCTCTGCTTGGACTGCCTTCATATTGCAAAATCGAATACTCAAATCACAAAGATCTAACATAACTTGGATTTGGAAAAAAAATGTGATAGCGCGGTATGATAATAAAGTCAAGGCCTAGAAAGACTGAGTCTATTTCTGTCGTAAAGTTTGACCTTGTTATCTATAACGCTAAACCTCTTAAGAAAAATATACCGGTTCCCGAAAGGTCAGAAGTAAACAGTTGGGAACTCGAGTATAGTGGGTCACTTGTCATACTGTAGTTACTCACACTATAGCAAGACGGAGGAAATTGTATTTCCTGGTTCCCAGTTCGCCCGGAAGAATTTCGGCTTGACCCACGGTGGTTGTAGTTCGTCAAGAGCCCTTTTCTCTGTCCATCTCCCTAGAGGTCCGCATACATTGTGGTATGGTTGCTTAAAGGCACTGTACACGTTTGGTAATTACTCATTATATATATTAGCATAAAAACTGACTTGGTAACAAGCAACAGAGAGCTGTTGATAATATAAAACATTGTGAGAAACGACTCACTCTGAAATAACGTAGTTTTTGAGAAAGAGGTAATTTCTCACTAAAATAATAAACACTTCTTGCAAGAAGTTTTTATTCCTATCTGAAAGCACACAAATTTGTACAACAAGGGTGTTTTTTCGTTCATCATTTTCTTGCAACTTCGATGACCATTTGAGCCCAAATTTTCACAGGCTTGTTAGTTATGCATATATTGGGATACACCAAGTGAGAACACTGGTCTGTGACAATTACCAAACGTGTACGATGCCTTTAAAGATATCGTTGACATTATCAATGTTTTGGAAACCCATCTGCATTGGACGCTTGTAATGGTTGATGTCATCATAGCAACAGAGGATAACAAAATCCCTAATTGTTGGCAACTGACTATAAATCCGTATAGGGTCCAATTAGCATTGTATTTGCTAATGGTGTGCAGCAAGTGTCAGATTAGCTGTCTTTGTTTAATGCTTTTTGTTATAGTACGATCCAGCCTGGATCGTAAACTGTCGGGAAAACTATATTACAGCAAGTCACTTTGTATCAAGTACAACTTTGTTAATGTGATTGATTTGTGAATCATTTTATTTGGTATAGCATTGTACTGTCAACGTTTCTGCTAGTTGATGGTCTTCCATGTCGTTTAAACAGTGTGTTATTGAGTTGGCCAATTATTGGCAAATTTGCCCTTAACGCGAGCTTACATATACGATTCAAACTACACACAATTTTGTTAAATTAAATTTATATTTGTGTAATAAAAAAACCCACCATAAATAATAACAATGAAACCCAAACTATATATATTTACATCTTAGCTTATATTTCTTCGCCCTAGCCTCTTATACCGGTAATTCTTATTGTGATATAAAACTAGGCTGCATAACGATACATGCTTATTTCAGATGACATAATTCTGTTCACGTTAAAAATTATAACGTTAACGCTTACGTGACTGGATTCTTAAAAAAACAAAACCTTTGTTTGCGAGAAACGTGTTGACAAATTTTGAACCTGACCCTGGTGACACTGACTTTAAAGAAGGGACAATAGACAGTGAAGAAGAGCAGGTCATGTATTCATTATGTAGATGGTCTATACGGGCATCAGACCTCGTATCAGATTATCATTGCCCTTGGAGCTAGCCTGGCAGGATTGGGATTTTTTTCTTACATACAAAGGAGTTCCTGTTGGAACTCATCGGCTCTCAATTCTAATCTTCATTTTTGATGGATACTTTAATCTCACAGACGCAGGAGCGGCATAGTGAATCGGTGGGTGGTTTGTAAAGGAGAGTTGGAACTGAAGCGGCTGGGATGGGAAAAGGAGTGTACAATAAACATCCTTGCGGACGCCATAAACGAGTGAATTAATATAAACACACACGTCCCCTACGACCACCAAGGCATAATATATTTGCATGATTAGTGGAGAACGCTTGAAAGTTCAGCTCTAACAAATACTACAACAAGTAACTTGTAAAGCACAATATAAATACGAAAACAATCTCCCGAGTCTCTCCGAGAAGAAAATACCAAATAGTCTTAATCTGCTCAAAGAGGTGACCAAAATAATGCACTAAACAATGTGAACACAGGGGTGTTATACCTAAATACTTAATCATTCTTAACCTTAATTTTCACAGCGATTACAGCGTTAAGAAATAGTATACAATTATGAAATATCTTACACAATTTTAATCAGAAGATTTTACGAACGAGAACTCTATCAGCCGTTGCCCGTGGGTAGGCAAACCTGGAACTAAATTCTACTAAAAAAACCCAAATTCCTCCTGGACTTAAATACGTTCCAAGCAGCGGCGGCGCTATGGGGGGGGGGGGTCCCAAGTTTGTTACTTTGTTAGTTACATAATTGAATTTAACCCCGATTTATTGCACCCACATTAATGCAATTAGGTTCGTGTTACCCCAGCTCAAGAATAACGCTGGTCTAGTCTAAAACAAACAGAACATAAATTGGCTGTGGCTGTTACGGCGATCTCGGGAAGGTCCTCGGAAATTTAATAGCACATCAAGGGCTCTGAACCTGCTTAACTGTTTCAGGGGAGCTGAATGCTACTTCGTTCCCACGATATAATATATATTAAATTTATCCATACTCTAAAAGTAACATTTCGTCGTCTCGAATTATTATTTCGTTCCATCCATATAATTGATTCTGTTCCTTCGAAATTATATTTAGAGGAAATGAAATACAGATTCGCGGAAACCAAATAACATTGCGAATGAAATAGTATATTATTTCGAAGGAAATAAATATATAGCTTCGTTCTCTCGAAACATTTGAGTGGCTACGGAGCCCTTGAAATGCCATTTAAAGTTCAAGTATCAATCCAAGATCGCCGTTGAAGTAACAATATGTTCATAATTGTTGTTGTTTGTTTGTTTGTGTGTTTTTTTCGGGTCGTTTTCTTTAATTATAGGTTACTAAATTAAGTGTCAATAGTTTGAAGTATATCGAGGAGAGAAGCGTTGATAACGGACACCTGTTTAAAGTATTAATTTCTTTAGCGTGCAAAATAAGAACTGTATAACACAAATTATATGGATAATGTTCAGATGCATTCTTGGCAACAAAAGGGGTTGTTAATCAGTCTGCTGGGTTGGTATTATTATTTCGCTCAATTAAGAGAATCATTGAAATACAACTCGATATAGTTAGTGCAAGGAAACTCGGAATAATAATAGTTTGATATACCGAAAACTTTATTGGCATAGCAATAACTCCGTACCAGCTAAACTTGTCGTTCCTTCGAAATATTATTTCATACCCACGAAATATAATATAATTTCACACTCACGAAATAATTTTGTTTTGTTCCTTCGAAATGTTATTTCATACCCACGAAATAATGCTATTTCATATCCACGAAATAATTTTTTCTTTTGTTCCTTCGAAATATATTTCATACCGGAGAAACAACTTATTTTGTCATCTCCAAATGTTATTTCGTTCCCTTAAATACTAGTTTATTCCCTGGAAGGGAACGGAGGGAACATTATAGGGAACGAAATATTGTTTCGAGGGAACGATACTTTTAACTCGTCTCTTTAGGGGCTCCCTACCAATTTGGCTGCCGGTGCTGAATACTTCAAATACTTTTGGGTTTTTGTTATTTTATTCTTTGTTCTATTGTTACTTCGTTTTTATGGGGATCGCTTTGGGTTCATCCATAGGTGCTGTTTTATTGTTTTTGGTGTAATTTTTTTTAAGTATTTCCATTATACTCTTTTTGTTGTTGATAGTTAGCTTTCTTTGAACTTCTCTGGTAATAGTTGACTCAGTTCATGGTTTGCAGTCCGTTTGCCATTCAGTCAGGCGAACAGGAATCGTTTGAAGTCTGACTGGAACGTGCTTTTACTTCAAAGTCATGGCGGCCCTGGGACTCCAATCAAATTAAGCCCAATTGGTCCATTTAACTGCAATTCAGCAAAGTAACCACGGCAGTCCTTGATATCTATTTATTCCCGAATTTGTTGAAATAAAAAAGGTAAAGGGAGGGTTGTTTGGTCACTGCATCGTCACTCAAGTAAGTTGTAAAAACATTACCGGTATTATGTGCCATGTCAGTTATACGCCATTGTGCAGCGATACATTTTTTACAGCATGCAGTTAGGCTGTCTGTACACGTCTGAGCGTGGCTTCTCCTCCGCTCTGCGACCTTCGAGGATCAATACCGTCATATCAAATGTCCTAGTTTTAGATGAAGGAAAGTAACTTGTTTTGATCGATTTCATGTCAACAGTTGACCAGACATGCACGTTGGTTAACCGCATTTGCAGGAACTAAATTCCCCAATAAAGATGCAAATGGCCATGAAAATCAGGAATTAATGCCCGTTGAGGCTTGTACTCCAACCTTCGCTGATGTCTGTAAGTAGGCAACGAGGTTACCATCATCATGTTAAAGTGGTCGGTTTTTTTTGAGTTGATTTTTTTTCTACAAAAAAGATCCCCCAAACAAACACGTCCCAAGAGTTGTATATTCCCTGAGCAATAAACCAAGCGGAATTTTGGTAATGAGGCATACCGGAGTGTTTGCCAATGTATTAACGAGCGTCTTGAAGGCAAGGCTCTTGAATATAATGAGTATTGATTTTAAAAGCACGGTAGTGTATGTCGATAATAATAATAATGTGTAGTAAGCGAGAACAAGGGTAATTTCCTTTGAAATAATGCAAGCCATGAAGGCCGTTTTTTTTGTTATACGCTATGCGAAAACAATCCCATTAAATTAAGATACACGCTAAAAATAACCTTTTCAGGGTGTATGCCTAGTAGTAGAACGGCGTAGGCCTACATTTCAAAACAGTTCTTTGATAGAATATGAGGCATAATGTTGAGGAATAAAACCGACAAAATTAAATGCGTCGAACTATCGGTGGGTATTTGTGCATTATTTTTTTTTGTAGAACAACAGAACGTTTTTTTTTTTAAAAAGCACATGCATCCGAACGGATAGTGCTTCCAGCAATACTGCACGTTTACCACTAGCCTGTTTGTACACGTACACCTATAGGCCTATTGGCAATTATTTAAACAAACATCAAAAACGTACAAACAACTTAAGAGTTTTTCGTTTGAACATTTGCAACGTGGCTTGATTTTGTTTAAAATAAGCAATATCCTCAATTATTCGCACTCTGTGTACAAAGACTATGCTATATCCACGATAACGTGGCGTGTCGTGGCCGAGCGGACAAGAACACGTAACTCAAGCTCTTGTGTTTCTTTTCAGCAGAGTGTGGGTTCGAATCCCAGTCGTGACACTTGTGTCCTCAAGCAAGACACTTAACCACATGCCTCGTCCTTCGGATGGGACGTTAAGCCGTAGGTCCCGTGTGTTGTGTAATGCACGTAAAAGATCCCACTGCACTTATCGTAAAGAGAAGGGGTTCGCCCCGGTGTTCCTGGTTTGATTGGCTGCATATTGCGCTACAGCACCTTGTAAACCATTACATGGTGCTATGCAAAGGAATATGTCTCATACTTCAACACGTAACTCAACTTACCTTGTAGGAAAAATACTGAGCGCTTTGAGACACCCATCGGGAGTATAAAGCGCTATATAAGAACTGCGTATTATTCACCAATACCTGGATAAGTATTTCTGATTAGTAATAATTTACTACTGCTATAAACCATGCGCACGGATTGTTAAATTGCGTGAACGGGTTGCTAAACCATGCGCACGGAGCGACCCTGTCCCTTCCCCAGGCTTCGTCCATTAGACGATTTTGCTAGTTAAAATTCACCCTGAAAAAAAACCCTCACTGTGTTGTGACATCGTTCAATGATTTTTCCCGATTTTCCCATCTTTGTTTGTGCTCACACGTAACTGAAACACAGTCTATTGATTTCGTGTTCATCGGAGTTTGATCTATTTAGAAGTCAGGGCTAAGCATTTTGCTGGATTAACTCTCCTATGAATTTCACATTGTTCACCGACGTAGTTAAGACACTTACTCCTGCATAAATCATTGAGCTCTAAAATAGTTCGTCCTCGCAACAGTGGCGTCACCAGAGGGGGCAGGGGGCCTGCGCCCCCCCGCTCAGAACCCTTGCCCCCCCTCTTGCCCCCCCATATGAAATCACAGAAAAGTGTATTCTTATAATATATAAATCGTTTGAGGCTGCATAAAATGCTGCCGTAAAAAGTAAAACTTTATTCATATCAGTATGTGGACTATAACGCAGTCATGCCGAAAAATGCATGGAAACGTGCGCGCGATCGTATTGGAGGTAAATGTATGTTGTGGTTTTGCGGTTACAGAGAGTGCAGGAAGTCACAAAGTTCAGTTTAATACGTGGTGGTCTGGGCCCAATTTCATGGCACTGCTTACCAAATAATTCTGCGCTGACGCGCATTGTAAAGTGTGTATTTCTATGGGACGCAGCTGGGCGTAAGCGCAGAATTCCACGGTAAGCAGAGCCATGAAATTGGGCCCTGAACGCAGACCAATAGCTCCGTGAACACATTGTACTCAGATGCACAACAGGGAGATTTAAACAGCAAAATCGCCAGCGAAAAAGGTAGCTTAGACCATTTTCTTCTCCATATCAAAATGCCCGTCTTTGCCTCGTGCTCCAACACCTAAGAGGCAGAGACGGGAAAATACAGAAGATTCTGATTCTTATGTGGTAAGAATATTGCATGGACTCTGCATCCGAGACTTCCGCCGAGGAGAATTTCGAAGAAGATGTATCTGTTATAAAATCTTATAAAAATGACAAGTTCTCTAAGATTTGGTTGTTTTTGCAATCCATGATCTTTTGTTACCTGCAAACTATGTAGACTGTTTTAGAACTGTATTGGTGTGTATCAGCTGGTGTGTATCAACTATCAGTTAACATATTTAAAGATAATCTTGCACTTCTTTGGCCCCCCCCCCAAATTTAATCTTTGCCCCCACTTGCCCCCCCCCCCCAAATGAAAATGTCTAGTTACGCCACTGCCTCGCAAGCTTGTATATATATAATTCATGAGTGGCGTATAAGCCTGGTTGTGCAATAAATGTGAAGGGTCGTGAGCTCGATTCCATCCTGAGCAGCAAAGAGATTTCAGAAATATAAATAAGGTCGTTCCTCAAGAGTTGTGTAAACACAATCGGGTATACCAGAAGTTATGATTCCCTTTCGTGCCGCTTGCGAGCACGTTGAGAAAAAACATTAGTGTTTATTCAAGATTCTTGGGGCAAAATAAACATCTATTGTTAAAATGGAATTCTTTCAAAACAATCATGGGAGCAACAACGTTTTATTGTTCGCAACGAGGAGTCAGTACGATACCCAAAGGCACATTCGAGTACTTTTACCGCTTTCTGCATAATCACGATGTAGCCCTACATGTATGTTAAATTCCGTTTCAAACGCCACGGGAAAGATAACAAATCGAAAGTGAATACTCAGAATGGTCGTCCATGCAAATATATTCGAACCATTTTACCTCTGGCTCCATATACACTTGCAGAGTGTTGATTATTCGTACGACCGTGAAAGCTTGCATTCGTTATAAATAATATTCTAGTGGCAAAATATCTGCGACGGTAATGGTCATAAAATATACAAACCGTAACCTTTTAGCCTTTCAATGTATACTGAAATTCATTTTTTTTTTCAAGAGCAACTATAGCGATAGGAAAAAAACAGATCTTTGTTCGTCGGAACACGCTTTGAACCAAAGGCCGCTGATCCCTTTTAGACACCCTTTTTTTACAAGTTATCCCAACAATACTCTTCAGGGGTAGGCCTACTACTTAAATTCGTCGGAGTGTTTGGTATCTTTTTGAAAAAAAACCAGTTAGCAAAACTTGAATGGGGTAACCCGGTTGGAGTTTAAGTCGTCGACAATCCCAGAACGTGTATTTTGTGTAAGAGCATGCAGAGTGGTCCGATGAAAGATGTCTTGAATTTCACTTTAAAGGCACTGAACACGTTTGGAAATAGTCAAAGACCAGTGTTCTCACTTGGTGTATCTCAACATGCATAAAATAACAAGCCTTTGAAAATTTGGGCTCAATTGGTCATCGTTGTTGTACAAATTTGTGTGCTTTCAGATATGAATAAAAACCTCTTGCAAGAAGTTGTTATTATTTTAGTGAGAAATTACCTCTTTCTCAAAAACTACGTTACTTCAGAGGGAGTCGTTTCCAACAATGTTTTATACTATCAACAGCTCTCCGTTGGCTGTTACCAAGTAAGTTTTTGTGCTAATATTTGTTTTCAGTCATTACCAAACGTGTACGATACCTTTAAAGGCAGGGTATACTTTTGGCAATATTGTCAAAAACTAGTATCACTTCGTGTATCCCAACATATGCGTTACATAACAAAACCTGTGAACATATTGAAAGGAAGAAGAACAAAAACACACCCTTGTTGCATTGAATTGTGTGCTTTCATATGCCTGAGAAAGGCATTGTACCTTGAAGCCTCGTCAGAATTAAATTTGTAGGTGAAAAATGTCCCCTTTCTCTAAAACTACATCACTTCAAAGGGGGTCGTTTATTATATTTTTTTTGTAATTATCAACAGCTCTTATACCTGTGCCATTTAACAAGTAAGTTGTTATGGTCATTAACTTATGGAGTAATTACCAAAAGTACACCCTGCCTTTAACCTTGCGTGATGCCATCGTTGACTTATTGAGTGTCAGTTTGTAATTAAAAAGTCGCTTCTCCGCCAATATTTTTATATGCTTTTCTAAACAATTCCAAGTTCCACAATCACACCTAGCCTATTAGCATGCCAGTTGTCTTGTTACCATCGGTGTTTTTTTTCACTAAAAAAATCCATCAATGACCAGCTCTCCCGGAATTCCCATAGGAATTGTACAGCAGTTACTTGACCTCGGGTTAAATTATAAAACTCGAGCTTTTATTTTCTGACTAAAATGGCTTCATTGAAACAATTTCAAAGCCTGCGTAATGTTAAGAATATTGTATAATAGGGAATACTCAAGAAGTGAACAATAATATTCAGACTCCAGTCTGTTTTGCACTGTATCGGTAACCCTTAAACGCCTCGACCGATCACCACCCGCTCTTCCTGTACTGTTTTAAACTACTCCTTAGGGTTAAGGTAGCCAGTATAAGGGAAAGCTGATACCATGGCAGCAGTTTGATTTACAAAGGTCATATTGATCTTCCTGATGGCAAAGATAAATGCAACGCAGTGCTATAGGTGTTTTCCAACAACTTCCCAAATGAAGTGAAGTTTATGTTAATTATCTTTTCAAGGTGGTCGTAGGTAAATGCTTCACGCAGTGCATTTTCTGACCATTCAGACACTCCTAGTGTTGCTACGAACAGACTACTCAATTAGGTCAGCCTTTGAAAGTCTCTGATTTTCAACTTAATTGTACGCCTCCTGATAGTGTATATTGTTTGTACCATGTCTACAGTGCCACACATGACAATGTCCAATCTATTCCCACTCTTGATTGAAAGTGAATCTAACGACTGTGTTTAAAAAAATACATATTATAACTGTTTGCTTTGACGAGTCATTCTCTGTCGCATGGGGCAGTGTATTTGTACAAGTTAGTGTAATTGACGCTTGTGTCTGATAATGTGGTTATAGGCTTGAGTTTGATCAGCGGAACGACCATCTTACTAAAGTGTTGGGTTCCCCGGCTTAAACGTAGTGAGGAGGCTCCCGAGTCTTAGGATTTTACCAGCACCCGTTTGCGACAATAACTGATGAAAAGTAACGCTAACCATTGATGACAAAGCCCGAATTGTTTTTGTAACTTTATATCGCAGATTGCGATTTATTTAGAACACTACCATTGAAAGATGAACTCGGCACTGAAAGAAAATAAACAGTTCAGAAAAATTTAACTTTAAAATCAAACGGCGATTCATATTGAGTAAATCTTGCGTTCTCTCAACATTATGTGACAATGAGCATCAGCATCAGACCTGTTAATCGAGCGGGGGGAGGGGGGGGGGGCAAGCTTAAAGGCATTGAACACGTTTGGTAATTGTCAAAGACCAGTGTTCTCACTTGGTGTATCCCAACATATGCATAAAATAACAAGCCTGTGAAAATCTGGGCTCAATTGGTCATCGAAGTTGTAAGAAAGTGATGAAAGAATAAAACACCCTTGTTGTACAAATTTGTGTGCTTTCAGATAGGAATAAAAGGCTTCTTGCAAGAAGTTTTTTATTTATTTTAGTGAGAAATTACCTCTTTCTCAAAAACTACGTTACTTCAGAGGGAGTCGTTTCTCACAATGTTTTATACTACCAACAGCTCTCTGTTGCTCGTTACCAAGTCAATTTTTATGCTATAATTGAGTAATTACCATAATTTTAAATCAGCGTTATTCTTGGTGCAATGTTTTGGGGTTAATTTAAATTTCGGCGTTCATGGTAAAACTGATGTGGCCATGTTTAAACTTTTGATATAAACACGGTGAGAAGTGTTTAAATATACGCGTGGCGCGCAAGCTTATGCATGGTGCAATATTTACGCGGAACGCAATTAATACATACCGGTACTCCATGTAAAATCTGTTAGCACGCGCGCGTATACGCACAACCAATGAGCGTCGCTCGTAATTTGAGCCTTCGCGAAACGGAGCCTGCGGACGTGAAAGGAATTGCAAATTTTAGTGAACATTTTACAGTTTTTTCAACATTGTTACGCTCTTAAAAAACCCCGGTGCATTTATGAGTGGGAATAAAAGAGTGGTGACTCGATCTTGAACGTTCGTTTAAAACCTTTCAAGGTCGTGGCCGTGCGATATAGGACCTCGCCTTCGGCTCGGTCTTTTATCGCACGGCCTCGACCCTGCCGGTTTGAAACGAACGTTCAAGACCTCGTCCCTCTCTTTTATTCCCTTATTTCAATATGTAATCCTCTTTTACTGTGTTATAATAAATGATCAATAAATGAATATCCATCTACCAGGGACAAAAACAAATAACAATCAGCATTAACTTAATATTTAAGCGAATTTACAAGCATTGCGTTCTAGCACAGTGATGCACACAAGAACAGACGGTGACAAATACGTTGTATAAAAGATAAATAATTCGATGCAAAACGACTTTAACGATCTAAAGCCAACGCTATATTTCCCCCTCTTAAAATTTTGTCCATCGGTGAACATTGAATTGTTCCTCTTTCTGAAAATAGAGACATTGATTGATTCCGTCCACGGCACAAATAAGTCTTTTGCAGTCACCCAGGCCTGATTAATCAAAAACGCTTGCACACACAAAAAAAAAAATGATGTCTGTAGATGTTGCACTCAAGGACTTCCACGCTCTGTTTTGAAAAAAAAAGTTAACCGAGCACGTCGTCAAAACTTGTGGATACCTTCCCTTGGATAGGTATTTATTTCTCACTGATCACCACACCATGTTTCGTATAGTCGTAATAACCAATAACTACTTTGTCGAAAAGCAGAACGATTTTGTTGGCGTCGTGCTGATGAGGCGTTGGAACAATTTGAATGTTTAGAAATATACGGAGATTTTAAAGGGACATAAGTGGGAAAAGAAATCGGGAAAAACTTCGTTCGAACGAAAGAAATCGGGAAAAACTTCGTTCGAACGAAATAAAATCTTCGTTCGAACGAAAGAAAACCTTCGTTCGAACGAAAACAATCTTCGTTTGAACGAAAACAATCTTCGCTCGAACGAAACAAATCTTTCTTTGAACGAAAACAAACTTCGTTTGAACGATGTCCCTGTTAAAGCTCCGTACAGAACTTTAATAAATGTTAATGCTCAAATTCAGTTGGACAGTGATTATAGTACTTGTTTTTAGTCATGGTTGTTGATATTGTAGTAATCGAGCAAGAGAATTTGATATCCTTAGCCCCAAAAGGATAATAAATCTCTACTTTGAACCTCCTACATTAACATGGGGTATTGTTTTTGTAGGTTAGTGGCATACGTTATAATGTTATAATGTTGGCTTTACAGACATCTTGGAAAACTACTGTTCAATTATTATGTGTATCGGTTGCAATATCATGTCATAAAATAAACTATTTATTGTTTTGTTCAGTAGCAGCCTCGATACTCTTTGGTTTATTCATTCAGTAATGATTCAAAGTGATAATAGATCGTTGATATTCGTCTCTATGCATATTTAAACTGTCTCGCCGAGTACTTTGTAAAAACATTGACACATACAGGGTATTATCATTGAATTGAATACATGAGTAGGGAATCAGTTATTGATGTCCCCAGCCCACGCAAGTAATGACTCAGAAGGCTCTATGTCGACCATGGTCGCTTGTCTATGTCCTAATAGATACAATTTGAAACATAAATACGTGTTCTTCACGAGGTTATAATTGGCAATGAACATGTCTTATTTAGTCTATTTGGATTAGGCCTATTTCCAGTCCTTGATGTGATTGGGCATGAGTATACCACTTGTGAACATGCAATGTTAGTAAACCAGCTGTACAATTTGTAATATCAACTATAGTTTGCCCTTTTTCAGTGCTGCTTTGGACATATGGGTCAACATGTAAGAGAAAAACTGGATAACGGGTTATTGTACCACGAGTTGTACCTTGCGCAAAATCAAACAAAACGTGTTGACAGTACCTCACTTTTCAACGTTAAATATAAACAAACCGATTGACTTAATCTGTGTAGGTATAGAACTTGAAAAATAACACAAATCTGAAGATTTTGAGCTTCCGAACACAAATACAAATATTCAATTGCTAAAATACTTTTACCAATCTGCCCATGGGACTTTTGTCTAATACTGATTGTGCCTACACCGCTGGTTCCGTCCATAGTAACAAATCTTTAGAGATCTGGAGATGGTACTGCTATCTCCCCGGTTACAGAGTGTCTTACGGAACTTGCTTTGTAGGCCTATGTTTTTGTTTGCGCTTATAAATAAATGAGTGTAGAGGGAAGAGTGAAATCATACATGTAGCTGTGTGCAAGCAAATCATGAGATGATACCAAGTGTGACTACAAACACATTTTGATGGTATTCGATATATGCATCATATAGAAAGTTTTTTAAGGACATGCAACGAAAATAGTAGGACCGGAACGCACTCAAAATGTTCAAAAAGCTGAAGGTTTTGTTATTTAATGAAGCTTCTCCTCGCGTCGAGTGAGAATCATGTATTGAAAAGCAAGCCTTTAAAATCGTATGAGGCGTCATGTACAGTTAGAAGGGCAGGGGGGGGGGGGACACACACAAATGGTTAAGGGCAAAGCCACAGGAAGAACAGGTGCAGGACGGATAGGAGGGAGGGTATGAGAAAGAAGGAGACTGAGAGCCTAGGCACTGTTTCTGCCAAATTAGTCTTTAGCGAATTAGCAATTTGTTTACAGTGGTGCGGGAAATTTGAAACTGTTTCCGGCGGTAGCCAGCAAATGATTAAACAAGAGGCGAGTTTTTGCTTGGGTCAGTTGCAGACAAAATGTTGCATATATACGACAAGGTTTAATAATAGGAGGTTTAATAATAGGAGGTTTAATAATGAGGTTTTATAATATACGATGATCTTGATATACCGATAAGGTCAAAAGTTCATATTTCTCACCGTTAATGGCTCATTCGGATAGCCCGAACAAAGCGTGTTCATGTTGTTTTCAGAAAAAACCTTGAAACAGAGTTAATTAGAAAATCCAATCAAGGGCCTCAATATAACAGGTTATTGTCGAAGACTTGAACGGATTAGATAAATCATCCAGCCTGCCCACGTACTAACCCATATTATGACCTTCGGCCAGTGTCTTGCAAGCACAATGCTACAGGATATACCCTATAAATATAGCTACCGTATATCACAGAAAATCATTTGCGTTTGTATTCTAGCCGACTGTTTTTAACAACTCCTTTGCAAAGCTGCCTAATGAGGAGTTATGACACACTATGTGAACCATGTAACCCGCTTTATATGATATTTTGTTCCCACTGACGTGCAATTATTGGCAATATTAGCAACCATAATTTTATAGTATTTTTGACAGATGCAACAAAGTTGACGTTTGGCACCTGGTATGAGGCGTCAGGTAAGTAACCACCACCTTCCATGGTACACTCTATATCAACCTTCGCAACTTGAAATACTTCGAGAAGAGTGGAAAATAATATTAGAAGTTTATCTCAACTTCTTCCGAACGAGCTGCTTTAACCAGGAGCAAAACTAACTCACGTAAATGCCATGCAGCAATATTTAACTCCCCATAACCAATAAGAACCAAGGGAAGTAGAACAAAAACACGAACAAGAATAACAAGAATAACAACAATAACAACAACAACAACAACAAGAACAATAGCAACAACAAGCCTACATATCTCAATTTGTATATCTGGATGACGTGAAGCAAATCGTTGTTCCATTACAAAATGAAACCATCACGGTGATCGGCTCTACCGAACCTGAATTAGGCATTGTATCGGGCAATATATAATGCGAACCAGTTCCACTGAGCGGATCTTGTAAAAATCAACTGATACGGGAACTTATAACTATTATGAAGAATAGACAAACCACCACGAACCTCCGTGCACACATTCAACAGAAATCAAGGAATGCCTTGACTTGCGAAAACGAAAGGACTGTCCATAAAGCCATAGAAGATCCTTGGTTTTGTAAAGAAGTAGGAAAACTTGAGCCATTTTAAGATAGTTAAATTCGTTTATCTTAAGTGCATTAAGTCATGCCTACACGCTATATTTATACCAACCCCTTCTGTAGGTAATGGCTTACTATTGAAGATCATACGCAGACCATACTGCTTATCAGATTACCCTTCCATTCCAAGTTAAGCCTGTTGTAAGAGTTGGAGTGGTATACATCGACAGGAAGGAGCCGCAAATCTATAAAGAACTCTCCATCACACCCCAGTATCTGTTACTCTTTGGGAATAAACACCGAAGAAATATCATACTTACCAGAAAGTGCAATGTGAATAACTTGATGGGACTATTTTTCTCCGGACAATTGTAGAAGACTATATCAAGTTCTCCATTTCATTAGGTTTTTTATTTTCAACTTTCTAGCGTGGCAGCCGACCCCTTTTTAACGTACATGCATGTTTCGTATTCTCTATACGCTCACACAATTTGAAAAGACACGATCACTGTGTGAAATGATTTCAATGAGCAAAAGAATGAAGCCCAGCAGGTGGCAATGCACAACTTCCAGCCATCCTGCTACTACAATCAAAAAGTCATACAATCATCGCAAGTAATATTCATCCACGGCACATGCGCCGATCGAACACTCACGTGACATCTCATGAGGGAATCAAATCCTTTCCAGATTTTAGAAGCATTGTTGGCCTACTCACGATCATTTCTTATCAACATATCATGGTATTTTTTGTAATAATATTTTTTTTTGAGGGAATTTCTTACCGTCGTTATAACTATTTTGTCACGATAGTACACCGACGTTGTAGCTTTCTTTTTTTCTTTCGCAGGTTAATTTGACCTGTCAATTAATGTTGTTGTTGTTTCTGGAAAACAGGGGGAAATTAAATGGGTGTTCTCCGAAGGAAATTGTATTTAAATGAATGTGCTCCTTCGCAGACCAATGATTTACCCCTGTCAGTTAGTATTGGAAACGATTGAGGTCAGTTATAAAGAAAACTACTATCTTGTTACGTTTTGGAACAAGGTTGCTATCTCCCTCGATGGTAAATACAACGTGGAGACTGAATGACCAAAAAAGTCGATGTACATTTAATCAATCCTTTCTCAAATTGGTACAACAAGGATGTATTGATTATCCATTAACAGTGGACGCGTTTCCGCTGTTAGAATGGTTCAAATCTTGCAGCTGCAGACGGTCATTTGAAACTCGCCAAATATCGAAAACAAATATTGATCTTCGCATGGAGTATGTCTACTAACAACATTGATACAGTTTTTCGGAAAATTACCCCGAAACTGACACACGAACCGTACACGTATGGCGACCTTGTTTTTTTTTCAATTTGGTTAGTTTCATAGGGATATTTCGGTTCGATTCAACATCTTGCTAGAGTGGTGATCATCAAGGAAGCTTTTCAGGTTCCATTAACTTAGACAAATAGAACCCCAACAGCACATGTCTATAACAGTACTCATAAGAACTAAATGTGATATTTGGTCTGTATAAGAGTTATATATAGCAGTGTACATTGTTAATGACAATACCCTGTAGGCCTATACCAGTAAAACAGGTTATACTCAGACTCCATAATGAAACAAAGATATTTTGTCTTTATGAGTTCTAGATAGCAGTGTACATTGTTAATGGCAATACCTTGTACCAGTAAAGCAGGTTATACTCAGACTTCATAATGAAACAAAGATATTTTGTCTTTATCAGAGTTCTAAATAGCAGTGCACATTGTTTATGACAATACCCTGTACTAGTAAAGCAGAATAATGTTAAAACTAAAGAGACGGAGCATTGCGAACCACATAATCAGGAAGAAAGTACTTCTAATGCTTGAAGTTTTCTTTGGATCTTGCGGATGGAAGCTCACACGACGAGTTAACTTCCAAAATGAACTATACCGTACCCTAGTGCTATCCAGCCCAATACTCCGTCCGTACAACACTGCTCTCCCCGGGCAAAAGGCTCCCGCCAAAAGGCTCCCGCCATTTCAGTTTGGATACGTCTTGTAAGAACCGTAATACAGTCGTACGCACAACCAGCCATGCATTCCTTGATGACTGTCTTGAAGCCAGTAATTGGCTGCCTGTCAAAATAATCCAGACCTTCGTCCAGTGTGATTGGCACGAGTGTCACAGTAATTGACGGAAGCCAAGACTCAAACATGTTCTCGTTTTGAGGAAATCAATTCAATTTTCCTCCTCTCCTGTCCATTTTACCTCATATTTGGTGCACCGTGAAAGCTTCAAGGATGGGATTTCTTCATTTGTGATGGCATTACCAGTCTTGGCACGTAATACGTCTGGCGCCCGTTCAGCGATGAAGAAATGGAAGTAAAAAGTCACCTCGTCTCGGCCGACAATAGCTGGAGAAACCATTTGGATTTGTAGTCATGCAACTAAGTACCCTCAAACAAAGTATGTGAGCCGAAAAGAGAGGGAGAAACAAAAGAAGAAAATAAGCCTTGACCCGTCATAGCATGAGAATTCAAACCACCGTATATCCGACTTAGCGGCTTACGGCTTGGTCGTTACGTGACCAAGTGTTGAAGCTCAGGAGGCAGATAGCAACCTCCTTTAGCAACAGCCGTAGCCGTAGCCGAAGCCGTCAATTACGACAAGGCCTTTGACAGAAGAAATAAGGCCTACAAATTAGAGGTTCAAAGCACGACAGCTGTAAAATTGCTCACTGCGAAGTCACTAAATTATGACCTAATGGTATTCAACGAAACAAAAATAAATTCGGACTAAATTAAACTAAATATTTACGGCAATCCAAACATGAACAAAATCGATTAATGGACAATATTATTTATATTAATACAAATAAATAAACAAATACAATAAATCATTATACAAACATAAATAATAACTCTCAAAAACACCGTTGGTTCAAGCCTGTACTTTCTACATTAACAGGAACCTAAAATGGTAAGAATAGAGTAGGCGTGTTTTTTTTAATTGTATTATTTTATTATAAATTTTCACAATGAACGGTATAGCTTAATGGTCTTCTTCCTGACACCTTTGGAGGATTGTATTTTAACGCTTAATAATATAGCTCTTGGAGCAAGCACACAATCTCTTTAAAAACAAACCAGTTTTATTTTCAGTTAGTATCGTGGTATAAATGAAGAAAAAAAAAAGTTAGTGGCCTGACGTTTTGACCCTAGAAGGGTCTTTCTGGGAGGCTAAATGACAACATCATTCACATAATCAGGTATACTGGTGTGACAGAAGCAGTCACGTGGAAAGAGATGAAATACATGAAAACACACAGAAAACGCAGTTTCGTAGTATGTTAAACTTTAATGAACCTAACAATACATTATTTAAACTAGTACAACAGAAGAGAAACAAATGGTTCACGTAAGTTGAAGTTTCAGTGTTGCGCGGAGGTCACAACAAACAGACAAAACAGGTCTTCTTTTCTTCTTAATATCCGATGACGGTCGATCGTTTCCTTTCGCGATTATCTTGCAAAACCGAACCCTTCTGCTCCTCTAGCTATGACCCATCAGTGAAAACAAAATAAGATTGACAAAAAAGGTTATAATGGCGTCGTGCGGTCGACCATAACTTACACTCTCGACCTTTTTACAAAAGAAGAACATTATTTGAAGAGCTGTAAGTTGTTCAACACGTAGCAGTTGTTTTTCAGTGGAGGGGACGCATAGGCTCTGCACGTGCCGGTTTAATGTTACAGTGTTATAGACTCTCCAATCGATACGCAACATGTTTAGGTCCTGCCCACGAGACAAGACTAAAAATGTCTACCGGGATGGATTCTCTGCTACCTTGAAATCTTGCCGTGCATGATTTAAGCCCTAATGACTCCACACGAAGCAGGTTTGGCACGATATAATATAAGGTAGGCCCATTGTGGCTTGACTGTCATGCCAAGAGGCGCCTGAAGATATCTACACACACGATTGGATCTTTACAGCAGGGTTGATGGAAGTGGGACAGATTCAAGCGGGTAGACAATTAAATTGAACTTGGATGACCATCAGATTAATTTTTGACATAGGGATTTTTCCCACCAATCTTGTCTCCTGAGACAGTTAAGAACTAAACTCTTAAAGAAAACCCCGCAGAGCTCTGCTGGGTATCTTCATTGCAATATATATTGTACTGCATTGTATTGTACTGCATTGTATATATATCTCATCATTATCGTGCGACATTGATATAGTTTGCTGGCTTATTATCATGGCAACTACGGTAATCGTACTCGTAAATTTTACAAGTTCGCTCAGCCGATAAGACGTTATCACAGAAGATGTCCTGGGCGCGAAAAGATCTTTTTGGGCTATTAGACTTGAAGTCAGTATTATTGTTGAATGTCTCGACTACCTTCCATTTATCACGAATAGTAATCAACATGATCGCTGCGGCTTGATGCCAAGTTCGATATAATTTTCCACTCTTTGGGTGATTGCTAAGAGAGTCTGCGGGAAAACTGACCGACCAAATAATACGAACACTCATCATGTGTCAGTATATGCTATCAATGTCAGTGCGCAATATTAAAAGACACGATGTGGGGGTGATACAGGCCTAATTACATTCTATGTATATTTACACATAATTATACCTTACATATACGCATCACAGTGATTATGTTAGGTGTCTTGTAGCAATGTTCTCAGAGAAACTTGTTTATTATCAGTCTGGCAGCCCAGCTTCATTTTACATGTGAATGTTGTGACAAAACATGACAGCATACTAGGGCAGTTGTCATACAAAACTAGCGCAATAGTAAACAGTCAAATGTTATTAGCGACAGATTTTGTGTGTGTGTTGACTTTAGAATCAGAGGTTTGCGATGAAGGATCGTTGTAATGACGCCGAGTAGGCGACTTAACCAGCGTCAGTAATTATATTTAGTAATTATTTAATACACATCTAGGTGTAAGACGATCATGCACCATTGGTTTAACCGTCGTTGTTGTTGCCTTTTCTTGTGTCCGATAGGAAAAATGGCAAAATGAGAAAATGCCAAGGGAACGATAGGATGAAATTACATTACAAATGAAATTACATCACAAATGTAATTACCTCGGAGACATCACAATATATAGGGACGGTAAACTTAGTGTACTATTATTGAGCCGTACATTACAGATTGACGCTGTATACTGTCGTGTGGCTTTTTTGTCCTAAAAATAGAAACCGGGTAAGAAAAATATATAGAGCTGCTTTGCGGTGCATAAACTGACATTTGCAATGGTTTATTAATGTTTCCACAGATTGTGTAATCATAAGGAAAGTTAGTGCCGGTACGCCACGCAAATTGTATCACTTCTTATCCATTGCAAGTGCGCAAACACTATACACAGAACCCCCTCTTTGTGAGTTATACACTGGTTTTACCTACGTATAACAAGAATGGACAACAACAGACTCCCAAAATGTATCCTACTTGAAACAGTTACTGGTAAAAATAGACGGGGTAGGCCACGGAAGAGATGGGAAAACCACAACTTCTCTAACAGCACCTTCTACCTGTAACACCGAAGAGTGCAAGATAAGCAAGAATGGAGAGAAACAATTCCTGTAGCCAACGTCCTGTGGGATATGGTGCAAGATTGATTGATAACAAAAATAGTCGTAGGATGGCTGAAGAAAAAAAAAATTGTGTGTTACCAATCGTGTTTTGTTTTAATACAAAACAGTGGCTATATCATGTATCTCACAATTTCATGGATAGAGTACAACTTGTAATGAGTACGAACGGTACCAGTCCCCGTCTTTGCTAAGTGTGATAAAATTTGTGTTTTGTTTTCAATACCCAATCACAATGAATGAACGACAATGCTAAGATTTGCAATTCTGACAAATTTAGTCACTGTGAACTCGAGACAGTCGCAAGTAAACCGCAAGTATTACGGCGTTGACTATTACTTTTGCCAGAAGTTGACCCACATTCCACTAAGAGTTACATTAATAAGCAGTTTGTGCACACACCTGGTATTTTCAGGGAGGGGTTGCTTCCATTGCAATTGTTGGTAGTCTACTTTCATTATGAGTTGTGAATTTTCTCTGTGAGCATTGTACCATTAAGGCCCTGTCACACCATGGCGTATCGCCTGAACGTATGCCGACGTATACACAAAATAGTTCGAAAATTGTCAAAGTCCAAGAACGTCCAACTTCCAAACGAATTGCATCGGAAAAGTCGACATCGGTGTTGGACAGGACGTATCCATAGCGTATCCATAGCGTATTGAACGTATACATAGCGTATGACAATGTATTGATAGCGTATCACTAACTTATAACAAAGTTATGACAGCGTATCACAGCGTATGCGAGCGTATGAGTAACGTATGCTTAACGCACTCGTAGCATTTGTCTGCCGTGTTCAACGTATCATCAGCGTATCCTCGGCGTACAACGAACACGTGACCTATGCCGCTGAAGAACGTATAAATACCGCTCACGCAGCCAACATGCCTCCGTCGTACATCAACGTATACCAACGTATACCAACCTACGAGTAACGCTCCTCTAACGTATGTCAGCGTATGTCGACGTGTCTACGTATGTCTAACGTACCACGAACTTACGGGGAACTTATGCATAACGTATGAAGCACACGTTCAGTACGACGAGAAGTTTTGAACGTGCTCAATCATTTTTCGCGGGCGCGACGTGTTCAAAATTTTAACAGCGTATCACAGCGTGCTCTTTACGTAAACGACGTATCCCCAACTTACCCCAAACTTATATCAGCGTACACCAACATACACCAACGTATTTTCGATATTTCGCATACGTTGACATACGTTCAGGCGATACGCCATGGTGTGACAGGGCCTTTACATTACGCCCAGGACGTATATAGCACATGCTTGTCACATAGCATTGACTTGAGTTAAAAACTCTTAGCTTTGTTAGTAATCCTGTTTGTAAGTCAATACTTCTACTTCCAAACCTACGGTATAGCTTACGGATGTGTGTATTTTTATCACAAAACCACCCACTTCATCGTTCAAAAGCTAATTCTTATGACAGAAAATCATAGTTCTCAAAAGACTTCGAGTCTTTGAAGAACGCATGTAAAAGCAAAGTTCAGTTTATTCAATTTTTCTTTCGGAAACCATCAAAGAAAAGCAGTTCAATTCGACTCATATAGGCTTCTTGTAATCAGTGGAGCCAGTTTGTGAGAAGTGGGCGTGGCTTACAGTGGAATGACGTCACACTTAAGAACATGATGACGTTTTTGATCAATTAAAACAATGTTTGGCTGTTATAACACTAACATGATAATCTGATCTCGTAAATGAATCATGCGGTTCTTGTAGCCATGGATAACTCCATGTTGTGCCCTTGAGCAAGGCACTTAACCATAATTGCTTCGTAAAAAGTTGGGAAGGTATTGCATTCTACTCTACCAGCCAGGCTCCTAGTGGATGATACCCATGCCTACATCCTTACGGACTGTAAAGGGGGCAACCCCGTTTCAGCCCCAGGAGTAGGTGGCAACGTGCCCCTGGTGACAGTTGATTTGGGTCAACAGCCCAAATCATTTAAGTGTAGCCCTCAACTTGAAGTGGCCGTCCGGCCTTGTGAGTTGGGCGAAATCTCATTAAAAAAAACATATCCACTAAAATCATAAATATATAGAAACTAGGTTAACAAGTAGTGCTCAGCATCTGCACTACTGCACAGTATGTTTAACTTGTTTTACTCCGTCAAAAACTTGTTATTATTCTGTTAATATAACCAGTAGAACAAAATCACAGACACTTTTGACTGTAACACATAATATAAATGAGAGTTGCAGAGTAATTAATGTTGTTGAGCAAACAAGCGTGTACATATACCATGGCTTGGGTTACAAGGTGATATTTGCCGACGTTCTCAGGTGTGCTGGATCGCAAACATATTCATCATCCATATCAATGTTGCTCCTTTTAGAAGAGTTCGATCGTCCGTAACCTCCATTCTCATCTGGCTTTTAGAATAGAATTGCTCTAATTAAATGTAGCGGTGTTCAATAATGAACATTGTAGAAATGGGGGTAAAGTGGTATGAACACACATGCAAGGCATGAGAACGTTTAACCAGAGGTTTGGAGTAAAATGTTTCCACAAAAGTGCACGTGGCCCTGTATCTCCTGAAACTGACAGAATTTTGAAGAAAATGAAATTGAGTGGAAACCGTTTGACGGAACCACCTCCCTAAAATGAATTTCCATGAATAAATAGGTCACGTCAATGGTAGCATAGAGATCTAGCGTATAAACGTGTAGATGCAGTATAAAATATAGGTTAGATATCGAGAAAGAAATCTTATTAAACCAACGAAGATGTACATCTTGTCACCTCCTGTTTTTTTCTTATTTAAGAAGACTATTGCAACACATGCAGATATTTTATAAACTAATTAAATAAATTCAAACCCTTTATAATGTTGGTGTACGTCTTCGAACTTGTTTTAATTTATTTTTCAATTTGAATTAACATTTTTGTGTGTGTTTATCTCTAAAGACATTCTCATTCTGTGTATTACTACATTTGTAAAAGTATATTAACACTACCAATTATGTTAAAGACCTACTTGAACGAAAACGGCAACAAGCGATCTTTGCTGAAATTCATTTAAAATGTTTTCGATCAATAAGGAAATTGAGTTTACATGAGATTTAACGGATTTTAATTTATGTACGAAACAATCGTTTTGAACACCCTTAAGCTTCTCCGGTGCTTTTCAGAAAGATTCACGAAAAGCCCTGTTACGTCATCACTCATGTTACGCCATTATGTGGGAGCTCAGTTTTGTATAGCCGCTTTGTTGCAGCATAGGGTTAACAAAGCAACATCCCACATATATTCAAAGCATTGTCATTTTGACGCACGCCGTCAACGGCAGAAGTGTTTCTAGTTTTTCAAAATCTTGAGGTTGGGGTATACTTTTGATCGATAATTACAACAAATCGTAAGTGTACAAATATTTTAAAATTACACTTAAATGATCATCAAACACATCATAAACGAGTTTAAATAGCATTCCCGTTAAAAACAAATTCGCTTAAGTAGCTGTTTAAAATAGCCCTTGAAACCAGTGACAAAATAAATTGCTTTCCATCATATACTGTAGTAGGCCTATGTGAGTACTAATTAATCACATGTATTTATAAAGAGGACATGTAACTGATGGCACTACAGCAATAGATGTGTGTGAGATTACTGTTATAAATTCATCAGAGGACCGGTGTCTTTTATATCACGGCATAGACGCAACGATTTGTTTTCCATACAAACCCGAGGCTGTATGGTCAGATTAATCTGGTTCTTAGGTGTGTTTATAAAACCGGTGACGCTGTTGCCAATGCACACTAAGGACATGAGTGACATACATGGGGCATGGATCAAAGAAACTGGTTCGGGTAAAACAAGGACAATGTTGTGATAGGAGACAAGTGACGGTCTTATTGGATCTGTTATGAAGGGCCGCAACCGGCTGAGATTTATAAGCAAACATACCGATTCCTCGTCGTGTCACTGACTGGAAAGCACTTAAGATTGACGAGCAACTTGGTACTAAAAAAAAGTAACGTTCGAAATCAGTCCGAGCCTCACTGTTCATTTTGCGGTTTATTCAAAATATTATTCTTAGACTCTGCAAACTCAAGAGCGTCCAATGGAGATAATAGTACCAGCATTGGCCTGGCAGTTGGCAAGAGAACCACTGCCGGAATTTTTGGCAGTCAAATCGTATGGCTTTCAATGGATCTCATGAAACGTTACTATCAATGTTTTTCACGTTTTGTTTGTTTGTTTGTTAGTTTTGTCATTATTCAATATTCATTACAAACAATAAAACAAACTAAAGAAAACATAAATAATAATAACAAACCAAAACAAACCAAAACAAAACAAACCAATACAAAACGAAAAAACGACGATGATTTTGAAAACAATTTTCTCCAGTCGCTATTGATATGTTGATGCAGTGAGCGAGGTTGCAAAACAGAATCGAGCCCCACAGTACACTGTTAATGGGTGCCCATGCACAATGTGGTCACTGGAGAAGTATACTTCAAATTGTCTTTATAAGAATACATTAATAAGTTGCAGCGATGCAGGCGGGCTGGAGGAAAAAAACAAATTTCCTTCCTTCACGGTTAAGGGTTCCATCGAACAATCACGTATGAATTCTGCTGACTTAAAATATGTTATTTTAAACGTAAACAAGGAAACCAATTTGTTGAAAAAACAGGTGGCATGTTTTCACAAATCTGCAGACTGAAGACACAGCGAACTCCTCTGATTAAAAAAGTTGCAATAAAAAGTGCAGTCTATTTACACTATGGTTGACTACTGTGTATTCCCCCCATGAAACATGCATGATATCATATCCAGGCAAAAGGCATACGAGTCATCGATCATCATTGACATTTTACCCCATAAAGCTCACTGTCAGCAACATGATCTGCCATGCATTTTTGACAAAGCATCAAGTCGTAACCATGCTCAGTAAAATGCACTCGGAAACAGCACAAAACTTGAAAGTAAAAAGAGGAGCTTATTCATTTTGTTTGAAGGCAGCTTGGGAACCGTGCATACCCAAACCTAAAAACTACTTGATCTAGTACAAGTACGGATAATTGTTCTGCCAGTATCCTAATCACTTTGATTCATGCCTGTTAATAGGGTTCGGAAGGGAAGAGACCGGTACACGGTCGGGTACGAGGAACGCCATCTCCAAGTTTAGTTAACTTGACTTCTCAGTTATGTCTAAAGCCATCAATCTCGGGCTTTAGCTTGGCATCGCGTACCAATTGAATTTGTTAAGGCTGTTAAAGAAGACACTATCTTTTAAACTTACTTCTTTACTTATGGAGATAGACATCAATTGAGCAACCAGACGAACTGGAAGAGCAACAGTTTTACCGTTGGTCTTGTTTTTGGCTGTTCGTTTGCCGGCGTGCTGTTGTTGGTGATAGGCACGATTCAGTCCGTAGGTAAAATATTCATTCACCACAGACGAGCAAAAGTGTAATACACAATTGCTGCCTCCTTTTGTCAGTACATACTTTAATATTTAAGGCAGTGCATGCTTTTGTAAAGAATGCAGAAAAGGCGGTTATTTGGGCATACATATCAGGCAACGTAACGGTAACGATCCAATTTGGCCCTGAAGACAGAGCCGACTTTTGTCAACGTTTTATGCTTATCGATACCAACACAAACATGAGTCTGTCTTTGTCAATAATTTCATCATTTTGGTCAATATATTGAGAACATGTTTTAGATGCGTGAAAATGCTGAATCTTTCCCCCTTCCAGCTTAAAACGAAGCTTGCTGTGTGTTTGTGTGCGATCTTCGCATACCAACGACGACGTTTTTAGATGCAGTTACAAAGTATGACAGTTTCTGATGATGTGTGTATTTATGTTTCAACTTCGTCATATAGCGAGATACCATTTGCGCTGGCGTTGAGTGGTGAAATAATCAACATTGTGTTACACCTGTCCACGAAGAGAATACGCTTGCAGCAGTCATAATCCAAATAAACCCCCAAGGAAATAAAGTATGAACATTCTTGCTACAGTGTCTACGGAAAGCAAAATAATTGCATGTATGCTCAAAGATTACTATTTTTAATCGGCTTGTTTTTACGAACATGTTTTGTTTGCGCTTTTAATGAAGGGTTCAAATTGAGCCAGCTAGCTAAGACTTCACTTTCGAGGGGGAAAAGAAGAAGAGAAAACACAAACAGAAAAAAAAGAAGAAGAAGAAGAATGGGAGAGGAGGAAGAAGAAGAAGACAAAGAAAGGGAGAGAAAGCGAGAAAAGAAAAATAAGAATACAAATAAGAAGAAAGGGAGAGAAAGCGAGAAAATAAAAATAAAAATAAGAAGAAGAAGAAAAAGAAGAAGAAAAAGCAGACAAAAACAAACAAAAACAACAAAAAAAACCACTCAGAATTTGCTGCGGGGTTCGAGTCCACAGAAAAACACAGCCAAACAAACATGATTTATTGTGAGTGACATTTTAATTCCCCGCTCGTAAAGGTGGCCATTGTGGAGAGTCAGTTGGGAAATGAGTCGCAAATTGTTAGTTTCTTCGTTCATTGCCGAAGCTTGTGGCGTATTACGAGTAAACTTGCTTCATCGGTGAAGCATAATGGACTTTGCACGGGAGACTTAAAATAACTGTTTAACGGTAAAGTTGAACTTTTTTTCACGGAAGACATTGTCCTCGAAACGTGGGCGAAATTGTTCGAAACCCTAAGTGACGGTTACGGAACCTCTGTCCTAAATCACGAGTTCGTACATTTTGTATAAATTTTAAGAAGAAGGGGAACAAAATCCGAGATAACATTTTGCTTCTTAATTGCCACAGTAGCGGGAGATTGGATAGTGTTGACATAGTGTTGTTGGATTAAATTTAAAGGTGATTGAGTCAGAGCGGTGATTTTGTACAACCACCTCATTTTGGGCGAAATTGTTCATTAGTATATTGCGCACTTCTTTTTGCTCTCCCAACGCAAGTTTACACAACAGTCTTCATTGCGCGAAAGAGTAGCATTTTCCGCAACATCCAATAGTGGTTGTGCCGGAGGACGCTATTCGGTTATCCACTAATTAAATAAGTCCTTTTGAGTTCTTCGACGGCAGTGCATAAAAACAGGCAAGTAAGAACCGACCTTGTCGATTGATTAAACCACTGTACTATGACTGGTTTACTTTTAAATTGTTGTGAAAAGCCCCATGGGGAAAAAAAAACCTGTTGGCAATTCTTATTAAACCAGCATCGTTGAAACAACCTTGGAATTGTGCGAGATAGAAACATAATATTAACAAACCCCTATTCCCCTTTATTTCAAGACAGCAAGGAACTGGTAAGATAGTTTCTGCCAAAGTTTCTCGCGTAATCAAATTTGGAGACTGGTTACACCGCGCGAATGTGTTTCCTTCAAACTATAAAGCAATGCACGTTGGAGCTCAACTTTCACCGATACATTCGATTACAGGTGATAAGCTATTCTTTACACGTATCTTCGCTGCTATGCAGCGCGAGTGTACAGCTTAAGTTGATTTCACGCTCGGCATGGTCACTGTGGACCAACCAGTGTAACTAATTCGGGCAGTAAATATTTGTATTATATATATATATATATATATATGATTTTGGGTTGAACAAAGAAAAATTGACTAGAGTGGGATTTGAACCAACGACCTCCGGTTTAACGTGCCGGTGCTCTACCAACTGAGCTATCTAGCCCTATGTTGGCGGTCTCCCTATTTTGTCAATATCTTTGTTCGGGGGGTGCCAGTCAGAAAGCCATTCAACCGCAAACTGCCGTGTAGCCAGGGATCACACCCATACGATACAACCTGGGAAACGGCAGCCGGGGATCACCTTAAGGGGATGCGACTTTTTTTTTATATATCATATAATTCAAGTAATGGACCACAAGGGAAACTGACTGGGTAAATATTAAATGATTTTGGGTTGAACAAAGAAAAATTGACTAGAGTGGGATTTGAACCAACGACCTCCGGTTTAACGTGCCGGTGCTCTACCAACTGAGCTATCTAGCCCTATGTTGGCGGTCTCCCTATTTTGTCAATATCTTTGTTCGGGGGGTGCCAGTCAGAAAGCCATTCAACCGCAAACTGCCGTGTAGCCAGGGATCACACCCATACGATACAACCTGGGAAGCGGCAGCCGGGGATCACCTTAAGGGGATGCGACTTTTTTTTTTTTTATATATCATATAATTCAAGTAATGGACCACAAGGGAAACTGACTGGGTAAATATTAAATGATTTTGGGTTGAACAAAGAAAAATTGACTAGAGTGGGATTTGAACCAACGACCTCCGGTTTAACGTGCCGGCGCTCTACCAACTGAGCTATCTAGCCCTATGTTGGCGGTCTCCCTATTTTGTCAATATCTTTGTTCGGGGGGTGCCAGTCAGAAAGCCATTCAACCGCAAACTGCCGTGTAGCCAGGGATCACACCCATACGATACAACGTGGGAAGCGGCAGCCGGGGATCACCTTAAGGGGATGAGACTTTTTTATATATATCATATATCAAGTAATGGACCACAAGGGAAACTGACTGGGTAAATATTAAATGATTTTGGGTTGAACAAAGAAAAATTGACTAGAGTGGGATTTGAACCAACGACCTCCGGTTTAACGTGCCGGCGCTCTACCAACTGAGCTATCTAGCCCTATGTTGGCGGTCTCCTATTTTGTCAATATCTTTGTTCGGGGGTGCCAGTCAGAAAGCCATTCAACCGCAAACTGCCGTGTAGCCAGGATCACACCCATACGATACAACCTGGGAAGCGGCAGCCGGGGATCACCTTAAGGGGATGCGACTTTTTTATATATCATATATCAAGTAATGGACCACAAGGGAAACTGACTGGGTAAATATTAAATGATTTTGGGTTGAACAAAGAAAAATTGACTAGAGTGGGATTTGAACCAACGACCTCCGGTTTAACGTGCCGGCGCTCTACCAACTGAGCTATCTAGCCCTATGTTGGCGGTCTCCTATTTTGTCAATATCTTTGTTCGGGGTGCCAGTCAGAAAGCCATTCAACCGCAAACTGCCGTGTAGCCAGGGATCACACCCATACGATACAACCTGGGAAGCGGCAGCCGGGGATCACCTTAAGGGGATGAGACAGATTGTTATATATCGTATATCAAGTAATGGACCACAAGGAAACTGACTGGGTAAATATTAAATGATTTTGGGTTGAACAAAAAAATTGACTAGAGTGGGATTTGAACCAACGACCTCCGGTTTAACGTGCCGGCGCTCTACCAACTGAGCTATCTAGCCCTATGTTGGCGGTCTCCTATTTTGTCAATATCTTTGTTCGGGGTGCCAGTCAGAAAGCCATTCAACCGCAAACTGCCGTGTAGCCAGGGATCACACCCATACGATACAACCTGGGAAGCGGCAGCCGGGGATCACCTTAAGGGGATGCGACTTTTTTATATATCATATATCAAGTAATGGACCACAAGGAAACTGACTGGGTAAATATTAAATGATTTTGGGTTGAACAAAGAAAAATTGACTAGAGTGGGATTTGAACCAACGACCTCCGGTTTAACGTGCCGGCGCTCTACCAACTGAGCTATCTAGCCCTATGTTGGCGGTCTCCTATTTTGTCAATATCTTTGTTCGGGGGTGCCAGTCAGAAAGCCATTCAACCGTAAACTGCCGTGTAGCCAGGATCACACCCATACGATACAACCTGGGAAGCGGCAGCCGGGGATCACCTTAAGGGATGAGACTTTTTATATATATCATATATCAAGTAATGGACCACAAGGGAAACTGACTGGGTAAATATTAAATGATTTTGGGTTGAACAAAGAAAAATTGACTAGAGTGGGATTTGAACCAACGACCTCCGGTTTAACGTGCCGGCGCTCTACCAACTGAGCTATCTAGCCCTATGTTGGCGGTCTCCTATTTTGTCAATATCTTTGTTCGGGGGTGCCAGTCAGAAAGCCATTCAACCGCAAACTGCCGTGTAGCCAGGATCACACCCATACGATACAACCTGGGAAGCGGCAGCCGGGGATCACCTTAAGGGGATGCGACTTTTTATATATCATATATCAAGTAATGGACCACAAGCGAAACTGACTGGGTAAATATTAAATGATTTTGGGTTGAACAAAGAAAAATTGACTAGAGTGGGATTTGAACCAACGACCTCCGGTTTAACGTGCCGGCGCTCTACCAACTGAGCTATCTAGCCCTATGTTGGCGGTCTCCCTATTTTGTCAATATCTTTGTTCGGGGGGTGCCAGTCAGAAAGCCATTCAACCGCAAACTGCCGTGTAGCCAGGGATCACACCCATACGATACAACCTGGGAAGCGGCAGCCGGGGATCACCTTAAGGGGATGCGACTTTTTTTATATATATCATATATCAAGTAATGGACCACAAAGGAAACTGACTGGGTAAATATTAAATGATTTTGGGTTGAACAAAGAAAAATTGACTAGAGTGGGATTTGATATATATATATAATATATTCCCTCCAGGGTGATATTGTGCAGAAGAAACATTCTGATTAGCTAGACGAATAGTTTATATGTACACTGTTGAGGTTTCTCATTTTGAACTTGACTCTTGCTAAATGTGAACTTTTCCTTAGAGCGATTGGGAATACGAAAACAAAAGACAAAACAAGAAAAACTAACGTATGTTTGGTTTGCTTATGTCATTGGCACGGCTGGTTGCTACATGCAACGACCATAAATATAGGGCACGATACAGCAAGCCCGAGGGAACGAGGGTCGTTTTACCTCAGTCAAATTTGTGTTCAGTACACGTGGCCAAACAACGGCTCCTTTCGATTCGTCTTTCATAATTGATACCAATTAGCAGGCGCGGATCCTGGGGGAGGGGGGGGGGGCACGACTTCAGTTCCATTTGCTTAGGTCAGTGTATGGAGCAATACTCGAAAATGGTCTGCCCTCGGCCATTGACCTGTTAAACAAAAAACTAAGATCAAATCGTATTCTTCGTTGTGTAAAATATGACACAGTAACCAAATTAATAATTGGACGCGTAGATTCAAATGATAACAAACAACACAACAATTAACCCCAAACAAACCAAGAAAGAAACACCCCCAAGAAACACAGCTCTGTGTTACATACCCTCTGTTGACATTCCTTTGTTATGTGCAATTAAGAAAAGAAAACAAAATCTTCAACAATGGTGAAAACACTGCGTGGACTCGTGTAAGTCCACGCAGTGTTTCAAAACCCCGCCTTGTGTGGACCTGTTCTCCGGTCCACACTTCGTATGTAATGCTTACCCACAAAAACAACCAAATACAACAAAACAAAAACCACGAACAAACAAACAGACACGATAAAGATGACAGCATAGACAGCTCTCAAGTATCTGTAAAATGCATTCATATAGTCACGTACTTTTGTAGCTATCGAAAAGCACCATCGGAGGTTTCTTACGCACGTTCGAGATTGTTCTGTTGACCCATAAACAACAGTGAACTCCCGGTCTCATAAAAAGACCGCCCTTAATGTTAACTCCTTCATCCTGGGAGACATTGTACATTTATTTACACGACAGGTGCCCCATCAGAGAAGATAACAATACATGTCATGGAAAGTTTAGGGTTGAGTTAGCCTCTAGTGAGATAATATTTGTTCAAGAAAATTGTGCATTTAGCCCACGTAGTTCTCTGTTTTGATATTTGGGGTTTAAAGCCGTGCATTATCTAACTTGCAATGCCCTATGCCGCTGCTTTTTGTTTGACCCCCCCCCCCCGCACCCCGATGTTTAAAAGCATGATGTTTTCGAAACTAAAAAGTAACCTTTATCGAGAATTGTTATCATAAATTGTTTTATAAAATAAACAGCATTGTTTGAATCATCTCTTTATGTCAGCTGGATTGATTTTCTAAAAGAAACAACTTTCTGTTGTAGGTCTCAACCGACTTCTTTGCTGATCTAATGTTCTATAGAAATATATATTCCCTCCCTTGATCTGCTGCTACGATCCAATTGGTATAATATATACAAGCATTTCTTCCTCCATGATGCAAGTTACTATCACGACAGATCTTTCCGTTTGATTCCTTGTCATCGCGGCGATGTGCTGTTAAAGCAAATGTACAACATTTGTAATTGGCAAAGACCAGTATCCACACTTGATGTGACCCAGCATATACATGAAATAACAAACCTGTGAAAGTTTAGGCTAAATTGGTCTTCGGAGTCAAGAGAAACCCCATTATAGATGTTTACTGTTTTCGAACATCGGATTTTACCACCAGTAATAAAGACTAATTGTTTTACTCATTTCCTTAAAACTATAGCATCTCAAGCAAAACTATTTCAAGGGAAGTTTTCCACTATGACCATCTTTATATCATGTAAGTTATGTAATCTGTTAACTTAATGTTGTCAACCTTACCAATGTTGTACACACCATTTAAAAGACTAATTGTTTTTACAGATTTAAATTTCGTATAGATGCCGCATGTATTTCTTGCATAATACTTCCCATCGCGAAAACACGTTCAGCGCCAGTGTATCAGGTTTAAAGTGCTATCTTGCTCTGTCTTTCACCTCTCTAAGTGTCGTGGCCGAGCAGTTAAGAGCACCGAACTCAAGCTCTGGTGTTTCTGATCTGCAGAGTGTGGGTTCGAATCCCAGTCGTGACACCTGTGTCCTTAAGCAAGGCACTTAACCACATGCTTCGTCCTTCGGATGGGACGTTAAGCCGTAGGTCCGCATACCTTGCGGGACAAACTTACTGTTTGTCTGTTCAAGCGCCTTGAGTACCTTATTGGTAGATACGTGCGCTATATAAGACTATATTATTATTATTATTAACCCCAGTTCGGACAGAGCCTTGCGTGCGGATTGTGTTTTCTCAGTCCCTACATTAGGTGTTCTTGGCTATCGCATCCCGAACAAGACGCATTTAATATAATTGGTTACTCGTATATTTTACAGACATTGTTTTGCACATAATACGCTGCCAGGTAAATTGACGTCAAAATTATTGGCATGGTCCCAGAAAATATGGTAGCATGAAATATAGAGCAAGGTCCTTGCTCTATGCATGGATTCAAGGAAATTTGTAGAACCTGTGGTTAGTATATTTACCCTTGTTATCTCTTCCTGATTACATGTAGAGGCATTTGAACCACGACTCTTTGTTCTGGTAGCTTGTTTAGCTTAAGGTTATGATTTGTTTTATATAATTTATATAGGTACCGGTATGTTTATGGTTTTTGAAGGCATTGCATGGTGAGGTATCAATGTATATTCGGTATGCGGTAACACCAAGTGTATATCTACTTTATTCTACTATTCTACTTTATTCTGCTATTTATTCTACTGCCGCAGAGTAGATTTCGGAATTCTGGAGACTACTAAGTTCTGAAAAGAACTGTCGTGCTTCCCGGGCAAAGGTAGGAACACGGCCGGGACTATACTACTTTCGCTTAGTGGGTCGAGGGGACTTCTCGTTATTAACTTCACATCCGCGGAATGAGTTCTTAATTATTGGTCTCAACGTTTCGATTAGCTTGCTCTCATAGTCATAGTCAGAAGCTGACGATGACTAGATTCTGCCGATGACTAGAGCAAGCTTGTCGAAACGTTGAGACCAATTCAGAATTCGCTCCACGGCAGTGAAATTATTTTAGTTATGTTGTTTGTTGTATGCTGTTTTTGTAATGCTGTTATGGTATGACTTGACGGATACCGTAATTACTCAAAAAATTAATGACCATACAAACTGACTTGGTAAGAAGCACTGCAGCTGTTGATAATGTAAAACATTTTGAGAAACAATTCCCTTCAAAGGAGAGAGGGGGATTCAAAAACATTTCAATTTGAGAAACGTTTCAAATTCCAATTACGGATTATTCTTCCTGCGTGGACAAAACCGCTCCAGATTTTCGGCAATATCTCAAAAACGCTACCACCTTTTGAAATGGAATTTTCATATTAGTTGTATTGTTTATATATACATTTATATAGGATTAAAACAACTGAACGGCTCCCAAAAGCAAAGTTATACTTTGCCTTTAAATACCCTTTGCCGTTAAAGGCACTGTACACGTTTGGTAATTACTCAAAATATATATAGCATAAAAACTGACTTGGTAACGAGCAACAGAGAGCTGTTGATAGTATAAAACATTGTGAGAAACGATTCCCTCTGAAGTAACGTAGTTTTTGAGAAAGAGGTAATTTCTCAAAAAAATAATAAGAAGCCTTTTATTCCTATCTGAAAGCACACAAATTTGTACAACGAGGGTGTTTTTTCTTTCATCATTTTCTTGCAACTTCGATGACCAATTGAGCCCAAATTTTCACAGGCTTGTTATTGTATGCATATGTTGGGATAAACCAAGTGAGGACACTGGTCTTTGACAATTATCAAACGTGTTTAGTGCCTTTAGGTTTCTCTTCACGTGTACACCTTGTTTTTTCTCTCCCTATACACGCCCATCCACCCACACACACTTTTTTGTTGAACCCAAGGATATAGAAACCTCCCTTTGTTCTCTGATTGCTTGGACGCCCACATTGAATTTGTAGTCAAAAAGAGCAGCGAGGACGTCCACCATTCCTTTTGTTAAATTATTTCCTTCCTCCATGGTTAAAGTAATTGGTTTCAACGGGTAGCCAGCCCAATATATACAACTGCATATATATAAAGTAAATGTTCAAGTATACTGCTGAGACATAAAGGCCCCTTTTTGTAATAATCTATATTTGTCATTTTAAGATATGTGGCTCTTCGTGAAAACGGTGACGATATACGGTACCAGTACTTGTTATTTCCAGTGTGAAGTGGTTTCATTGTGCCAATTGCAAATTTGAACTTCAACGATTGTTTGTTTTTCTTAACCTACATACGATTTTCACATTCAACTTTTAATAGGGCAACGTTAACTAATAATATCGCCATAATGTACACACTGGTATGTGTACAAGATAACTACATGCCATTTTCACACTTTGTACTATTGCTGCTGCGAGAGATGATATCTTCACAAACAAACCAGTCTATCGTGTACAACACTGACCTATTTTGAAGGTATGTTGAGTTGTCTGTAATCATTTGATTTACTTTTAACATGTATTTTGATATTTCTACGACCGCAGGTAGCAAGTAAAACACGTAGGGCATATACAAAGTATTAGTTTGTGTTGGCGCTTCTCCGTGGTTGGCTTGAATTGCATAGCCACTTCCATACAAGTGGCGTGCGCGGTTGGGTTGGTGTAGTGGTATCTTTCCTCGCCTTCCACCTCTAGGACCCCGGTTCGAATCCCACCGGGGGCACTATATGGATTGGGTTTTCAGTCCCTACCCGACTGCGTGGGTTTTCCCTGGAGTATTTCTCTGGGGTTTTCCTCCCACATCTAAAACTGACCATTGGGTTCTTGGCTAGTATATAGTTATTAAGTTCGCTTTCTGAGAGTCCTTGGCTTCACAACCAGAATAAATGAAATGAAAAAGAAAAACAAAAATAAGAAAAATGAAATTGACAATTATACGGAAATTATAACTTCAGCCAATATTGTCTTTCTAAGTGTTGTTTTGTTGCCTTAAAAGTATACGTAATCAATATCTTGTTTTGTTAAAGTGCTATTACGTAAAAATGCATTAATTCAATGGCTTGATTGAATGTGCAATAAAAGTATGGCTTAAGTAAATTGAACAGCGGGTATGATGGGATGACAATTGGCTTTTTTTTTCTTTTTACACACAATTAAGATACGTCCTTTAATATAAACCTTGGGTAAATCTGACTCAGTATTATTTTGTCAAAATATGACTATCATTAAATTATGTTAACAATAAGATCCGGTATGGTTTGGCTTTATCGCAGAATTTCGTGTTTAAAATGTGAAATTGATTTCCCAATCCATAAAGCCCATCGGGATCACAGAGAGCTGCAGCTGCATAGCCTTCCATTTCAAGAGATAATCTAATAAACAACTAATGCCCTCAGTTTAGAGAGCAAGACTGAATCATTCGGTTGTTAGGTCAATGAAGCGTCACCGTCAACTCATGAGGAGAATAATGTTACTGTATGCTTTTTTGTTATTCTGATCGAAGATAAAGAACGTTAGAGGACTCTAATAATTATATTAGGCTACTCTAATCATTGCTATATCCTTAAAGGCACTGGACACGTTTGGAAATTGTCAAAGACCAGTGTTCTCACTTGGTGTATCCCAACATGTGCATAAAATAACAAGCCGGTGAAAATTTGGGCTCAATTGGTCATCGAAGTTGCAAGAAAATGATGAAAGAAAAAACACGCTTGTTGTACAAATTTGTGTGCTTTTAGATAGGAATAAAAACTTCTTCCAAGAAATTTTTATTATTGTAGTGCGAAATTACCTCTTTCTCAAAAACTACGTTACTTCAGAGGGAGTCGTTTCCTACAATGTTTTATACTATCAACAGCTCTCCGTTGCTTGTTGGTAAGTTTTATATGCTAATATTTGTTTTGAGTAATTACCAAACGTGTACGATACCTTTAAACAACTTACCGTGTGTTACCTAAATCTTGCAGAATTTGGTTTAGATAGCCAGACAGTGGGAAGTTTGTTTAATGACACGCTCAGATGTTAATTTTGTCCTTCAATGCTAGGGGGCCTATGTCGACTCAAAATGTAATCTTGGGCTGGTGTGCACAGTTTGCCCTTTGCATGATGGTTGCCGTACTTTCCAAGAACCTTCGTTGCCGTAATCCTTCTTGCAAATTGCAAGGGGCTTCTAAATACTAAATTTAAATCCGTGTTAAAAAGAAGCATAATGTTTGGCTAAATAACCAGTGGGGATTCTCTCCACGACAATTCGGTAAAACATAGCCAGAAGCCAGAAGCAGTTGCCTCTTTGCAACAGTGCTTGGGGCGGCGTCTGTATAAATTCGTGGGTTTGCACTCTAGACATTCAGTCAAGACGCCTTGTTGGTGGTGACATACCTCATGTAGATCCCGTTATTTGGAGTGTAGTTGGCAATGAGCTTGAGGGAGGAGTAGAACGAATGGTGGGACATGATGAACTCTTCCGGAGCTGTCTTTGCCACCATACAAAATGATATAAAAATATCACTAAATAAATCACCACCATGTATAATTGACACACGAGCCTCGGCTGAAAGTGGATTGAACCAGTTGCCTAGTTCCCTTGGTTCAATTGTTAGCATTGGATTACTCCGAATGTTTGCTGCTGCTGGCAACCTCAGTTCCAATTATAGGAAATTTGTTTGTTTAATATTGCATTCAGAACACCTTGCTTTGCTAGAAGCCATTCGAACAGGAAAACAATCGCAAGTGAATTATTTGAAGCAGACCTTTGTATCCACTACCGGCATTTCGCTGGTGTAGATTTGTTGCCTTTGGTAGACACTTGACAGTCTTGTAATGTAAGTTCTGCTATTCTATACTACAGCATGTACAATCAAATAGCTGAAGAATGTAATAAGATGACATTTGTATACGCAAGACAATATTTTTGAACTTTGACGATTTACTGAATATA
Source organism: Plazaster borealis (assembly GCA_021014325.1). Classification (NCBI taxonomy): domain Eukaryota; kingdom Metazoa; phylum Echinodermata; class Asteroidea; order Forcipulatida; family Labidiasteridae; genus Plazaster; species Plazaster borealis. Next base: position 10,845,952 of record CM037459.1, on the reverse strand, counting down.
CCATTTGCGAGTTAGATTTGAATAATGTCGATACAATTACTTGCTTAGTCACAAGTTACCGCTTAAATTTGAATGCCTCAGACTATATAGACAGTTGGTTTGGGGCAAGCTTCTGTATAGACTGTGCAAGCCTCGTGCGTATTCGAACATTGGGACCATTAAAGCGCGTGAGTTAATTTCCTTCAAGCGTTAAAGCATCGTACGTGGGACCAAAATGGTCCCAAAAATGTTCGAATACGCGCGAGACTTGCACGGTCTATAAGCAACCTCAAGATGAGAAAACCCTGGTACAATTGTGCCATACACACTTATTCAAAATTGTGTTTGGGTGTTCGCCGTCTCTTACGTAACTATAATGCAAAAGCTTGCCCTGAATCATGTGACATAGCTTCTGTCTCGATAGTCCGAGGAATTCAAATTGAAGTGGTAATTTGTGACTTAGCAAGTCATTGTACCAGACATAATTCAAATCTAACACGCAAATGGATTGTTGCGGAACCGGATCACTGCAAGTACACCAAGAACGTTATTCCAATATTTTCTGATCCGAAATGGATACAGGTTATAATTAATATTAACAGTTCCAAACACGGATTGCAGCGTGCTTTAATTGTGACAATAGTCAAGGGACAATCCGGAAACACTCTGTATGTCCAAACTTTTATGGTGTAGACGACATGTCTTGCGAACGTGCGTCAATGCAGATGGAGACCAGTGTAGGGCCGGGTTCAAGTATACCGATTACTCCAAGCAATTTAGAGGACGAGTCCAGGTCGATTCTTAAGTGCCCCGTGAAGGAGTCCGAGTTCAAAGTACTGAGTACGTGTACGTTGAGAACAGGGCGTATAGGGCCGTGCCCCAGTACCGAAGGGCAAAATCCGAGTCAAAGCCAAATAATAATATTACAAATACTAACAATAATTCTTAAGCATACATTTTTTGGGGGATGTGTAATTTATTTGAAACTTGGATTCCTTTCTAGGATTCGTTATCTTCAGACTCTCGGGAGGCTGGAGAAGCAGTCGAGAAAAAACCCTTGTCCCCGAATGCTCGGAGTACGGGTCGAGTACGGGTCGAGTCCAAATAATTTTGCCGAGCATTTACGATTACTCGAGGGTACTCCAACACAGAGAGAGAGGGGGAGAGAGAGAGTGTAGTCTTCATTGACAGGGGTTGGGGATTCCCGTTTAGAGCCAGTCTATTCATACAACCTTTCACTGAGCGTATAATGACTTTAATACACAAACCTTTAAAGGCATCGTTGGTAATTGGAGCCTATTGTTTGTTTCAATCCTATATAGTTGTAGATATATACCATAAAACTAACCTGTGAAAATTTCATTTCAAAAGGTGGTATCGTTTTTTAGATATTGCAAAAAAAATCTGGAGCGGTTATGTCCACGCAGGAAGTAGAATCATTGGAATACACACTCTGAGAAGCGTTACCGTAACTCTTCTCAATACTCAAAATATTTTGGGGATAAAAAGTGATATATTTTTCAATAAACGCAGTCCTTCGAAGTAAAAAGTCTCTCAAAACGCATTATACTATCCAAAGCTGCTGTACTTCTTACCAAGTAAGTTTTTATTGCCATAAATTTTCAGAGTCATTACCAAACGTGTACGATGCCTCTAATTGAGGGAGTAACCCCAGGAATTACACAAACGTTTTGCAGGAAGGTTCCACTAGTTACTGGCTCCCCAGTATAAAACCAAAACAGTTTGATTGGCGGGCTGCCAGCCAGACACATGGAAGCCCGCTACAAAGAACATATGACTCAACTTATTAGAGGGTTCAGATCTGGGTAGGTCTGCATGTCCACAATTTCGTTCACTAAGTTTATGCGTGATTTTTGTTCAGCCCCTCAAAAAAGATAAGAAAAGAAAAAAAGAAGAAGACAAATAAGAACAACAACACCCACACAACTCTGGGACATATGTGGAACAGTCCAGTGTAGGTTACCATTGGCCTAGTTTCACACCCAGGGAATTACACTTAGTGAAAACATTAAAATAAATAACATGTGCCAGGAATTAGTGTAACCAGCCCTCACTTATTGGTTTTAAAATAGTTAAAAGTTTACCTTTAGCTCCAAAGTTTACCTTTAGCTCCGCTAAACAAAACAAATCAATCTGATGAAATCTAACCTGAGCACAACAACTACAAATAACTCCACCTGTCTGTCGAAAGATTAAATGATTGAATATCTTTGTACATCGGACACAACTCTGAATTCGATTTTAATCTGAAAAGTCAAGGTATTCGAATAACGCATTGTGAAGACCTGAAATAAGTGCATACGATTTGGGTAAACGAAGTACATTTCCGTACAAATTATAACAAACATGCTCTTGATAACACACTTCACTTAAAAAGGTGCTGAGAAGTTTTCTCACATTGAGTATCAATCACTTTACTTGTATCAAACAGCATTTCGCGTGCATTAACTCCCGCCTCGGTTGTTCAAACAAACTATACTTCTCCATCTTCCCACTTTTATTCTTTTAAAACCAGACCCTAACCGAAGCCCAGAAGCATTCATTAAAAGACTGATTTGAAAGGTTTCAATCCACATGAGAGTACATTACTCTTTATTGGACGACTTTCATCGCAGTGTGTACTCTATCAACTCCCAATAAATGTACGCGCCACTCAGTATACAAAAACAGGGGGGTTGGCTTGGGAAGCGAATCTATCCCATTTGGAATCAGACGACTGTTGAAGATCTTATATAGTCACAATCTGTCTATTTCTAATAATTGGATTACGGAAAAGTGCAAGCCAAACATCAGTTGTCATTATGTCATCATGTATCTGAAATGAGATCCATTAATTATCTCCTATATTCTTGGAACCATGTCATCCTGAAATTGTATCCCTGTGAAATTGAATTAGATGCGTTTTTAATTTGACTAAAAGCCAAGATGATTGATATACTCATGTCATTGGGGACAATTCTTGTCAATGCATGTATTCACTGGATGTTTGATTTACCCATAACTATATGTTTTTTTTTCTTCATTTAAATCTATTTTAAAATGTTAATATGCGGCATTTCTGCGTGGGTTTTATCGAGTGAGTATATGGGACTTTTGGCTACTCTGGAGATCGTGTAATTAAAGTCACATTGTCATCAGTTTTGATTTGGTTCATATAATAGTGGCTGCCTTTGTATAACATGTAAATATTTCCCCTTGCACCAGACAGAATATCCTAGGGAAACGTGTCCCCAGTAGGATTCCTTGTGAAAATTCGGGCTCAATTGGTCATCGAAGTTGCAAGAAAAAACACCCTTGTTGTACAAATTTGTGTGCTTTCAGATAGGAATAAAAGGCTTCAGGCCTGAAGTATTTTCTTATTTTAGTGAGAAATTACCTCTTTCTAAAAAAATTTATTACTTCAGAGGGAGTCGTTTCGCACAGTGTTTTATACTATCAACAGCTCTCCGTTGCTCGTCAAGTAAGTTTTTATGCTAATTATTATTTTGAGTAATTCCCAAACGTGTACAGTGCCTTTAAACAATCCCTCCATATGCTGGTGCTATTGTTTGGAACAAAATACCTTCTCATGTCCTGAATGCCTCCTCTATCGGTAGCTTCAAAACCATGTATACGAATGTGTATTTTAAATAGTTTGTTGTTGATACGTGTCTTTCTTGTTTTTCCTTTCCATATTCCAATTGAGTGTTAGTAATTTAAGCGATTTGTTTGGTTGTTTCTATATTTTAATTGCTCTTTATTTCATGTATCCTGTAAAAATATGTTTCAATAAACAAAATAAAGAATTATACATAGAAGTGTTTTTTTTATTTCTTAAAGGTTGAATTTATTTTGCTACTTTATAGGAAAATCAGAGACCTACGTTTCATGCCCAGGTATGCTGTAAACAGTAGTGGTTTACATTTTTGGAACAACTAGGCTCCATTTCCATGCCACTGCTAACTCATCTGCGGAATTTATTGATTTTCGACTATTCTTCTTCTGCATGCAGAGTTTCCCCCGCATATGAATGATATATGCACGAGAAAGCCTATCCTTTCAACGCTATAGAGCTACTTTGTAAACTTCATAATTGAAGCAAAATTCGTAAACAGCCGGGATAACTTGTGAAAATGCGCAACGTTAAAGGCACTGGACACGTTAGGTAATTACTCAAAATATATATATAAGCATAAAAAACTTACTTGGTAACGAGCAACGGAGAGCTGTTGATAGTAACACATTGTGAGAAACGACTCCCTCTGAAGTAACGTAGTTTTTTTAGAAAGAGGTAATTTCTCACTAAAATGTTAAATGACTTCAGGCCTGAAGCCTTTTTCAGGCATCTGAAAGCACACAGATTTGAACAACAAGGTTGTTTTTTTCTTTCATCATTTTCTTGCAACTTCGATGACCAATTGAGCCCAATTTTTTACAGTCTTGTTTTTTTATGCATATGTTGGGATACACCACGTGAGAATACTGGTCTTTGATAATTACCAAACGTGTCCAGTGCCTTTAAGCATGGCACATGAATCGTAAAGCGGAGATATCATTTCCGTGGGGCACATTCTCCCGTGTACAAAGGCTGATGGATAAAGATGTAAGGCGAAGTGCATTCTTTTGAGATATTTTCTCGGAGGGCACAATCTCTTTGGGGATTCTGGTCCGGGTAAACATATATATATATATATATTGGGGGGGGGGCGGGGGGAGCAGAATCTACATGCCACGTTTGCCCGGGTCATTTATGTCAGAAAAAACAACTATTGTAAGGCAGTGCCTTGCAGGCCAGCTTTAAATATTTGATGTTAAAATTAGCTTGTTCATGAAGTCGAATATGCTGCTATAAAGATGAAGTATTTTGAATTAAGAAACTCTGCGAACACGGTAAAAGACGGAACTGGAAATGATGTAATGTAAGAGGCAAATACTGGTAAATAAAGTAATGACGATCAGGAAAACTAAAAGAACATGCTGGTGTTGTTTAAATGTTTGTTTTTATTATAATATCAGATTTCGTAAGTTAACTCTTGAACTATCGATACGGTATCAGGGAGAAAGTTGTAACAATGTCTGTGAACATTTTTAGATACAGAGTCTTTTGCTCATTTCAACTTGTGTAAAAAAACATGCGCAGTATTGAAGACATCGTCGCTTACAGCAAGGTTCTTCTGGAAAGTCATTTTGTTCAACTCCTCTCAAACATTTCTTTTTTCAACTCCCGGGACAGGTACACAGTAACAGTCGCAAGTTGATGCAAAAAAGTAGAAGGTAAAATTGTACAAACATAAATAGATCATAGGGAATCAATGTGATAAAGCCAGTAGATTTGATTTGGTGCTAAATGTACACAGCCTGTACCGGATGATAATTACATGCATGTAGTATTCAAATAATCTTGGTATTACCATAGAAGGACCACGCGGTCCTTTCTCTCTATGGTATTACACATTTAATATAAGGCCAAGTAACAAAAGTAACGAGTTTCTCGTCCGGATTTTATAAACAAAGGAGGAGGCAGGGCTTTACTATTGACTATTTCTCATTTTTTTTCCAAGATGGCCGCCATGCTAAATATGGCTGGCCAAGGTAGGCCTATATTTATTCACAGTTATTGTGCTTTGACAAAGCAAATGATTTGTATCATTTTAGTCCACTTGCTAAGCAAGTTTCAAAATTCAGAAACGGCTGTTGTGTTGCAAATGTGAAAAAAGAGTCTAGACAAATTCTAAGGCAAAAAATAAACCGGGAACTTCATTTTTTTTTCTTCGAATTGTACTTTTTGCTCTTTTCTTTCTTTTTCTTTCTGAATAGTTAATAGTAAAAAAAAAAAAAAGAGGCGGCGGCCAAAAAGGAAGCGGGCGGGACGAGAAACTCGTTACTTTTGTTACTTGGCCTAAATAAGTATTGTTTAAACCCTGCGTTTGGAGTATGATGAAACAGGGTTGAATGTCATACCGGTTGTGCAGCGTCAGGGATAATCGACGTTCCATCAGAACTCGTGGGCAGCGTGTATCATGGTTACCTGTGGTAGTGGAGACAATCTGACCGGCCTCCCAGCACTACAGCACGCACTTGCTGGCTCCCATGGTTGACCGGACTCAAATGCTTTAAGGTTGAATAACAAATAATCATGGAACATGTTTAAACGTACTTGGTGACTGATATTCATCAGGTCTCCTTATATACGCGCGTACAAAAAACAACCCGACTCACGTCACGCCATACGCATTACAAGCTACAGCACGCATGGATGACAATGGAATTGCGATATAGATGAATGTGAAGCAGTTATGATTGAGGTTTGACGAACAGTACTTCGTGACTCCAGCCACTACTATCAATGATCGTTTTTTGCACTTTGAGGTAACTTTGCACCCCTATACCCATTTTGGGTTTATTCATTCTGTTTTGTTTTTAGTTGTCAGGAATTACATCCTAAAACAAAATGCCTTTTTATACCTCTGTTGAATTGTACCGTTTTTCTTTTGCAGGAGACAGTGACTGATTACTGAAACAACATAGTTTTATTTTTTCCTGGCTGCAACGGTTTACACGGACGTGAAGGTAAGCATCTTAAACTTGAATGTGAATATCGCTTGTCTTTATCTGTTTAATCAGATGTCAGTGAATCTGTTTTATGATGTACCGTAGGACATTCACGGCACGTATTAATTTATGAACTCACATAGGCCTACCGTGTATTATTAATGCTACACCAAATTAATTTCCTTCCCCAGAGTAGGGGGGTTCTAAGTGCAAACAAGAAGATGAAAAATCCACACATAAAAAAAAAATCAATTGAAGATCAGCTGACCTTCCAAGCTATTGCAGAATTGCTTTTCAATGTGTTTACACTCGACCCGTTCCACTATATAAACGACACGTGCAAATAGAAAACAACAAAACCTGACTAGATTAAAGTATAAAGCCGTCCTTCGGTCGACCCTTGCGTCTGGAGTCAAATTAGCTGAGCACAAGGTATTGTCGCTATTTGACCTGATAACTCGAATTCAATTCAGAATGCAAACCTTTAAAAAGAGCTTTCACGTTACCCTGCTGCATGTGTGCCATGAAATGATACCCTACGATTTTAGCGTCGAGTGTTATAGGTGTATACTACGTTCATGTGTGTTTTAAAGGAGGAATTAGCATGTGCACGGGATGTAAGAAACAATTCCTGGAAATAAATTCACCGTAATGCATTGTATCTTTCTAAAGCTTGTTGATGCTGGATGCAATGTAGGAAGTTGATATACGAAACTTCTCATGTACCAACCCGAGTGATAGCAGTGTGTGTGTTTTACAATTTGCGAATCTCTTGCGCACTAACGGGGAGCCTGATACAAAACGTCAGATTCTGACCTAATCACTGTAGGGAGACCTTTATATAGCGCAATACGAAAAACAGAGCCCTTTACAAGAAACAAGAACAAATAACATGTTGTCTTCTTGTTTGTTATTATTATCAGCATTGTTTTTTATCATTTCCAACACTTCTGTAGACAGTTAGTGGTTGGAAGCACATAATTGACCCAATTTGTCCACATAATGAGAGTTTGCATTCTTGTTTTTTTCTGTGACACACGTTTTATGAATGGGAAAACACCCTGGTATATGTTTAGACTGTAAACACTAAACAGGCTAACTGAGCAGGCTATTTGTAGGTTTTGTTCCATTCATACGAGTCACCTTTTAGATCATAACTAATCCAGATCACGTAATGCATAGATACAAATAGTGATGCATACATAGTAATTCTAACAGGGAATTCCATAACTTAACACGAAAAATCTCACTGCGAGCGAATATCTGTACATATTTTTGTGATGCCATTGAGAGGGAGGTGGTATTAAGATCTAGGATTTCCTTGTAATAGATCGGAATCAAATTGCTGTCTGTCAACAAGGGCACGTATTACATTAAGATGGGTTTATCACCTGTGATTTTACGCTCTAGGACCTTAAGTAGATAATATCCGTTATCATCAAGGTTACTCAGAGGCAAGTATGGAACATGCTGAAAGCGAATTAAAACGGTGTCAGGAAGATGTAGACCGATATTAAATCCGAGAGAACGAGAGCAAGGCAAAGATAGAAAGAGATGGAGGGGTGGGCTTGGAGCGGTGAGACCCTTAGGCCTACTTGTTGAAATCACGCCAGGGGTGTTCAAATCCACCGGAATTTCTCGATGTCATACAGTGCATGCTCCTGTCTCTATGATCAGACACAGCCAAATCGCTGATAACGTTGAAAGTGTGTGACAAGTTGTCCTCCCCGCTAACACGTTTACGATCAACCTTTGGCGATCGAAGTGTGAACGCCAAAGGAGATGGTGTGCTTAAACGCCGCCTGACGACAGCTTGTTGTCAGTGACGGGGGTGTTTTCCGGTGGCGTGTGTTCTCTTTCCTTGGTGCCCCCGTTATCTAGCAAGACAGACGAGACCGTGTTCCGATTATTTAAAGTACCCTTTGCATAAAACCATGCAAGATAATCATGAATTTGCATTATTAGTCATAACTTAGTGCCTTGCTTTGCCCATTGAATTTATTAGAATAAACGCCCACTTGAAAGAGATGATTGTTGCATGCGAGAGTCAACTTAGGAAAAACAATAATAACAAAAACATAAATAAAAACGGTCTTGGTAAAAAAACAAAAACAAAAACAAAATTTGAACATTCTTAACGAACGGCAAACAAATCAAGTTGCATTCGTTCAACCCAAGACGCACTCAACACACCCCCATTTTGTTTTCTATTGCCTGCGACTTTTTCCATTTAGCATGGACTCGATGTTTGTGCGATAAATCACTTACTAATAATATTTCTTAATACATATTCCCCTTTCCGGAGGTAATTTAACATTGACTTTGCAATGCGATCTAAATAAACGTGTAAACAAATATCGAGTAGTTGATGAAGTTGATCTATCTTGTAGGTTTAACTGCTTACTCTCTCTGGTTTTCAACATAAATTGCTTTCGCACTTATTCTCTTTTTGGTGTTAACAAAACGAAGCGCGCGTAAATAGTTTGTGGCCCATAGGACCATAACAGGAAGGGATTCAGATGCAGAGTGTCGTATTGCCTTGCAAGGGTCGCAAAGCTCAAGCCACGTATAGCCCGAGGGAGGTCCTGTGCAACGGTCTCCCGGGCCATATCTAAGGTGTGCTTTCAGTGAATCGTGTATTATATTCGCTAAACACACACTAATCCCAGGTCATGACACTCGCTGCAAAGAAAGAGGGAAAGAAAAAGAAGAAAACATCCCCAAACAAAAATAAACTAGATTTGAACACTAGGTATTCGGGTTGTGTGAATGGCAGGTAAATATTATAGTTAAGCGAACTATCATATATCAATAAGGAAAACAAACCAACAATAAATTTAGCTTTATAAGATATAATTAGTTTAAAATTCCAGTTTTGACAGGAAGCGAGGTCAAATCAAGTCATTACACAAAAACAAATTTGTTTATTTTTCAAACTTTTACAATGCATAATAGCTATGATTCTCAAGATATGAATTTTTGTTTAAAACCAATGACGTCGTCATGGCGTCAGTGCTTACTTCTTATCTGGACATTGAGAGCTGCTGAAAACAATGACGTATTTTGTTTCTTATAATTGGAAGGCCTATAGGGGTAATGCGTTATTTCTTGTAATTGGAAGGCATAGGGGTCAAACTTTATTTCATACACAGATAACATGATCAATTCAAAGTTATATTGTCTGCAGACCTCAAAACGAGCCCCGAGAACATTTGTTCACTTCAACTTCCAGTTTCGACCGGAAGACAAGGTCAAATGGGGTCACGTTAATGCAACTTTTATACAATATGATACGTCCTTGCACTTGACGTATATAGGTTGTTAACATAGCTTAGTAGGTCAAATAGTTGTTCAGGTAATGCCCGAGACTATCTGAGCCGAAATTTCTTTTCCTTGTTTTGAAGTTGTTCTTGAAAAATATACCTTTTTGATCACTCTCATGTCTATCTTGTCTAAAGATGGTAATTTGACAATATATTTATTTGTAATTCAAGAACAAGAAGTAGGCCCCTTAACATAATAAAGTATTTTTATTTTAATTTACATCCCACTCAATTATATAAAAGCCAACAACTCTATATGTTATAGACTGTTGGCGAGTGTTCATCATGCGACGATTTGAAACACGGATTGTTGGATATCCGGACAATTCTGGTCGTCACATATCGACTTACATCCGGTTTTCAGTACTCGCAAAGTATACGTACCAGTGTAAAAGTGTACATTCCAGGGCACTTCCCGGCAGGCAAGATACCAAACTGACCATAAAAAAAGATAACCTTTGAATTACAGGGATATTTCTCTTTTTTTCGTAATATCTTAAAAAAAGGGGGGGGGGGGGGACACAGCTGTCAATTTTTGAGATGTGCCCCATCCCTGTATATCAACAGTTAATAAATATCGTTCGCTGCAATCTTCATAAAATGTCACGTTTGATGTTTTCTTTCCTTAAGCTGTTTATAAATTGTACCAGGCCCTACTGCTCTTTTGTAAATATGTATAGAACCAAAGGTTATATGTTTAAAGAGAATCTAGCCAAATCCCGAGCTGAAATATGGAACTTTGTTCAATGTAAAAACAATTTATTTGTGTGATGTATGAATAACATGTTTACCAGGATTCAACGTTGGTAAAAAAAGGTTTACCTATAATTTTTATGAACAACTCTAAAACAGGACAATATGTTTGTATTTTACTGTCCGCGTCGACTGTCTTTCTTAACATCCAATGCCGATATTACTGCGTGAGTGTCAATACTGGGCGCCCTTTAAACTCGGGCCTTTTTTTGAAGATGTTGTATGTGTTGCTAGTTTGTATATCAAAATCTCATTTACAGTGTACAAATCCCATATAATTATGTATCATTGGAATGTTTACAAATAGGGCTATATTTTGGGGGAATATTTGGACCCCCAGGAGTTTTTGAAAAAATATGGCGGCAAAAGGGCAGCAGACGTTAAGCTATTAATACGTCACCTTGAATATTTTTAAATGTTTATTTTTAAAGTTGTATTTGAATAAGTAAGTCTTTTCGTTGATTGAGTGCCCCCGGAGCGCCAAACTATTGACATTTCCTTAACAAACACTTTGTTTGGAATCCCTTAGAACTGAAACGAAACAGACTTCTCTCGTCTTTGCTTCATTTATATGTGCTGGTCTCTTTTCTGTCATTCCGCATTCTGACTGTACAACTATCACCCTGGGCGATATCTTTATACCAATAGGTTATTCCGGTATTCTTGACAGGACATGAAGGGAGGGTATACCCTCAACATTCCGATTATGCTTTTTTGATATGCTTTCATTGTTTCTGTCATCCTGTGCATTGTTCAACACAGTTAGATTTTTTTGTTTTATTTCGAGACAATCAAATATCTTCAGGGATGTAACCACACACTATGACACTTTTACAGCCAGTTAAATCATGCTTTCTGGTTTGTTGTTGTACTAAAGTGCTCTTAATAATACAATTGCCTTTCATTTGCCTTGACCACGCCAATCCATAAACTTGAGCTGTCGCAATGAATCATCTCGATGGGCTTTTGCAGTTAATTTGTAGAACTCTTCATCAATCCATCATAATATGCCGTGCACCAGTCACATTAGAGAGCCCTCATACTGCAAGATTAATGAGGGGCCGTTACTTGATGCGGAAGGGCAAAGCACTCTGACGTGTCAAGCATCAACGCACAATTTCCAACACTCATTTACTGGCATCAACACTGATTAATAACACTTCTATTAAATCTCGATGCCTGTTCACAGAATGGCGAGTAAATATATGGAATTGAGAAGAGTGAATCTGTCAGCAGTTTGCTTTAATACCGTTTGTTCCGGGTCGTGTTTCATATCTTGAGTAGTCACGCGTGACGATGGAAACGGCAAAAGGTGTCAATGGTTATTAAAGACTGGTCCCTGTCTTTATCCGCAAGTATACAGACAGGCACTGGTCTTACAGGCCCAATGATTTCATTGGACACAATGATGTTATCTGATAAACGTGCAGTGACGTAAGCTTTCCATACCTGTGTTATGATTGGTCACAGGTGATGTAGTGTGTCAGCTTGCACTCTCGGTAGTCGTCTGCATGCAGCGTGTGCATCATATTTCATGCATGAAAATAACATGCATGTAAATAACATGCATGTAAATAACATCATGCATGTAAATAACATTATATTATGTACGTGTGAATTGGCTGCGAATCTCCGTGTGAAATGAATGCGAGGTCAAATGTACATTTGGCAACATCCGGTCAGGCAGGTATCTGGCGTTATTCACGAGCTTCGAAGTGTAACGTCAGATGGTCTGGCTCCGGTTATCATGACACAATGAGAGACTTTTGAACGTTAGGTGGCAGCAGACTTACCAAATAAATTTCCAATGTTAACATGCTCTGAGCATGCGCACAATTCTGAGAATAATGGATTTACGTGGTAAGTCTGCTACCACCTAGTGTCCCCGGAAGTCTCCCATTGCTGTAACACTATATAAGTTTGATTAAAATGCTGATTCATACACATATAAATGCAACCTTACGGATCGGAATTTTTGGGTCCTGCTATTGTTGTTCTATTATTCCCTTTTGTAAAGAGTTCTTCTTTGGGGTTCATGTTGAACAAAGACATACTTTGGATGGGGTCCATTGTTCCAGTGTGTAAAAGACTCCACAAGGGCCCGTGCATAAGCCCAGCCATGTTTGTAAATGGTGTCAATTGAGGAAACCCCTTTGTTCTCCCACTGTTTGGATTTTTTATTTATTATAGCGACGTCCCCATTGGTTTTGTACACGAAAACGGAGCGAGGACTTTTTTGCGACGTCCCCATTGGTTTTGTACACGAAAACGGAGCGCAGACTGTCCCCAGTATTCCGTTTTCTCTGGATCCTTTTTGTTAAAGTCCTCGGTTTGAATGCGTTCATTATTTATATGCTTAATCATACACACATACCCATCCTTCAATTTGGCAGTTACGGGGTCCTTGCATTGTTGTTTTCTTATTCCATTTTCTGAAGTCATCCTCTGTGGGGTACCACTAGAACAAAGACAATGTTGTGGGGTCAGCATTGTTCCATTGTGTAAAGTACCCTCTAAGTTGGTGTGTCAGCCTTCTCATGTAGCCACCTGCAACCGGGACGCGTATTTTTTTTTTACACCGCAGCGACGGGTTTTGTACTGTAACACTGTCAATTCCGTGCTGAGATAGGAGACTACGTCTAACACTAAACCCTAACTCTCACCCTCACCCTAACCCTAACCCTAACCCTAACCCCCACCCTAACCCTAACCCTTTATAGGCATAACTGTTTGTAGTCTCATCTCAAGACAGGAATTGGCAGTATTACAGTACAAAACCCCTCGCTGTATGCGGTGTAAACAACAAATATGCAACCGGGACCTCCCAATGACCCTCGTTTGCTGGTTCTTAAAACAAAATTGGCAAGGCTCCCATTGGATTTGTATACAATCTCCAATTGAAGACCTTCACCCAACTTGAATAACAATTTAGTACCCTGAGACAATTATTTTTTTTGTACCAATCTCTTAAGAAAATTACCCTCCTGTTTCCTCGCAAGTTATGAACAGTTTTCATTATTTTTATCTTTTATCTTTTAGCCCATCATCAAATCATTGGACAATACATATTTTGCGTTATGTCGTGATCTTTGATATACCTATAGTACATGATGTATAAAGGTTTTAGTAAAAGGCTTTCTTAAAGGTATTGTACACTTTTGGTAACAGCTGAAAATCATTGTCCACATTTTGTGTGATTCAACATATGCATGAACAAACAAACCTGTTAAAGTTTGAGCTCCATTGGTCATCGAGGTCACGAGAAAATAGTGAAAAGAGACCTTATGACTGTGTTTTCTGTTTTTTGAAACATCGAGTTTTTATCGCGCGTGATAAAAACTATTGTTTTACTCATTTCTCAGAAACGATAGCATTTTAGGCAGAAATATTTTAAGGAACCCTTTCTACCATTACTCACTTTAAATCATGTAAGTTATGTGTGAATCTGTGAACATTTGTGTTTTTCGATCTTACCACTAGCCTACAGGCCTTTAAACGTGCTTCACTCTGTTTATAACGTATCCTTTGTAAAATTTTGTAATTTAAATTACAATAACAAATGTGTTTTTATTTAAAAAAAAACCCGGTCAAATCAAGTCCTGAAAAAAATTCCTTGAAGTGCTTTCCTCGTCTTGACCCATGACATTTGATTCAAGTGTACAGTGGTGGATTCTTCCACATGGACGTTACCGCCAAGTGTCCATTCCGTGCGAGAACGTGATACCCAAGTTTATGGCAAACAAACTTCACTTCACACGGCTAGTTAGCTTTTATTTGCCGTACACTTTGTAATATTTGCCCGCAGGGGCTCACAAAGTAAAACTAAGTGTGTCATCATTGAATTTTGTTTTGCCGTGTTTGAATTTTGTGGCATCTTTTCGCGCCCTCGGTGATTTGATCACCTTTGAAGTGCTAAAATGCTGTCGTTAATATATATTTGAATAACAATTTAAAGTGTTGCCCCAAACCATGGGGATGTGGCGTGACTGATGCTCCGAAGTCAAGTATTTAGCGCCAACATTCAAAACCGTATTTTGGATAAGAGTCATTTTGACAATTGTTTTACAGGGGGCACATTGCCTTCGGATTGGGCGCTTTGGGCTGTAACAAGCGTTTGTTACGAAATTAATATGATAGAAAGATGTTTTAAAAGTAGAATGTAATGATTCACACAAAGATATTTCGAAATTGTGAGGTTTTCCTTTTAGTTCGTGAACTAACACGGTCCGTCATTTCATAGATATTTGTGTGAATCATCATATTCATAAAACATCTTTCCAACCCTATCAATTACATACAAAACGCTTTTTATTGTCCGAAGTGACACTTCCGAAGGCAATGTGCCCTTTTAAAGTTGTTATCATTCCCAGTTGAAAGCTAATAAGTAGGACTGTGCAAATTTAAAGTATTTGTTTTACACTTTCCGTCCCGGAGAAGCTGTCCCGTGGCTCGTCCGTATCACTTAGGCCTATACTTTGCATACTGTTTTAAATTGTAAGTGTTTGGGCCTACGTTATGAAAGCAATCAACTCGTATTATGGGAATCGAAGTCAAAAAGTGAAAATACATTGTTGCGTAATAGTATCATGCATGTAAGTCTCACTTTCTGGATGATTTGAGTCAATATCTGCTAGTTATTTGTATACCAAAAAATGCATATTTTATTTATTTCTTACATTTCATCCTATAGCCTACATTGATTCTGTTCTTCCATAATTACCTCCCTTTTCACAGAGTCGTCTGGTTGTTTACTAAAAACTCTCTTCACTAGTTATTTTGTCAGGCCCCCTATTGTTAGTTGCATTATCCTGATGCAGCTTGCCCTCTAATCCTACCCTTTCATGCTTCCTGCATTACCCAGAATGCAGTTACCACCTTTATGGTCCAGTAATCCACCCTTTCACCTTTCTTACATTGACCACCCTTTTGTCTTCACTACTTTACTCTGATTGGTTCTTAGCTGCCCACTTGTTAAATCAATAACCTCGATTGGCTCTAATTTTCCCGTTTTTTTTCTGGATGCCTTCCCAAAATCCCTTGCGCCTCTTTTTGCTATAAATGGATATGTTTTTGTTTGTGCTTGTTTGGATTTAAAGTTAAGGCCCTCTCCCGTACTAGTTTTATATACCGGTACTGTCTTAAGTTGGGGGATCCACTGTGACTCTCTGAGCTTGAGGTGTGTGTCTTCACCATTGCAAGCCTCAATCACAGTAAGTTCAACATCTTTGACGCTGTGATTAGGGCTGTTGAAGTAGATGGAGACGGGATATACGGTTTCTTGGTCTTTATGGAAGAGACATGGTTTGCAAAGCGAAGACAGAGTTTGGTTCTGGTCTCTCCCCTATATATTGTAGTCCACATCTCTTACAGGATATAACATATTCTACATTGGGTGTGTATACACTGGGACTCGGGTTTGATATGGTGTCATCACTGGCTTAGATTCGCCGTCGTGGTTGCTTAATTGTTGCTTAATTTTGTTTTGATTGATTGACAAGATTCACTGTTAAACAAGTATTGGATTCCGTTCTAATTTGTTCTGCTCGCGAGTGGTTTTTTTGCGAAACATTGACACAAACAGATAAGAAATCAACATCTAAAAACACAAATTACTATTTATTTTTTATACTCAGACATATGAAACAAAGAATAAACATACAAATAAATTTATGCCACAGCCTTCGAAAACTTTTTTGTTGTTCAATTATCCCGGATACCGAACTTTGGGCAAACCACGGACAGGGTGTTTAGGGTAGGGCGTAAAAGTGGTGGGTGTGGTAAGCTGTTTTTCTCACTCGATTCTGCCCCGGTGCTTAGCCGTGATAAGTCACTTGGTGTTGAACGCTTTTCATTCTATATAGTTACCTATATGTTCTCGTGTTTCATTCAATTTATAATTTTAATTGGTCTAAAATTATGATGAAAACATCAAAATCAACCCCCGCCCCCCCCCCAATTAAGGCAACCGACATCACGCAATTGCTTGTTAAGGCTGTACCTCTATATTGGTGCCAACATTCTGTTTGCAGAGCGTCTATCAATTTGGAAATACATGTATTATTATTGATTAGTTTTACATTAATGCAAATACAATCACCATACCCTTAAGGACAGACCTATAGGAACCCTTCAATTTACTTAGGTCGTATTCGTATGTGTTTTTTTCTCTTTATGCCTAAATCATGAAGGGGCTCAACTGTCAGTGTAAAGCTTTTGTTTTATATATATATTAATTTATAATATTAATCGTCTTAAAAAGTAACCCTGTCTTGTAGAGGGCGCTCGACCAATATCCTGGATGATGGTCTCGTTTTTGTGTGTTTTTTTTTCTCATTCAAATTGCGTTCGATAGCACGTGGGCTTGACTTAGTAGCGCAGTGACACTATAGGCGGCCGGCTGTGTCCGCTTGGATAAACACGCCAAATTCAAAGCACAATTACCACACCAAGCGTAGCGAAAAAAGGCTTTTCCAAAGCTATTCGGAATTTTGTGTTTTGTGTTTAATTCAATTAATGCACTGTCAAATTGCTTTCTTCTATGAAAATGATCTTCAAGCTGGTCTGTATCGATTTCCCACTTATGATTCATGGGAATAATTTTCATGAAGCACGGGCGGAAGATACTTGTTTGGAAAGTGAATTATGGCGTATCCCCTTTCTAATTATAGTATTGTTGTTGGAGGAACGGCCTTGAAAGTGTGTCCGTAAAGGGATGAATTCGATTTACATACACAATTTTCGCTAATTATGGCTATTTACTTTTGGCACCAGATAGGATCTTGTGGGATGGTAATCACTTAAGTAGTCTCGGACATTCTTTATCTTTGGGCCAATGGGAATAGGCCTTCACAATTATGCCAAGTACGGTTGTCTATTGGTAAGCGAGGCCTTCTTCGTAAATACTGCAAGTGAATCCTAAGAGCTGAATTTTGTCTTTTTTTTGTTATCATGTATCTCTAGCAGTGTTAAAGTCAAGAACTTTCTAGGCAAGTACGAGACTGCCGTGTACAAGAGTGGCCGAGTTGTACTCGAGTACGATTACTTAGGCAATAGTACCCAGTACCAAGATAGTCAAGTACTTAGTCCGACAGCTGGGTACCAAGTACGTGGATCTCCAAGTACGACTAAAATGTAAGAACCGGGCTTTTTTGGACTTGACCCGCATTCCTTGGATCGTACGCGATCCACAAGTAGAATCTAATGTTGCTTCGCGTCTGCTGCCCTCTTTTTAGTAAGTCGGGCACCATCATAAAGCTGAATAAACAAGCTTTCCAACCATAGTATGGTACCCCTCCTAGAAGCTACATGAAAATAAATACAAAGCGAAACAGAAACCATACCACTCCTTTGTTCTCATTCATAAAAAAAAGCCAAGCGTGCACACAGTACACGTCACCAGTTTTGATTCACATGCAAGTTTCTCTGCGCTGTTTCACACACTTTATCCAGTTTATTAAGTTTTTTCAATTTCTACATGATGACGTAAACAAAAATCGAACACAGGGCATTTTGGATATTAAATATCCAAAACAAATTTTGTTGATAACGTTTGGTCAAAAAACGTTTTCCCCCATAATCTCAAATAAAACTGTTTATGTTGACATATCCAATAACGTGACAATAAATTTCATCACCGAGGTCACCGTTGGGCGCGCTAAAGTCATTGGTTTATCCCATTTTTGAGAACACATCTTGTTTGTTAGATTCTCCACTTTAAGGGATTGTATACGTTTGGTAATGATGGTTTTCACTACCCTGGAACCCGAGTTTCCAGTGCCAATTGTCCGATTGTAACGGTTTACATGAATACAGCCCGAAAACATTTGAAAAATAACGTGAGCAAATGAACTTTAACGAATGTGCTTGCAATCGTCTGCTTCAACATACTCATTCTCTACATATGATAAAAGGTTGTTGCTCTGTTCGTAGACCTTTTCTAGAGGACACTGCCTAGCAATACAGTGACACATCAATGACTTCGTTCACCTCACTGGCGTAACAAGTATCAAATAAGTAATGACGTTATTTATTATTCTGTAGGCCTACTTGTTATGCAAAGGCGCTGGAGGGAGGCAGGTGGTCTAATTTTAAAGGACGAGCATTCACTATACAGCAACATACACCCGATCACGTCTAAAGTATTGTTATTTAATATTTTGACTGGTTATGTGTGTTTATAAATTTTATGAAATGGATACATCAAAGACAGCTTCAATTTTACCTTTTATACAGAGATATGCCATTTTAATTCACGCGTACCATCGTCACATTACTACATTAACCCTATCAGGACCGTTTTTTTTTAACACGGGGGGGGGGGGGCTGAGAAAGGTAGCTCCTTCTGTATTGTCGACATTACTCGAGTGATTTATTTTAACCTTGCCACAACTTTTCATTTCACGAACACTTGCCACATCAGGGGCGGATCCAGGATTTTCCAAACGGGGGGGGGGCGTGAAAATATACCAAGCAGCAAAATCTTCCCTTCCCCATTTCTCCCTCCCCTTCTCTCTCTCTCCCTCTTTTTTTCTTTTCTCCCTCTTTTTTAATTTTTTTTTTTTTATGAAAAGGGGGGCGTGCGCCCCCCACGCCCCCCTGGATCCGCGCCTGCACATGATGACGTATAAATTATTAAAACATGCACGACCCCCCCATTATGACCCTAGATATGGAAACGTCAACATTGGTGTTGGTCAAATGCAGCGTTACAAATATACGGGCAGAATTATGGTAAGGGGCCATTATGCCCCCCCCCCCCCAACGATCCGATGGGGTTAATGCCATGACACAATGCAATAATGTACGATGGTATTGACTGTATACTGGAACTGAGTTTGAAGTGCGGATTGTCATAAGTTGTTAAAGTTACATGAACAATAACCTAAGTACATTTTGTAAATAACGTGGGCACATGAAATTTAACGAATGTGCTTGAAATCGTTTGCTGCAACAGATCGTAACCGTTTTCACGAAGAGACACTTTAGCCCCGGCCTGCAGTGTGGAGAAAACCGCGTTTGAAGTTGAACTATTAACTTTGACATTTTATCTAGGATGAAAATGGAGATCTCAAATCATGTAAACAACTTGTTTTTAACATAGTAAGTTTAATTCATGAGTAATTAACTAATTGATACAGGTGTCTCTTCGTGAAAACTGAGCGAACGAAGTCTGTGTGCAGCGCGTTGTGTGCAAACAAACGCGTAAAACCGAAATGGAAAATTGAAATGTTGCTGTTCGCTAAAACTAAAAACTGTGAATTTGGTGAAATTGTCCTTGTGCTAATTAGTGAAATTACGAAACTATAACGTTTTATCACTCGTAACTTGGATAAAATGTTGATGTCAATGGTAAAATGTGTAAAAACACCGATTTGCCAAAGTTTATTATTTTTTGAAGAATTGCCTCTTCGTGAAAACGGTGACGATAATGATAAAAGGTTGTCGCTCTGCCCGCAGACCTTTTCTAGGGGACACTGCCTTACAAGACAGTGGCACATAAACAACTGTCATCTCACTGGCGAAGGCATTAACATATTTATTCGATACTTGTTATGTAGAGGCACGGGAAGGAGGCCGGCCATCTAATTAAAAAAGACGATCATTCACAATACAGCAAAATTCACACGATGGCGCCTGCACATAAATTGATTATAATCCCACAGTCGATAGCAGACAATACAAATAGCTCAGCAATTTGAAGCGCAAAATGTTAAAACGGGGCTGGCTAATGACATACATAATTATTAACAATATCCGATTCAACTATCCTTACAAATTATTTATCTGATAACAAAGATGATTTAAACACAAAACAACACTCACAGGGAGCTCTATAGGACATTATCCCTCCCAAGTAAATAGTATTCGGAGCTAAGTCCCGACACAAATAGAGAGAGAAATACCCATAGGAAGTATTATTCTATACTCTTTCTTGGAACACAATTGCAAAGTAAGATCAGTTTGAACACTGAGGGCGCACTTGGATTCCCTACATCAGAGCTGTGTATTGAGAGAGTTGCGACATGGAGGGACCAGCTTTCTCCGGTCAAGTGGTTGCTGGACGCCATTTTGTTCCAAATGCAGCACTACCCAATGGGCAGACTAGTCTGGCACCCTGTATTCGCCAATGCATTTTTTGGAGACAAAATGGCTTCTAATTGCAAGTTGTCGCAACTCTCTCAATACACAGCTCTGCCCTACATCAGAGCTGTGTATTGAGAGAGTTGCGACATGGAGGGACCAGCTTTCTCCGGTCAAGTGGTTGCTGGCCGCCATTTTGTTCCAAATGCAGCACAACCCAATGGGCAGACTAGTCTGGCACCCTGTATTCGCCAATGCCTTTTTTTGAGACAAAATGGCTTCTAATCGCAAGTTGTCGCAACTCTCTCAATATACGGCTCTGCCCTACATAGGTTAGGACAGTCATATTTTGACCAAGAATCAAACAGAGTCTGAGTATATTTTGTTATACCTAGTCTGAGTACATTTAGTTGAGTTTCGAGTACATGACGTTTCAGTCGAGTTTCGGTATTCGAGTATTATTCGAGCGCAAGAACCGTGTACGGGTACTACAGTACCGAATTCTAGTGCTGACTTAGGGCCATGTCACAAGAGGCAAATGACAGGCAACCAGTTCCAGGCAATCTCAATGAAGAAAAGTCATTCAAATTTCAATGTTCACATTTTTTTTGAGGGGATCGTAAGACATTGTTTGAAAATTGACTCATGTGCTACCAAAGTGTTCCTGTGTATGCACTGCAGTTGGTTGCCTCAAAGTTGCCCGTAAAGTTTGCCTCAAGTGGCAACGCCCTAAGTCTTCCATTGGACTTGTATAAATGTGTAGCTAATAGTAAAAGATAGATAGATGGATAGATAGACATATAGATAGAAAGATATAGATATATAAAACGTTATCGTCCCACAAGTGGTAATTCATTTTGTCTTTAGACACTATACAAAGGTTAAGATACATATAACACTACACAAGAATACAATAATAGTTAAAGCGACGGGAAAATAACAACACTGACATACTAGTAAGGAACCGTAAAAACACTAATATAAATATAAAGCAGTTATTAAGGAGAACAATCCAACAGGACTATGTAACAGATTTAAAATTCAACATTTGGCATTATACAATCTAAAAGCTGAATGAACAAAAGAGTTACCGTAGCGTTGAGTGCGAATTATGAGCCAGGATTCTCTGTTGTTACATGACAAGCTCTGCGCGTAGTGGATGGGAATTATCAGATAAATTAAGCTTAACCTTTTTTTCCACAATGTGTCGAGTAGAGTGCCTCTGTACACTTTGCTGATTCATACCAGTAATTTGTTCTGCCTGTCTGATTATCCTGCTAATTTTTTCAACCTCGCATGTTGCCAAAAACGCAAACTAGGTTAATAAGACATGCTCCCGACACCGAAGCTTTACAAAAAAAAGAAGGAGTTTCCAACGAGCATTTTGTAGTTGTAGGAAATGTTGTAATACAAAGAAGACCTGATCTCCAATTTCCTTGCCGTCGATCTTGATTTTGTTCAACCCGGTGTCTGCATTTACTTGTATGTCGCCCTCTTACGGTTGTTGTAAGTTTGTCCTATACTAGACTGTCTTCATCCGCAAGGATAAAGACAAGCGCTGGTCTTTACAGGCCCATGATTTCAGTGGATAAACTTGCAGTGGCGTAAGCTTTCCATTTCTGTGTTATGATTGGTCTGCTCCGAAGTGACGCATTGTGTCAGCTACATCAACAGCAGTTAACTGCACTTTCGATCGTCTGCTGTTGCGTGTGCATAATATAAAAGGTCCCTAGTTGGAAAGTGTGTACACAACTACTGGGAGCTGTTGTCATAAAATTAAGGTACAAACAGAAGAGGGACAATAGGAGGTTCACAATTGCAGGTGTTTACATGTGCGTGTGTGGTTTATTAATTCAGTGGTAGTGCGTCGAGTTAATTGTGAGATGTTCTGTGTTAGGTAAAGGCCCTGTCACACCTTCACGTTTTAGCTAACATATGCCGACGTGTGAAAATTTTTCTAAAACGCTGGCATACGCTGAACTTTCTGTGTTTTTTCAGTTTTGAGCGTACAAAGCGTATTCATAACGAGTTGGACGTATACATACCGTAGTAGTAACTTACATAGAACGTTTCCATAACGTTTATATAACTTATACCAACGAATACCAACGAATGCTTAGCGTGTTGCCGGCGTTTACAACTTATGACCAACGATAGTCTAACTTATGCACAGCGCACGGAGCGTATCGCCGACGATCACGTGTCGTACCCTATATAAAGGCTGCCGCTTGACGATTCAAATCATAACTGCACTAGACATCACAACAACAACATCCGTCATGCCGAAGAAAACTCAGAAGAACATGGACATCTGCTGACAATGGATTCTTGATGAGGAGTACTGACGGGTTCCTCCTGCGAACCCCATTTTTATACACAAATTCTCCTAAACGCTGCCAATACGCCATTATACGGTAGCTGTTAGTTAGAAACACGTTTAGTAAGTTCTGTGGTCGTCCGGAACACGTCAAAACGTCTACATACGTTTATATGCGTTGGAGATAAGTTTGACATAGGTTCAAAGCACGTTACTCATAGGTTAGAAATAAGTTTTGGGTACGGTAGACATTATCTCTACGTATGTCGACTTATGATTAACTTACAAGTAACGTGTGTGAACGTGTGTCAACGATCATATTACTTACCTACAACTTATGCGGGACTTATGAGCCACACGCTGGCATACGCCGACAATTTCTGTGCATGCACAAAAATTTTCGACGACCTCGCCTTACTACGACGTATACCAGCGTGTTTCAGCGTGCTGTTGACTTATACAAAACTTACCCATAACTTATTCGACGTACGCCAGCGTATTCGCCAACTTTTTCATGCGTCAGCATACGCTGGCTAAAACGTCAAGGTGTGACAGGGCCTTAAGCCACAATATGCCATAACAGTCCATGTACTAAGTTAAATAGCTATCTGCATTTTGGAACACATAACGCACATTTTCAACCCCCCTTTGTTTTGTTGAATAATATAGTCCATGGTCCGTTTTGCTTTCTTCTGGTGGTTTCGTCACTTGTAGGCTAGCTATGCTACGAAAGTCCCACTTATTATAGTCGACCCCCCTGAGTCGCCCCCCGGCATGACTAAAAAATGTATAAGTCGATGCCCACCAGAGTCGTCTCCATGTCATAGTATTGACCTGTTGAAGGTTTGTGTAATAGAGATCCGGGAGCGAGTCATGTGAGACGACATTGAGGAGGACGGGGGTCGAGGGAGCAGAGTGGTACAGACGACACGTGGGGTGAATGCAATATCATTGGAATCGGAGGATGATTGTAAAGTCCGCTCACTGCAAACACAAAAGTCGTTGCGTCATGCTCGTGATCTTTGCTTCCATGGGCACTCCGTGACACCAGACGGAATCGATGGTTGTTGGTCTGGTCATGTGTAAATGTGTGTAATTTGATCTGTGAATACGATCTTGATGAGATGCGTTCGAACAGACGCTTTCGGCACGCTGCAATTGGTAGAACAAGAGTTTAACAACAAACAACAATCAGACACAACTCATGACAAATGATCTGAATGAGGAAAAGTAAACAAACAAATAAAGTTATGCTGGGAAAAAAATGTGGTGAAATTTGTTTGTTTGGATATGAATTTCCAGAATGAGAGACTCCTTTTTCCTTCTGCTTGAGCAGCAAAACTTGGATTTTAGACATCGATTGGTTGAACAATTTGTCCTTCTCCTCATTGGTGACAAATAAAATCGTATCTCATTGAATTCCCTATCATGACTGAGCCTTCTGTCGAACTGGGTGGCGGGGGGGGGGTAATTCCCTAATCTTTGTTTTTCAAATGATTGCGGCCGATTTTCACGAACCGTTCCACATGTTCCTTGAACCAAACACTAAATGATGCAAACATCATATTTCTTAACGCCCACCATTAGGAGTCTGTTGGTACTTTTCATATTTCCCGTCATGTTTTAGTACATATTTGTTAAAATTGGCAAACATGTTTGGAATGACTCGTGCAATAGCACGACATAGGCCTAAGTTGTACTTTCTGAGGTCACCTCTATTACAAAAATTTCACGGACAAAAAAAGTAACACAATGTGGCCGCCAGCTTTGATGGCCAAATGCTATTCCGATCGGGCATTGTGATGATAATTATCCACATGCCTGGTTCAAGGAGTAGGAAACCAATATGCTTCACAATTATTTTTGTTATTATGATTAAATATTTTTTGGTAATGAAACCCAAGGATGCCTCATAAGTGAACTTAATCACTGTGGCTCGCAGGCCTGATGAAACATCCAAACAAGGGTGCTTGCTATGTGAACCAGAAACACCGGGGTTAACCCCTTCTCCTCCACGATAAGTGTCTCGGGTTCTTTTACGTGCACTACCAATCCTAGTACACGGGACCTGGCTTAATGTCCCATCCGAAGGACAACGCAATTACGGTAAATTATATTACTCAAGGATACAAGTGTCATGACCGGGACTCGAAACCACACTCTGCTGATCAGAAACACCAGAGCTTGAGTCCGGTGCTCTTAACCGCAGATCGACCATGACACGCATCATCATGGTATTGATAGGAATAGCAGTTGTGATCGCATTTCACAAACACAAACAAAATACCTACGGTTTAGACGGCATTATTAATTGCTCACGATGCGTTTTAGTTTTAGACTCGCCTCCCTTGAAAACAATCACAAATTAGGCCTAATGAGTACCATCAATGTAATTGAAAGTAAATTATATACATACATTATGTTAACAACGTAATTAATTCTAAATTAGAAAAATGCAAATCAAGGATTAACAAACAAAAGTTGCCATGGTTATAGTGAATCTTCCTCTCAAATTGTAGTTAAAAATAATTGAGGAAATTGAATATTGATTTCATGGTAATCGGTGAACAGGGGAGGTTGATTGAGCTATCCCACCCACGTCCTGAAAGGGTTGGAATTTCTGCCAATTGTCGAAGGATACTCGTGAACTTAATAGCAATGGCACAAGTTTCAATTGCACAAGGGGTTTTGCTAAAAATAACGGTACCATTAAATTTGTATTTGATTTTGTGAAGACTGACACCAAATAACTATGTTTTCCCCATCTCCTTCGATAGAGGACGCTGTGTTACTAACTCAACATCAAAGCTTAAAAAGAAAGAAAAAACAAGAACAAGACATTGGCCATTGCCAGTCTGCGTATCATTTGGGTGTTTGCCGCCCTCTTTTGACAATATTCTTATTCAGATTTCCTCTCATTGAACAGTCTTTGACTCTTGTATTTTTGTTTGAATGTTACTGCCTATGCCTACCGGGCATGAAGTAAATTCGGGAAGAGCCGAACAAGTAAATTTATCCGTAAATTATTGCAAAGTAATTTTTTTTCCTCATGCAGTATGTTGAGCTAGGCCTACTAGAAAAACCAAGACTATTCTGGTACTTTTGAATAGTACATGTATCACAAGCACTTGTGGTAAAGAGGTAAAGTAATCCGCGTTATTGCTATGCGGACATCCAGGGAAGAGCTACGGGACTTTTGCCATGTTGAGAAACTTCATTGCACAAACCGTTGTTTGAGTTTATTTTCCGAACGCTGTCTTCCCCAACCTTCTTCCAAGGAAATGTTTTCGTTGTTCTACTAAGAGCCTTCTCAATGTGTTATAATTTAAGTAATATTGATTTTCGTTTGTTTATTTATTATCATTATGGATACCTTACCCTAATCCTTTGCTCCTCTTTTTGCTATAAATGGATATTTTTGTGTCTGTGTTTATGCCTCTGATGAAGGTCCGGTTTGGATCGAAAGCTAAGGCCATCTCCCCTACAGATTGTATATATAAAAATATATATATTTCTGTATTATACATTTTTTTGTGGGACAACTTATTATACATAGAGCATAATATTACGAGTATTGTATATTATTGTCGGAAAGATCACAGTGAAGATACACAAATGTTTACTAGATCATCGTTAATATTACATGTGCTGCATATGTCAGTTGTACTCAATCATCGAATGTACCTACCCTCGTGGAAATTTAAACATGACACGTAGTTTTCTCGTAGCAAGGTCCAAACGGCGAGAGCACATACCATGTTTTGATGCTCCCCCATACAAAACACCAACGTGAAGTGTGCAATTTCGTTGGCGATTTCACACCTCTACTTAGACTCTAGAGGGCAGCAGGGATTTGGAGCAAACATCTCCAATTACGGACGAAAACAAGATACTTTATGAACAAAGAAGACGCACAGTCAGTCCCTCTTGCATCCCCGACTGCAGTTCTGTTTCAGTATTATCATCAGGAGTCCAGGTTATTGTCACGGATTGCGGCAACTATGTATATATGTTCAGCTTGCAGGTGAGCCGAGTATCTCGCTGATTTATCAGCCAGCTAATCCAGTTCGAAAGGCAGTGGCCATCTGCCATGCCAGACTCCTACCGGAACACTTTATTTGGATGCCCGGTATTCCTTGATTGTCCAAATAGCATGGGACGAGCCAAATATTTAAGCATAATAAGTCGAGTTGGGCAGTAGCATAGTCAACAGCGTTAGACACAAACAAGATGTGATGTCAACCCGTTTATGCGAAAAGTAATTTGCCTGGGATAGTCTGAAGTAGGTCAATGCTCACACAGCTGAAACTGTTCTGCTGTTCCCCAATTTTACCTGACGCCAAAAGGCGGTTACAGATACCAACAAAGTCATTACTGCACCAATCTGTCTTGTTGATGATACCCCGATGAAAAGACAGATCCAACAGGTGGAGATGAAGAAGCAGCCATGACTCTTGTGTCTCGCATTGACACTTAACATTTGCACCCCCCCCCCCCAAAAAAAAAAAAAAAAAAAAAAAAAAAGCAAACAAACAAACAATTATATAATAATATTATTGACATTTATAAAGCGCATTATGAATCACATCACTTTACAATAAGAGCACACGTTAAAACCTCGAACAAAATAATATAAACAGTCCTTCATTTCTACCTTAGTATTCTTAATCTAACTCATTCCTTACAACTCCATTTTCCCCAAGTACCATCGAAACTTGAAATCTGAGGTGATCGTATGTCACATTTTGTCAATCAAGTACCTCGGACCATTTCACATGAAATGTATTGAAACGGTCAGACTGTGCTAAGTTCCCATTACAGAAGGAACATTCAATTTTTCCATAGGCCTATTTGACAGTATTTGCAAGTTCCCATGCCATAGTAACGACCCTTACGCATCAATCATTTAGTGTAACTTAACAAAAGCTGCATGTGTATTGAGGGAAGAGTGAAATCATACATGTAGAAGTGTGCAAGCAAATCATGAGATGAGGCCAAGTGTGACCACAAAACACAATTTGATGTTATCCGATAAATGCATCATATCAACAATTTATAAAGGACATTCACAGAAAATAGTAGGACCGGAACGCACTAAAAATGTTTTTTCATTTATAAAGCTTCTCCCCGTATCGAGTGAGAATCATGTATTGAAAAACAACCTTTAGAAAACGTGTAGGCCTAAGGCGTCATGTACAATTCATTATAGAAGGGGGGGGGGGTAGGGTTGGGGTGGGGATGGTTAAGGGAAAAACCACAAGAAGAACAGGAGGGGTGGAGGATAGATGGGAGGGAGGGTTTGAGAAAGAAGGAGACTAGTGCCTAGGAACTGTTCTGCCCAATTAGCCTTCAGCGAATTAGCGATGTGTTTACGGTAGTGCGGGAAATTTGAA
The DNA here is from genome assembly GCA_021014325.1 of Plazaster borealis. NCBI lineage: Eukaryota > Metazoa > Echinodermata > Asteroidea > Forcipulatida > Labidiasteridae > Plazaster > Plazaster borealis. The sequence continues at coordinate 10,817,555 of CM037459.1, read as the reverse complement.
ACTATTTCCGGCGGTAGCAAAAATGTGAACATTGTGCTAACTATCTGCACACATTAAAGGGAAGGTATTTATGACAAAAAACAACCTACTTGGTTAAAAGTATAGCATTTTGAGAATCTTTTATCTTCCAGGTAATGTGGTTATGGAAAAAGATATCATATTTTATCCCCCAGAATTTGAATCTGGGAAACGTTACTGTCAGTTACGTTTCTCAGATTGTGTATTCCAACTGCGAATTATTCTTCCTGCGTGGATATAACCGCTCCGGATTTTCGGCGATATCTAAAAAAAACCGACCAATTTGAAATGAAATTTTCACAGGTTAGTTTTATTGATATCTACATTTATAGGCCTATATTGGGTTAAGACAAACGAACGGTTCCAAAAACCAAAGGCTGGTATACTTTACCTTTAAGGGTATAATTAGTATGCCAACATCACTGCATGCGCAATAAGACCCTCCGACAAAATTTTTGCTCATGCAACAAACAACGTACACATTATGAATGAAGACTACCACGTCCCCAACACCAATTATAAAACAATAACTGTGAACTTTGCTGAAGAGTCATACGTCATGCGCGGACTGCCGACTATAGACTGTGCAAGTCTCGCGCGTATCGGAACGAGAAAACACGTCAAGTGAAGAACATTTTTTTCTCTGAAATCAAATCTTTGTTTTAATTTATATTTAATGATAACATCTGAACAACAAAAATACCCATAACATGTTTACAAAATCAGTTTGAGTGTTTATAATAAATACAAAAATAATTTGTTAATTATTATTGAAGCAAAAATAAAACTCTGGGACAAGGATGCTTATTTGTTCTTAACTTTGCAGTTTATAGAGGACGCTGACGCCTCAACAACCATAGACTGATATTAAAAGGCTTCGCGTTGCAATTACAGCATCTGGCGATTATCATCGCGCATCCAAAACAAGCATTTACATAAGTTTTGTGATCGGAGGTGAGGACAAAATTCTTATTTTTTTTTTGCAGCAACCGGAAGCTGAGGTCAAGTTTAATTCTCGGGTTTTCTTCGTTATATTGTTGAATTAATTTTACTTTCATATTTTGTATCACTAAGTATTACATTCCCAACAACATATGTATTTTTTATGGTCACAAACCACGTAAAACTAAAATAATTGACAAAAGAAAATCTTGCCCACGTAAATCTCCATATGGTTGGGACCACAATGGTCCCGGAAGTTCAAATATGCGCGAGACTTGCACAGTCTATAGCCACATGAAAGACAGACTATGCAAACATAACATTGAAGGACTGTCTGTCTGAGGTGGGTCAGCAAGGATTCATCCCCCCAGTGGCGTGCAACAAATTTTCTGAGTGAGTTCCCGTCGGCGGGTTCACTTGACTTAGGTGAGTGACTAACAAGCCACATCAACGACGGGTGAACTTGTCTCTAAACACAATAGAGGTGTAATGCCATAGATGACTGACATGTTATCTGATTAAATTTACGTGTAGTCTAACGCCTTTTTGGACATTGGGATCGATGGTCAAAAAACAAGATTATCCGAATTAAGCCAGCGGCATTAAGTGTGTGGAAGTTGATGCACTGCATGCGTGTGGTAATAAATACTTATCTATATTATTCAATTGCAAATTGCATTTTATTCAATTGCAAATTGCATTGTCCATAAAAGCTCACCATTACTATCTAAAAAGAAGAAAATAAAATAATAATTATAATAATAAAATAAAATAAGCAAGGACAACATAACAACAAAAATAAGGTAAACAAATAAATTTAACAAAGCAATGATACAATAACAAAATATCAAACAAACTCAATAAATTGCATATGATATCAATCTTTAGATCATTGTATTTTATCGACCTTTACAAGTGGCTCAAATTAATTAAGGCAATGCATTACAGCATAATGTGGGGAATGAGTTTTATCTGACCAACGGTGGCGCCTTTTAAAAGAAACATTTTCATGGATAAGTTCAAAGTGTACATCTGGGCTAAATATTCTGACTCGGTGTTTTTTTACATGCTGTTTCGTGAATAATGTTCACGACAACCATTTCACTAAGTTCGTTCACTTTCAATTCGTATGCACATTTTGATGATAGCAAAACAGCATTGGGTATAGTGTTACATTATTAGTGAAGCAGGTATCGAAATCCGGCCACAGGGGGTAAGGCTGGGTCTGGTTGAAGCATATAACAGTAAAATCATAGCCAGTCCAATCACAGATTGTGTCTCCTGGCTTGTTTTTACCCTGACGCAGTGTAAACAGCGATGCAGCATATTTTGTCCCAATTCCTCAGCGACCATGGGCTGGGTTATGTTTCACGACCCAGCGGACTCGCAGTAGCAAACCACATCGAACTACGGGAAAGATTGGTCGATAGTCGGTGGTGCCTCCTGCCGTACTATTATCTTATTTACATCGAACTTGTTGTAAAAACTAGAAAATGACGAGTGATAAAGGGAATTGAAGAGTTCAAGAGTTCCATGGCACTCTTAATGAGTGCTAACTCAGCCGTCCGACCTTCCCTTGCTGTACGCACTGTCCTCGTTTAATGAGTTTTTATATCAAACTTGCACTTGCAGGACACAGAATCTTCTTGTGTGCATGGACAAACACATTACCGAAGCAGATAAATTGTGTTTTCAGTAACACTAGTACGGTCCCAGGAAGTTAATTTGTTTCCTTTAAATTCTGATTGTATGTTTAGTCCCACGAGTGAGTAATTTGTGAACGATTTGAGGTTACAAAAGCACATTAAATACATTACCGATGTTTACTTTTAAATTAAATGTGCACAGCCGTTGCTAAAAAAACTAACTGAATGAGTCGGCATCTGGAATGTATGGTAAGTTCGTCTCGACGAAACTCGCTGCATTCCCTTTATCTTATAACGTATTTCTACCGAATATCACTTAAATTCTGTCATCCCTGCCAGTTAAATGCTTGAATATTGTTTTGTTATTGGAATACTGTGTAATAATACTAAAACAATGATTCCAAAAAAAGTGAACATAGGAAAGAAAACAAAATCATAAGAAGAAGATTCGAAGAAGATTCGAAGAAGAAGAAGAAGAAGAAGACTTTTTTGACTTTTCAATGACATTTTTATTTCAAAACGATTGAAGTCGCTTGTAAATATAAAAAAAATACATGGAAATCACGTTGTTATTAACAAACAGTGTGAGCGATTAGACAAATGACTTAACAAGGTAAGAAGAAGAAGAAGAAGAAGAACAAAAAACAAAAACAAAAAATGTATACAACTAAACAAACAATAACAATACAAAACTATGTGTGCCTATAGTAAATGTATGCGTACCCTAAAAGGTTTGTGCTGCTGCATGCCTTCGGTTTAAAACTAACCAACTCTAGAAGAACAGCATTTTGTTTGTAGCATATCAGGTTATCTGAAACGCACACCAGATCCCAAAAGTCAAGGGAAGGACGGGGTCAATCTGACTCATGGGTTGTGATTCAATACTACCCACGGAACCCCCGCGAGAGGGCCTGTTGTAAAAATTACGCTGGAACGAAAACTGAGTTTAGTAACCGAAAAAAAAGATTACAACCAACTTAACATGATAACACTGGACGCCAGCAGATGTATATTGAAACCCCACACCAGCCTGTAAAGAAATAACGATCGTAGTTACCCATCACTGATCGTAGTTACCCATCATTGTCATACAATATATCACCATGCACTGATTCAATGGGGTTTGTTTAACTGAGTTTTGAGAAAAACACCCTTTATTTTGTATTAAAGGGAAGGTAAATGTATGGTAATCACTCTTAACATTAATGGCAATACAGACCTACTTGGTTAGAAGTACAGCAGATTTCGCTTTTTGAGAAACCTTTCACTTAGATTAGAAGTATTGCGGTTATGGAAAAAGATATCACTTGTTCTTCCCTAAATTATGAATCTGAGAAGCGTTACTGATAGTAACGCTTCTCAGATTGTGTAATCTAATAACAGATTATTCTTCCTGCGTGGACATAAGTACTACCGACTTTTGAAATGAAATTTAGCAAGGTTTGTTTTATGGTATATTACAACAGGGTTGAAACAAACAGCGGGTTCCAATTACCAAACGTATACAATCCCTTTAAGTTATTTTATTTATTGTACTTTATTCAACCTTTTTTGTTTGCTCGAATACGGATGTAACCCGAGGTGTGCAAGGGGTTTACTTTTCTTTTCTTGATTCTTGATCTGCAAAGTAGAAACGCCCGTAGAAACCTGAGGGAAAATCAATCAGTAACGGCTAATTTACTTATTGTATTCAGGTTTCGTGAAAAAAGGGGGAGCTGCCCAAAGCTCGGAGGGTCTTTGTAAGCTTTCGGTTGCCGTCTAACATTAAGTCTGAATGATCATGACTGTGATGTGGATTTATATAACCCCCTGATTTTTGTTAAGGTGATGGGTCATGCTTTATGATTCGGGGGACGGGACGCGAATTTTTTTCCTCTGAACCTTTCAGGCAGTGTCCGTGGAGTTTAAGCCAATCAGAGCGAGGACGTCACATAATACCGCCTTTTGAATTTTCAATGGCCCACGTACAAATGTACACTGTACTGCCCGAAAGGTTCAGGAAAAATTCGCGGACGGGACGGGGGAATCAAACATCTGTTTTCAAAGTCATAGACTGCAAGATAACTTAAAATTAACATCAATGGTAGCGTTAAGACTGTTTGTCTAGCAAATATGTTATAACCCAAGAAGACAATGATATGAAACAAAAACTACTAAAAACTAAAAATTCAAAGTGAATATTGCGTGAATTTTAAATTAGTTTATAACCGAGTCCAGGTAATAAAGTTTATACAATGACAACAAGTCACGTTTTGTGATGATGACATAAAGAGGATGTCTTTGTCATTTAACAAACCACCCCCCCCCCCCCCAAAAAAAAAAAAAAAAATAAAAAATAAAAATAAAAATAAATAAATAAATAAAAAAGATAAACAAATAAATAAATAAATAAATAAATAAATAAATAACAACAACAACAACAACAACAACAACAACAACCGGGCATTTACATATAAACAATCTCTGGGCGGCATTCTCATTCGGATTATTCCAAGATAATGGTAATTTGCAAGTACCCAAACGAATAAGGGAGAAGATGATATCCACTTGTATATCTTTTTCTTCTTCTTCAGCCAAGCCAAAGACTGATAGTCTAAACGTAACATGTACCGACCCCTTATCATATTGTTCAGCTCCATCTGCGGTGTAGAGCGTAATATTGACTTTGCATCCAGGTAACTATACGTATTCTACTGACATAAATTGTCCAAGTAAACGTCAACAGGGCACAGCATTCTGGCCTCGTGTGTTTGTTTTACACACGTCGTGAATCAATGGTGATGATCTACCGAAAAATAACATTTTTGTGGGGATTTCCAAAGCCGATTTTTTTTTCCTTCCAGACGACGACCCGATTACGTTGTTTCCGTTGCGAGAGACTGAAATCATTTTCAAAACGAGATTCCAGACAATGCAAACGCCGCACTGACTAAAACCTAATATTTATCCATGGACTCTAATATCCGTCGTTGGTATTCGTATAGTAACCGATACGTCGACAATGATCGGTTTCGTTAATGCAGTATCGATGCGTGTGCAATGGCGAGAGTGAATCGCCCGCTATCAAATGACCCTGTTCATTGTGCTTAAGAGGACAGACTTGTGTACTCTATAGTGTAAATTTAATGCAAAATCCTTCTATCTCTGTATGCATTATCTACGGTTACCCTGTTAGGATGGTATTAATAAGAAAAGTAAGTGCTCTTCGTAAACCCTTTGTAGGTTGTGCACATGTTTTACTTGGATCTTAAAATAGCGTACGCAACTTGCACTTAAAGAATTGGTTATTTAATGTGAATAGTGTATTAACTCAACGCTTTGATAATTCCTTTTCGGTTGAAAAGACTCGGTGACATCATTGTGTTGCTTTTCTGAAACAGACATGTTATAACTGTTCACCTCGTACCCATGTTATACTGCAAGCAAACTAAAACAAAAGCTACAGGGTAAGACATATAGGACTAGCGGTCGAAATGTAATACGAACTGGCACTGTAAAAAGTCTTTCATCAAAAACATGCGACTCTGGTGAGAGGTGTATTGTATACATAATACCATCATCAAGGTGGGAGGGTGGCGGCTGCGGCTGGTGGGGCTTTATCCACTGTCCTCTCTCACCATTAATGCTAACCGACTAACTGCACGAGGTTTATTTCAGTGGACTATTTCATTTTAATGGCAATGCCGAGTATAACGATAATGTATTGGCGTTTGTTTCAGTGTCAGGTGGGTATGTCAGCGTAGTAAGGCCTAACTTCGATGCAATTGGAAACATAGCGGTGAGACTTGTTTCTCCCCTTTGGCCGAAAAAGAATGAAAGACAAACGAAGTGAATATATGTGCTTCGTCTTTAGTACCAATCCATTATATATTATTTAAGTTTTTACACATACACAGATGTGTGTTAAGCACTGTATACTCTATCCTCGAAGCAAGTATGACATCTATTCGGTCCATTATCTGTCAAAGCTGTGAAGTTTTATGACGTACGGTATCGCACAAAAAAGAGTGCAACCAAAATAACTAAATAAATAAAAGGCCCTTTACGCCAAACATGTCCTCTCTGAAACTAAATAGATGCATCCATTACTCGGCAGAGATGCTGGACCCTTCATCAGTAGTGTTAGGCAGGAGCTATTAAGTCCACCGAGTTGGGCTTTTATTCAACTCTTCAATCATCTTATAATAATCCCTGCCAGTTACTTCAGACTGACTTGAGGTGTTCACGCCCTTTTGATTGCTTCGCACAACGCTGTAATTACAATTAGAGCCTCGCAGGTGAAAAGGGTGGCCACATAAAGCCCCAAGTCTTTGATCTCTTGCCGTATCTGGCAACGGCCAGGTGGACGAACAAATAAAGTCGAATGTTTCTTAATGATTGGCGTGTTTTGGAACAGGTGTTGTTCAACTGTTTCGTTTATTTTGATGAGGCTCTCCGTTTTTGATATTCGCTAGTTTAATTTCACTTTATGCCAGAGGCATTTAATGATGTGGCTTCGTTGGGTCAAGTCAACTTGAAGCCTGTAAAGTTTATTCAACCTGAAAAAAAAATGAGGTATAAAGGCATGGTATATATATATTTGTCCATCCATACAAATTAAGAACAATAATTATTTCATTACGATGCAAAACTTAAATTAGGGGTGCTTATCTGTTTTCCGTCTTTTTTTCCCGATGGAATTGAGTTAAATGATATGTTCCAATAATTATTTGTTGTATATAGGCGAAAGATACAGGTTAGTTAAATATGCAGCTATTTCCATGATAGTTTAACCATGACACCACAGGCCACATTATTATTATTTTTTAATTAAGGATATCTGTGACGTATCGTGACCAAGCGGTCTATAGTGCATCGAACTCATGTTATGGTGGTTGAGCCACCGAAGTGTGGGTTCGAATCGCGGTCGTGACTCTTGTGTCCTTGAGCAAGACACCTAACTTTAATTGCTTCTCATCACTGTATAGTAAATGGGCACATGTGAGGGTAGACATTGTTGATGTGAATGTATGATTTAGTAAATAAGTGCACCCATTTGGTAACCGGTGCTGCGGACTCCTAAGAAGTTAATCAGGGGGGGGGGGGTAATGACATTACAGGGCATTTTGAAGGGGGGGGGGCTGAAGCTTGGCTTGGAAACAAAACCTGCAAAACTAATGACACACTATTTGGTATTGTTGTTTGTTCGAATTGCTGTGAAAATATTTTTTTAATTCATTCACATTATAAGTTAGATTATAGTGGCATCGAAACCAGAGCGATTTTGCATTAAGGAATTATCGTTCAACATGAACACAACTTCCCCTTTTGAAAATATTAATAACTGCTCTTGAAAATAATTACTGCTCTTGAAAAAAACCTGCTCTTGAAAATATTAATAACTGCTCTAGAAACAATAATATAGCGATGGCACTAACGGGCTCTCTTACGTTACATGTCTCATTTTGTATTTTAATACCTTAGCACATTATGTATTTTGAAATGATGTGCACCCACCTCTGCAAGGAAGACGATATCTCGAATGTTCAAGTTATTTGCCCACTTTATGTTACACCGAGCAAGCATCAAGAGTTGATAATATCTCATCTCTTCGACTGACACTCCGATCTCTCATGATGCCTCACGCCATGTAATGACACTACGGGGTACAATTTATATTTCCACCATCCTGGGCAACGAACGATACACATAAGCAAAACGGAGAAATCGAAGCGGACTCGGCTTATTAACTTTAATGATTCATAAAATATTCATTCAGTCTGCCAATGTCCAGACCTTTATTTTACGGTCGAAAAATATCCCTGCTTAGTCATACAATATGAGAAGTCAATACTTTATTCGTCAGCATTCCTATGATCATAGGCCTACTTGTCATAACACGAGTATTTTCCCGCTTTTTATGAAATGACAACGGACAACCAGAGCCTAAACCCAAGTGCAGGTTGATGAATGGGACACAACAGTCCCTGTTTAAAATTCAATGCCGTTGGCAGGGTTGTACTTAAGTTCACAGTTTTTTACTCTTATCAAAAGAGACAAGTTTCGAGAATTGAAAACGGCATCCGTAAACTTGCTGATGTATATTTAACCAGGGTCGTATGGGGTGGGGGATGGCCTGCAGATCTCCGAATTAACATTTTGTAAGTGGACTGTTTTTTTTGTGTTGAAGAATGTTAACCGGAACAGGCAAAGTGGCATTTTGGGGTACTTGCGTCACAAGTTGAAGACTAACAAAGTAACAGGTGTAAACATAAAAGGGGGTGCCCTGGGACTCAATAACACATGAAGCTCTTATCTTACTTTTTTTTACATCAACATTATGGTCACAAACTATCTTATACTTGTTCAAGATTTCCGGAGGGTAGCTTTAGCATTTCGGTTCCCTAAAGCCCATCTTCTTGATGTGAAGGTAAGCCTCCACAATCCTCGTTTTTTTCTCGGAAACATTTACTTTTGGTTCTGATAATGTTAGTAATGCCCAACAGTGATCACGGACTATTCTGTACTTGTTTAGCCTTAGCATATCGGTTCCCTGAGGCCCATCTTTTCGATGTGAAGTAGTCCTCAACAATCCCCGTTTGTTTCTCTGAATCATTTACGATTTTTCTGATCATGTTTGTTGACCCAATTCGTTCTTGTTGGTGGATACCAGCACACGTATAATCATAGGAAGAATGCTGTGGCCAAACACATTGAACCTACACTATATGCAATTATGTTTCTCAATAACTGTGGGTTAATTGTGATCGATTGAAGGGCAATCAACATATTTAGGTTTCATTCATATTGGCAATAATATTGCAGTATTCAAGGAAACAAATGAGTGTGAGAATAGGTCGATTTGTACATGTGCCGATCACAGCCTTCCTAAAGAGCAATAACATCGCCTCATAAGGACACGCAAGTCTAAAAACACATGATAATTGGTAAAATATGTTTAAAACAGTTGTACAAAGCATTTTTTCAGTAAAAAACAAATATATATATATATATTTATATAAAAAGCAATCTAGTTATTAAATAAACTAGCGTCATTTTTAGTGTATGTCGTAATACTTGGCGTCATTTAAGCGATGCCTCTTTTAAAAGGGTGCATTCAATCTGATTTGAAAGCTTCCGTGTGCTTCAGGAAATTATTTGTTGAACTCAGTCCTCATAATTGGGTGTAAACAAAAAATAATAAACGAAATTAATTATAACGGTAACATTGATCGTTGGCGGTCTGAACATACTCGGATTATTGATTTTTTGCCTACAGGGAAGAAAAAAAGGGTTTGATATGAAAACAAAATGTTCGTGAATTTCCACGAAGACCCATTTATCCAGAAGATAGAGTATGTTTTGTAGATTAGAACAATTTATTGGGCTGCATGATGACAACAGGAAATACAATTGCCAACGAAACCCAAGTACATTAACCTTTAAAGGGATTGTATATGTTTTGTAATTGAAACCCACTGTTTGTTTCAATCCTATATAGTGGTAGATATATACCAACAAAAACTAACCTGTAAAAATTTAATTTCAAAAGGTGGTAGCGTTTTTGAGACAAATTGCCGAAAATCTGGAGCGGTAATGTCCACGCAGGAAGAATAATCTGCAATTGGAATACACACTTCTCAGATTCAAATTTTGGTGATAAAAAGTGATATCTTTTTCCATAACCGCAGTACTTCTAGGTGAACAATTTCTAAAAATGAACTATATTATCCAGAGCTGCTGTATTTCTTACCAAGTAAGTTTTTATTGCCATTAATTTTCAGAGTCATTACCAAAATTAAACAGACCCTTTAAATGAATCCAAAGGCCGACTCTGCATTCAATGCTTATGTCTATGCGCATTTTGTTGAGTAAATAATATGTCCCTTAAATTACCAGACCACCCAGACACAGTTAATGGCTTTATCGAATGTCTACATAAGAAGAGTAGCCTGTGGAATATTCTACAATTCCAGTATTATTCTAAGTCTAATTTAAAGGGTTTCCTTATTACTCATGGGAGTCAATACTGAACCGCTTCTTCAAATCTGAACATGTTTTAGTGACAATTCAGGTTTTTACAGTCGTCTCTATAATGACCCTATAAACATGAGGCGTCAGATGCCGGGTTGCAAGTTGAGGGTTAAGTATTAAAGTATTGATTCTTCTGGCTACTTCTTGCAATAATTGTGCTCGTTCCCCACACAGGTATCGACCCGACACAAATTTAAATAACCGAAAAGGTGTGATCGTGTTTCTTTAGCCACGACTGCTTCTTAAGAAGAACAACAACAGCGGCCAGTCGGGCAGGCTACTCCCTAACGCCTTTCCCATTCGGTATAGTAATCCTCGCCTTTGTGCAGTTTCACCATGAACCTTTCTTGGCTACAACTATCTTAGGAAGGAAGCTTCTTCTAATATTTGTTTTTCTGTTTTTGTTCTCATCATTTGCAGTTGACGGTAAATGTGAAAACTTGATGCGCTCCGGAGCCTACTTCAAAGGAGAGATGGTAAGTCGTAAATGTGTTGTCGTAAATGATATTCCACGTCGGTCCTAACGGTTCTTAACAGTAGCAGTAATCAAAATAACTTTGAACTACGAACAATTAAGCTTATGGTTTTTGTTGTAGTAAACTTACTCCTCGATGCACAAAGGGATATTTTTTTCAGAAACTAATAATGACTATAGGATGCTACGGCATATCACCTACCTAGAGGCGATTACTATTTTCAAACTATTGTAGAACAACTGTTATTTATTGTTATTGATAATATTATTATTTATATCATTGATTTATTTTCAAGTTTAATACGGTTAACTTTCTAAGTTTTTCAAACGCTTACTTCAAAAAAAACAACAAAAAAAACAACGTATGTTGTAACTGTCACTGAAAAAAAAAGAAAAAAAAGGGTTACACAAGTATCTCGAGCCATTAGATGGAAAGAGACGCACACATGGAATATAGAGAGAAAGAGACGGAGCGAGAGAAAACCAAAATATAACCGACTTGTCACCTTGAAGATTTAAATGTTGCACAGAAATAAGGGATTAGAGAAAGGTTATCAACGCGCATCAGTAGACACGGGCATTACTGCCACAACTGCCTCGCCCCATCAATAGAGATTGCATCAGAAAACCTACACCTCAAGGCTACGAAACTTCATACTTCAATTCTGTGCGTAGTTGTTCAAATGAATTTAAGACAATCGTGAAAAAGAAGGGCAAACAAATATCAATTAGCGTTTTACTAGTAGGGGTAGCCCGTCGAAGCCGACGATGGCATTATTTTCGCAATCAGTGCGTCCGCATAGATTATGAATAAACGAGACCGAATACGGAACAAGTAATAACAATAATAATAGTTTATATTTGATATAACATTTTACATAAAATCTCAAAATGCCGTAGGCCCTACACGCAGGAAATCACAGGAAGGTATACATTAAACCAGTAAATCAGTAAACAAATAATTAATTAATTTTATACCATCAAGTGAAAGCACACAATCACTGAAAAACCCACATTTAAACATTTAAAATTGCATAGGCCCTAAACACCATAATAATATAAAGACATCAGTTTAAAAACATTATTTTAAAATATAATTATTAATAATACATTTTTTTATTATAATTATGTATTAAGTATTAGAGCTACTGATTTACTTAAATTTTGAAATGCAACAAGTTAAACGATTGAAGTGGGCAAAAAAATATCAGAATTCAGAAATATTATAATTGACGACTTTACTATAACTGAACAGGCACCATGTACAAACATGCAATTGATTTCAGATTTCTATATCATCATTGTATAATTCGGAAACACAACAAGTCCCTTTGAAATATTTGCACATGGAAGTATAATACATCGGTTGGATGGTTACTGTTTAATGCTCAAACTACTCAAAGGAAGTCAAACTTCATTTCTGTAACATAATACATTGAGTTTTGTGAAACTTCTCAAGCAAAATAAATTATATTTACCAGAAAAAAAGGAAGGGGGAATACAAGCCAAAATAACATTTAAATGGGTATTGCTTGACTGGTTCCCCGCTTATTATTATTTATATTTTTTCCTGAGCATAAAACCTAAGAAAATTACATTTTCTGCTCCAGCTTTTTTGTGAAATTGTTTTCTCTCCATGCGTTATTTTATGAGCAGAATCTCATCTCCGAAGATGTGCGTATGTATTCCCACGGAGCTAGAAGAAAGTAAAGACTACCGGCACCCGTGCATGTGATAGTTTTAATTTCACGGTAAATTGCTCTTCCAAATCGATGTTTGATCAGTATACGGAAAGCCTCCCCCCCCCCTCCAACCGTGACATGGGGCTCATTGACAATAACGGCACACGCGAGATGGTTTGCCTGGATAAATGGAACCGAGTCAGAAATCGTGCCATTCTGAATAGAGCCAGTGTTTGTTCGGAGGGTCCCCTCACAGGCGGTGATTTAGTGGCTGGATTTCCGGCAAATCCAACCCGACCGAATTGAAACGGTGCGCTCGAAATGGAAACAGGTTAGGGATCACGCGTATAACTCTCTTACTCTGATGAGAACATGAACCCCGTTACTAACTAGATTGCGTCCAAAATGTCACCCACCCGGCTATTACAGATGTCGACTGATTCATTTAACTGAACAAGATTTTTTTCGTATTCTTTCTCTCTCATCTGAAGTCAGTTTTTAATCATTTGTTTTGTTGATGTGAGGGTAAAGTGAAGTATAATCGCTTTAATGATTGTACTCGTACCCGTGATGAAAACATCTATTCAAAGACAAACAAAACGAAAGTGACCGAGGCCTAGCTGTACTTGTTGATCTTAAATGCATGTTTTTCAAACATATCTCATTATGGTAAGAAGAAGAAGAAGAAGAAGAAGAAGCAGACGAAGAAGAAGAGGACACAAATATAACAAAAAACACCCCCCCCCAAAAAAAAAAAAATAAAATAAATAAATAAATAAATAAATAAAATAAAAAAACACAAAAAAACCACAAAAAAACCAACAACAAAACACCCCCAAAACCCGGTGAACTATAAAACGTTTCGTCACAATGTTCTATTGTCACTTTACAAATTAATATAATATAGAAAGATGCTCCAATAATGTTTGTGTTGCAGTTCGGGTAGACACGTTTTAGTTTAAATACTTAGCTCCTCCCGAAGCTACCCTCGGAGGCAAATATTCTGCGGTTTTAAATTCATCACCTTCATAGTGATTTGGACTTATTCGTTAGTCTTTCTATTTAAATAAATGCTAGCTAGGCCCACAGGAAGGTTTAATAATTTTGTTTTGACATAAGATACACAGTATTCGCAGTTGATATTAAATATGGCTGGCCACGTAATATATAATGTTTATAGCGCTTCAAAAGAGTCAATATTTGATTTAGAGATATAAGTAAGAAAGCATGCCCATAACAGACCAAAGAGCACATTTCTCCTGGCTATACCGTGCTAGTGCTAGCCTTTTAAAGGAAACCCCCATTCCAGATTATCGAGCTTCCACTGTTTATTTGCCCCAAAGACGTGCCTTACACATGACGTTCAACCTTTCCCACTATACTTGTTTCCACATGATGTGTGTACCATTTGCCGCCAGCTTAGAGACAATTTAAAGCCGAATTCATCGATCAAAAGTACTGCTACTTGACTGTTGAATGTAAACAAGAGCTATAAATACAAACCGGATATTTTATGTATGGGTCAATCTTTTTGTAAGTGCAGACAACACATCCTTTTCATCGCTTTACTCGGTTTTACTGCTTTTTGTTTTTTTGAGATGGAAATAGTGGCCTTTTAATGTTGTAAGTTCTTACGTTGTTGTTTCCACGTGCAAACAAATCACATACCACTTTCCCCTCAATTTAGTTCCATTTGATTTCGTGTCTAAGGGAAAGTGAACACAATACATTTAGAATATTACTCTGTGCGGTACTAAATTCGAAAAAAAGGTCTTGCCTCTCAAGTGAACTCAAATAGGCACTAATGCATATAACCACATGACAGATGAATTCGATTTGAATGGTAATAAGAACGGACAAAAGCATCTGCCGCTGATGAAAAAACCCACCTAGAATACGTTTGATAGTTGTTATTGAATGCCTTTCTCATAGCCTAGGCAACACTTTTGCGATATTGGTATTCCGGGAAGACACTTTGTGCTTTTGTTAAGTCTAAAAAAACACCCCCCCAAAAAAAAAAAAAAAAAAAACAAAACAAAAAAAAAAACAAAAAAAAAAACAAACTCATAGTCAATTCCACTCTCGTTCTTAAAATTCTAATGTCCACTTCATTGACGTCAAGGGACAGACCAGTGTTTTATTAAATCACCGAGCCCCATTGATAAAATGATTTAACTCTATCATTACAAGACTACCACACTTGACTTCATGATAAAGTGCAAATATTATTGGTTCATATATTCAACATTGTTAACGAAGTTTGACATTTACTTCCGGCAAGATGTGCATACCATTGATATCATCATTATAATAATCAAATCTACTAGGGTCTCTACTCCGAAGAAAGTTTCGGTGTTTGGACTGATACGTGGTCAAATGTAATTTGTGGTCAAATGCAATTTCAACCATCTACAACACAGATAATGCTTCAAAGGTCAGACCTTTATTTCGCAGCATAGACTTCGCAAATACTCCGTGCGCATGCGTTAGCCATGGAATGAGGTGCATGCTGGTCTAGTTGGCGACTAAAATGTGTCACTACTATACCAGCATGCACCTCTTCCTACGGCAAATGAGCGCGTACGCCTACTGAGTATGTACGAAGTAGTCTATTGTGACCCCGTGAAAGTGCGTGTGAAGCATTAACGTGATACGAAAAAAAAATACCATTTTTTCTTCATTTTGGATATTATTATTATCAATTTCGCCATTGATCCGAAAAAAACTCACACAAACAGTAACGCTAAGATACAACTCATGGTGATGCAAGAATATTACCCGTTGAAAGCGCCCGCATGTGGTAACAAATACGGACAATAGTGAAGGAAAACATAATACGTTGAATTATTATTGTACCTGTAGTTTTTCCTTATACAAAAACAAAACTTTTTAAAGTTAAGCTCATCACAGATGTTTATTATTTCAACAGAAGAAAGATAAGACGTACACATCACAGTGCATCTTTAATGAAGGCATGTAGAAGTACAACCTATCTTTAATTCATTTTTTTTTTCCCTAAAGGGTTATTGCCCGTTTTTATCTTACCCGGATTCAGGAAACCGATCTAATGAGCGTATATAATTTGCGGATAATTCCAGACAAACTGTGATTAAAGCAGTGCCACGTGCCATTGCGCTGGTAAGCCTGGTACCCTGCGGCCGCAGCGACATTTACCTCCCCATTGGAGTTTCACTGAACTGTGCAACGACGTCCCTCTGGGGTGTACTTGTTGTCTTCGGTTTACAACTAAAACGATTGTACATTTTGAAAATGTTGACACACCTCTAAAAACAATGTCTGCAGGCCTCCCTAAGCGAGTAAAATGCAGCCGGATTGGTTTATGTTCTTCTTTAAATACCAGTTTAGGGGTTGTTTTCGCTCGAAATGTGCAGTTTGTTCTTTCCTTTGGCATATTATTAGGCTCTTGACATTTCAATGAGATGAGTTGCGGATTGGAAATGCTAGTCCAATGGCGAGGTATACTTTACGCTTAATCGAGTGGAACCCTGTTGCATAATCATGGTGTAATGTTTACGCGTGTCTCAGTTGAGGCTTCGTCGAAATGTTAAAAATAAAATACACTTCACTTTTCAAATGAGGTTTGATAGGCCAACCCTACAATACTGGGTGCGTCAATACTGATGGTTTCTATAACCCTACCTTAGAATAGCATTTGCACAGAATTGTACCGGCCGTTAAATGAAACTTGCGTTGTTTGAGGTCACAATATTCGAGCACCGAAAGGTACGGCCTATATACAGTCCACGTAACAGATTACCCAATTGTTTTTTGGGGAAAAGACCCACCCTAGCCGTCCCTAGCTGTAAGAAGAAAACAAAACCAGTTTATGAAAATTGAATATGTCTTACTTTTGCCAGGCCAAAAAATGAATGTCTCTGTACAATAGTCTTGCCCTGCAGACAAGGCAAAAGACTTGTCCTCGCAAATTGTCAGATTAAAAATAGCAACCCCCACCCCCCCCCCACCCGTGTTATCCAATGTCTTTGACATTTTGCACGTTCAGGTAACATAGTGATACAATCGATGTTTAGCTTCCTCTACGACTTCACTCTCAATCGAAACATAGCCGCAATAAATTACCAGTATGCACTGTTTACACAAACTATAATACGGTTTACATTAAAGTCGATAATGTGGTATCCCACAGCAGGTCCTGCTTGAAAAGTAGCACATACACCGCTGTGTATTTTTTTGTTCGATTTCACTCAGTCGTCTTTTCAGTCTCAAGATGTACATGATTGCTATTTACACATAATAATGTTCATTAGTACTATCCAATGATTGCAGTATCAACACAGAGTAGCGACAGTGCAATTAAACCTTTGATTGACCGCTGTATGTAAATGCAGGGGATCGTGTGTCTCTTTGTTAACCCATCTGGCAACATGTGTACTTTGGCGGGGGAAACAAGGGAATCAAATCCATGCTGTCAAACTCTAAACCAGGTGACAAGGGGCTAGTATCAGCCCTTCAAATGGAACATTATAACAAAACATCAAGTTGGTTGTTCACGTTCCCAGAGTAACATCATTCTTGACGGCGTACCGCACTGTGGCGTATAGACAATTCATGTATTGTTTGGATTAACCATATCACATAATTATATAGGCCTACTGTTGTTGTTTCAAAACAACACGTTATAGTTATCAATGGTACATGGAGGTATAGGAACTTTGGTCTGCCAGCTTCTAATCCGTAATAGTAATCAACAACTGCTCCTGATTCTATTGAAGTACAGTGCACCAGGCTGATCATATTACGAATATCGCCGTGTATGGCTTATTACTGAGGAGTTAATTGAGTGTGGAATCAATGCAAATCGTCAGTGGGCGTACATTTTGTTAAAATGGACAGTGGGTTCATGACGGGGTTGGTGTGACGCGCCATATTATGTGATAGCAATCTACATTGGGAGAGATAACAATCTAACTTTTATCCCTGCGTGATGCTTTTGACGGCAACCGTCTATATTTTTTTCCACTGGCCTTATATTATGCAAACACCCATCGCTTGGCTTCCCTTGTGATTGTCACTGGTTTGTAAGCCTGCATGTTGTCCCCACTCCACGAGGCAAAAGCATTCTATATCGCACAAACTCGACAATCTTATTACGATTCAAATAATTCAATTTCCCGAGCGAAAAACGTTACCGCATGACGACATTTAAATACCAAAGTGGGGTTATGTTTTGTTAGGGAACTTGCCACACACAAATTGCATCAACAACGCTATCCTCATCGGCAGCATCAGTTGCTGCAAAACGATCCAGTGTGAAAGTGTGTTCTACAACATCTCTCCGTTTTGCTTTAATTTTGTTTTAAATTAAGACCCGCTTCCCCGCATATCGTGTTGCTGAATTTGTCTATTGGTTTTCCACCCTTCTTCTTTAAGTGTCAACTATAGGAGTGGAATTTCAGTCCTTATTACATGGGTATATAAACCGAACATTTGTTTTTCTCGTCGACTTCCCTTCCGATGTTTCTCAAAGCTTCAGACATCTCTTTTAAATAACTCCTGGGTCAGAATTGACCAGGATTCCGGGTCGCAGGGGGGCCTATAGGTCAGTATGAACGTAAATTTGTGTCAAACTGTCCAAAAACTGTGTAAAACTGAGACAAAATCCCAATTTTCAACCAGTTTCCAGGTCAGCCTGACCCAGTGACCCGATAGTTTATAGAGTGTAGTGAAGCCAGCATAGCCAGCACCTTTCCACCCACAGTACGGCAATCGTCAGGAGCATTCAGCTTCTTCGAGGCCTGTACTCACCAGATGATGTTGATGAATACATTTTACTGAGACGGTTTAGAAACAAACATTCTTTGTTACACCAGAAACGCAAAATATCAACACTTATGATTAATGAATCGTTTCAAGAACTACCTACTGGATATTCACCATGCCGGAAAGGCGGTGATAAATCCCACCTCGGAAACCCTTACTATTAATTAGCGAACATTTTGACATCGCATGGTTGTCAGTTGTCTAAGCGTGAAAGACGGGCGAAGTTCAATAATGGAGATGTTGCTGTACATGTTGGATGAGCTTTTATTATAACGTGGCACTGTGTACTTCAATCACCATCGTTATTTATATTGGCTATAATTGGTTTAGGATGGGGGGCAGGACCCCGTGTCGTGAGTTTCAGTTCAACTAGATTGTGCCTTAACACCGTTTGTGTGGTGTGTGCGTGTTTCAACTTATATCACGGAGATACCAAGCGATGTAGACATACCGACTTCCACGAGACAGATTTAAAAGTTCCTTTTTAGTAAGCAGTCGAGAACATTTCAAATACCCATTAGAAGGACAGTTGTTTGTTCCTCATTACCCATATTAATTGGCACATTAAATTATGTTGTTTTGAACAATATTAGTTAGGCTGAACTTTACTAGTCTCCCCAACTACCTCCATGCCTAAACCAAAGCTTACTATATACAATACATAGAGGACGAATTGTGAAGATTTAGGGGAGGACTCCTGTACAAAATATGGCTGTACCTCACCATCCATATATTGACGAACACAACTATATTCTCGACATTATCAAGTGATATGTGATGAAGTGATTAACTTGCTATTTTGGTTTAACATAGCACTCGGCGATTCAAGTTGTCACACATGGCTGCATGAGGCATAGACTTGCAGATGTTTTTGGGCTCGCCAACAAAACTTGAGTGCATATTTCTATGAAAATTTTCTTCTCCTTTGTAGGCCTATAATTGAATTTAATCCAATGAAAAATTATGTGGCATTTGATGCGATCCTGTTATCACTCCACTTGCTTTCAACATGTGTATGTTTGTGTGAGGCATCGATGTAGGCTATGTACATAAGATCAAACGCAAATTTCAACGTTTTATGCATGATGTACCGCTGATACGTTAGACGGCTCAACGTAGCAAAAACATATCATACAAAAAAGTGTGTGCTGACACCAAAATATAAATCTGGTTTTTGTCAAGGACTCAGTCACGGTAGAGCAATGAAGAATGTTTTAATATTCGAAAATGACCCGAATATGACAGTAATAACACCTTGGAAATTGATTGCCGAAAGTGCAAACTGTAATCTTAAGTGGAGGTATTCTATAGCAAGACTTCGGGCGGATTGTGGTTTATTTAGCACGAGCGTGTAATTATGACCTGGTCTTCAAGTGACTCGATTGATTACAAATTCAAAAAGGCACTTGTGGGATTGATCAGTACAATCCATTACCAAAACAAATAAAGAGAGACAACACGAGTGCCGTTTAAAGGGGTGATGTTATACTTTTATTTTTGTCCTATACACATTATACAATATTCGTGTGTCTGCACTAAAAATGTTGCAAGAATTTAATGAAAAAAAAATCGTGTTTCAAAAATCGGATTGCAAAAATTAGTTTTTTAATGGAAACATAATCGAGAGAGGGAAAAAAAAAACACACAAAAAAACAACAAAAACAAAAACATACCAGAATGACAATTAGCCTAAGTAAAAAATCAAAAAGAACAAAGACAAAAGTAAAAACATAAAATATTAGTTTCATTTTTTACGACCCGGAACAAATATTTTAAACGAGTGAGGCAGGAGACGGTCGTAAAATAGTGTGTCATTCTGCCGGGTACCAGACGAAATTATCAACTGAGCGTATGTTTGTAAAGGTGATGGTACACGGTTCGTCGCGATAACAAGCGTGGACAGCTTCAAGGGAAATGCATGTGTAAGAAAACAAAATGTACAAAATCAGTACCCCGAAAAATGATTTGAAATCTTTACAGTATGAGGGCTTGAGGGGTGGGGGAGTAATAAAACAAACATCTTCGTTGAACAAACTTGGATGGTTGTGTTCATGTTATTTTTCCCCGGGCGTGAATGTTAAAAGTACATTTTACTTTTTTGAGTCACTAACTACGGTACTAATACTATCAACATCTCCAAATTTAATCACATTTTGCTCTTATGTGTACCGTTGTTAATAATTTCATACAGATAATAATTACATTTATGTTATTGTAACAGACATTAATGGAACAAAATCTGACATTCCTTCACCAGTCCGGCCAGGAGGTATAATTTTGTTTTATTTTGAAAGCTTCCTGTTTGGACCGTAAGTAAAGGTGAAAGTGGGGTCATCTCATTATAACAACATGTCACAAGTGTGGTAACCTACAAGTTTGCACAAACATTACGAATTGATGAAATCTGGTCAGGAGATTATGATTTCTTTAATTTTAGAGTTTCCTGTGGACCAGAAGTAAAGATCAAGGTGGGGTCATCTTTTAAAATAAAATGTCACAAGTGCTGTAAGCTACAAGACATCACGGACATTACGACCTTGTGACATCTGGTTCAGGAAATATTATTTTTTTGTTTACTTCCTGTTTGGACCGGAAGTAAAGATCAAAGTGGGTCATCTTTTTGAATAAAATGTCACAAGTGCTCTAAACTACAATACAGAAAAAACATAACGACTCGACATGTGTTTCCGGAGATATGATTTTTGTAAGTAATAAGCATTGAATTACCGTAACTTGACACCTGATGACGTCACGATAACAAAAAGCCTTTTTCATAATAACAAACTTGATAAGGTACAAGATGGTATGTAACTTATCCCCGTCTAATGCCTTTTAACGAAAACCCTAAACGTACTTAGGAATTGCAAATACTGTTCATGGACAAATCGAATGGGTCTATTTCTACCTCCATGGTTATACACTCTTAGTAATAGTATTCCAATATCGAGGTAATCTCCGATGCATTGCCGTGATTGCGCAATCAGCAAGCTAGCCATGGTGTCCGATTTGTCACGTTAATTATCGTGAAAATACTTTGTACTTTGATTCGTTTTAATGGCCTGGATTACCTCTTAGTAAAATCATTTGTGTTTTCAATATGATTTGTGTATTATAGATAACTAAAATTGAACTTATTTTGAGAAGTTGTTTTGTGACCAACCAAATACTTACACTGCTTAGAGCCATGGGTTTTGTACACACATACTAAACGCACAATAAATGATGTCATGGTGACGTCGTCAAGTTTTTTTTAGGCCAAAACAAGTTTATACAGTATCCCACAAGTATATCATCATTTCATTTCATATCATTTAATTTATTCTGGTTTTGAATCCAATGAGTCTCAGCGAACTTAATCACTGTACTGGCAAAGAACCCAAATGGGAAAAAAAGACAAGTTTCAGTTTTAGATGTGAAATGAAAACCCCAGAAAATTACCATTCCAGGGAAAACTCACGCAGTCAGGTAGGGACTTGAAACCCAATCCACGTAGTGCCCTCGGCGTGATTCGAACTGGGGTCTATGAGGTGGAAGGCAAGGACAAATACCAGTACGCCAACCCGAACGAATGATCGGACATATACTTTGAGATATGGTGGTCTCAAGATTGCCTAATTAAATATTCATGTCATTATAACTAAGTAAAGTAATTAATAGATTTAAGCTAATCACATTTACCGACAACCTCGTGACCTAAGCTTTAATATGATATAGGATCCGACTTTTCTGTAATAAGCATTTGAATAAACTACCGGTACAGCATCAAACGTGAAGACGGTAAAAAAGTAAATGGATTTCTCTCGTCACATTTAGGCCTATGTGGTAAAAAAAAGTTATAAAGACTGTGCGGCTCGGTGAGCTATATTTGCAACGTTTTAATCATTGTTATGTGTTTCACTGATGTTATAATGTATGAAATTTGAGAAAGTTGTAAGCTTTCATTTAATGAAGGCCTATTGCACATACACAAACAACCCGCCATTGATAAGTGGTAGTTATTTAAAAAAAAAAGTTAAGATAAGATTAAAACAAATACAAACAATAATAATCATAACACAACAAAGTGATAATGTGTAAAAATTATCATTCACAATCTAAATCTGAATCTGATATGTTGCAATTATGCGCTTGTAGGATTTGTCTGGCGATCAATTACCGCTTTTTATGACGGTTGCCCGGTGTTATCGGGGCTATTATTTAGGTACCTGTTCGGGGCTATACATATTTCATGGCTTCATTTGATTACAAAGTTTTTGCTATACATAGGTCCTGTCTGCTTTTAGGTCCACGGTTAGGGCCACAGAGTTTAGTTATACAATTCGATCCGGGCTACATTGAGGGCCCAGCTTTATTTAGGTCCCGGGCAAAGTTGTCGGGCTTGACAAACGATAGCAGATCAAATCTAACTAAGGTCACATCCGGATGAAAAGTACCGTTTCAGTCATTTTCGGTGGGAAACTTCCCGCAAGCTGTCCCAGTTGTCAAATCTGAAAAGGAATGCCAATAAAAAATGATTTATCGTTTGAATTTGTTGAATACTTTCAACAAAAAAAACTCAGCTATGGTCGATTAGTCAGGACATTACTGCTATTTATAACGAACACTGTACAAAAATGCCTTTAAAAACTCAGAAAAACTGCAAGCAAATGTGAGGATTCTTTGTACAATGTTTATTTGCTGTTGCAAAGAACAACTTATTGAAAGCAACTGGGTACCACCAAGGACTTATGTGCGTGTGTAACAAGTAAACATAATCCAGCAAGCATGGAGATTTAAACACACAGATAAAATGTATTTCTATACGATCAAAGGGTATCAGTATAATTGTTGCACCCGGTATGACGTTGGTCCGTCACACACGTTAATTTACAAGAAAAGACTGAACATGAAAGAAACAGAGAGTTGGTTGCTGTTCACGAATAGCTTGTGTTGCAATCTTTCAGTCATACATCAGAATGAAAACAATATATAATAACAAGGAAATAACTAAACAACTGTTATAACTAACTCCTATTCCATAGACCCAACTATTATGGAACACCTGTACACTATACTAATTATGCACATAAATCACAATGCTACAAAAAAATTAGAAAGTCAAGAAAGTAGTAACTTAAAAAACCACTAGTAGATTGGCTAATTAAATATTTATGTCATTATAACCAGGTAAACTAATAATTAAGCTAAGCTTATTAAATTTAACTGAAACTTCGTGACCGAAGTTTTGATAGGCCTATGGTATAGGATCTGACTTTTTTATACTTAGCTATAGGTGTGACTTTTGGAGGTCACAACTTCGTGTACAAATCCTATGGGATTTTTGACAGATCTAAAGAATAATAAGAAATACAAATCTTGACAAAAACAAAATGCTAATAATAATGAAGCATTTACATAGCGCATTAAATGCAATGCCTCAAAACGCTTCGCAAAATATATAATCAGCAACTACATATTACAGAAAACACTCTTAAAAACTAGCAATCAGCAGACAAGCAATAACACACATGCGACTAAAATATAGGAATATAGTTAGAATCAATAAAATCGGGGAGAGGTCACCAGCACGATTCAACCTCAGCCAAGATCCTCATCATCTGGCTATTTAAAGTTAAAACAATACACATATAAGGTTAAAAATAAAACAAAGCCAGAGGGTTATGCAAATTAGGAGTTATTGTTTAAAAAGATGGGTCTTCAAGACCTTCTTGAACGTAAATAGAGAGTCAGCATTACGTATGGAATCAGGTTACTTGTTCCACAGCCTTGTTGATGCATGCGTAAATGCTCGTTGACCAAACAAATGGACGTATGGGCAGGAACAGCCAGGAGATTCTTTGATGAAGTAACATCTACAATTGTTTGGATTCGAAAAATAACCCGAACCTTATAATCCATGATTCAAAGCACAAAGCACAAAGCACTGAAAAGTGATACATAATTTTGTATTAGAAAATATTTATTAAGCCTCTTATCGTTTTTAAAGGTATAGAACAGAACGCAACCGACCTGTTTCTGTTATGATTTTAAACCACCATTGTCTAATTAAAAACGAGTAACACACACTTTATCCCCCATATAGTCAGCGCCAAAACAAGGGTAAAATTTGAGATTGGCACAAGGAGGTGCACCATTTATTTGTCTAGGCGGGCCCTTCTGGCCAATTAAAATTGTTTGCATTTCTCTTAAATAAGAATCAATACAATCGGGGAGGGCCCCTATTTTGTTATTAACTACTTTTTATAAGATAATCTGACGTGAGTGTAAAAAACCTCAAATACATTGATATGGGTGTAAATGGAAAATGTAGTTTTAAAAACATTGAAATGATCACATTAAAGTTTAAACAATGTAATATTTTACCCTGGTAATTGTTAATACTAATTAAAGTCCAGATTTCGAGTGGGTGGGGGGGGGGGCACGGACATCAATTGGGGGTGGGGGCACATGCCCCTTGCAGGCTGATGAAGGTTTCTTAATGCACAGCTGTACCCAACCCAACCTTTAAACCAATTACGGTTAATTAAGTTGTCTCAAAGTAAACTTGCTATCAGACACTGCCACAACTGTTACCCCCGGTGTGATCGTTGATTGCTGAATGCTGTCAGTACACAATCTTTAACAGCGGTCTTGCTAAGTAAACTATTGTGATTAATGATCAACCTTATCACTAATGACTCCATACCGCTGACAGGAATATTCACAGAGTATGTAGAAAAGAGTGCTTTGTCCCTAGTGTATATCGACAATTATTATTTGTAATTGGGTACATTCAACAGTGCGTAGAAAGCAACATAAATTGCTTTGCATCGGGAAAATGCATGGTTAATAGTGATACTGTGATGTGACATATGTCTTTGCCCCACCACTTGGTGAAGTTTTGGAGGGATATGTTGTTTGTTGTATTCGATAGCTGTTGACCATGGGGGTGGGGGGGGGCGGGGGTAAAGCACGAAGGAAAACAATACTTGTGATTACAACACATTAAACGGCATACATAAAAACGCAACTGAAAAATCAAACACGACAGTATAAAACGTTTATTAAAAGTAAAATGGAATGTTCTACCTCAGTCCCAATTTAAGCATTGCAAACGGCTTTACGACAGGGTGACTCAGAAATTAATACTTGGAAATTGCCTTTGAAAGAAACCTTATTTAATGTGAGATGAGGAGACAGGGTGCATTGCAGTTATTGAATGATATCATATCATTTAGCACGTTATATGGCGTTTAGTTATTCGCATTGTTTCCAACGTTCAACGAGTCATTCATGTGCTTACAGCGTTGCCATTGCACTTTTTATGGACTGACATAGTACTGGTAGATGCAGGCGAGCTCAGAACCAAATGAACCGTTAAATACTTCTGTCTAGCCTGTGGCGCTAAAATACGCTAAAAAAACAGGACACAAATATAAAAAAAAAAAAAAACTATTGCGAGTAATACAAATGAAATCATGAAAACTGTAACTATGATTCAGCTTGAGGTGACTCAATTTTACGGATATGCAAAAAAGGGAGATATTTCGGGTTTTGGCCTATCCCCCCCCCCCCCCCCCAAAAAAAAAAATATATATATATATATATAAATATATTTATAAATATATAATAATATATTTAATAATATATTTATAAAAAATATAAATATATATATATATATATATATATGGCACCCCCCGAACAAAGATATTGACAAAATAGGGAGACCGCCAACATAGGGCTAGATAGCTCAGTTGGTAGAGCGCCGGCACGTTAAACCGGAGGTCGTTGGTTCAAATCCCACTCTAGTCAATTTTTCTTTGTTCAACCCAAAATCATTTAATATTTACCCAGTCAGTTTCCCTTGTGGTCCATTACTTGAATTATATGATATATATAAAAAAAGTCGCATCCCCTTAAGGTGAACCCCGGCTGCCGCTTCCCAGGTTGTATCGTATGGGTGTGATCCCTGGCTACACGGCAGTTTGCGGTTGAATGGCTTTCTGACTGGCACCCCCCGAACAAAGATATTGACAAAATAGGGAGACCTATATATATATATATATATATATATATATATATATATATATATATATAATATAATTCAAGTAATGGACCACAAGGGAAACTGACTGGGTAAATATTAAATGATTTTGGGTTGAACAGAGAAAAATTGACTAGAGTGGGATTTGAACCAACGACCTCCGGTTTAACGTGCCGGCGCTCTACCAACTGAGCTATCTAGCCCTATGTTGGCGGTCTCCCTATTTTGTCAATATCTTTGTTCGGGGTGCCAGTCAGAAAGCCATTCAACCGCAAACTGCCGTGTAGCCAGGGATCACACCCATACGATACAACCTGGGAAGCGGCAGCCGGGGATCACCTTAAGGGGATGCGACTTTTTTTTATATATCATATAATTCAAGTAATGGACCACAAGGGAAACTGACTGGGTAAATATTAAATGATTTTGGGTTGAACAGAGAAAAATTGACTAGAGTGGGATTTGAACCAACGACCTCCGGGAGCGCCGGCACGTTAACCCGGAGGTCGTTGGTACAAGTCCCACTCTAGTCAATTTTTCTTTGTTCAACCCAAAATCATTATATATATATATATATATATATATATATATATATATATATATATATATATATATATATATATATATATATATATATATATATATATATATATATATATATATATATATATATATATAGGGAGACCGCCAACATAGGGCTAGATAGCTCAGTTGGTAGAGCGCCGGCACGTTAAACCGGAGGTCGTTGGTTCAAGTCCCACTCTAGTCAATTTTTCTTTGTTCAACCCAAAATCATTATATATATATATATATATATATAAATAAAAATATACATTGATTTTTAAAAAGTATTTAGAAGTAATGACACTTTTTAGCAACAGCTCCCCTTGGTTTTGTACACGCTCTCCAACTGGGGACCTTTCTCAACCGGGGACCCTATTGTCCTCTTTTGTTCTAGGCCCCCGGTTTGAATAGGTATACCTACCCACACATACAGGCAAAAAAAAAAAACAAAAAAAAAGGACGTAGGCCTACATACAAAATGATAAACAGATTAAACTTCAAATTTGCAGAATTTGCGCTTCGACATGCTGGACCAATGAATTAGGGAGAATTTACCCATCAATTTTAATTCATTTATTTAATTAAGAACTATCAACAAAGAGTTACGGCTAAAAGTTGCTCCAAGGAGACCTATCCTTTTAACCTACCCTTGTATCCCTTAACTGTGCTATCACTATTCCCTCAGCACAGATTGAATAAACCAACAACAACACACGTGCTGTCCACCTCGACACCATTGTGCTTCAAATTAATCAATTGTGGCCCTAAATAATGAATTACGGCACCACCTAGCACTAAACTGTACAAACACACACTCGGTCTATGTGTTACGAGTTACACGACCCGAATAGGACATGATCAAGGTGAATCGGTCATTATATCAGCCAGTCAGTCAATCAGTCAGTCGGTATGTTCATAACCAGGGAGCCTTCACATGCAATTCGTGGCATTCAGTTTGCTTCTTTTACCCTCCAGCGTGTTTTGTTTACACTAAAACCTTGCGTGGAAATATTGCTAAGTTATTTCCCGCACGTCCTTAGTGGAAACATTTTAATGGGCGTTTCAACACCTTCGAATGTACGCTTTATCATGTAGATATTGATTATAAAAAAACATGTCGCTCCGTGTGGCTGATACAGACCCGTTGCAGAGAGAAATGTTGAAATGCATAGCGACTGCCAGCTGCACCAATGCATCAACAGAACCAAGGTATGCAGTGATTGTTTGCCTTTATATTCCCAAAGTCGTTTAGCGAGTCAGCTATTGGAAATTGAGGGCAACCATTAGTGCGTGCGGCAGTTGCTGGTGAGCTCACTTTGGGACCTGTCGTCTGGTATCAGTTCTCGTTGCAGTTGATCCTGGATATATTTCCGCAGGTTGAGATGGACCTACATTTCCCTTGATAGTTGTCGTCGTATAATACAAGAAAAGTATTTCAATGTTTTGTTGTGTGTAACATCAATAGAGGGGGCACGCCATCAGGAAATATTAGTACTGTAGGCTTGGATACAAGTGTGGGCAAGCTTAACACCTTTCTTGAGAGAGAGAAAAGAGGGGGAGAGAGAGGAAACCAAACACAACCTGAGGAGGCAAGGTTCAACTACTGACAGACGGTTTGCATACAGACGAGGAGCAGACGCTGTTCGGGCAACTTTGAAGACTCTGTCGTGTGGACCGCACTCGACGAATTCTCAAGTGTGTCGAACACCCGTCGACATTGGCGTTTCGGGGGAAGCTGAGCTTTTGTTTGGAGGTTGTAATTTGTTGGCGCTGGGGGGAGCCCGTTAGGTCTGCACTCAAAAGGTATGTAAGCACCCCCCCCCCCCCTCTCTCTCTCCAAACACTGTAGAACCTACAAATGGCATGACCTACGTCCCTGGATCAGTCATACCGATGTTAATCATGAATGCCCCATACGTGTTTATCATACGAAACAAACATATTAAATCTAATCTTTTGAGACAATTTGACAGCCAGATATTTTTCTGATTGCTTTTGATTGTATTATTGTGGGGGTTCAAAGACAATTTACATTGATTTGAAGTTGTTTGAATACACTTGACAAGTCCCAGAAGAAACACAATCTTTGGATATCTAGTATCACCTGCACTCTACTTTCTGATAGTCAATGCTTAATAGTAATGACAACAGTTGCTTTGACATCTTTGTTAATAGCTGCTTGAGTCTTTAGGTAAACCCTCGGTGGAAACTAAACTCTACACTGCAATAACTGGGATGTTAAAATTGACACCATGGCTGTTGTCACATATTTATACCGAAGAGAGAATCATTATAATTGTTTTGGCAGGAATGAGTGTTTTTTTAACACCCTACGGTGTAAATTTATATTCTGTTTGGTATATATATATATATGTGACAACACACATGGTGTACATTTTAACACCCCAGTTGTTGCAGTGTAGGTCTGTTGCAACATGACTTTGTCTTGTAGATTTCCAATATCTAACAGAAAATATGATTGACATGTTAGAATGTAACAGAAAGCAGGAACAACAATTACGAAACTAAACATATTAAAATGTAATCATCTGATTCAATTTGATGGCAGCATATTTTGTTGTACTTTTGGAAGCCCCTTTTTGTTATCTCTAAAAGACAATTTCTCCATGTCGAGATGCTTTAATGGGTATCATGTGACCAGTTCCACCGTACAGTGGAATTCATTTGATGTCAGAAGAAGACGTGGAAATTAAGTTACGTCTCAGGCCAGGCTTTTAACGCTTTTAAGGGTTATACTTACACAGAACCTGGAGGTAGGCAGTCTTGTACTTTAAACACGCGTTGCCACTAATGAAGCAAGCCTGGCTCATCGGAGCGGAACTACGGTGTCTGAGTCCACTGACAGCACTTTGATGGAGGCGCCACCTAAGCACGTTTCCACTCGATTCAAACTTAATTCATACCGCCTTGCCGGTCAACGTTAAAAACGAATAATACGGTCATTATAGGAATGGGAAACATAAGCATGAACCAAACGAAACAATGAAAAATACAAATCCCAAGCCCCAAACAAACCAACCAACCAAAACAAACATACATAAAACGTATGGAAACACGAAGCTAACGATGTCCTCCACAGAAATGGTGAGTATACGATCCTGAAAGTTTATCATCAATATTGTAATAAAATAAACAATAAATAGCGCATGGAAGCAAAATTGTTATGAGAATCGCGTTGGTTGAGATTTTACAACAGTTTCACCATATCGACTGGCATCTGCAGTAAAATAATGACGAGAAAGTCAAAGGTCAAGACGAAGTGAAGAGGTAAGAAGCGAGCTTATATATTCTAATTTTTGTTTTGTATTCGTATAATCTCGTTAAAGCAGGAAACTGGTCCAAGAGTAGCGTTCGAACTTTCAGATGCAAACATATTTTGGATCAACGACCCAAACTACCTAGGCTATTATGAACAAAACGTGTATAATAGGAAAATTGTGAAATTTCGTAGGCCTATACAAATTATCGTTAACGTGTAAATTGGATCCTTTGACAATTGTTTTTTTTTTAGGCTACTCAAAAGTGTACCTCGTAATTAGCAGGCCCGACTGACTGACTGATAGTGATAGGTGAATATTTGACCCATGCGTTGTTCATACAATGTTTAACAGCACCATGTAAACGAAGCAGCAAAAACATTTTGTCCACGGCCACATGTTAATAATGCAAACTTCGGCTGTTTATTACATCTCCCCCGCCCTTCATTTACACAATACATCCCAAATTACATCGATGGTATTGCAAAACTGGCGATATTTCATATACCAGCACGCGTTATACCTGGATCCGTTGAGTGGACAGCCAAATCTAAACAGGTGTATTTTATCGCTCGGGTTGTATGTGCATCTTGCGCAAAATAGCACACATTATTCTCATCCATTCCGTAGCCTTGGTAAACGAAAGCTGGTTTTATTTAATCAAATTGTGTTTATTTTAGCTGATTAACCAATGACTGACAGCAATACATAGCAACATAATCCGTGTACATGGGATCGCCAAGGGTATAACACCCATCCCAGCGTGGATCAAGGACAATTATTTGAGACAAATCACCTGGTTCTCCTTTGCTGAGTATTTGTTTTTATAACAAACCAGGGATGATGCATGTACTTAAACAATGGCAACGATCGAGTCAATACTACTAATCAAACTAGCATTGCAAAGGGATACGTTAAAGATACATCCAAACAAATACAAAATCGTGTTCCTTCACGGAATCGTTTCAGAACATCTTTTTAAAATAAACCTTTTGTAATCTAAAGGCCATTGTGATCGTAGTATGAAGATATCATTTTAAATTCAGTTAATTGGAATCGTAGCATTAATTAAACCACATTCCCTTCTAAAAAATGAATGTTGCATTTTCAAGCAACATTTTTGATATATCAAATGGTTTCTGTATTAAGTAGCCCGGGCATGTGTGCATGTATTGTCCCGACCAATGCCGAACGATATTACTCAATGACATAGTCCTACATAACTGATGTCAACATAATAAAGAAGTAACCGATGACAAGTACAAGTGCAAACAAAATGCATCTGTACCATTCTTAAGCTACCTGCTTGAAGCCACGGATAGGCAGACCTATACATTATATATGCATACCTCATCAGCAGAGGTTGCATTCGATCTACGAACAGATCAAAACCGACTACTGTGTGTGCGCCTTTAGGCCCACCACGGGAATTGAGTCAAGGGGCTGAAGGCCACAAGTGTTCGTTCTAAGAGAGATCTTCACGGACTTAGCGTATAGACGAGAAAGGCACTTACGTGTAAATGCCTTTTCAGTATAACATGTTTTCAATCGTTTTAATCATTGGGACCGAACCATTTTATCAAGATTTTACACCTGAAAAAGTACCGTTTGGATCAAAAATACCGTATCATTTATATTATTTTGCGATTCTGTGTAAAACATGAGTCAAAAGGGGTAAATTTATTATGTTGTTATAATATTAACTTTCATTGCGTGATTAATATGTTATACTGCTACACTTCCCTCGGTTTGTCTGCAGCAAATCAATTATAATCACACACTGACAAAGTACCGTTCGGGATACAACTGTATTTTTTTGCGTTTCTGTGTAAAACATTATTCAAAAAAGGGTCATTTTATTAGTTTGTTTTTAAAGATGTTAACTTTCATTGACTATAAATTATGGTTATAACACGGGACCTGTGATAATAATATGTTAATTAAAACATGATAGGTCAACCGCCAAGTAATAGGCAATTAGCTGATAAGTTCATGTTTATTGGCGGCAAAGAAAAGTAAAAACCAAAGGAACTGAGCGAAAAACACAAAGCAAAACCAGCCACACTCTCACGGCCTAACGTATTATAAATAAATACGGATACTATTACAACATAAAAACAACAATAACAAAGAAGCACACGGGAGTTCCACAGTAGTTTGCACGTAGGCATCCGAGCAATCATTGCAGTTTCAGCCATTTTTTTTTTTACCAGGTAATTTTACGTAGTTCTGACTTTTGAGCATTAGGGCCTATTACATTTACAATTTTTTTCAATGTTGCCATTAAATTTACAGTTAGAGTACAAGATAATACATATATAATGGTAAACCAATTTACACGGAAGTTGAATAAATAATCACAAAACAAGACAACATTTAGGCCTAGGGTGAAGCAAAAGCTTTTGTTCGTGGTCTGTTAAATATAAAACAAGCCAATGTAGAATGTCATTATTTCACAGAGAGAGATAGAGCGAGAGCGAGGGGGGGGGGGTGGGGTTGGTTTATCTAAATCTTACGGTAGAAGAACTTTTGCCTTCAGCGCACCAACTCTTTGGAACTCTCTCCCTGCCACCTTCCGTTCTCAGACGAACCGGATCTCTTCAAAATACACCTCAAATCCTACCTGTTTTCACAATTTTTTTTGTAATTTCAAATTGTTAAGTTAATTTGTAGAATAAACTTATATTTTGTTTGTTATTATGTGTTAGCGCATTGAGAGTTCTCCCATAACTGAAATGCGCTCTATAAGAACGTCACATTATTATTTGTATTTATCATAATGGTACAAATTATGCGCAGGTCAGGTTTGCCGTGACTTTATAACAAGACTGCAAATGTCTTTATACATAAAATAACTTCGGAAGAAGAGAAAAACACTTCGAATACATATCTACAGTTATTGTTTTATTTATGAGTTGTTTCATAAGTTGCCCAACTGTGAGTTTTAGGGACAACCACCGTGTTAACACTTTAGCATAATATACCGAGAGTTGGCCGAGATGGCAGTTTTTCCTCACGTCTTAACACATTACCAGCAGTTCTCAAGTACGAACGTGTTAAGACGCGTGTTTGCACACATTTTCAAGTGGGAGGGCCTTCACATGTGCAAAGCTGTGATTTGAAAAAAAAAAAACCACAAACTTAAATGGAAATCATCAAAACAGGAATTTATAAACCAAAAGAGAACATTGCAACCCTCAATTTGCAAAAGTACATCAATTTGTGTCGGACAGCATGACAGCATGCATGGTTGAGCGATTCTGCCTACAACATTTCGACCACTTATGACAGCCTGTGACAGGCAACGTTAAGAAGATAAACAAGCAATTTTTATTTTATTTTTATTTTATTTTAAATAAAGCTTTATTGTTCACCGAGGATACCCTATTATATTGACCAATTACTGTCTTGCGAAAATAGCTGCTAAAACAGCGTCTGTACAGCAGGGAAAGAATAATGCTTTCATTAAACTGGGTCTCATCAATGAGAGGACCCATTGTGGCACGTCTATTTTTCCAAACTACCCCATCCAAATGATGAGACTTTCTTATTAATCGGTGTGCTTGTAGAGACTCGAAGTTCAAGGCTAATCGACTGTGCTTGTACTTTCATTACTACCGCACTTTCATTACCAACATATGCTTACTGCATTGCTTCTCTATTTTTAATCTCCAACATTAGCAGCGGCGATCATTTTTAGTTGTACTTCCTCAACCGCGCCTTTCTCTCAGATGAATGCAATTAAAATACATCGCAAGTTAGAAACCCATTTCGAGGGGAACACTTTATTATCCGCGGTACTCAAAGACCTTCCCCTGGAATGTGACGTCACATTTTGTAAACGGTGCACGGAAGACGGGCCGACTTTGGTGTGGATAGTGCCTTAAAGTGGTACTTGCATAATACAATAAATTGGTTAATGATATGGAGACAAACTGAGTGAAGCGTTATGAAAACAAGAGCATCAACCTCCCTGTGTTCATATAACTGGATGCAAAATTGATGGTTTCTCTGTTGAGTTTAAGTCCAAAAACAATACAGTTAAGGGTTTGGTATAGTATAGGGTAAGCTTAGTATTGTAATTGCATTTGCCTCGCCCAAGATGTGTATATTTTTGTCCTTGCTATCGGTACTTTAATTATAATCTAATACACAATTTATAAATTTTAATTATCCCAATCTTAAAACCCACAAATACTCTTTGTTTATACCCAGTCTCAGACTCCTTGCTCCTATTAAGCAAGCGTCCTCTTCTGATGGCCTCTGTTTTTTAGCCTGTTTATTGCAGTTATGTCAATCTCTTTGTTGTTAATGTCAAACAAAGTGAACCGACTTTAAGTAATTGTAGACCTGACTACTCTAATCGTGCCATCACATGTCCTCGTCCGTCTTGATGTTTATGTAGCCCATGCAGAACCATTTTCATTGATTTCCATTGGCTTTTGTTTGTGTGTTGGAAATCAAGCTCGTATATTCTGTTTGGCTTTTTGTGTTTTCCTTGGTGATGGAAATCTCTTGATGTTTGTTCAAGGTGTTTGTATCTGTGCTCGTCTTACAACTATGTGCCGTTTACTCACAGACTTCACATGTCGATCACACACTCGATTACAATCTCAACGTCCGTTGTTATTACAGAGTGGTTATACACAAGTTAAGGAAAACCCTTTCATCATAAAATAGGGCTATCTATATCGATACCGAAGCTTGATCATCAATAACGGAGATACCATTTCACCTCGTGATTGTTTGGCAAGCTTGTCTGCTAGCACTGGTTTGATTATTTCCCTCCTCGTGACATCATTATCTATCGGAGCCAGGAGCAATCACTTGAATTTCGAGATGCAAAATCACGGCTGGTTTCAGTTTAAGCACGCAGAGCCCAATTTCGGCTGGTAACGGATGTGACACTGGGGGAAGGTGAAGGATTAACAATTTCTGACTTTTTTTGTAATGAAGTGCCTAAACCTTGTAGGCGTGTCATCACGATTAATATATCGTTGACCGTCATTATGTTTTGTAGTCAGTATGACTGTCGAAGCTGTCGTGGTAGCCCTATCAGTGATCACGTATAGGATTGGAAGGTCATTTTAATTTGAAATCCAGATTGCAAATTTAAAGGCATCGTACACGTTTGGTAATTGTCAAAGACCAGTGTTCTCATTTGGTGTATCCCAACATATGCATAAAATAACAAGCCTGTGAAAATTTGGGCTCAATTGGTCATCGAAGTTGCAAGAAATTGATGAAAGAAAAAACACCCTTGTTGTACAAATTTGTGTGGTTTCAGAAAGGAATAAAAACTTCTTGCAAGAAGTTTATATTATTTTAGTGAGAAATTACCTCTTTCTCAAAAACTACGTTACTTCAGAGGGAGTCGTTTCTCACAATGTTGTATACTATCAACAGCTCTCCGTTGCTCGTTACCAAGTCATTTTTTATGTTAATATATATTTTGAGTAGTTACCAAACGTGTACGATGCCTTTAAAGGATCCTAATGGGACCAAGTGAAGGAAGTGAGCTGAAAGCTTACACGTGGCTTTGTAGTTCACAGGATAAGGTCAAACCAATGAATTGACCAATGAATGTACCTGTGTTTTCCTTAGTATTCGATGTTTTACTTACTGGACAAAATAGCTCAAGCGGTCAAGCTCTTATGGTGTGTGTCTCATGATACGATTCCGTTGCATAGAGTGCGCATAAATTTGTTCCGGAAAGGGGTTTTGTTATGGTCGTCATCATTCAACTCTACAACTTGAAACCGTTTCATAATATCATTCTGGCGTCGAAGAAATTGGCCTATCTATTATAATTCGAAAGATGACGTTTGAGGCCAGGCCGTTAAATGGCAAAAGGATCAATCGCTGGGTAGGGTTTCATATTTCATTCCCAGCAGAGTCTCTTTTCAAATGATAAACATAATAGTACATAAATTTAGCTCTGTCTTGAAAAATTCAAACAAGTATAAACTCTAGTTCATCATTTGAGAAACGTGTCGTAGCAGGTTAAATCAGAAAAATAACTGTTTTAGTGGAATAAAGTCTTACCAGATATAGACAACTAATTAAAGACTACACTCCAAAAACTTCCGGATCAGAATTGACCCGGATCCGAGTCCCATGGGGCCTGACCCAATTCTTGGTCAGTATGACCTGGTGTCAAAATGACCCAAAAATGGGTCAAAATTACGCATACACCGAGTTAAATTCCAATTTTGTTTAACCACTTTCCGGGTCAGCATGACCCAGAAATGGGTCAGGCCCCCGGCATTTGGAATTCAGATCAATTAACCCGGGAGTTTTTAGAGTGAAGTAACGAGGTATACACGAAGTAACCACAAAATTCCCGTATTTAAGATCATCATTGTCATATTTTTTTTTGGTTTAATGAACTGCTCAAGTTTATTTGTATTAAATTATATTCCGTATTTCATCTCCTTTAAATGGTGTGGTGTCGCATTAAGGTTCAAGTTCAAATATATTTATGATTCAAAGTCATAAAAAAAGCCTTTTGCGTACCCTCTCCCTCCCCAAGCCTCTCTTTTTTGCCAAACTCTCCTCGGTGCAAAACTTTTATGTGCTTGATTGCCAGGCGACTTTTAAATTATGTCCATAGCATGAGTATAATCATTTATTCATAATTATTTCAAAAACAGTTTTGTATTTGTCTTTCTGTTTAATCGAACCAAAACTGTGAATTGAACAGTTTTTTTTTTTTTGTATTATAACTCCTTTTGATTGAAGGCCTACTTGTTTAGAGGCATTTAAAGCGGGTAATCCATGACCGCTTTTGCTTGTTTTTTTCGTTACGGATGGCAAAAGGTGATGACCATTTGGAAAAAAGGTTGTAGAAATCATGGGAAAAACGGGGTGAAGTAAGTGAAAGTAAAAAAAAAAAAAAAAACAAGAAAACAAAATACGAAGAACAAGCTCAAGAAGGATAACTACTTGTTACCAAACGAAGCTTGTCAACGCAGACTTCTGTACAGCAATGAAGTTTCCTTCAATCAGGAACACACATTGACGCATACTTTGATGAAATTGCTCTCAGGGTATACTGTCTGCCGATAGCAAATTATTCGCACTGAACCTTCTGAAATTAGGCGCCTTCGTAGACTTGAATTTGACAGGAGCATTAAAGAAACAGAAAAGAAAAACACAAGAAAAAAACAAACCCTGAAGTGTATCTGGATTGGAGTGAAACATAGGCATATTTGTCTATATATAAATTAAACATAATTTTACCCTGGGCGTATTACGGTATCTTATTTCAGTTATTCCGGTAATAACTTAGTAATACCCGTCAAAATATCACTCGAAGGGTATGGCATTTAGATAACATAATATGTAGAAAAACCTTCAAACCGTTATTTCTTTGGGTTTACTTGGATATACGTTGATTAATTCTGTCGTATATTTACAGATAAATACAGTTTGTGTCCCTTTATTTAGATTTTAAGGTTAGCTTGCTGATTTTTGTATACTTTACTCGTTCGTGTGTATTGTCCCTTGAAAATTGATTGTAGTTTCTAACTATACTACATCTTTAATCTCAATATGAACGCTTCACCTTCTGTGTAGGTTAATCATGAGGACATTTCCAATGGGAATTATATCTGGAGTTACCTCGGTAATGGAAGATAGGTTTTGAGCTAGATGAGCCGTTGCGACTTGAATCGTGCTCTTAGTAACAAATCGCGCTGTGAATGGTTGTTGACGTACCATATACTGACAAGGTTCGTCCCTTGAGAACTCCCACTGTTGTTGAACTCATGCGTTACCCTAATGATTTGCCCAAAACTTACTCTGGAAACTTGTCATCATATTTTGCGAAATTGCTGACCTGCGATAACATCGGATATTATATGCAGTCAGCCATCGTCATTATATTCGAGACTAGACTGCGCACATTATTATAACTGCCTTTTGTAACCTAACTCTTTGTACTTGAAGGGCTATTAAATGGCCAATGAAGTAAGAAGCGTGAATCTGAGATGAAAATAATTACTTAACACAAAAAAACAGGAACAACCCTCCAGCAGAGACTGTCTAGGGGAGTTGAGGTGCTGTGTTTGTCCACCGACGGCCATACGCAGCTATCAAATATGGGGAACTGGGGGCACTGGAACGGTTCAAGTGTCACTTGAGTCAAGTCTGCGAAGCCGACATGCCTCTTGGATGCGAGCCGCCGACGACACAAGTATATCCCTATCGTATTAGTACATCTCCTCTGATACCGTGCCCCCTGACGTGTTAACAATGCGCCATCTCACTCAGACAACGCAACGGCCTGTCGCGGCGACCTGGTGCTGGCAGTTCGTTGAACATTAATGGAATTTTCCCAGCGGGAGTAGTGAGGGAACTTCAAAATAGGAAAACACAAACAGAGGTCTGCGTGGAGTCGGAGTTACTGCTAGGTGGTGTGATCTGTAGATAGAGTGCCAAAAAACAAACAAATTAGGGCGCCGTGCAAACCACTATTGATCCGGCAGTATGGAGAGAACCCAAACATGAACAATAATGCAGTTGGCACCGGATTTTATTACTCTGAATAGTGCAGGAGAGAGTGCCTTAATGGGTTTTTATCTCTACTTTGCGTGTCCTTACATTGAATACATTCTGGGGCTGTTCTGGGGCAAGTGTTTCGAGCAGAGTGCTAACGGTTGTTCAGAGCATAATGGTCTTTATTCGCATATCGGCTTCATTATCACTGCGATACTATCGTCAAAATAGTACATTTATAATGGTTAGCGATGCACATAAAAATATACTTTC
The DNA here is from genome assembly GCA_021014325.1 of Plazaster borealis. Classification (NCBI taxonomy): domain Eukaryota; kingdom Metazoa; phylum Echinodermata; class Asteroidea; order Forcipulatida; family Labidiasteridae; genus Plazaster; species Plazaster borealis. The sequence continues at coordinate 10,778,340 of CM037459.1, read as the reverse complement.
AGATATAATTACCCCCAGCTTTATTACTACTAACCTTTTTAATTTAAACATTAAATGTCTATGATATCATAGTTAAACTGTTTCCGAAAATTCCCCTGAGAAAAAAACTGTCACACATTGGCTCACAGTCGTTATTCCGAGTCCATTTTCATAAGGTGCCGGTATAGTAAGTGCACATTCTTTGAGTCCCCATGAGAAAAATGTCCATAGACGGATATCAACACATCAAATAAACAAACACCACAACACCCTACAAACAAACATCCAAACTCCCCCGAAGTCGAATGCTTTTTACAATATTCTAAAAAAAAAGACTAAAGAGTTAGTGACGATTGGCTCTCGTGTTGATTCAAGCCATGTCAGATTCTAATGCCACGTGTCTGAAATTTTATCTAACTCGAACATAAGGCCAAGGTACCCCTATCTTGTTTCCACGAGCAGATATCAACGGTTGGAAATAATCCTACTCGACACCAACCTATTTTTGACCGAGGTTGTTCTGTATAACTTACATGGAGTTGCGGCGGGGAGGGTTATCAACTCATCCTTGTATGGACAATAATTATGTATGAGTTCTTGAAACGTAGCCCCTGAACTCGTCCTCAAAGATTGTCAGACGCGATAGTTTATCAAATTCCTATAAGATCTGCTCCATATTGACATTTCGTTGATGCGAAAGGTTTTGGACGCCCCGATCACTTACCGTGTCGTTATGAATCGATACGACATTAGCAGGACGTGTAATTGTGAACACCTTTAGCCACACGTGTTGTTTTGCCTACGAGTTTGGTCATAGGTTGACAGTTCATGTATATAAAGGTGTCAATGAACGTATGCAATTTCTGTATGATGTATGGAATATTCAACTTATAAGGGGAGTAGAGCTGGTCAAAGGCCCTGTACACTATTGGTGAGATCAAAAAACACAAATGTTCACAGATTCACACATAACTTACATGATTTAAAGTAAGTAATGGTATAAAGGGTTCCTTATAATATTTCTGCCTAAAATGCTATCGTTTCTGAGAAATGAGTAAAACAAAAGTTTTTATCAGGCGCGATAAAAACTCGATGTTTGAAAAAAGAGAAAACACTTCAGGTCTCTGTTCACTATTTTCTTGTGACCTCGATGACCAATTGAGCTCAAACTTTCACAGGTTTGTTTGTTCATGCATATGTTGAATCACACAAAATGTGTACACTGATTTTGAGCTGTTACTAAAAGTGTACAATACCTTTAAAGGTATGGTCATAGATTGGGTTTTTTCAAGGTAATGCTGATATAATATAGGCATATTTCTAACCAAATATATAATATAAGTCACATGTGAAGATTTCAGCTGAAAACAGTGACTACTTGTTGAGAGAACAGCAACAAAACTGTCACGGTATTATTTCGATTGGACCATGTCCTACAGAAGCTTTCTATGTTTGTATTTTCCGTGCAGCTTGTATCAACAAGGCCACTTAGTCAGTTGCAAGTGTATCTGTAGATCCGGGAAAAAACCCAATAAAAAACAATAAAAGCAACACAAAAACTCCCTTAGTGAAGACGGTTATCTCAATGAAATTTGGTTTGTGTCGACATAGAGACAATGTAAATGGATCGACAGCAAAAGAGTCCTTCAGACTTTTCACTTCACTCTATATACCTCGAATCGCTTAAAAGTGTCTGTTCTGCTGATGTTTATGGTTGGGATCAATGACTCGTACACAATAGTGTGAACAGTAATTAGAAGAGTAGTGATTTGTTCCAGCGGGTGACAGCTGGTTCTTCTTTTTGAACTGGTTTGGTAAACTATGGCTCTACCGTGCTAACATGCCCAATGAACTGAACGGAAGTGTCTTTAAAGGGATTGTATACGTTTGGTAATTGGAAGCCACTGTTTGTTTCAATCCTATGTAGTTGTATATATATTTCATCAAACTAATCTGTGAAAATTTCATTCCAAAAGGTCGTAGCGTTTTTGAGATGAAGCGGTTATGTCCACGCAGGAGAAATAATCTGCATTTGGAAGACACACAATTTTAGAAACGTTACTGTCAGTAACGCTTCTCAGATTCAAATTTGTGGGGGATAAAAAGTGATATATTTTTCCATAACCGCAGTACGCCTAATTCTTACCAAGTAAGTTTTTATTTCCATTAGTTTTCAGAGTCATTATACAAACGTATACAGACCCTACAACGTTTTATCTTCATTTTTAAGGAAAAGTTATGAAACCAACGATTGAAGAAAGGTGTATTTAAACGTGAAAACGAATCATGTAAACACTCTTCAGAAACACAACATAAGGAAGTTGGAAGACAGATCTATATTTAATAACTTGTTGTGCAATTACGAATCCGGGTTGAAAAATAAGAGAAAATAATATGATCATTCAATAATTGGCCATGAATTTGTTTAGTCTAGTCTACTAAAACTAAAGACATAGACTCAAAGTACGCAATTGATTCTCGTATCGTGACTTCATTTAGTGAACATAAATTATAAATACATTTCATTTTACTTCCTGAAAAAAATAAATAATAATGCGTCAAGTTTTCGACAGTCTTTTACGTTGGGCCCTATATAAAATGCCAATGAAACCATTCTCTCCATATGTAATGTGGAAGCAAGAGTTAAATGATTTTGTACCTAACCATTTCACCAAAATGCCCTCGCGGTTGCCTTAATTTGATCATGTCCTAAATGCAGTCAGACTGCGGTAGAGGGATGACTGAAGATGGAGTTAAAAGGTTCAAGACTAACTCCCAAATCCAGTAACAGAACGGATTACACATTTTTGAAATGTAATGCTCCGGGTGCTTTGTGATCTTGGCTTTCAAGCATAGGCTTTTATTTACGAAAGGTAGCCTACATGGAGCGAGTTGTCCCCAAATGTCGTTTAAAGGTATTGTACACCTTTGGTAACAGCTCAAAATCAGTGTCCACATTTTATGTGACTCAACATTTGCATGAACAAACAAACCTGTGAAAGTTTGAGCTCAATTGGTCATCGAGATCACGAGGAAATAGTGAAAAGAGACCTTATGTGTTTTCTGTTTTTTTTCTTCAAAATATCGCGCGTGATAAAAACTATTGTTTAACTCATTTCTCAGAAACGATAGCATTTTAGGCAGAAATATTTTAAGGAACCCTTTCTACAATTATTTACTTTAATTCATGTAAGTTGTGTGTGAATCTGTGAACATTTGTGTTTTTCGATCTTACCAATAGTGTACATGGCCTTTAAAGGCACTGGACACGTTTGGTAATTGTCAAAGACCAGTATTCTCTGTGTAAAAACACCCTTGTTGCACAGATTTGTGTGCTTTCAGATGTCTGAAAAAGGCTGCAGGCCTGAAGTCTTTTTCAGATTCAAATATTTTAGTGAGAAATTACCTCTTTCTCAAAAACTACGTTACTTCAGAGGGAGTCGTTTCTCACAATGTTTTATAATATCAACAGCTCTCCGTTGCTCGTTACCAAGTAAGTTTTTATGCTAATATACATTCTGAGTAATTACCAAACGTGTCCAGTGCCTTTAAGCGTATGTAGAGAACTATGTTATAAATTATATTTGCACAAAATGTCAGAAAATTACACCAACAGATGGATGGCCGTATGTGATGACACGCGTTAATCCACTTAAGTTATTATGAGCCAGTGACGACAATTTGAGGTATTGAATGTTGACACGGATATGCTTTTGTGGAATAGCATTTACCGTGTATTTGAGCACGAATTATACCACTACTTCATCAATGTGTGTTCGTACAACCTGCCCTCTGAATCGTGACTCCAGTTTCGGATTACTATTGCTAGCGATAGCGTCCAGTTAGCACCTCTATTGATTGTCTTACATGCCATAACGATTTTCAGGCTGTTAAAGGTATTTCCTTTGTTGTTTGTTTGTATTCTCGTTACAAAAGGGTTGAAAACAATGGTTTGCTCGTAACGGGCCGACAAAGTTACCTCGTTGTAACCGTGTTCTCGCTACTATACCGTGCTCGTATAATCCATATTTAAATGCATTGAAACACGCACGGGGCAGTTCGGAACCGGCAAAAAACCTCGTATTAACAGGAACCTCGTAATATGCGAGCTCGTAATAATGGGAGTCGACTGTATACCCTTTCGTTGATATACTGACCTGCAATGCATTTCATTTCCACGCGGAAAAAAATGGTAAAAAACCAAAAATACATGTCCAGTGGAATTATATATACATTATGCAAGCTACTCAACGTAATTTTGTTTCTTTCTTTAATATGATCTCTTCAAAGCAGAGCCGACAATCCTTCCCAAATAACGGCCCTCCGGATATCACACGCCCCAGACGTTGACACGTAGTTATTTTTGTAATCCCTTTTCTTCTTCTTCTTCTTTTTCTTCTTAAATCTCAATTTTTTAAAGGTTTTTTTTTACCCCCGTCTATTGTTCAGACTACGGAAGAAGGGTTTTCAAAGACGGAATCTTGACTGGATTTTGGCGCCCTTAAAGTGATGCTCTGACCACGCTCTGACATCCCAAGAGAAGAATCTGACACCCTATACCCCTTCTCCAGACAGATTGACAATACCTTAATTTTCTTTGAACACCGTCGACGCTTCTAGCGTTTTTTACTTCAGAAAAAAATTCACAGGAATCTAGATGGACTCGAAATTTAGGACCGCATTTATTATTATTTTAAAGATGCAGCTTATTCTCTTCGAAATCTGCCACATGGTGTAACGGAAGACATGTCATGCGTTCAATTGCTAATGACCTGGCAGCCCATAATGCAGCTATTAATATACTACAGCTACAAAGCTACCCCATTCAACATTACCAATATGAACGCAAATAAAACACAATTATACTCAGATTCCATAATGAAACAAAGAATATACATTCTTGCTGGTGTGAATTTATGCCACAGTCTTTGAAAACTGTTTTTTATTCAATTATCCCGGATACCGAACTTTGGGGAAACAGGACAAAATCAATTAACAAGAACCTACCAAAGGTCCTAACAATTAAATATAATAAAACAATAAATTAACAAAAAGCCAACCATTTGCATAACGATTAACTGCGGTAAGGATGTTCAAATGATCACAAATAACATTTCACTCCAATTTGAATACATTTTTCTTATTAAGATACCAATAGTTCTCAATATTGGAAAATTTCGAATCACAACGAGTTTTAGCCGTCCGCATCAAAGGTCCACTGCAACTTGTTGGTTGAATACATTATTGATTGATAAATACACCATTTGACACTCTCTCAGCAACTTTCGAGAGTTTATTACCTCAAAAGCTGGCAACCACACAAACTTGCTAAACACAACAACAACAACAACAACATCAACAAATGCTTATATGAACTATATATGTCGCCAGTGGACATGAAATATAGTTGTGTTCCGTTGTTGTCTGAATAGTAAACATTTGTTGTAAACAGCACCAGTAGCGTTACGAAATAGGGCAAAGATATGACAAGTTATGCTCTAATTCAATTTGAGTCACTGTACACTACGGCCTTGCACGTACTTTTTGCTTTAGTTACTCAATCGTCACAGTTAATACAATTCAAAAGCCTTCTTTGTGGTTCAATGGACGTCCAGTGTAATAGTTGACAATGACATATCTTGCACCTCATACTTTTAGATTTTGTGGATGGCTCCATGGCAAAGCGTCACGCGATATAATCAATTAAGTTTGGGATGTACGTTTTCTCATCAGAAGTGGAATCTGACGTTAATTTCAGTTGCGTTTGCTTATTTTAACTGTGTCATTAGAAAGTAAAGAAGCAATCTGGCCAGTGATTATCACACGAGGTTTGTTGAGAATGAGATGATGTTAATCGGCATCATCGACAGATTGGTCCCACTGTAATTTCGCTCGTTTTGTCATGATGTTTATTTATTGTTTTACCTTACTTTGTAACGACATCAGGTTGTGCAGACACAAGTCATTGGGAATAATTTGTATTAATTTGGCCAGCATGGCGCCAACATGTGTACATACATACACTGGAAGCATAAACTTGTTGGACGAGAAAGGCATGTTTTGTTTTCATTTTTACATTTCTGCAAGGTACGGCAATGTTTCGTGTGCAATGTCGAATCGGTTAACGATAACGTGTTTTTTTTACATACATTCTACCTGTTTATGCACCCCCAAAACATACATCCTGCAAAATACTGTTCTTATACTTTGTTTCCCCTTGAGTGACGCTGTGCTACGGTGTTTTTTCCCAAGAATACCCCTTTGCCTGATTGAACATTTTCATCAGCCCTGTGGTTTTTGTCCCGTTATCGAATCCGCTCCTGATTCGTCACGAAATGGCCATTTTAATCATAATGTACAATTGTACGATTTGATGAATCGTGTGAGGGTGGTTAACGCTATGGGCCAGTCTGGGATTGTATCTTTAGGCACCGGGGATGCTTTTCGTTCTGTGGATTCATCAGCCCTGACAGAAACTACAAGCTTAATCGCTTCATCGATTCGTCCTGATGGCCCATTAAGCTCTGGCGTTCTGCCTTGAAACTAACCTTGACTCCGACAACGATAGCTTAATACTGTAAAGAAAGGAGGAAAACAAAGAAAATATAACCATCAATAAAATAGTGCAATATCAAATTATAATAGAGTGTAATTATAGTTACTTAAAGTGAAAATACACTTGTTGATTTTTAGTAATACCTCGCTCGAGTCCAGAATTTGTTTTCATCAACCGTTCACATTATTTCAAAATAATGATTACTGGCATATTTTTTTGTTAACCATTAGACCTAAACAACTGTTAATTGCTTTTAAAACTGTCACTCAGAACCAATAGTCCGTTCGAGACCCGCATGCAACTCCAAGCCCTTTTTGATTTGTTTGCCTTATTTCAATTCCACAGAGAATCAAAATTCGCGTCAGAACAACACCAGCAAACCAACTCACTCAAAACCTTTAAACATAGACACATCCACACTAACGGCACCATGTGCATTATAAGATGCACGGCGTTAGTGTACTGTTCAACAAGCTTGATATTTCATAATTAGAGAAGATCGGCACCTTCCTGAAAAAATAAAAATAAAATTAAATTTAAAGTTCAATGGCTACTTTCGGAAATAAATAAATAAAATTATCCTTCGTCTTGTGTTGTATAGAATGTGGTGTTTTATACGGAAGCGTAAACGGGACGTTGAGAGAAAAGAAGAAGAAGACTTGCCGTTTATCTTATACTTATTACTTAGTACAAGTCATAATATGACTTATATTTCATAATTATAAAATAGCATAAGTTACATTTACGAATTATATCCCATAGTTGTGAATTATTATAAGTCATAGTTATGACTTGTATTACTAAGTCATAATTATGAGATGTAAGTCATGACTTTAACTTTCTTTCTCTCCTAATATTCCTGTATTGCTTTCGTATTTGCCTCGAATGCTAAAAAAAAAATAAAATAAAAAAAATAATGGTATAAGTAACTATTTAATAATCGTTTAAAAAGGTTAAATACATTATAACATTGGTGAGGTTGCGGGGGTAGCTGGTTAGCCACTGGTTATGAACCGTTAAAGGAACTCTTCTTGTTAAAACTGCATGGTTTCCTCTATACAAAATGTAAAGCCCATTTCTTAGCGAGGAGGTAACCTCAACATAATTTAAGTCGCCTTTGTGTATGTGTGAACAGAAACCAAAACGCATGGGAATTTCACTTACCTTTTTCTCCGTCGGTTGGGAGTTGTATGGACCCTTGAAGTTACGCTGCTTGGCATCGCTTGGTTTCAAACCCCCAAATAGTTTACAATTTAAATACCTCTTCAACGTCGTTTCGCGATCTTAACATTATACATGACTAATACCCTTTTGTCTTTACCTTCTCCTTTTCCCCACAGATATCCTCCCTTTAAGTCTACTACCCCCGTCTTCCCACCTTTGATTTTGTCCTTTGTGTTTCCAACGTCTTGTGGTCAAACCAGCCCTTGACCTCCAACCCAACCTTTTGTCCCCTTATTCTTTGTTTACCCCTTGCCACCCCCTCTCTATTCATGTATCTCCATTCGACTGCTTCTTTTACATTTCTATACCTGTTTATGTGGGTTGTGTTTTTTTAATTTAGCCTTCGGGAAAGACTCTTCGAGGGTCGAAACTTCAGGCCATTAACTATTGTTTGCATTAACATGTTATAGTGTCATTCTTAGCGGGGGTAACGCAATGGTCATGTCAATAATTTCGCAGCGAACCACCCCTGTTTTGTTTTGTATATATAAAGCGAACATAATAATCCACAGAATGCTTAGATGTTTACGACAAATATTCCCATTAGCTTGTTTTCTATGCACTTTTGAACCTTAGGGAAGGATGACAATGCTATTTTGATCTGCGTATTGCAGTGTTGTCGAGAATTATACATCGCGTTACTTATGATTAAGCAAATGAACTTACTGAAACCGTTTGTTGAGTCCCAGTGAGATAACATCTTGCAGCTCAGTGAATAATAAATCACTCTTTCCCGAATCTTATTCATTTTGTAATGTGATTGGCCTATCGGACACTTTTATGTGAGGATAGCAGGTGAACCTGCATATTACGCCTTTTTATGTTGCAGAGGGACCCCCCCCCAAAAAAAAAAAAAAACAAAACAAAACAAAAAAACAAAAAACAAAAAAAAACCCAAAAAAAACACCAACACTATCACTTACTCCAATAATAGTATTACTATTACTACTACTAATAATGATAATAATAATACACAAATTATAATAAATACAAAAAACTAAAATTAAACAACAGTAATTATTACATAATTTATTTGTAAGGTAAACAACAATGTTTTATACTCACACTCTACCCTTTTGTACAGAGATACCCTCACATAAAAAGAATAATTACAACAAAAAAATGACGAAATAAAATAAATAAATATTAATTTAATCTAAAACAAAATGAAAAATCCCGGGAATTTCTGAGATTCCTAGAAAACAATGAAGTTAAGAAAGGGCAACGGATATCTGTTTCCTTTATCGAAAATAAACTTTGACCCAATAAACTTTTACCGGTAAAGGACTGCAGAAACTTCATAAGTACATTCCGACATTGGTTCTTTTACGAGAAGTACAAATATCTCAAAATGGCATACATTAACACATACAAACCTTTAATCTCACCATGCTAAATACAACAATATGCACCAAATGGTAAAAATGGTTGTAACCTGTTGCATTTGGCAGTCAACTCAGATGTCATTCTTTGACTGAATTTGTTGCATTTAGCAGTCAAGTGACTTCATATTGGTGTTGCATTTTGTTGTAGTCACCACTACACTTACGTGCATACTGTTGCATTTAGCAGGGCAAACCGCCTTGCTCAGTCCTAAAACAAACTACATGCCTACACAATGCAACAACATCCCTTGTTGCATTTTGTTGCATTTGGCATGGTTCTCAAATCAGCTGTGTTGCATTCTGTTGTATTTGGCAGGTTATGTGGAGGGACCCTGATGGGGGTTAGAGTTTTAAGGTAATGTTTGCAAAGTTTCAAATGTAAACCAAAACTTTCCGTAAATGTACCGGTATGTGACCCCATTCTCTCTTTCGCTCTATCTGCACGACAACAAATAAATATAATAACAAAATAACATAATGTTTTGAGGTGCTTTTTGTAAACACAACGCGTACAAACGTTTACTTTCCTAGTCCGTAGTAATTTTGTTTTATATGTTTTACAAGGGCGTTTGCGTTATTGTTAGCAATGCTGAAAAGCGAAACAACAAAATCACATCTTTCGGCACAAACAAAGAAAAACAAATAATTACAACGAAACAGGCACTTATTGTATCATGTTGTTTAGCAGGTATCATTGCTTTATGCCATAAATATATTGACATTGGTTGTTATAACTTACAGTTCAGGCTAACTGCACTCTTATTGAAGTTATTCGCATTATGGTAGTGATTTCAATAAAGTGGAGTAATACTATTTTGTTGGAGAGTAATCCCGCATTGATAGGTATCACGGAAAGCCTACGACAGAAAATTAATTTGCGAAACGTACTTTATCATAATTATAGTTTAGACGTACTTTAAAGTAGTGTATCGTACCTTCAGTTCATTTAATAAGCCCGTGTAGATCACCTGTATTTATTTTTTTATTGGATGAGCGTGACACAATCGATATGGCATTTTGCAGCCAAGTAGACTGTACCGCTGAATATTCACAGGGTAGAACTTATAGGATAGCGAAATGTAGAGTTAGGCCTACTATATTGTTTCTTTTGTAGAACCGTATGCTGCGTTTAAGCAATACATTTTTGTTTTGGACAACATCAGCCTCTTCCAAATTAATTGTTTTCTATTTACTCATCACTCAAGTCACTTTATGCGACTTTGCTTTAAACTTAATATAACACACAAATTCCATATGCAACTTAATGGCACTGTACACGTTTGGTAATTACTCAAAATATATATTAGCATAAACAACTTACTTGGTAACAAGCAACGGGGAGCTGTTGATAGTATACAACATTGTGAGAAACGACTCCCTCTGAAGTAACGTACTTTTTGAGAAAGAGGTAACTTCTCACTGAAATTTTAAAAGACTCCTTGCCAAAAGCCTTTTTCAGGCATCTGAAAGCACAGAAATTTGTACAACAAGGTTGTCTTTTCTTTCATCATTTTCTTGCAACTTCGATGACCAATTGAGCCCAAATTTTCACAGGCTTGTTAATTTATGCATATGTTGGGATACACCAAGTGAGAACACTGGTCTTTGACAATTACTAAACGTGTTCAGTGCCTTTAAGTTTTTTATTATATAAATGTATTTTATATACATCAAAACTAATCTTGGATATTACTTTCTTGTTCAAGACTTGTAGCTGTTGAGAAGCCCAAAGCATTGTGTTCACAGAGATCAGAAGAATAAGATTCTCATTGCTTTTCATCTGAATGAAAAGACCAGTGAAACAATGTGAAGCTCACATGAAAGGACATTGTACTGTGGCAGCATGATGTCGACTGCATATCACCAACCATTGCATCAGATCCAGATCAACTTATCAACGAACATCATGGAGGACTATGAGGTCACGGGTCATATCGACCCAAACATGACCTACTATGAGATCGATATCTCCGTTAGAACATTCTTCGCCACCACCAGAATTCTGGTGCCTGCGACATTCTTCCTGCTTGCCTTGGTGGGACTTATCGGCAATTGCACGGTGATGTTCATTATCTGTCGACACACCGACATGCAGACTGTGACGAACTATTTCATCGCTAATTTGGCTATTACAGATATAGCAACAGTGCTGTTCTGCACATTGCCTACAGCCTTGCATAGTGCAGGTGTTATTCCTATGGTCACCGGTGTATGCAAAGGAATCAACTACATTCAGTTTGTAAGTATAATTTCTGGCATGATGGACATGATAACACATTTAATGTCTCTGAAAAACATATCTTCTGAGTACGAAGACTAGAGTAGTCAAGACGGAAAGTACAGAAGACCATTACGAATCCTGAAAGAACCGAACATTATAATGGTTCTAGGGTAGAACCGTGTCGATCACTTGCAGTTAGAGATAGAAGGATTATACACAGTGTTCCACAAACCGAAACTTAAATTAATTAGTCAACATGCAAAAAGCCTCAATCTTTCACTTCTAAAGAATTAATGCAAATAGCTGCTCCCTGTTAAACATTCACAGGGAAACTGAATGTACAACGATATTGTTTTGCTAGTGGAATATTCAGTCATTGAAACAAACAAAAAACCAAAAAAAAAAAAAAAAACGAGCACAACGAGTAAACACCATAGAAAACGAACTTGTTACAGAAAACGGGGAAAAAAATCAAAACAAAAATCATGAATACAAGTGATTGATTGACACTTACAAAGCTTCGAAGTCATTAGCTCAATTAGCCCGTGAAATGTACAACGTACTTGGTCTTGGTTCAAATATTTCATATTATTTCCACAATATTACACAGAATAAACATAATCTTGTAAAACGAAAATATGACGCATTTCGAAAAATTGGGATCAAACAAGGCAGAACTATGTGTAGGTCAGTGTTTTGTGATTATCGGATGCTGGAGAGAGTGTGATAGGGACATGGGTTCGGAATGGTTTATTCAGTTCCTTGTCTTACTTTTTTCGAAGACAGAAGTTTTACAATCTGCAAGCGCCATCGTGATGTAATTTAATATAACCTTTTAAATTGTGCGCCCATTCTTACTGCAAGTACTTTGTATCTTGGTCGCCAAAGTCGGTCAAAATCCGCAGAATCAACTTTACATCAGGTAAAAGGAGGTCAAACCTGTTCGCAGTGCTATATTTACCGGGGGAAAAAAAACACTGTAGCGGCCATGGGCTATGCTGTAAAAAGCCTCTTGAATCTCAATTGGACTGAAACTTGGCACTGTCTGAAAAGAGAAAACCGGTCAAGTTCAATCGTCAAGATTGATTTTGCTTATCTATCTGCCCCGTTACCGAACGAAATGATTTGATTTGAATATGCTTCCTTTGGGGGAAGAGGTGGGCATTCCATATTGGTGTTCTGCGGACGAGTCAACGACCGTCTTAAGGGCACGGGTAGACCTACACCCCGAAACAAACTCAATACCGAACAAGTGGACGGTAAACACCATGCTGCCTGTGATGTTTGGGAAGATACCCTTCAGAAATCTCTTGAAAAGAAATCGACAGACAAACAAACTAACAAACACTTTGGAAACGCTGAAAGTAAAACGAAACGAACGCAATGGCTGTTAACGGAATTTGGTATTAAGTGTTTATAAGTACACATTATGTTTTGAATTAGGCCTACATGAATATTTTGTATTAGAATAACCCACACAGCAAAAACTGGGGTGTTAAATTTAACAACCCCGGTGTTACTTGAGGACAACACCAATAATTTTTTTCACAGGTGTTAAAACTGTGGGTGTTATTTTAACACATATTGGTGTTATTCTTTACACCCATGGTGTACTGACACACACATGGGTGTAAATGATAACACCAAAAGTGTTAAAATGACACCAAATTGGTGTAGTCCTATAGTAACACCGAAAGGTTTTATTATTTTTTTGCAGTACACCATTTGACCACGGTCACATAAGCGGCCATCAGCAATGGATGTGCAATTGATACATTTTAATCAATTGTATGTACTGATTCCTGGCACATGGATATTTAAATTCGATTCAACGGTTCGTTGACAATCACTCGTCAAGTTATATAGTTTTTTAAAGGGAACACTCTGTGTTAGTGTTACCCATCGCCCTTGCTTAGAAAAAGAGAAATAAAAACAAATTATACAAATTCCTTCCGAAATACTGCCAGCTGTCTGAAGGCAATCGAGTCTAAGTAATTGGCAAATACTTGCATACATATTTAAAAATAATATGTTTTAGATGTCTAATTGGATAAATACCACGGGATGCATTTGTTCGATATCGGAAGAAACGCGCTTTCTCTAATATCAATATTGTTCCGTTCCTTTAAAGGCACTGAACACGTTTGGGAATTGTCAAAGACCAGTGTTCTCACTTGGTGTATCCCAACATATGCATAAAATAACAAGCCTGTGAAAATTTGGGCTCAATTGGTCATCGAAGTTGCAAGAAAATGATGAAAGAAAAAACACCCTTGTTGTACAAATTTGTGTGCTTTCAGATAGGAATAAAAAGGTTCTTGCAAGAAGTCTTTTATTATTTTAGTGAGAAATTACCTCTTTCTCAAAAAGTACGTTACTTCAGAGGGAGTCGTTTCTCACAATGTTTTATACTACCAACAGCTCTCTGTTGCTCGTTACCAAGTCAGTTTTTATGCTAATTTATATTTTGAGTAATTACCAAACGTGTCCAGTGCCTTTAAATAGAACGCGTTCACAATGCTTGTTCATCTCGCAAAACAACGCGGGTGGAACCGAGGCATTACAGTGAAACAGAAAAAAAGGAAAACAAGAAAAAAGAAAGATGGCCCGTTTTATGTGTTGATTACCAATTCTTTGATCCCTACGGACGCACCGGGAACACAATCAAAAACATAACAACCATTATAAAGGTTTGCAGGGCCTAGCTGTGTTTAACAACGAACCTCAAACACACTCAAGAGAATGCTCATCGTGGAAACAAAAATGTGTAATGATATGCATTCTCTCTTTAAAGGCATCTTACACGTTTGGTAATGACTCAAAACAAATATTAGCATAACAGCTTACTTGGTAACTAGCAACGGAGAGCTGTTGATAGTATAAAACATTGTTAGAAACGACTCCATCGGAAGTAACGTAGTTTTTGAGAAAGAGGTAATTTCTCACTAAAATAACAAAAACTTCTTGCAATAAGTTTTTATTCCTATCTGAAAGCACACAAGTTTGTACAACAAGAGTGTTTTTTCTTTCATCATTTTCTTGCAACTTCGATGACCAATTGAGCCCAAATTTTTACAGGCTTGTTATTTTATGCACATGTTGGGATACACCAAGTGAGAACACTGGTGTTTGACAATTCCCAAACGTTTCAGTGCCTTTAACACGGTCAAAAACAGACGTATTTCGCAACAACCTTACAAGCCAATTATCCGTCAGTCTCCATTTTGACGTGCACTGATTTGTTCTCCCGATTTTCACATTTTGCTTCTTTCAGGTTACTGTGCAGGCTACGTGTTGTACCCTGACTGCAATGTCGATCGACAGATATTTTCTGATTGTTCACGCTGTACGTTCGAGAAGGAGCCGTACTACGAACAAGGTCCTGATTATCAACGTCTCGATCTGGGCAGGTAAATGGCCAACATGTCCAGTCTGATTATCGTTCGTTAATCGGTACTTTATAGGAAAAGAAATCAGAAACAAAAATCCGAATTTATGTTCATTCGGAACGTAAGATTGCCATTTTGACGTCAGATGTTTAACCGAAGTGCACTTTCTAGCAAGTAATATAGCATTTCTACTAACGTTTTCAAAAAAAGAAAGAAATATTTATCATACTTTGCTTGAGGAATTTACCCCCAACGTAGCCTTAACCCTGTACCCAAATCAGCCCGGACCTCAAATATAGCCGAAACCATTTTCCTAAACGTACGGTAGCCCTACTGCATTCAGGTACACGAAGTTGGCTGCAGTGCTAAATCTATGCACTGGGTATTGTCCACATCAGGGCTTGGACTGCATTTGGGTCTCGTGCTACAATTACGTGTACTAAACACTTAATGATGCCATCGGTCACTTATTGAGTGTCCGTTTTTAATTAAACAGTCGTTATTCCACTTTTTTATTTTTTAATCTAACAATATCCAAGTTCCCCAACTACACCTTATCCAAATAGCATGCCAATTGTCTTGTAACCATCGTTTTTTTTTTTTTTTTTTCACACACAAATTCCATCAATGACCAGTTCTCCCGGAATTCCCATAGGAATTGTACAGCAGTTACTTGACCTTGGGGTCAATAGCCACTACTGGGTGAAATTAATCATATTATGGTTTCCAGATGGCTTCTTTTGTATACTTGTACAAAGGCTGTTTGCAGTGACCATAATTTGTTTTATTTAGTCACAAGAGTCCATATCTAATGGTTTTGGCCATTTGAAATAATTTTTTTTTCATAAAAATGTACTACACGCTAATATCAAAACGGTCACTCAAATAGTGACCGATGCTGTCCGACTTTTATTTTTATTTTTGATGGTGTCACGCAGGGTTTATCTTATTCTATTTGATCTGAACGAAACCGGTAATTATTCAAGCGACCCCTAACCCTTGAGATTGTGCACTAGGATATACGGAAAGTCAGGTCTTTGTTCCTCCAATGAATTCATATAATTATGAAAACATCACCGAGACTGAGCTGTGCATTGAGAGTTGGGTCTAGTTTGCTATGGTCACATGGTTGCTGGGGAATGGACGCCATTTTCGGTCTAAACTGCTTCTAAATGCGAGTTGTCGCAACTCCCTCAATATACATAGCTCTGCTCCGAGAACGAGTGCAGCGCCCCCTTACGTGATATTTGTAAGAATATTAATTTGCAAGTCGCACTGAAATATATTTTTGGATATTACGAGCACGATGAAGAGCAAAGCGTTTGTTTACTATTAACTTCTCTCCCTCTTAGCAGCACGGCTAGCTCTACGATTTTTATTTGAAATTATATACACAAATTTCTCGTTTAAAATTGTGTCAATAAATGACAGCTGTGCGTTATTAAATGCATATCATTCTGCATCACATTTCAAACACATACCAGTTTGGGCATGTTGAACGATGACATTGTGAACCACTGCTGAATTGAACATTCGAATTAATTTCGAATTAATGATTACCTGATGACTGTAAAATAACTACATGAATGTTATTTATCTTATATGTACAGTTTCATTCCTGATGCACTCTCCAGTGGCGGTCGTGTCCAAAATCACCCGCAACGACTTCTGCGAAACGGTTTTTGATACTGTTCGAGGGGAGAGATCATTTCAAACTTTTGCCACGCTCTCGATGTACGTGGTTCCGCTTATTATCAACCTGGTGTGTTACATCAGCATACTGCTGCAAGTGTGGACAAGAACGGCACGTGGTACGGAAAGTGCGCACGCCCAGGAAAGAGCTGTTCGACGCAAAAGAAAAATCACGCGCATGGTGTTTGTAGTGGTGTTGCTGTTTGCTGTTTGCTGGGCTCCGATGCACTTCTTTAGAATGTGGAGTGCTTTTGACTATGTACAGTTTCATCGGACAAATAACCAGCTCATTGTATTGATGTCATCATTGCAGTTTGTCGCCCTCTGTCTTGCTTACGGCAATAGCTGTGTCAACCCATTTGTCTACGCGTTCACGACAACCAGTTTCAAGAAGTACTTCAAGAAGGTCTTCAAACCGTGCTGCAGGTTTGAAGACAGACAAGCCAGAACGAGTGTGAATCAGTCGAGGGTATCAAAGGTGATAACCGGCGAGGAGTCACTGGTTTGACCATTATAGATGGCGGTATGCATGGCAGGAAGTCACAAAACCACTCAACAGATTAAAGTTCGAAATACAAGGAAATAAAGCCCACACCTTCTCGCACATTTCCACAAACAAAATGACTTTCACATGCAATCGTCAGTGGGTACGGAAAGTTACTGAGTTCATGGTCTTGTGGACCATATTGTGACATTAGGGAGAAATGTATATACACGACAAGTAGGATAAATTCAACCTAGGTAACAACCACGTTGTATGTAGAAATAATACAATATATATTTTGAATTTGACGGAAAGGAAATCACTTTTTAACGGACCAAATTATCCGACCCCTCCCCTCCCTGCTTTTTTTTGTATATTTCCCGTTTCACTCACAGTATTGTTGTATCGCCTTTAGGACGTATTCCTCACAACGAATGGCTTGAGTGTTTGGCTAGTGTGGAGACAAAAATACGTTTTTAGTGGGGAGGCTATGCATTCAGAAGTCAAGTTAAATCAAGTTCTGACGTGGTAACTATTATTTATGTTCAAATGATCGGTTTGTATTTTTTCTTTTTTTGCGACAATACGTCTCTGCAGACTTCTTTCCAAACATAATATTGTTTTCAAAGTGCGTGTAATATGCATTCAGTCGTTCTCGACTCCAAATCCCTTTGATGATTGCAATGCACAGATCAAATAATACGGTTTCATTAAAATCATCCCGATTTAGATGTTTTTGCCAGCATTGTGGCTACACTTACACCAGTTAGAGCCCCTGCAAAACCCCCGAGCAAGAGGGAATAAAAGAGACAAGAAAAAAAAAACGTGTCCTAAGTCAACATTAGAAGTAGCCAATGGTTGAATGCCATCTAGGGCCATTCTCAGATTTATTAGTTATTTTTGCTAGGGTTGCACCGCTGCGACAGGGGGACTGTAAAGCTAACACCGGTAGGCCTATTGGAAAGATCAGAGTTTAAGCACGATGAAATAGCTTTCAGTGGAAGAAGGAACCCCCTGGGATTGGTTTTCTAGGGCCGTTCCAATCTTCTGATGATTCCAAACGTGAAGTATAAAATGACACCGTGGCTTTTGGAGAAAAACAACACCGGATGTTCAGGGAATCCAGCGCGATAGGCGGATAACGTGCCTGAGACCTTTTGAAAAATTCACGCCAAAAGGGAACGTCTCAATAATGCATTCTGCGAAAACTATCCATCGAGTGTCCTTGGTCGCGATTGCAAATTGTAGATAATCGATACTCAAAAAGATTATAGATATTTTGTTGATCTAGTCCTCATTCATCGAGTCGGAACCTGAGCCCGTGTCATCACTGTCGAAACGGTTCTGAGTCACGAGTAACAATGTCGACTTTGAGTCCAAGTCAAAAGTCACCTTTAGAACCCTCGGAGCAGCCGAGGGGAGCGGGCGGAAGGACCAGCTTCATACTTTTTTGAATAACTATAAAATGTGTCGATCAATTCCGCTGATATCTGTTTTGAACTACCTAGAAACATCCTTCGTTTATATACTGTAGTGATTTCTGGGTGAGTGAACTCAGAGGTTGACAAATATTGTGGAAAAGCTGGGTCACATTATAACCTGCACACACAAATCTTAATGTGTGCACAAAAACTTAATCTTTTTGAAATGTACGATGTTTTGAAAATTAGTAGTGAACTAATGTGTACACTGTCAGAATGCTTCAACCTTTAGTGTGTGAGTCTAGGGAACATCTATTCATTTGTTCAGATCATTAGAAGAAAATAATTGTGGCCAAAACACAGTAATATAATCTGCCTTCAGGGGCACCCAGTGGGTCCAGCATGTAATGTTTTCCCCGTGGCTGCTCGGAAGGTCAATTAACAGACGAAAGAAAACAAAAAGTATTCTCAAATTTTCAAGATGGTTATAGAAAATCAGCAAAAAAGATGCATAAAACAAAACAAGTTCCCCAACCTAAAGTTCCCCAACCAATAATTATTAGGCTATCAACATATCATTTTGTTTAAATTGATGGAGAAAAGCAACACTTCGCAAATCTGCATTTGACTTGGTTTAATTCATTGATTAGCATGTAAATGGAAAGTAGCACGTTAACGATTTGATACTTTGAAATGGATTAACCACAACATTACACTCCCGGATCAGAATTGACACCGGCCGATCCGGGGTCCCAGGGGGCCTAACAAATTCCTGGGTCAGACTGGCCCCCGGAAACATATCCAGGTAGTTTGGACACAGATTTGTGGGTAATTTTCACACAGATTCTGAGTTATTTTGACACATAAATGGGTCAAATGGGTCAGGCCCCACGGGACTCGGAACCCAGGTCAGTTCTGACCCGGGAAATTTTAAGCACACATACAGTTTAACCATGGAGACTTCCTTCCTCCATGGTTAAACTTGTTCCATCCCATTCATTGTAGTTGGGACCGGTTCTAACTTGAGCGTTACAGTATAGGGTCGGTTCAGCTATAGCTGAGATCAAGCGGAACTAGTCTCTGTTACATTTTTGCATCGAGTGTGATCGCAACACTCTACGCTGCTGGCATGTGGCGTGATGGAACATAAATAAGTCCTCTCGATTTTTTTCTGCGATAATTAGCGAATCTCACGTACGAGCCGTTTTCCAAGTAAAAAGAAACTGGAGATGATCGAAATCACTTTAGAGGCCCACTGACCTTACCGCGGTTGTCCCTAACTCACTGTCACTCAAATTCTCAGCAGTAGTTGGGCCGTCCCAACTGTAACACTCAAGTTGTGACCGGTTCCAACTATACGCAAAAAATGGGGTGATAAAATTGACACTGGGTTTTGTCACATATAGATACCGAAGAGAGAATCAAAATTAACATCATAGGGTATTCAAATAACACCAGTGTGACTGTTTTTGCAGAAATTAGTGTTATTGTAACATTCATGTTCTCAATTTAACACCCCAGTTTTTGCAGTGTATAGTTAGAACGACTCTAAAGTTGAGACTTAACAAAGTTATTGATCTTTATTGTTCAGAAGTCCTACATTCGCAGCCTAGAATAGAATGTCTCATCAATGATTCCGTTGTTCTCCATCTCAGAACCTTTACCCTTGAGGTCTTCATCCAATTCAAATGAGTTAAAGTAATGGATTTGGGTTTATTTGATGAAGAGTTAAATCAATACTAAGTGTCAAAAAGAAATAAGTAACAGACAGTTTGGAGAGTTGCTTTGCACCAACACAGTTAGACGTTGTCTCTTTCTGTATACCCTGAGGCGAAACCGTCATTCAAACTTGGAAAAACAACAAAATAACAGTGTCTTGTTTTGTTTTTGTTTTTTTTGTTTTTTTTTAATCCTTCTATAGGAAACAAAAAGCGGAAGGGAAGAAAACGTGTTTTTTTTTTTTTTTTTTTTTTTTTACACTCAGAGGATGTAACATGATTTTCAGTGAATTACAAATTGTTTAACCGTGCTATCTTTGCAGGTTGGTGTTTTGTTCTTCTTTCCCCCCAGGAAAAACGATTCGTTATTTCATCAATACTTTAACAGACCCGATTAAGGACCGATTTCATGGAATAGACGAGATTGGAATGATTAGTTTTCTTTCAAAAAATGAAAAATATCATACACTGTTTTTCCTTTTGTTTTCATAAATAAAGTTTGTTTGATTGGATCAATCATAAATCACAATTATAAATCAAGTTTGTTTGTGTTGTGCTGCGAATTATTTAACAACCCGTTACAACGATTAGATCGAATGGTGCCTAAGGAATCCTAATTATTATCTTATGTTTTTTAGCGAAGAAGCACATTGTGGTAAAAAATAACGTAACCATAAAATATATGTAAGTATTTACAAAGACTGATTCTGTCCGATGTTTGTTTTAAATGTTTAATTATATTGTAATTAATTAATTAAATTATGTATTTATTGTTATTTATTGTTTTGTTATTACAATATTGTTAACATGGACAACTTAAAGAACGGGATTGCAGTTAGTTATTCGCCGATTTGTGGACAAGGACAGACCGACAATTTGTTATAAAGATAGAAATTAAGGATTCAAACCAACAAAAACAAAAAACAGCAATAACAACAACAACAGCAACAGAAGACTGACAGCACGACTTGTAAAAAAAAAAAAAAAAAAAAAAAAAAAAAAAGTAGCTAAGCCTACTTTAATTCAAACTGACAGACGGACAGACCTGAGTGTGTTTGCTAGACATCTAACATTTACCACTAGACTTTACGGGCAAGACAAATGCATACATTGGTCTACTTTAGTTCCCAAGTCAAATTCTCTTCACAGTTTGGGTACCTTCCAATATCTCTCTAAAAAAAAAAATAAAGTTCGGTTTTTACTGCACTTTGCGCGACATACATGTGGGTGTTACTTAAAAAAAATTAAAAGGGTTTGGGGTGGGGTGGCCCATTGGCGAAGAACTGTGAACAAATAATACATGATAATGTGCGTGGATACTATACCATAACACAACAACACATTAACAATTCGCTGCAGAGGGATTATTGTTTTCTCAACTCATCGTTAACAAGACCTTTCTTTTTTACAACCGTCACCCCCGATGGGGGGATAATTATTTTTTACGACCGTCATCCCCGTTGGGGTGTAATTATAGTAATTACCCAGAAGAATAGTTGCAAATAAAATGATGACTAAAAACCGAAAAAGCCCCAAAGAATAGCCAAACATAGGAAATACCTTTTCTTTGGACATACTTAATACCGTACATTGACCTTTAATGGACGGTTAATTGCGAATTTACCCCCGAGACTACAAACGGTTTCCACACATTTGTTTTATGTTTTTCTCCATACGCACAAAGCCCTACAGATTATTATAGAATGTTACTTGGAAGGTATACGGATCTTCTGCTTCATTTGCTGTTTGTCTCGGTGGGTTTGTATGATGTTTCAAAGATTCTGAAACATATTATTTATCCTTCGAGTTTGAGGGCACAGAAAGGTTAAACACTGACGGTTGATTTATTACCTTTCTCCATCATGCTCAAATGAAGAAGAAAAAAATGCATTTGGAACAGCGTTAATGAGAGTGTTCAAATATAACGCCATTATTCTTGCTTTTTTTTTCTCAATCGATTTCATAACCGTTTGTTCAATTGACAAGTTTTCTTCAGCATTTGATTTGTGTTACAATGATGCGTATGTTTTCATCCTACATAGTCCTTGAATAATTTTCTGACAAGCGTAGTATGCCTTCACAGAGACTCTACCTGTTGAAAATTATAACCATTTCAATTTCGTGTTCATTCGTTAATTAAGAGGTAAACTGATTGCATTTGTGGTAAATTTTGTAAACAACAGTAACCATAAAGATGTCTAAGACTATATGTGAATGATAAGTATTACGTAATAGTGAAGTAATTTACTGCTCGTTGTCGATATTGACCATGTTTTCGCACACATTACTATATATATTTTTTCTTCAAGAAGCAGCTGCTGGAATTAATACCAGATTTGACTTGTTTTCGTTCGGGACTTTTGCATGCCACAGTCTATTTGCTCCAGGGAGTCCAACGATTTACACCGTCTCTTTGACAATACACCGATGCAATCACTCACTAATTATTGAGTTACTCTTGTTTTGTGGACGCTCACTACCCGTTGAAACTCAAGTCACGTCACGTTCCGGCACTTTAAGTCATTTTCGCACCCGAGGTTCCTGTGAAAACACAAGACAAACAATAAGTAAAGGTTGCATAAGTGTTGAAGTAAACATGATTATGTGTGATACTAAAATGCACTTTGAAGTGGCCCATTTTCGAGAGTGCATTATTATAATTTCCTTTCTCCTTCTTCAGTCAGTTCATTGTGGGGAAAAGTCATATTTATATACTTATTAACAACAGCGTATTTAAATGTCACGGCAGTTAAAACAAAACCTTAAAGGGTACAGATGCATGAAGCTATTTAGATGTCCATATCGAATTATAGATTTGAATGAGTATATTTACAGGTGGTGACCGTTCGATAGCGTATTGCCGAGAATGCCATTCAGAGTGCGTTGTATAAAAAAGAAAATGGTACAAATAGGAAAGAGAAGTGAGCCTTTGAATGTGTATACAAATCAGAAACATGGCTTCATCAACGGTTCTTTGCAACCAAATACGGGGGCATTCATTGCTGCTCCATCTAGGTGATGGCATGAAAGGTTAACGTACGATTTTAACTGATGGCATTAACCTTATAGGTAATCGTTTGACATTATACTAAACGTACAGATGCTTTTAAAATTAGATGCTTTTAAAATTAATAGCTAGAAGAGACGACTGTATACATTGTGTATTTAATGCTGCAAACCGTTGTTTGGTGAGTTAATTGAATAAAATACCGACTGCTTATACCGATTGAAATCAAGTAGACATTATTTCAACACTATTATGTAACACTTTGTAAAAGTGATAGGCCTTATAACTGTTGTTGTGAATTGTATATAAATGTATGACACATATACGTGAACATTAAGTGTACATTGTGAATGCACACCTACCTTGATTGTAGTGTGTCAACATTAAATCACTTCGTCTCTTGTATAACCACTGAGCTCGTTTGATTTGTTTTATTTTCGTGTCTCACCAATTCACATGACTAGCAACGGTTAACAAGTTCATTAAACACAAATCTCTGTCAAGCACATAGTAAATGGATAACATCATTGTCTGTTGCCTGTTTGTCATTGTCTGTTTTTGTATAATACTTATTTTGAGAGGAGGATAATATTAATTTATAATCAACATTTTGTTTCACAAAATAAGTATCTACAATCCCGTACTTTTTGTTTTTAAACAAACATATCCCAAGATGCATCTCGATAACCACAACTGTAATCGTAGCCCCGCCTAACATTAAAACAAGGGTCCAACAAAATTATTTAAAAACAATACGTTTCGACCCTAGCAGAGTCTTTCTCGAAGGCTAAATGACAACACACCACACAGGTATACACATGTAACAAAATCAGTCACAAGTAGATGAATGAAAAAGAGAAGCAGAAAGCACACCAGCAAAAGCAAGTTGGTAAGCAACACAATTATTTGCTTAACCTTTCATCTTTGAAAATTCGTACGTGTTACAATGATATTACATCCATGAGATACTGTTTCATCTTCATTGTCACATTTCATGTTGACCCGGTTTTGCTCGTGCGGTCGCACAAGTTAATTCATTTGCGTATGAGATGAAGTAAGGAAATGATCACACGTCAGAGACAACCATCACTATCAAAATAAGTAATAAGAATAGTATAAATCGAATGTTCTGCTGACTTTCGGTACAGTTCAGCGATACCTCACTGTAAAGATGGGATGGACTTATTTTGTCACTCGATTCCCTTTTCTTCTTTTTTCATTTTGTTTTCATATGCATCCAACATGTTTTAGTTCAAAATATATTTTTAAAAAAAGCTTGTATTATGATAACGTTTTCGAATCTCTACAATTTTTTTAAATGTTATCAATAGTTGACTCTGCTAGGGTCGAAACTTCAAGCCACTATTCTGTTTTCTCAGTATACCTGTTCATGTGTGTTGTCTTGTCATTTAAAGCCTTCGGGAAAGCCTCTGCTAGGGTCGAAACGTCGGGCCACTAACTATTGTTTGCAAGAGTTGAAACCATAACGTTGTCAACGGAGCAACGAACTAACACACACCTATTGAAAACTAACAATCGAAGAAAACGGCGTCGAACATTAAGCGCTTTTAAAAAACACCACTATCCTTCAAAACGTCAGAGTGTTTTCAACTTATAGTTTTCTTACAATGGAAACTTGATGCTTTGAACTTGATAAATATACTGTTTTTGAATGTTGTATGTTCTAAATTAATAAGGAATAAAGGATCGTGTTAGTTCGTGAAACCAAAATAAAGGCAAAACAGATAATTTCCATTTTCACGAAGTGTGACACACCCCAATGTATTACAACAAGTACGTTTGTTTTACCACGATGATAGATAGTGATTTGTATTGGTCGGGAACAATCACGTGATGTGATACAACAACGCATGTAACATGGCTAACACCGGAAATCCATGTGTCCGTTAAGCGTTGTGCGTATGTGCGTAGTGCGTAGTGCGCAATCCGTAAACAAAAGGAACATTAATGCGTATTGCGTACTGCGTTATCCGTAACAAATGTGCATTGCCTAGCGTGTATTTAAATTTTTAAGGATTGCGCGCTACGCAATGCGTACAGCGCATGACGGACACAATGTGTGGAACATGAGTGATGTATCCATTGATCTCTATTATATTAGAGATCAATGGATGTATCACATCCCCACGGGATACATTGCCTTGATCGTGCCCACTGTTGGTCGTTTCCAGGGCCTTGTACAACATTACAAATAGCCCCGGGTTTGAGGTTGTAACTACGCTGGTACTATGTAAAATGAATTACATTCCTGTGCGATGTACCGTAGGGAACAGTGAATATTATTGTTTTTATAATTTCTTTTTTCAATTGTTAGTCACTGTTCATGTACTTATTAAACTGTGCCAACTTCGTCGTAATAATGTTTGAAGATCTGGGGCCAATTTCACTAAAGTCCCCGTTTGCGATCTCATCGCTGTCACACTTGCGATGAGATCGCAAACCGCAATTACATTTTTGATTTTGCGCTTCACTAAAGTCTTCGCAGTTTCGATGATATAACAGGAAAAATAAACATTTTGTTCGAGGCTAAAATTAGTGACCTTTGACATAACCCCCAGTAATAAATTATCGTTAGTTGTCGCATGGTGGACATTGTATATGTCAATATTTTGTTGCCGCGGTTCGATTACAAAATAAATGCATAACAATTGCAGTTTAAACGTACATCGGTTTCATACTGGTGCATCAAAATAACAGGAGGACCATATCAATGTTTAAAAAAAGTCCACATGAAATTAAATTAAACTTGTTTCATTAAGTACATAATTAATTTAATAAAAAAATGTTAAATACGTTGTAGCCTATAACGTTAATGAGATTGGTGAAAATCTGACAAAACTTAGGTAAATTCTGGTTAGATTTTTGTATGAGAATGAGAGTTTTTCTTTCTGACATCTGTAAATGACTGACACTGTCAAAATTACGAATCGTTTGAAATAACCCAACATAACTGTCACCATAAACATTTCTATAAAATGATACTCACTAAGCTTACCAGCACATTGTACGAATTATCTACGTATATCATTTTCGTTTGATATACTTTCAAGGTCGAAAGGGGAAACAGCTTTTCATAATTATTATTTTTTTCTTCCACAGACGGCCTATTATTTAGTCCTAATTTGCAAAAGGAATTCATTTATAAATGCCCGAAAATTCGTCAAAATTTTGCCACCGAAAATGTTCATCTAATGGACGCAATATATCTATACATTAATTTGAGGCCAAATATTGATTCAAATAACTGACCCCAATGGATGGAGTTTCCTTTGCAATGATTGAAAAGCGTTAGTGAAATCTGCCCCTGCCAGGTCGCCTCAAAAGAAGAGGAATCTATTACCATAATAACAATACAATTGTTGCACGCTGTGATGGGGTCCATGTGTTTTGTCTTGGCTTCGTCTCTGGTGCCATTTAAAGGTATCGTACACGTTTGGTAATAACTCAAAACAAATATTAGCATAAAAAGTTACTTGGTAACAAGCAACGGAGAGCTGTTGATAGTATAAAACATTGTGAGAAACGACTCCCTCTGAAGTAACGTAGTTTTTGAGAAAGAGGTAATTTCTCACTAAAATAATAAAAACTTCTTGCAAGAAGTTTTTCTTCCTATCTGAAAGCACACAAATTTGTACAACAAGGGTGTTTTTTCTTTCATCATTTTCTTGCAACTTCGATGACCAATTGAGCCCAAATTTTCACAGGCTTGTCATTGTATGCATATGTTGGGATACACCAAGTGAGAACACTGGTGTTTGACAATTACTAAACGTGTTCAGTGCATTTAACCCTCGTGTGTATACAACACCATGGACCCCATCACAGCGGGCAACAGTAGTGTAAAACTTCGTGAAAACGGAGGTCTGCGCACACAAGGTTTGTGTCAGTTCGTGAAAAACGTGTTTGTTTGTTGGTTTTTTCCACAATGAGCGCGGTGCGTGCCATGCATTACAACAGCAAATGAAACCTTCGTGTCAGTTCGTGAAAACGAAAAATGTGACACTTTCGTGTAAAGGTTGCACTGCATAATTATCATAGTTAAAAAATTACAGCTTTTGAAGCTTTGAAACGAAACAAATATGTAAACAAAACACAACAAAACAAACCCCACAACAACAAGTGGTTTTGTACACAAGGTGGCAGTTCGTAGCGTCAGTGACGATCCATGTTTTCTTTTTAATGTAGTTGTCTGTTTTGGTGCGTGAACACACTTGTAATGAATATACTTTAATTGAGGTGGGCTGGACTGACAAAGGAAATGGGTATCATCGTATTTGTATACAGTTGTAAAGTGATATGATCTAATAGGATCTCGGTACATCAATATTATAATTTGTGTGTGTCTTGTCTGCCAATGACCTGAACCTTAACTCACAGCTTGCCTGCTGGACAACATAAGTATGTCAGAAACTATCTGACACCAGGTGGTACCAAAACCTGTCACATGTTTTCATTTTCACACCCGGGAGTAAAAACTAGTACATTATTATTGACATTAGTACATTATTATTTACGTTTAGTACATTATTAGTTAGGCTAAACTGTTGGTTTGATCGCTCTTCGAAGTCGCAAGGGACATGGTATAGGAACGTTACAGAACTGGTAATTATAATTTTCTTTAAGATCACAGATTTACATAAAACTTACACGGTCTAATGATGATGATAGTAGAAAACATCCCTAGAAATATTTCTGTCTGAAATGTCATATTTGATGAGAAATAAATAAAACTAATTTCCGATTGGAGTTTATCGCTCATGAGCGTTTCAAATGTGTAATCGGTTTTTCACTATTTTCTTGTGACCCAGATGGCCGATCGATCTCAAACTTCTACAGGTTTGTCAGTTTATGTGTATGGTGGATTATATAAAGTGCTTAACTGTTTTGTTAGCAAAAACTAATTCTGTAATGTTCCTTTAAAGATGCGGTTTGGGTATTCCCCACCCCATACTGGATTTGCATTTGGATTCGCTAAGGGACTAAATGGGCAGAACTGCCAGTGCCTAGGCACTCAGTCTCCTTCTTTCTCACACCCTCCCTCCTATCCGTCCTGCCCCCACCTACACCCTTTCTTCTTGTTGGTTTGTCTTTAACCATTTGTCCCCCTCCCGTCTTTAAAGAACTGTACATGACGCCTCATATGTTTTTAAAGCCGTGCTTTTCAATACATGATTCTCAATCGACACGGGGAGAAGCTTCAATGACAAAACCTTCAGCTTTTTGAACATTTTGAGTGCGTTCCGGTCTTACTATTTTCTTTGCATGTCTTATAAAAAAACTTTCTATATGATGCATTTTTCGAATATAATCAACAACAAAAATGTGGTCACATTTGGTCTCATCTCATGATTTGCTTGCATACACACGGCAACATGTATGTTTTCACTCTTCCCTCTTCACACATTTCTTCATCCGGCTTTACCCGCCCACGTTTGTTTTCTTATCTTTTATGGGGATGGGGGAGGTCGACCCCTCCCCTCCCCTTGCGAATAAACATCTAACTGCTTTAACCGACTAATCAAACGCGCGTACGCCCTAGTAAGGAATATAAACAAGAACTGTAGTTTATGTCTATCGATGAGCACCCTCTTCTCTTTTCCTTTTTACGTGGACCTCGATTCGAATCCCACTTCAAACTGGAGTCTTGCACCTGGATTTGGCATTCAGTTCCCCTCTGTTTTTGTGGTTTTCCCTCAGTTGTGGTTTACCTCCCACACCATAAACAAAGATTCCTTCACCATTTCCTCTCCACTTGTATTTTTAGGCTACGGCTTACAGTGCAATGCACCTTTGAGTGTTAGCCTTCCGGTGCTTATTACTGTGTGACAAATGAATGGCGTAAGTAACATTACAAATCCATGGTGAACGCGCGAGCTGACCGCCTAATTTTCTTGCTAACCTGTGCAATACGCTTACGCTTAAAGGCACTGTACACGTTTGGTATTTACTCAAAATATATATTAGCATAAAAACTGACTTGGTAACGAGCAACAGAGAGCTGTTGATAGTATAACACATTGTGAGAAACGACTCCCTCAGAAGTAACGTAGTTTTTGAGAAAGAGGTAATTTCTCACTAAATAATACAAGACTTCTTGCAAGAAAGAAGCCTTTTATTCCTATCTGAACGCACACACATTTGTACAACAAGGGTGTTTTTTCTTTCATCATTTTCTTGCAACTTTGATGACCAATTGAGGTTAAAATTTTCAAAGGCTTGTTATTTTAGGCATATGTTGGGATACACCAAGTGAGAACACTGGTCTTTGACAATTTCCAAACGTGTTCAGTGCCTTTAAACACATTGTTATTTTCTACTATAGTTAGCACTAAAATGTGCTTACTGTTAAGCAGTGCTATGAAATTGGACCCTGTAAACTTCAACACAGGAAAACATATCACGAAAACAAATAACATAATTGGGTCTACCCCTTTTGACGTTAGTAAATAAAACTCACCCACGCTCCAAAATTCATTCGTACCTGTAAATTAAAATTATGCACGAACATTTCAACGAACAATTATTCACGTTTACTGTATTGCCCAGGACAACCATTTGAAAAAGTGCCCCGGAAAGACGACCCCCTACTGCAAATTATGCAAGTTCCTTATAGAATATCCGTTTCGTTTGTTGATGGTAATGAAAATGTCACCGCAAAATGAAACTAGGTTAATGCTTGGCATTGTTAAGTAGCACAGATAGAAAAAATAGTGAAAACAAAAATTAGTAATACAATTGTTTTTATATAAACAACCATCTTTTCCAGAGTACATTTTCCTTGTATTCGTTTGATGCTTTTCTTATAACTATACACGAACAAATTACAAAAATAAAAACATACAAATAAATAAATAAATATAATACATTCTATAAATATAATAATAATAATAAACAAAACTAATTCCAACAAACTACTTTTTTTCGCATATGAATTAAAACACGCATCAGACAGTGCAATTTCTTGCCAAGTCCCCTTTTAGTTAATGCAGAGCCCCGTTTATGGCACTGGTGTTTGTCTAGTGGCTTTAGGAATGTGGCCCCGGCAATCTTCTGCGGAGATTTATGCAATGCACGGAATCGTCGAAGCGGACATTGATTCTAAACCCAATTTTATTATATAAAAATAATATCTAAAGTACATTTCCGAGGTCTGTCAGGGGGAGAAAAAAAATGAGAAAGAAGAAGGGGATACAAATAAGACTGGGGGAAAAAATAATACACAAATAAATAAATGCACACAACATAACAAGACGAAAATCCTAACGGCATTAGTGACTTTGATTCAATTAAGAAAATTCGGTACCAGAGTCAGATCGGTCAACGGGGAGGGAGGGGCAATGCATGGTGAAGTACTTTGCTAGTTCGTGCCCTTCTCCGATGATTTGGTCACGTATATATCAAATCCCTGGGTTTTGTGTAAAATACTTGTTTACACGAAGTCACATGCTTGTTCATAACCTGAGTGTACCGTCAACCCAGAGGGATCGCCGGTGGGTCCACACAGACTTCATGCTGATTTCCTGTCCAATAATATTCGTACTGTAAGCTTACCAGAGAAAGAAACAAATCATAAACAAATTGCAGATTTGAGTTTTGCAAAGCAAAAACATGTATGCATTATACAAAAGCACTGTTTTAAGTTCGATTCATTGTTGGTAATTATTTCCTCCATTTTTAAAAGCTTCACCACTACAAATATTAGCTTCAAACTCCTTTTTCGTGTGTTACCAAGACTCATGTCAAAAAATTGTCAAATTTTGCCAACGTGTCAATCAATATACAATTTCTCTTTCCAGCTTCAGGCAATACACACAAGAGACAAAAAATCACAATAATGATAAAGTAACAATACTAAATAAATTACATATACATTCTGCTTTCATAGAAGAACAAAATCAATGATTAAATAAAGGAAAACAAAATAAAGACAAATATATCGGCCCGAACTTTTTTTTGCCTACACGTTGCAGGGTAACTGTCAATCACGTCACTTTTGTTAATTTTGTCGCGCGAAAAACGTTTTCACACACATGCTTTTGGCTACTTCCGGACCCAAAATTTGCATTACCCTTTAAGCGTAATGCGAAAATGTATATTTTCCCTTAGAAGAAGATGAAGAAGAAGAAACACAAAATATTGTAGACTGGAGTTTTCAATCTCCTTATAAAACATACATTGGATGACAATTCAAGCTAAAAGAAGCACCCATCCCCCCAAAAAATAAAATAAAAAATAAAAATAAAATAATAATAATAATAATAACTAGACACTAGGTGTTTGTGAACAAACACAAAGCTGTTCCGTGTTTTTTACATGCTCAAAAGGTTTAAACTGAAAAGAATTCGAAAATTGGCTGTGTAGTTCTTGAGATATGGTCCCACTTCCAGTTGACCCGGACGTAAAGGTCAACATTGGGTCACGGTAACCCAAGTTCAATCTCCAATGCTCAAAGGGTCTAAAACTGAAAAGAAATTGCAAATCGGGTGTGTACTTCTTGAGATATGGTCCCACTTCCGGTTGACCCAGAAGTAAAGGTCATCAAGGGGTCACGGTAACCGAAGTTCAATTGTTAATGCTCAAAGGATATATATAACTAAAAAGATATTGAAAATCGGTTGTGTAGTTCTCGAGATATGGTCCAACTTCCGGTTGACCCGGAAGTAAAGGTCAACATGGGGTCACGGTAACCCAAGTTCAATCTTCATTGCTCAAAGGGTCTATAACTGAAAAGAAGTTGAAAATCGGGTGTGTACTTCTTGAGATATGGTCCCACTTCCGGTTGACCCAGAAGTAAAAGTCATCAAGGGGTCACGGTAACCGAAGTTCAATTTTTAATGCTCAAAGGATCTATAACTGAAAATAAATTGAACATTGGCAGTGTACTTCTTGAAATATGGTCCCACTTCCGGTTGACCCGGAACTAAAGGTCAACACGGTGTCACGGTAACCCAAGGCTAATATCCAATGCCCAAGGAGTCTACAACTGAAACAAGTTTAGAAATCGGCTGTGTTCTTCTTGAGATATGGTGCTGCAAAGATTAACTAATTAAAGCTTCGAATTACCGTAATTTGACACCTGATGACGTCACAGTAACAAAAATGTGCTTTTCATACTAATGAATTTGATAAGGTACACGATGGTGTGTAACTTATCCAAATCGAATGCCTTTTAACGAAAACCCTATTAGAACGTACGTATATCCTCTCTCGGTTAGGATTCCAATATCACGGCAGTCTTTGACGCCTAGCCGTGATTGCGCAATCACGGCACAATTTGCCAGCTAACCATGGGGTCCGATTTGTCACTTCATCGTTAATTATCTTGGAAATACATTGTACTTTGATTAGTTTTAATTTTCTGAAATAACTCTTAGTGAAAGCATTCGTGTTTAAAAAAAAGATTTCTTTCTATAGGTAATTAAATTTAAGCTTAACTGAAAAATTATGTTTCTGGAAGTCGGATTTGTTTGCACTTTCTCCTATGTGTGTTTTAAACGGGTGAAAACGCGCAATAAATGACGTCATGATGACGTCGTTCGGCATTTAAGGCCGGCATACACATAAACAGTATCTCAGAAGTCTAAAACTGAAACAAACAAAAATTTTGACGATCGGGGATATACTTTTTGAGAAATGGTGCTAACAAGGTTTGCTAATTAAATATTCATCTTGCTAAATAGTTTTTTGTTTCCACTTTAAAATCTAAGTCAAGGTTAAGCTTCCATATGGTAAAAAAAATACTGGGGTGTCCCATTGAGAAATATGAGTTTTCGTGTAAACAAAATTCATGTGTTATGTCAATGGGGTTTTGACAGATACAAATCTCGACGAAAACAATAGCTATTCCGACCGTGTCGGAACAGCTAGTGTCGGAACAGCTAATAATGATCAATGATCAATAATAGGCTAAACTGTGCAAGTCTCTTACGCATTATGTGAACTTCCAAACGAGTACACATTCCTCATTTCGATATAGCAGGTCACATAATATGGAGTTTTACGTGGGCGGGATTTTGTTTTGTCAATTATTTAGTATGTAGTTTATGGCTATGAAAATGAAAGTAACATCAATTCAACAAAATAACGAAGGAACCTGAGAATAAGACTTGACTTCTGTTTCCGGTTACTTAAAAAACAATAAGAATTTGCCAAACTGCAGTTATGTTGTCCTTAAAGGTATCGTACACGTTTGGTAATGACTCAAAACAAATATTAGCATAACATCTTACTTAGTAACAAACAACGGAGAGCTGTTGATAGTATAACACATTGTAGGAAACGACTCCGTCTGAAGTAACGTATGAGAAAGAGGTAATTTCTCACTAAAATAAGAAAAACTATTCCTATCTGAAAGCACACAAATTCGTACAACAAGGGTGTTTTTTCTTTCATCATTTTCTTGCAACTTCGATGACCAATTGAACCCTAATTTTCACAGGCTTGTTATTTGTTATGCAATTGTTGGGATACACACCAAGTGAGAACACTGGTCTTTGACAATTTCCAAACGTGTTCAGTGCCTTTAAACCTAAGTAATAGACGCACACATTCTGGCGTGATTGGCAATTGGGGTTTCTAACAATAAGCATCCCAATTTTTTTTATTTTGTTTCAGTGTTAATTTGAACAATTGATTTATATTATACAACAAATGTGAAATTATTTATGACAACTTGCTATATGGGTATTTTTATTTTCGAGAATTTCGTATAAATATAATGTTCAAAGAAAAAGTATTTCTTTTCCGATTTCTATATGCGCGAGACTTACACAGTCTATAGTGATAATAATACAAAACAAAAATTAATAAAATAACTAACTAAATAAATAAATGAATAAATAAATAAATATATAACTAGCATTAAGAACAATAATAACTAAACAACTAAATTAATAATTAAAACGAAAATACATAATCATATAAAATCATACTGTGGCGTGTCGTGGCCGAGCGGATAAGAACACCGAACTCAAGCTCTGGTATTTCTGATCAGCAGAGTGTGGGTTCGAATCCCAGTCGTGACACATGTGTCCTTAAGCAAGACACTTAACCACATGCTTCGTCCTTCGGATGGGACGTTAAGCCGTAGGTCCCGTGTGTTGTGTAATGCCCGTAAAATAACCCAGTGCACTTATGTAAAGAGAAGGGGTTCGCCCCGGTGTTCCTGGTTTGATTGGCTGCATATTGCGCCACAGCACCTTGTAAAGCATTACATGGTGCTATGCAAAGGAATAGGTCTCATACTTCAACACGTAACTCCACTTACCTTGTAGGAAAAATACTGAGCGCTTTGAGACACCCTTCGGGAGTATAAAGCGCTATATAAGAACTGCATTATTATTATGATTATTATATAAAAAACACAGAAATAAACTATATTACAAAACAAAACATACGACACCGATGAAGAATAGGTCCCATAGCTTGGTTTCGCTAGGCG
This sequence comes from Plazaster borealis, assembly GCA_021014325.1. Classification (NCBI taxonomy): domain Eukaryota; kingdom Metazoa; phylum Echinodermata; class Asteroidea; order Forcipulatida; family Labidiasteridae; genus Plazaster; species Plazaster borealis. The sequence goes on along the minus strand of CM037459.1, from coordinate 10,743,803 downwards.
TGTGATCAGCGTTAGAGCCCGTGCAGATGATTTGGTTTGGGATGGAAAACGATTCATTACTGACCATTCTGCTAAGGTTTTCGAAATTAATTATAACTTACATGCTGTATCCATTCGTTTCCTATAGACGAGTGCGAAATGCAACACATCACAACACATCGTTACCAGTCGACCCCCCCCCCCACACACACACACGTTTGTGAATCCCGTAAATCAAGGACTTCTCTTTGTTCTCCCACTGTTTGGACATAGGTTTCTTTTAGCGACGTTTCCATTGGTTTTGTACACGAGAGCGAAGCGAGGACGTCCTCCTTCTGTCAAAAACCCGGATCCCAAGTCCTCGGTTTCAATGGGTATAGATACGCTCACACACACAACCCCTACCCACCGGGTGATTATTTACCCAATGAGAGAAGAAAAAACTTGACCGAACGTCCTTTGAAAACTTACGTTTTGTATTTGTTTTGTATTCTTTAATGTTTTATTTTTGTTTAATTTGGTGTGTGTTTTAAACTTTTTTTGATTACTAGCATGTGAGGACGAACTGACAATGCGCGATTCGTGCCGTCACAATTCTGTTCACAACAAGCTGTAATTAATAGCCCTTCTAGGATGTTGTGGTTCGACTGACTGTCATGAATTATTTCCAAGCATTACTCTTCCAAACAGTAAATTCCCTTTCAGTCCTCGAGTATCGATTTACAGAAACATCCATCAAAATGCACACCATATACTGCTTTGGATGTTTGGTCCTTCGTTCCGATGTTGCTAAAAAAAAATGCGATTTGGATATCCCGGTTGTGGAACCGGTGTCCTCTAAGGTGAATTCTATCTGGGGGGTAGGTCTCGAGAAAGTGCCACACAAAGTGTACTAGGAGATATTGAGTTATCCCCTTCGTGTCCGGAATGGCTTTTGGGCTGGAAATTTAGCCACAAAGCTCGCGTCTGGTAACCCCTTTTGATTCATAAGTTGATTCGAACAGTTTGTAAATCTAAATGTCACGCTACACAAGAGTCAGTTTCAGCAGAGTCAAGTGCATATCAGAATGACATCTGCATCTCGTGAAAAAAGGGAGAAAAGATCTTTACAGTGAGTCCCAGCAGCACCAAGACAATTAATACTATGAAGAAGAAGAAGAAGAACAATACAAAACAATAATACAAAACAATATTCAACGTTCCCCCATTTTATTTATAATGAGATAAACCAATGATTTTTAGCCATTTCACAGCAGCACCAACGGCACCAAGACAATTAATACTATGAAGAAGAACAACAACAACAACAATTCAAAACAATAATTCAAAACAATATACAATTACAATGTTCCCCCATTTTTTTTTACCATGAAATAAACCAATGATTTGTTACCAATATTAACATATAATTGCACATTATTTAATTATGTTAAAAAAAAAACATTTTTGATTATGTCAAAATACACAGGTTTGCAAAGCGATATAGCAATTGCCCAACAATTACGGAAATCATGGTAAAATACAAAACAAATGTTGACCACAAAATGCCCCCTAATGTCAAATTTGAGATTTGTATTAATGCATCATGCAGAACTTGGTGAAATAAATATTGTGGCGAGCTTTGGGAAAATATGGATTCCGGTTCTGATAGGGTTAAAACCCTCCGATGCCCCACCCCTGTCAGATTCACACGACTGTCATTGGTTACTACAGCCAGAAGACCGTTGGGAAACGTGTATGTTGATTTCATACTTTTTTTCAAAGCTAATAACCTTTCCAGAAGTTGTAGAGACAGTTTGACAAATAAATAATAACAAATATTAATTGGTTATTGTTTGTGTGTTAATTAGTATGTTTTTACAAGCCTATGTAGAAAGTGATTTCTAACTGGAAAACTCAGAGTCCATGAGTCACACTGCCTATAGGGTCATACACTATGTCAATCGGGCCTGTCTGAGGATAGAACTCAAAGGGTTTCAACTATTTTTTGCTAAAAACTGAACGAGTGATTAATTAAAATGTGTTTTCGGTCTACTGGCTGCAGATCGGTGGAAGGCCATCGGAGGGTTTTAATTAAGAAACTCGACTGAAATTTTCCCCTTTTTTTATTTTGAAAATATGACAAACCGATATTAAGACACGTGGATGGTTCAACTTGCCAGACTCCATCTTGGAAAAAAGGACTTACACTCGTTACGTAATACTTATGGCCAAGTTGAAAATCAACCACATCAGGACACAATATTTGACAATATTTTGTCTTTGCACATCACTAATCCTTTAAAGCCGCGACCTCAAAATCTTTGACTTACAGGAAAAGCAACGTATGGTTTACAAATTCTTCATGAGAACTTTCTCAAGATGTTCACGATATTGATGTCGTACATCTTGTAAGAAGAACAATATTTTGTGCACAATTTTGTTCTCAGTCTGTTTTTTTTTCACTCTCGATCTAATAGAATATATAAAACCAGGTTATTCTCAAGCTCTTGGCTGCTTGATTATGTTAATAATGTGTCTGCATGCATTTGCTTTTGACATGTTCTCATAACATCGTCCGTTAATCTGAGTTCCTCTTCAAAACTAAAACCTCCTCTTGTCACGCTTGACATGTAAATGCCTGTTTTGATTACTGCATTAGCGTTGGGATTGAACATGGCCTGTTTCTCCTCTCTATTGACTGTTAAGCAATGCCTGGTGGCCATCGTACAAGACTGGCATTTAGAGCCCGTAAGCCTACAATAATAATGACGGAATTGCTGTACGAGTTCCCATTGTCCAGGGTATAGATTTTGGTAATATTACGACCCTGTAATCTTCTGCAGTGTAACTAAGGGTAACGAATGGGACATTATATCAAAAGCTTGTTGGGCTTGATCGGTGGTAGTTTTTGGATTTCGTTTTGCAAATAGGTTATTTTCGTTCAATTAGCATAATTAGTTAACATTTAGAACTTGGAGTAACATTTTCCACTTATATTATTTCACCGCTCCCAAATGCACTGGCTCCCAAGTGCCACCCCAGCATGCATGTAGCAGCAGCATGTAACAGGAACAACAAGAACAACAACGAGAACAGCAAATAAAAAAAAATAAGAAAATAAGAAAATAAAAAAAAATAAGAACAACAACAACAACAACAACAAAAACAATAATATGAAGAACAACAACAACAACAACATTAACTACACCACCACCACCACAACCACCACCACCACCACCACCAACAACAACTAAATAATAATAGCAACAACTAAAACGCAAAATGTTGACATAGTACGAGGCAATTATTATACAAATAATTTATAAAATAACACCTTTAAAATAATTGGATAATACATTAATAAACAAAAATACAGATCATCGATTTCCGGTAGCTTTGCAATGTTAGCACCATCTGACAAAGTGTCAGTGATCCCGTAAGACTGTTTTCTGTTATTGAACCCAAACCTTCTTCACCCGGCACAAAACCAATGATCAGGAATTAATAATAATAATAATAATAATAGTAATACTAATTAACAATTTTTATATAGTGCATAACACATATTGATTAAACATGTCCCTGGCACAAATTAATAGCCGACTTATTATAGTTTTAATCCTAACGCCGAATAAATGGATAATGCAAAAAGTGCAGATGGTCATCCCCAAAGACAGGGTCGTATATAGCAGCAGTGAACTTTTTTACAACACAAATATTTTCTAAAAAGGATTCCAATTATTCGTCCGCAGAAAGGAAAGTACCTTGTATGTACCGATGGGTATACCAGGCCCCCTTTTGGCTAAGACGAGCTCCATTCATCTCGCTATATTTATAAGTTTTAGCCTGATTTTCTTTTTCTTTCGGAATTCAATTGAATTGAGATTTCTGCCATTCATCTCAGCGATTTCCCTCTTTTGTGTGTATTGTATCAGCCGTTCACATTTATGTTTACTAGTGGGCGGGTAATGTTGACTTGAGAATATGATATGTGTATACGGTGCTTCCCCTTCAAAGTGCAAGTGGCTCTATATCCCTTTTCACGTCCGGGACGATGAGCCAATATTTCAGTTGATTTGTTTTTGTCCACTTTGCAACCTAACCTAGAATGATTCAGGGCGCTTGTGTCTCTCAGAATATTTTCCAGAAAATAAAAAAAAATAATAAAACTAAATTAAAAACGAAACGAAAAAAAAAACCAACCCACAAACATAACTTAAAACCTGTTTTAATTGCATCTGTAAACATTCTTCAAGTCCCACCAAAATAGAATAAAAAATTGCACGGATAGTGTCCAGCGAAATACGTGGGTTATATTTTTAATGAAGTTTAAATTCTTCTCATTAATATCCATTTCAATCACTCTTCACATTACGTTTAAATTCTTCTCCTTAATATCCATTTCAATGACTCTTCACATTACATTTTAATCCCATTCTCGAATGTTTTGGAACAATTCGTATGAATGTTATGTCAATTTCGAAGGGAAGATATTACTGTATTAGGAGTGATGTTGGGGGAGGCTGTGGAACTGGCGTCGCCCGGGCTCACTTTAGGTACATAGTTGGGGTTATATCTCAGTACAGGCTACAATTATGTAAATGGCTGTGGGTACCCCGGTACCTAGATAGGGGCTACATTTATTTACATGGCTGTTGGTATACTTAGGTACATGCTGCAATCATGTAGATGGTTGTGGGTATACCTAGGTACGGGCTGCATGTATGTAGATGGTTGTGGGTATACTTAGGTACGGTTTGCATTCATGTACATGGTTGTGGGTATACTTAGGTACGGGCTGCATTTATGTACATGGTTGTGGGTATACCTAGGTAGGGGCTGCATTTATGTACATGGTTGTGGGTATACCTAGGTACGGGCTGCATTTATGTACATGGCTGTAGGTATATTTAGGTAGGGGCTGCATTTATGTACATGATTGTGGGTATACCTAGGTACGGGCTGCATTTATGTACATGGTTGTGGGTATACCTAGGTACGGGCTGCATTTATGTACATGGTTGTAGGTATATTTAGGTAGGGGCTGCATTTATGTACATGGTTGTGGGTATACCTAGGTACGGGCTGCATTTATGTACATGGTTGTAGGTATATTTAGTTAGGGGCTGCATGTATGTACATGGTTGTGGGTATACGTAGGTACGGGCTGCATTTATGTACATGGTTGTGGGTATACCTAGGTACGGGCTGCATTTATGTACATGGTTGTGGGTATATTTAGGTAGGGGCTGCATTTATGTACATGGTTGTGGGTATACCTAGGTACGGGCTGCATTTATGTACATGGTTGTGGGTATATTTAGGTAGGGGCTGCATTTATGTACATGGTTGTGGGTATACCTAGGTACGGGCTGCATTTATGTACATGGTTGTGGGTATATTTAGGTAGGGGCTGCATGTATGCAGATGGTTGTGGGTATACGTAGGTACGGGCTGCATTTATGTACATGGTTGTGGGTATACTTAGGTACGGGCTGCATTTATGTACATGGTTGTGGGTATACCTAGGTACGGGCTGCATTTATGTACATGGTTGTGGGTATACTTAGGTACGGGCTGCATTTATGTACATGGTTGTGGGTATACCTAGGTACGGTTTGCATTTATGTACATGGCTGTGGGTATACCTAGGTACGGGCTGCATTTATGTACATGGTTGTAGGTATAACTAGGTACGGTTTGCATTTATGTACATGGTTGTAGGTATACTTAGGTACGGGCTGCATTTATGTACATGGTTGTTGGTATAACTAGGTACGGTTTGCATTTATGTACATGGTTGTAGGTATACTTAGGTACGGGCTGCATGTATGTAGATGGTTGTGGGTATACCTAGGTACGGTTTGCATTTATGTACATGGTTGTAGGTATACTTAGGTACGGGCTGCATTTATGTACATGGTTGTAGGTATACTTAGGTACGGGCTGCATTTATGTACATGGCTGTGGGTATACGTAGGTACGGGCTGCATTTATGTACATGGTTGTGGGTATAACTAGGTACGGTTTGCATTTATGTACATGGTTGTAGGTATACTTAGGTACGGGCTGCATTTATGTACATGGTTGTGGGTATACCTAGGTACGGGCTGCATTTATGTACATGGTTGTGGGTATACCTAGGTACGGGCTGCATTTATGTACATGGTTGTAGGTATACTTAGGTACGGGCTGCATTTATGTACATGGTTGTGGGTATAACTAGGTACGGTTTGCATTTATGTACATGGTTGTAGGTATACTTAGGTACGGGCTGCATTTATGTACATGGTTGTGGGTATAACTAGGTACGGTTTGCATTTATGTACATGGTTGTAGGTATACTTAGGTACGGGCTGCATGTATGTAGATGGTTGTGGGTATACCTAGGTACGGTTTGCATTTATGTACATGGCTGTGGGTATACGTAGGTACGGGCTGCATTTATGTACATGGTTGTGGGTATAACTAGGTACGGTTTGCATTTATGTACATGGTTGTAGGTATATTTAGGTACGGGCTGCATTTATGTACATGGTTGTGGGTATAACTAGGTACGGTTTGCATTTATGTACATGGTTGTAGGTATACTTAGGTACGGGCTGCATGTATGTAGATGGTTGTGGGTATACGTAGGTACGGGCTGCATGTATGTACATGGTTGTGGGTATACCTAGGTACGGGCTGCATTTATGTACATGGTTGTAGGTATACTTAGGTACGGTTTGCATTTATGTACATGGTTGTAGGTATACTTAGGTACGGGCTGCATGTATGTAGATGGTTGTGGGTATACGTAGGTACGGGCTGCATGTAGGTAGATGGTTGTGGGTATACCTAGGTACGGTTTGCATTTATGTACATGGTTGTAGGTATACTTAGGTACGGGCTGCATGTATGTAGATGGTTGTGGGTATACCTAGGTACGGGCTGCATTTATGTACATGGTTGTAGGTATACCTAGGTACGGGCTGCATTTATGTACATGGTTGTGGGTATACCTAGGTACGGTTTGCTTTATGTACATGGTTGTAGGTATACTTAGGTAGGGGCTGCATTTATGTACATGGTTGTAGGTATACCTAGGTACGGGCTGCATGTATGTACATGGTTGTAGGTATACTTAGGTAGGGGCTGCATTTATGTACATGGTTGTGGGTATACCTAGGTACGGTTTGCATTTATGTACATGATTGTGGGTATAACTAGGTACGGTTTGCATTTATGTACATGGTTGTGGGTATACCTAGGTACGGTTTGCATTTATGTACATGGTTGTAGGTATACTTAGGTAGGGGCTGCATTTATGTACTTGGCTGTAGGTATACCTAGGTACGGGCTGCATTTATGTACATGGTTGTGGGTATATTTAGGTAGGGGCTGCATGTATGTAGATGGTTGTGGGTATACCTAGGTACGGGCTGCATGTATGTACATGGTTGTGGGTATATTTAGGTAGGGGCTGCATGTATGTAGATGGTTGTGGGTATACCTAGGTACGGGCTGCATGTATGTACATGGTTGTGGGTATATTTAGGTAGGGGCTGCATGTATGTAGATGGTTGTGGGTATACCTAGGTACGGGCTGCATGTATGTACATGGTTGTAGGTATACTTAGGTACGGGCTGCATTTATGTACATGGTTGTGGGTATACCTAGGTACGGGCTGCATTTATGTACATGGTTGTGGGTATACCTAGGTACGGGCTGCATTTATGTACATGGTTGTAGGTATACTTAGGTACGGGCTGCATTTATGTACATGGTTGTAGGTATACTTAGGTAGGGGCTGCATGTATGTAGATGGTTGTGGGTATACGTAGGTACGGGCTGCATGTATGTACATGGTTGTGGGTATACCTAGGTACGGGCTGCATTTATGTACATGGTTGTAGGTATACTTAGGTACGGGCTGCATTTATGTACATGGTTGTAGGTATACTTAGGTAGGGGCTGCATTTATGTACATGGTTGTGGGTATACGTAGGTACGGGCTGCATTTATGTACATGGTTGTAGGTATAACTAGGTACGGTTTGCATTTATGTACATGGTTGTAGGTATATTTAGGTACGGGCTGCATTTATGTACATGGTTGTGGGTATACCTAGGTACGGGCTGCATTTATGTACATGGTTGTAGGTATATTTAGGTAGGGGCTGCATTTATGTACATGGCTGTAGGTATACCTAGGTAGGGGCTGCATTTATGTACATGGTTGTAGGTATATTTAGGTACGGGCTGCATTTATGTACATGGTTGTAGGTATATTTAGGTAGGGGCTGCATTTATGTACATGGTTGTAGGTATACGTAGGTACGGGCTGCATTTATGTTGTGTGTATACTTCGTGATTGACGCCACGAATCGACAGACACGTACAACTTATACAAATTAACAATCAAGTTGAACGCTTTTTAGAACACCATCCTACAATATTTTAGTATCTTCTTAACAAACTAGGCCTTGACAATTGTTGTATGAACATGTGAAAAACTGAAGGAAAAAAACCCAAAACAAACAAAATACTTTTTAATGTACATGATTGGCTACAATGTAACTGAGTGTTCCCATGTGTGCGATTACGCGTATCCTAATCAGATGTAACGTTGTCAAGTTAAAATGTTCAGTAAGGTAAGAATGTGATATAAAGTGGCAGACAATCCATGCATCTATCAACATGAAATATCACGATTTGTGTGTTTACTAAACTGACGGGGAAAAAGGGATGCAATGCAAATGCTCCATGAAATATAGTACATAATAGTAACCGCCTATTCGGGGATGAGGAAAAAAGATAGAAAACAAAAGTAACAGAGGGGAAAATAACGCTGAAAACGCTGTCGAGATTGGTGAGAAATGAACGACGAATGAAGATGTATGTATAATTCTATCTTGCAAAGTAAGTCGAATTTGAGCATCAAGAAGCAAGAACAATTCAGAAAATATAACAATTTCTTGCTCGAAACTGTGGAGTGTTTTGACATGTTGTGATCATTCTTGGAAAATAAGTGCTCCTGATAATGCATTTTAAAGTGTGTATTTTTTTTAAAGGAAGTATCGGCTTTGGGAGAAATCGAAGGGAGATTGAGATGTTTTTTTTTTCACTGGGGGTAATTAAGTGTTCAAGCATTGAAGTGCAATTTTGAAGTGATTCAGATTTGACAGGGATCAAATGGGGATTGATTTCCTGTATCTCAACCAAGCAGTTGTTAGGCAGACATACGGATCGTATTTTAAAGAGCTTAAGTAGGTCTTGAAATACACGATTAAGTGAGGGAATGTGTTGATAGTCACATTTGCGAGCAGAAGTGAATAAAGACGTATTTGAAAACTCGCTAGGGAGTTGGCCATTATATTTTGACTTGCACTGCATGGTGGGTTAATATGCGTGTTTTTGTTTTGTTTTTTTAAGTGTTTGTAGTCGGTTAGATTTTTGATGTTATATCAAATCAGTCTTGGTATGAAATTAATGATCATCGTAATTAGTAACAAACAAGTAAACAAACATAAATACAAAGGGGCCAAGTGTTCCTTTCAATTATGAGGTGTATGGGCGAATACGACGTAAACAGGTGTACGACCCAACTGCCCTCCCAAACTGGGGCAAAACAGTAAGGGAGATTCTAATAACAAATAAAAATAAAACACATTGAAAGAGGAATCACAACAAGGCTTTTTTACCGGTCTTTGAAATTGGTACTCGTATTTTTTTTATCTGTGAACAATTTCGGGGAAATCAACCCCTGCCCCCACCCCTTACCTTAATGTCAGGGTATACTTTGGTATTTGTCTAAGACCGGTATCCTCACTACGTGTATCCCAACAGTCAAATTTGGGCTCAATTGGTCATCAATGTTGCAAGAAAATAAAGAAAGAGCACACCCTTGTTGCACCCTTGTGTGCTTTCAGATGCCTGAGAGAGGCTCATGCCTGAAGCTTATCTCAGATTCAAATTTTGGTTGAAAAATTTCCCCTTTCTTTAAAACTGCATTACTTCAAAGTTGGTCGTGTCTAACAATGTGCTATAAATTCAAAAGCTCCCTAGTGCTCTTTACCAAGTGAGCTGTTAGGGTCAATTAACCAGAGTTCCCATACGCCCACTGGGGATCAACATGTTTTACTACACAGCACGTCTTCTTGGAAAACCGAACGTAGACTAACCATACAATTGAATTAAATTTACATCTATTTGCGATGCTACGAACTGGTTCCAATGTTCCACGCGATGACTTAGAAAAGAAAATAACAGAAAGAAAATGTTAGGCTTTCAAATAAAACTTTACGGGAAAGTCATCTGATATACAGACAACCTTGTTATGCGTGTATTAGCTATAGGCTATGCAAACATGCCAGCAGTTTACCGGTCACACGTGAAATTTGAGCTGGTGACGGGAAATCGCAAAGCTCAATCTGTTTTCGTCAGCTACTGTTGTTTCTTGGCAATCTTTAAAAAAAATCACCCCAAAACGGCAGTGTCTACTGAGTTGCATAAACTCTACACCGGTGACACAGTGCTTTAAATTGAGTCCGGAAAAAAAAAAAAAAAAAAGGACGACCCGATAAATAAATATTGTACAGTTACGGCATTTTTCAAACTGATAATTAGAAGACAAACAAAAGTACGGAAATAGTGCTTTAACTGCGTGACATCATCAAAAACAAAACACACGGTGAGGCCATCGGTCAGTAGGCTACAGTCCGTTTGTATTTTGCGTGGTAACTAATTTTTGTGGAGAACCCAATCAATTACAAATGGCCCAACCAATTAGATATGGACCCTACTCAATTCATCCAAATGAACAACCAGGTCACTGCTTACAGCCATTGCACAAGAATACAGAAAAAAAACCATCTGGAAACCATATGGTTCATTTTACCCAGTAAGCCTAGTGGCTATTCACACCAAGTTCAAGCAACTGTGCATGCTGTGCAATTCCTATGGGAATTCCGGGAGAGCTGGTCATTGATGGATTTTTTGTGTGTGAAAAAGACCCCGGATGGTAACAAGATATTACCATGCTATTTGGCTAGGTGTAAATGGGGAATGCTGATTTCCTTAGAAAAAAAAAAAAAAAAAAAAAAAAAAATGGCGGAGTACTGATTATTTAATTAAAACCGGACAGTGGACTGCAGTCCGATGGCATCATTGAGTGTTAAAAATTGAGTCGGAAACAAACATTTTCTAGAACAAATACAACAAAGTTCGGCCAGATAAATAAATATTGTACAGTTACGAAAATTTTCAAACTGATAATTATAAGACAAACAAAAGCACGGAAATATCATGTTTGACTTTATCAATCATTCATATAATGCCTTTAACGGAGTGGACAACTGGTGGTTCGCTGAACAAATCTATAGAACATTGGAAACACTATATCGTGCTGTTCAGAATACAGACATGCAGTGGCTCTATCTAAGCAGAAATCCGTGTCTGTCGGTTAAGGGCAGATAATACAGTGTTGACCCCATTGAATTTGATTTAGAGTAAATACAACAAACAATTATCTTTAAAAAGCAGTAGTGTCCATAGTCCAAATCGTAAACTGCAGCACCGAATCACAGCACAAAACTAACAAGGGCAATCAACATTCACCAGAGCAACCCCAAACTGCTATTGGCCTAAACACTTCTCGTGAAGTCATAACAAGTAGATATGTAGGCCTTCGTCCCAGTATATAAGTTTCAAACTTATCGGATAAGTGTCATTCTAATTCTCCACAGTTTCCCTTCACGTCGTCGTCTTCATCGCGGAGCTTTGCAGCCTTTAGAAGAATTGCCGATGCCGTTACGGAGAGCCTATCGCCGATGATGAGCCGGTGAAAGGTCTGGGACGTTTTGTCAGCTGTTGGCGAGAGAACCAACTGTATCCCAGGTGAGGTGAGTTTAGTGTTAATTAACATTGGCTCATGCCAACTTCAATACGTCTCCCGGTGCCTGTCTTTACATTTGTAATAAGGTATCATGACTCTGCTCTTCCGCAAAGACAATCCAATCGGATTTCTGTGATTTGGTTGCTTAGCTTTCCGGGTAATTGAAACATCAATGTGGCCGTTTGTTTTAGTCTCTTAAATATAAACACGCGACTGACAACGGTAACCGTCTTTTATTAAATCGCCCGTGGTTATTCAGAATGTATACTGTTGAATTCTACACATCGTTTCTATAAGATTCCGCAATATTCGAATTTACCTGAAAATGTTTATCCACTCGAGCGCAATATACATTTTTTTGATAAAAATAACATGTGCGGTTTGCTGGTAATGACATAAGCTTAACTTTTCCCACGTTATTACATTTTGGCGTTAAAGCAACGTTGTATGCCGATACATGGGTGGCAACAACACAAGTTCTGCATTTTGTTGGTAAATTATATAGCTCAAACTGCTTCGGTGAAACTACCTTTTTATGTCGTTTTGCAGGCAATTTGCCATTTCTTTTTTTCAAGAAATATCATAAATGAAACTATATTACAGTGAAAACCCAAGCACTGCTCATAATTTGAGCAACAGTACGTATTAACAATCAGTATTTACGTCTCGTCAAAACGCATCCTTTTAATCACCCAACTAGGTAAAGATAAACATGTGCTGCTTTTTTTCACAAATCTATTGATATTTTAAAACTTTGCGATTGTTGTCTTTTTATGAAGTTTCCCCTATATTTGATAATTATTTTATTTTATTTTACTTTATTTTTTCTTTTGTATTTATTTATTTGTTTATATTTTTTGTTGATCAATAATTGTTATTTTTGATTGATTTTGCGTGTGAATTGTAATATTTTGTAGTTTGTGCTCCTTTTTATGTAAAGCGCTATGAGGCCTTCAGGCATTGGGCGCTGTATTAAGTGTTTTAATATTATTATTTGTTTTCTTTCTTTAAAATGCCCCAAATAGATAAATACATAGGCCCTCCAGTTTTTAACCTTGCCAGGCATATTACGTAATAACTGATCCCGACAATTGAGCACTACTGTAGAAAATATTAATGAAAAAAAAAATCAATAAATGATAAATAAAACAATAACAGTAATAATGCAACATTCGAAGATTGTCTATACGCGAAAAGCCTCCTGACGATTGGTACAACCACCAATACAGGTCATATGGACGATATATTGAGTTTAAGGGTTCTTATAAACTGCTTAGTACAACTGCACCGTGAGCAAACAAATTGTGTTAACAATTTTAGCCTTTGTTTAAGCCTCTGTTAAGGTCAAAACGTGAGGCAATTAAAACATTTGCGTTTATAATGCATGACCTTTTGGTTGGTATGCAGTTATGAAGAGCTAAATACTTGTTTCTTCTTTCAAATAATATAATATAATATGTTCAACCCAAAATCATACTATAATAATAACAGACTTTGAGTAATAATGAGCAAAGCATTATGACACAGATGTAAAATCAAAACATTTCCAATAAATTGTTAAGCCGTCTGAATTTCCTGGAAATAATATTTGTTTTCTTCCTGGATTTGAAGTTTACTGAACTTGTTGCTACAATGACAATCTCAGTTAAATCAATAAAGACAAACTAAAAATCAAATTGTCCCTGCGAGGCGTTCTTCTTCCGTACACTATTATCGAATTACCGACGATTGGGACTGACACCTGTGATTCTTGTATGAAGCGTTTTGATTCATTGCCTGGATCGAATATCACGGCACTGTTTAACTGTGCACTCCTGCCCTTACGGCCCAGAAAAAAAAAAAAAAAAAAAAGAAAAAAAAACTGATGTCGAAAGCGCAGCCAGGGCCCAATTTCAGAGCCGCTTAAGCAGAAAATAGTTCTTAAAAATGTTCTGCTAAGCAATTATAAGCAGGATACCAGTCACAGATTGTATAAGGGACATGCTATTTTGGCTGGTAACCTTAATCTGGTAAGCATAATTTTGTTATGCTTGGCTACTTTTTGTTTAATTGGGCCCTGTTCTGCTGTAAGCATTCACCATGGTGCCCCCTCGATGATGGTTGCTCGGCCTCTTTTTATCATAGCGTGAACAAACGGGTTAGTTTAGGTCAGTTCTGAAGGACAACATTGATTGTCTTTTCAAAAACTCGACTTCTCACTCGCGTTCGATGTGTATTTCAAAGTAGGCATATTGATTGCCCTGTGATTGTAAAGTATAGGTGTTTTTTTTTTTTTTTTTTTTTTTTTTTTTTTTTTTTGGGGGGGGGGGGACACACACCATCATACTGTTTTCACTGTTTCCATACTCACAATATCTAAACAACTTATTTCACTTGGTTCTCATAAACTACAGCATTTTAGATAACATTTTTGTTCATTGGAATTTGTCCAACCTTGGCCGCCTTCATGCCATGAAATATATGTGCGTATCGCCCCAATGTTGTTGCACACTTTTTTAAGGACCAATATCTGCACTATATGTTACCCCATCATCTACATGAAATATCAAACCTGCGAATGTTTTAATGCTCAACCCGTCACTGGCGTCACGAAACAAAACCCAGTGAACAACAAAACTGCAGCAATTCAGGCAAAACTGTTTCGTGTGAAGTGTCCTACCAAATCATCTTTAAACAATGCAAGTAATAATGCTCATCTTTGCACAATTATGTGTTCAAATCTACTCTTCGCACACCCTTTAATGACAGTTATCAGAGCAGCAACCGGCAGTTTTTAATTTGTGTTCATGTTGGAGTATTATATTGAAAACTTAATAACAGATAAATCAATGCAATTTTCATGAACTTGAGGCCCTTTAACAATATTTAATATTTTCTCAAGAAACACAAGGAATGAACTTCAAGCTATTTGTTTCAAAATCAGCTGCTTGGTCTGAGAACCAAGGGGTTTAACGCACTCTAAGAGCCTCTTGCGGGTTGGAAACGTCAATAAGCCGGCCGTCCGCCGCAGTGCCTCAAACAAGACATTGGGGAGAGAGCTTAATCGTATATTTTTAACGGCAGCGAGAATGTCACAGCGATTCAAAGAAAGGTTCTCTGAATCGTTACAGCTGCCCGTTGTTATTTTTTTTTGTTCGCGGAGAGCTAAAGCTAAATCGAAAACTGAGACCGGAGAACTGTAAACTACCTTCCTTTTATAATTACTTGACCTTTCCCCTAGTCTTCATTGAATGCGGCCTTTAAGGCTATTCCCCTTGTAAGACAAACAAATTGCCTAAGTATATATAATATATTTATCATTCCGACAATGACTTGCGAAGATAATCCGTCTCTTCTGTAAGCCCTTTATGTTTATCACATGAGGATATAGTACATAATTGAATCATGATCTTATTTTTCCCAAAAAAATATATATAGGCCTATAGGGCCTAGTTTTTCTTTAAAGATTCCTGTCCTGTACCATTTTCATTTATTTATTTATTTATTTATTTGTACTTGCCTTTTTTCTGTTTATTACAATTTTACCGGTATACCTCCTTAAAGGCACCGTACACGTTTGGTAATTACTCAAAATATATATTAGCATAACAACTTACTTGGTATAACGAGCAACGGAGAGCTGTTGGTAGAATAAAACATTGTGAGAAACGACTCCCTCTGAAGTAACGTAGTTTTTGAGAAAGAGGTAATTTCTCACTAAAATAATAAAATACTTTTTGCAAGAAGCCCTTTATTCCTATCTGAAAGCACACCAATTTGTACAACAAGTGTTCAGTGCCTTTAAACACATCCAAAATAAATATAGAGACGTATACATGAGTCGCAAAATGATACAATCGGTGGAGCACACTCAATGCCTAGACATCAATATAAAAGTACATACACAATAGCCGCCTTTTTGTAATTCTCTGTGTAAACAAAATAACGGAGCAAACAAATCAAATGCACAGTTTGACCGAATGAAAACGAGATTGCAGCCAGGATAACTTCGCAATACATAGAGGCAATAATCCACTTTTATATTATTTAGGTAGTCACTGCATCATCGTTTGTTAAGTCAAATCGGGTATCTGATGCGATTGGTTCATTCACCAGTTTAATCTGTCTGCTTATTTTATTTTGATGTTGAATGTACACACTGGCATGAGTTCGAGAACCTTTGTTATATGATGCATTAAGTTGTAGGTTTTTCTTTCAACAGATCAAGTTGACCCACAAAACCCACATAAGTCAATTTGAAATCAATACAGTTGTTTCAGTGGGCGTGCTGAATGTCAAGGAACCAACGATTGTATGCATCCAGCAACCCTTTCTTTATTCAGGCACATAACGTAAAGTTCCTTCATCAAACAGCCCTTTTCCTTATTGCGGTATGCAACGGATGTCTACGAATGTCTGTCATTATACACAAAAAAGGCAGACAACATATAGCCTACCCCCGTGCAGGCCTACAGCAACAAGTGGTAAAGCGGTCCAACGAAAATGGGTAAAGCGGCCCTTTAATTAATATTTATTTATTTATTTATTTAAATAATTTGTTTTATAATAAGTGTTTATTTATTTAATTTTGTACTTGCATTTTTATTTATTTAAAATCGTGTTTTCCAAAAGAAGAGGACAGTAGGGAATTACCTACATCATGCTCAGCAAATGCCTTTTTTTTTTTTTTTTTTTTTTTTTTTGGGGGGGGGGGGGGGGGTTAGGGGTCCGTAATATTAAAATCTGCATCGTCACTCTACAGTTATTTGACAAAGTTACTGACGATGGATGTACGTAGCTTCATTAGCGGAGAGAACAGCATTGACGTGCGTTTCTAACAGTGAAGCTTCCTGTATTATCAGTGGCGTTGATTAGCCCCGTCTTTCCAGAAAACTTAAAACAAGGACAAAAACAAACCATCCAACTGTATTGTTGTAATATACATCACGAAAAAGGATATCTTGTTAGTTTTCTGTTGCTCACTTTGATGGTTTAAATATGATAAGATGGGAAATTATTGAAATAGGGATAACGTTTAGACCATTATTTTTAGCATGTTTTTTTAAATAAATATTATTCACATGTACTAACCTCTGCCGCATAACCGTGCACAGAACTGAATTGATTGAGCTTTATTCATAAATTAATCCGTTTGCAAAATATCAGATCAGAAACTGCATTTTATAGCTCTACAGAGATGTATCGAGCACTGTGAATTGTGATAGAAGACGATTTCATTGGATATATATATATATATATATATATATATGATTTTGGGTTGAACAAAGAAAAATTGACTAGAGTGGGATTTGAACCAACGACCTCCGGTATATATATATATATATATATATATATATATATATATCAATAGTCAATAGTCAATTTTAGTCAATTTTTCTTTGTTCAACCCAAAATCATTTAATATTTACCCAGTCAGTTTCCCTTGTGGTCCATTACTTGATATATGATATATATAAAAAAGTCGCATCCCCTTAAGGTGATCCCCGGCTGCCGCTTCCCAGGTTGTATCGTATGGGTGTGATCCCTAGCTACACGGCAGTTTGCGGTTGAATGGCTTTCTGACTGGCACCCCCCGAACAAAGATATTGACAAAATAGGGAGACCGCCAACATAGGGCTAGATAGCTCAGTTGGTAGAGCGCCGGCACGTTAAACCGGAGGTCGTTGGTTCAAATCCCACTCAAGTCAATTTTTCTTTGTTCAACCCAAAATCATTATATATATATAATGAGTAGGGTAGATGGCCTTAGCTTTCGATCCAGACCGGACCTTCTTCAGAGGCATAAAACAAGTACAAACAAATACATATCCATTTATAGAAAAAGAGAGGGGAAAGGGATTAAGGGAAGGATCCAGAAAGAAGCGGGAAAATAATAGCCAATCAAAGTTTCTATTTCAGAAACAATTGGTGGCAAAGGATATATAGTATGAAAGGATGGATTACTGGACCATAAAAGTGGTAAATGCATTGTTCGATAACAATGCAGGGAAACATGAAAGGGTAGGATTGGAGAGCAAGTTGCATCATGATGCAACTAACAATGGTCAATTAAAGAATAGCAAGATCAAAGGTAGGATGATATTAAAAATAGGTGTGAGGGACCTGTGGAAAAAAAGGTTACTACATGAGATATTTATAGTAAGAAACTTATAAAAAAAAAAAACAAACTTATTGACAGAAAAAAATGTGTTTATTTACACTTTATTTACAGAATATATACAACACATGAATTATCACGCAGAGGAGTGAAGTGGAGGGTAATGGGAAGTTATTTAACACCAGTGTTTATGTTTAGTCCAAAGGGTTGGACTGTCTTGAGTGGGTGAATCCAGAGATCCAGAGATATTTATAGTAAGAAATTTGTAAAAAACAACTTATTGACAGAAAAAAATGTGTTTATTTACACTTTATTTACAGAGATATTTATAGTAAGAAATTTATAAAAAACAACTTATTGACAGAAAACAATGTGTTTATTTACACTTTATTTACAGAATATATACAACACATGAATTATCAGGCAAGGAGTGAAGTGGAGGGTAATGGGAAGTTATTTAACACCAGTGTTTATGTTTAGTCCAAAGGGTTGGACTGTCTTGAGTTGGTGAATCCAGTGTGATTCTCTATGCTTGCGGTGTGTGTCATCACCATTGCAAGCTTCAGTCACCAGAAGTTCAACATCCTTGACACTATGATTGGGGCTGTTAAAGTGGATAGAGACTGGGTACGGTTTCTTGGTCTTTATGGAAGAGACATGATTCGCAAAGCGAAGACTGAGTTTGGTCTTAGTCTCTCCCACAGATTGTAGCCCACATCTCTTACATGATATGACGTAGACTACATTAGGTGTGCTACATTGGGAGTCGGTCTTGATGTTGTATGAAGAGCCAGTGATATGACTCTTTACCTTAAGTGAGGGCTTGATGTACAGACACGTTCTACATTTGGAACGGGTACATTTGTGACAGCCCAGTATTTCTGTTGAGGGTTCTGTTCGGACTGTACCTGGGGGAAGTTTGGCCCTGACTAGGATGTCACCCAGGTTCTTAGGACGGCGGAATGCAACCATGGGGACCTCAGGGATTGCTGAGTGTAACCTGTTGGAGGAGTGAAGGATGGTCATGTTATTATTGAGGATTGAGGAAAGTTTAGGTAGTTCGGGGTGGAAGGTGGTGACCAAGGCGACTCTATTGGTAGGAGCTTTTTTAGTTCCCGTGTTAGTCAACAGAGTATGACGAGGTACATTGAGAGCCCTGTTGATTGCAAGTTGGACCCTGCGTTCGCTGTGGCCCCTAGATACAAGGTGTTTCCTTAGCTCTGATGAGCGCCTCCTGTACAGGGTATCTGTGGAACAGATACGTCTGATACGTAAGGCCTGACTGTAAGCAAATTAAGTAAGCCTTCTTACAGTGACTAGGGTGGCAACTGTTGGAGCGAAGGTACTGGTGGGTGTCGGTGGGTTTACTGTAGACATCCGTGACAATGCCATTAGGGGATTTGGTTATGGTAACATCTAGAAAATTCACACTTGTGAGAGAGTATTCGGTAGTGAACTTTATGGTGGGGTGAAATGAGTTTATATGGTCAATAAACTCATCCAAGCTGTCCTTGCCACCACACCAGATGGAGAAAATATCATCAATAAATCTCCACCATTATATATATATAATGATTTTGGGTTGAACAAAGAAAAATTGACTAGAGTGGGATTTGAACCAACGACCTCCGGTTTAACGTGCCGGCGCTCTATATATATATATAATGAGTAGGGTAGATGGCCTTAGCTTTCGATCCAGACCGGACCTTCTTCAGAGGCATAAAACAAGTACAAACAAATACATATCCATTTATAGAAAAAGAGAGGGGAAAGGGATTAAGGGAATATATATATATATATATATATATAATGATTTTGGGTTGAACAAAGAAAAATTGACTAGAGTGGGATTTGAACCAACGACCTCCGGTTTAACGTGCCGGCGCTCTACCAACTGAGCTATCTAGCCCTATGTTGGCGGTCTCCCTATTTTGTCAATATCTTTGTTCGGGGGGTGCCAGTCAGAAAGCCATTCAACCGCAAACTGCCGTGTAGCCAGGGATCACACCCATACGATACAACCTGGGAAGCGGCAGCCGGGGATCACCTTAAGGGGATGCGACTTTTTTTTATATATCATATAATTCAAGTAATGGACCACAAGGGAAACTGACTGGGTAAATATTAAATGATTTTGGGTTGAACAAAGAAAAATTGACTAGAGTGGGATTTGAACCAACGACCTCCGGTTTAACGTGCCGGCGCACGTTATATATATATATATATATAATATTTTACCCACGGTAAAATATTTGCTGGAGCAGACTTAAAAACACAATACCGTTGTTCATGAATCACTAACTAGCAGACTTTATGATTGAATGAACAACTGACTGACTGGATGGTTTAGTGGTTGTTCATCGCTGCTAACAGACTGACTGGCTGACTGATTGTTTGGCTGGCTGACTAACGGACTGACGAGCAGACAAGAGTCTGACCTGACTGTCCAAACCATGCCTGTTTTTCTTACCGTGGATTGGTGTCTGACCGCCGACTGACTTTAATACTTGCTGCCTGGTTTTCTTGCTGGCTACCTGACTGTTTTGCTGACTGGTTTATTGGTTACCAGTAGAGTGATATTTCCAACAAACCACCGTTTTGTGAAAAATATTTGACGTTTGAAGAATCTTATACTTTACAGTGAATAAACCGGATTTGTTTTGTATCCCACAGTTTTTCATCGAAGTTGGAATTTGATAAAATATAATGTGTAATGCTACATACTGCCAAGTCACACTAGGCTCTGATGACAAAAATCTAGCTTTCTGCCTGATACTTAAGCATATCTTTCAATGCTGTAATTTGATAGTATCTTCGCTGTTATATATTTATCCCTAACATACATGTGTGTGCATGTGCGTCTGGGCTTACGGGTCTTTTACTCAATGGAATAATGGATCCCAGAAGGTATTTCTTTGTTCAACTTGGATTCGACAGAGGAATTCCTTAGACAATAGCAGGACCCCACAAACCCGATCTGTAAGGTTGTGTGTGTAAGTTGTGGTGGTCTATAAGATTAAAGTGAGGTTTCGTTTAATAACACACTTTGGAATCTTCGTCCGTTTCCCAAATGCAATTAGCAACTCTGTCTGTTTTGTTTTATCTCAATGTAATTTCAACTATATTTACACAATAAAAAATAAATAAAAAACATTCACAAATTATTCTTCATTATTAAACAATGACGAGTTAATCTTGCCAGGGAGAGCGGAAACAAGATGAGATTGGGTGTCTTACTGTAGTGGAACACAACACGTCTCGTACGCTGTAACTACAATTCAATTTGCAATATGAGAAATTGCCAATCGGTCTTCGGGAGCATTATCAGCTTCATGTTCATGCATTGATAACCGAGAGTTTTTTCCCCCATTCTTAATGTCAACGGAGGGCACCCCGAGCCAGTCCCTTTATTTCCAAGGGTATCCTTCAATCTTGAATACATGCAGAGCTACATACAAAAGTTATAAATAAACACAAAATAATATTAAAATAAAGAGAGAGGGAGAAAGAGATATTTGAACTGACTTGTGAAAGGCAGTGAAAAGCAATGAAATGCGAATTGAAGGCACCGACTCAAGAACTACCCATATAAGATTGCAACTCTCAAACGATTGGTACTTGAATGTATTTATTCTGCTTGACTAATACGCAGACCGTGGTCATTTTGCTTTCAATATGATTGTTTCCTACGTGAATACAAGAAAGCTTTAAAGCGAAAGTTAGACGGGTGGGTGGGGAGATGAACCGTATTTTGAATACTTTTTTTTGAGCTACATAAAAAGTATTCATTTATCTTAACATTTTATTTTTAGCTTAATAGAAAGGCAATTAAATAATTGTAGCCTCAGTTCACAACCGCATTTCTGCACAATCACATTTCAGATATTTAAACTCTACCGTGGGATCGCCATAGCCTTCCTTATGATGATTTAATGCTAGATCGGCGCATGCATCAGACAAAAATCAACCTGACAAGAGAGCGGAAAAATACTCATCACTGCATTAACCCCGAGATACCGTCCCGAATTATCTTGCAAACATCTTGAAACGTCTTCTTCATCTCATGTCAGTAGTGCTCACCAGGCACTTGACTGGGTTCATGAAAACCTAACCTGACGTCTTCTTTTAATACTAATCATCACTTTAGAGAGCGTGACGTGACGAAAAAAAAATATATATATATACTGAGAAAAGAAAAAAAGAGGTAATATATATACATACAGAACGAGCATCCTTATAGGGATGCATTATTCTGATAATCGCTTCGGATTTCACAAGAAGCTTTGTCTTTACCCCACAACAGGATGTGTTTTGAAGAGCGCCGCGTCATTCCCTTCACAATTGAAGTCATCGGGCCCACGTTATCGATACTTTGCCCTGCTGCAACTGCAATTTATCTCGAAAACAGCTCGCTGGGAAAACGCAACTATTCTAAAGGCACGGAAGCAGTTTTACCGGCGATCTTATAAAGTTTGCAAGCCCAACTTGGTAATTGAGACGTCGGTTATCGAAAAACGCTTCTTAGTTGAGTAATTGAAACAGAAGAGTTCAATTCGACTAAGTGAGTGAAAGCTCTCTTGACCAAACCACAGTACACAAAGAAAGAAATGCTCTTGTCCGTCAGGACTTGATGTCAGGCTCTGGGCTTTTGTCTTTTGGTACGGCTATGGGATATTTTAATTTAATTATACATAGGATAATCATTTCAATCAATCTACAATCACTCAATAGTACCGATGAGGTCGGTGCATCTGAGGCAGACGCTTGCCTTATTTAAAGAAACAATTTACCTCATTACTATAGGTATCGGCATTGTTTATTTTAAATATACAAACTGTATGTGTAACTTGATTGAATGAATACAGTTGAATCTACTCCACGTCTCCATCAGGTAATCTTAATGTATAGTGTTGTTTCTTGCATATCTTTGTGTGTATGGGGAATGAGCGAAATCATACATGTATCCCTGTGCAAACAGACCAAAAGATGAGACTAGTGTGACCACAAACAAACAGTTTGATGGTTTTTAAGGGGACAAGCACAACAAATAGCAGAGCCGGAATGCACTCAAAGTGTTCAAAAAGATGTAGGTTTAATATTATAAAATTATTTCCCTGTTAATGGAGATTTATGTATGGAAGCTAAAGCTTTAAAAAACGTATGAGGCATTATGTGTATAGTTCATGGGGGAGAAAAAGGGCAAATAAACAAGGGGAACAGGTGTTGGTAGGGGTGGGGTTTGGATATAGTTATGCTGGCGATAGTGATGACACAGTGGGAAGAAATGTCGTCCTGTATAAAGAAACTGCACAAGTTAAGAAAAAGAGAACCTGTATTAGGAACAATATGAATAGCCCATTTATGACAAATCTTTGCGTTGGAAGCAGTAGAGTTAACCTTTTGAAAATGAATACATTGCCGAAATCTTGTTTAGTCTTTGTAAATGTTAGATAAGTTCAATTTCAGTGATAATACACAGCCACGGTGCTATACACAAATAACAAGCCGCCCTGAACTATAACTGATGAAAGAACAGCAAAGGAAACATTTGGCGTTTGTGAAGTTTCTGAGAATGTATAATGTAGGGTTTCTAGACCAGGGAGTCTGTCTTATCCAGAAGTCCTAAATTTAAATAAAACCGATAATGACAGTTTATGTGCGTGCACGTTATATCGACATTATGCTGTGTGTCTTGTTGCCTTCCGAGCAGCCACGGGGAGCAGGCGAGAGGACCAGCTTCATACTTGTTTTAATAATTACAAAATGTGTGGATCAATTCCGCTGATTTGTTTTTGTTGAACTACCTTTAAACACCCCCTTTCATATACTGTAGTGATTTATTCGTGAGTGATTTCAAAGTCTGAAAAATAGTGTGGGAAAGCTGGGTCCCATTATAACGTGAACACAAAAATCCTATTGTGTGCACAAAAACTTAATCCTATCGAAATGTACTATGTTTTGAAAACTAGTAGTGAACCAATGTGTAAGTTTCCAGAATGCTTCAATCTTTAGTGTGTGGGTCCAGGGAACATCTATTCATCTGTTCAGACCATTAGAACAATAAATGTGCCCACAAACACAGTTATTTACTCGTGCCTCTCGTGCGCTCCCCGGGGATCCAGCATGTAATTTTTTCCCCGTGGCTGCTCGCAGGGTTTTAAGTATCCAACATCATCAGCTCTATGCATATAAGGGTCTTGGTCTTACTAACCAAGTTTGCGATTGTAGTAATTGCCAACATATGGCTTTATATTTCAATCAAATTTCCTTCCAAGCCGCAAAACGTCATATATGGTGTTGTTGTTTGAATTGTGCGTGTAGCTACTGCTCATGTTTCACTTTAATGTATTTTATTTAAATCTAAATCACCATTTCCCAATATCCTTCGGCAGATTATAGCCCCGAAATGATGGGCGGTCGTTATGCTTTCCTGGTGCCTAATCGTTTGCAATGAGCTAGGTTCAGCAGTTCCCATATTGTCTATACATTGTTAGCACATTCATGCGTGGATGGCTGTTCTGGACTGTTCGACTGAGTGACACTACACGTATAGTTCATCTCCTCAACCATCATACAATCTAATCACCAATTGAAAATTCAGCCGTACGGACCAACGCACACAGCGCAATTCGCTCATTGTCATACGCCATTATAGTATTACTGTCAGTGAAATTTATTACTTCTCTAAGCCCCTATTATAAGAACAGACAAAAACTATCAGAGTGCTTTACAATCTCAAGCGGCAGAGGATTGCTATAGTTATGACATTCTCTCAGCATCGGCTTGTAATAAATTCAGATACACAATTTAATGTTCGGCAAAGGGACAATGTGATTTAGTCGTTCCCACTGAACAGTTTTTTTTTTTTATTAATTTGTTGGTGCACTCGAAATATTATTTCACTCCCTCGAAATAATATTTCGTTCTCCGAAATACTATTTCGTTTCCTCGACATAAACTGTAAAAACTGGGGTGTTAACATCGACACCATTTGTTTTGTCACATATAGAAACCGAAGAAAGAATCACAATCTTATTGTTTTAAAATAACACAAATGTAATTGATTTTGGAGAAATTAGTGTTATTTTTAACACCCTATGGTGTTAATTTTGATTCACCCTTCGGCATCTATAGCAGTGTTCCCATTTGACTTATTTTTTGTGGCAAAACCCATTGTGTAAATTTGAAAAACCCAGTTTTTGCAGTGTATTATTTCGAGGGAACACAATTATTATTTCTAGAACACAAAATAAATAATATTATATTGTTTCGACGGAAGGAAATACTGTTTCACATGAACGAGATAAAAATAAAGAACATTGTCCCTTAACAAGCTCCGTACAGTTAGGACCATGTTGGAAAGAGACCGGATCTAAGCTGTCGCTTCGCCAGAAGCTTACTCTCAAAAAGTAAAAAGAAAAACAGAAGAAAAAACCCTACAAACATCAAAAAGTGTTTTTTGGTCATCTTAAGTGTTTTTCGTTGTTTTAGTACACAACGTTTAACAAAATCAATACTTTCTCCTCAGGGAAAATGCCCCTTTTTTCCCCATTTCTGTTTTACACGACTGTCTCAGTGGCATTTACACGCAGTGCATATTCAGACCCACCAGTTCAACACAGTTCAATAATGTACATACACATTAGTTTCTATTTCTGGCATCATGTTGTTACAGCATACACTGTAGTTTCAAAGGTGTTTGTTTCGTTGTTCATTGATTGATTATTATTTCTTTCGGTGTCGGCCTTATTAAACAACCATTATTAACATTATTAAAGATCGACTTATTTCGTAAGTTTATTTATGTGTTAGTTCATTTGTTAGGTGGTGACTGTAACATACCAACAACTTGTTTTGTGTTTTTTTTTTCCTTGGGGGGGGGGGGGGGAGTCATAATTTAAGTTGTAGTACAACCAGTTTCTTACCTGTATTTTTTTTCAAGTAATATTGTCGTTGTGTATGCTTCCCATGGCCTCCTTCATACCATAAGTATTTTTTTTTGTCAGACGTCGTGCTTTGGGGATACAAATGCAAACTTGTTGCCAATGTGATAAAGCGCACCGACCGCAACTTTGTATTGCCTGGAGCTTAACGAAGTTCGAGGAAAATACTTGCAAATACAATGCTTTTCCGTAGCGAAGAAGAAATACGCATCAACAACAGAAGTGTGGTTATTTACCTCTTAAAATGATTATTGGTTACTGACATTAAGCCGACGACAAATCCCCGTGGACAAACAATTAAGAGAAGACAGGCAAGTGTCAAAAGACTACAAGGGTGTCCAGCCAATATCCGGATAAGGGAAACCTGTATTTTTTCTTTCTTTCCTCGGCGGCTGATCAATTGAGTGATGGAAGGTGGCGGTTCTTATATGCGTTCATTAGGCCGCTTCACCTGCATCGAGGAAACAAATCAACCAAACTGTTCCCAAGCGTAATAAGTTCCTAGGACAACAACATCGGATATGCAATTAAGAGGCCCTGAGTGTAGCTTTCCAATTTGTGTGGAGGGAAGACTGCAAGTGTTGTTTTCCAGTTGTTTACAAGCCTGGCTGGCAGTAGTCACTTGGACTTTTTTTTGGTTTTGTTTGTTCCCCGCGCAAGGAACCCCAAAGGACACCCTGAAAGAGGAACAGAAATTGAACAAAGAGAAAACAAAATGCAATCAGAGAAATTAAATCAGGAAAGCCCCCTTCTTTTATTGTGGCATTGTACTGTGGCAAAGAGTTATTTAGATTTCATCTTCCAGTTTTGTTTTTCCCTCCAAATTAATCGCAACAGATAAACAAATGTTGTTTGTGCTTTGATGTCAGCGAATTTTCAAATTTCCTCCTCAAAAATCAAAGTTATTTTCTCAAAGACAGAAACTGTATGAGCATAAGCATTGTCTTTGAGCCTCCTTGGTGGTGGTGGGGGGGGGGGGTGTTGCACATGCCACCACCCCCCCCCGCCCACACCGTCCGATATGTTTTTATATTATATTATTGTCAAAGGTGAGGCCGTTCACTACTTGATTTTGTGTGGCAATGAGTACTAAGTGTATGAAATCACCATTATTAAGACCTGCGCCAGGAATTGCTCTGGATATAGTACAATTGACACTGATTTTTTGTGAACAAGGTTAGACATAATCTTTGGGATAGTTGCGCCCAACTCATAGCAAACGAGGACGAACGTGCACTTCCCCATGTACGCAGACACACCAAATTGACAAACCAATATCGGGGACGCCCTTTTTCGGCCCAGTGTTTGAACTTAATCTTGTCTCAGCAAGCTCCGTTGATTTTGCACACAAACTCGCATGGGCGGAAGCTATGACCGTCCAAAACGTTACTTACCTTTTGTACACATATACACGTCACCATACAATTACACAAGACGACTGTAGACAATCATTACTTGACCTGCATGGCTGTATGTACGTGCTTTCTTTCATCCTGTTTTAATATAGACCATTCGCAAGTTAGATTTGAATAATGGTACAATGCCTTGTTTGGTCACAAGTGAATGCTCAGTTTGAATTATCAGGACTAAATCAGTGTTGCTTTCCAAAGAATATTGCACTAATAAGTAGAAAGCTTCCTGGCTGCATTTAATCAACAAAACCATGGTCCACCGTACATAAAAAGCACATGCAAAGTTTCTGATACATTAATATTAACAAGCGAACATGAGCTGAGCCTCGGGCCAATTCTTCATGATTATGCTGTCATTAAAAAACACATTAGACGGCGCTTTGAACATGTATCGGATAGTGCAACCGATCAGTGCTGTGCTTGGTATCAGCAACTATTTATATACTTGGGACGAGTTTAGTCAAAAATCCAACTTGCTCATATAATGCTCGATACACGCTCGCCGTTCTATAGCAAAATACCTGGAGGTATATAGCGTCACAATGCGATGGTATAGAAACAATACAAAACATGTACAGCTCAAATCGTATTGTTAATGGTTCGGCGATTTGATTATTCCGGTGCAGGTTATTAATAAAGTGGCATGTAACATGATTTGTATAACGTCTATTAATTTCTACTCCATGATTTTGCTTGCACTTTCCGTATTAACACCAACGAGTTAACCTCACCAGTCTGCATCCATTATAAATTTCGAATTTAATGCCAGTGTGAAATGTGCTATGGGTGAATGAACCTGGCAGTTTAGAACTTTATCTTAAACCTAATTCTTGCCTGGAAAAATGGGGATCGCCAAACCAACAACACGTTTGCCCACAAATGTTCTGATGAATAATTCGATGCCTTTTAGACAAGAAGACTACAGACATAATTTATACACTGTTCAGTCTCTTAATAATGCTTTTTACCAAAATCCATTTCATCCCCGACCGTCCAAGGCGAACTACGGCATTAATATCGAGGTAGAGATACCTTTTGTCTGGTTTCTGTTTTGTTTTGTTTCCCCCCGCAGTGCTATTGATCAGACAGCATCTCTGAGGTAAATGGTAAGATCAGTCAGCTAATGCCAGTCATAATTAACAATCGATTCATGATTCGCCCGTCCCACATTTACAATAGTGCACCAGTTTTATTGTACAGGAACAACAACATTCTCGATCATCATCTCTCTTTGATACATTCATTTGGAAAAGTAACACTTAAAATCTCCTCACTCCTTTTCCAGCCACCACCAAAGCATATGGGTAAAGGGCCTTTCAGGTTGCATCTCCTGAAGTGTGGAATTCACTCCCCAATAATATAAGAGAAAGCTCCTCTCTAGAACAGTTTAAGTCTTTTTTGAAGACATATCTTTTTGTGAAATAACTTATATTTTTCATTGTATGCATTTTGTGGTTCTTTCTGTATTTTCTGTAATTTTTTTGTATTTGTATTTTACATTCTACAGTCTTGGTTTTTCTCTCTTGACTTTCCAAAGCGCTTTGAGACTTCACTGTAATGTTGCGCTATATAAAAACTGTTTATTGTTTTATACAGGATCAAGAGCTGACACACTAGTCGCAGACAGGGTTTACGTTTTTGTGTGGTCAACCATAATAATGCTAGGTACTGGAACTTGCTGAAAATGTTCACAGCAATGGATGTATTAAGAATTTGTTCAAAAAACGATTATTTGGCAAATCGGTTTTTGAACAACAACAAAACGTGGCAATTTTGGCTTCGTCAGGAGACCATAGTGATAAACCATTTTCAATTTACAGCATGTTGACACATTGTCATTAAAGGTATTGTACACGTTTGGTAATGACTCAAAAACACAAATGTTAGCATAAAAAACTTACTTGGTAACAAGCAACGGAGAGCTGTTGATAGTATAACCCATTGTAGGAAACGACTCCCTCTGAAGTAAACGTAGTTTTTGAGAAAGAGGCAATTTCTCACTAAAATAATAAAAACCTCTTGCAAGAAGTTGTTATTCCTATCTGAAAGCACACACATTTGTACACTGGTCTTTGACAATTTCCAAACGTGTTCAGTGCCTTTAATGTTGGTTGTAACAGCCGAATCAGCTGTTGCGATTTTTTTTTCTTTTAGGCTTTCAGATACAGTTTTCTCGAATATAACTTCACTCCTGAGGGAAAAAATTAACAGAAATATATGGTTTTATTAGAAGTTATACAATCATTAAGCTTTCAGACTAAAACTAACAAAATATGTTTTTGTTTTTAAATCTTTACCAATCCTGTATAATGCATTTATACCATTCCATTGTGTACCCCTTTTTATTTATTGATCTTTTAAAAACATTATTTGAGTTTGTAGACAATGAACCATAGCCTTCGTTTAATTATGTTTTAAATCATATGTATATCTTTCATATGGCTGTCGCAAATAGTAATTTCTTGCGTCTTAAATGCCTTATGATACAAGCCGGCTGGTTGAATAAAACCGTACTCGGAACCATTGTTATTTAAATAGACCTTGACGACGAACTCATTGTGAACAATCCCTTGGTGCAATCAATTGACCCTTTTATCAGTACCATTGTTCATTATTATGCGAAATACATATTTTTCACAACACCCCTTGCATTCTGTGGCCTTTCTGTTTATGTTTTATGAATAAACGTTTGGCGTATGATTTGTGTCTTCCTTTGTCTTTCACAAGTTAATAAATAATACAGCAGAATGAGAACAAAGAGGACTACAGCTCATAGTGGCAAAAGAGAACTAACGATTAATGAGCTGTGCCTCGCCTCTCTACGTTTACAGGATGATAGCACACCCTTTTGAGGGAAATACAAATGAAACTAACAAGTCCCTTTCATCAGCTACATATGGTTATGGCTTACGAGCCAAGTACACCACGCAACACTAAATCCCTATTATCGGAACGATGTGCTTGTTTTATACCATATAATCCCCAAATCAGCCTGTCTTTTGTCACCGTGCGTGTGTAAAAACTAATGTATTACTGAATTGAATGGGATTGAACTCTTTCAGGGAGCATTTTACGAATTCCCAATATTAGTAAATGCATCGTTATTATACTTATTTAATTAAGGTTGCTGACGTGTATGTGATCGTCATTTACAAAATGTCAAACCCTCTCTTTTTCCTATTAGCAGAAATGAACCCCGAAGGTCTTTAAATTAAAATTTGATTCATTGTCCTTGTGTATGAGGAGCATTGTAAATAGGTTCTTCTGTGAGTGGCGTTTTCAACAATTTCTGCTTTCTCCACGTCATACACGGATCGGAGTGCCCGGCTTATATTGCCCCAGCCATAATGCATGAAGGATTTGTTAACAGAACAATAACATGATGGGCTCACCCTTGTGAAGGTCTGAAATAATAGGAACTATTAAAGAACATGCACAGAGTTGGGAAGTTGTTTACAACGCAGTAAAAAGTGAAATCGTAGAAAAGAAAACACACATTTTTTTTTTCCTACTGGCCCCAGCCATAATGCATGATGGATTAGTTAATAGAAAACAAAACATGATGGCCTCACCCTTGTGAAGGTCTGAAATAATATGAAGTATTACAGAGCATGCAAAGAGTTGGCAAGTTGTTTTCAACGCAGTAAAAAGTGAAATCGTAGATAAGAAAACACCCTTTTTCCCCCTTTTACCTATACTGGCCCCAGCCATAATGCATGATGGATTAGTTAATAAAAAACAAAACATGATGGCCTCACCCTTGTGAAGGTCTGACATAATAGGAACTATTAAAGAGCATGCAAAGCGTTGGCAAGTTGTTTACAACGCAGTAAAAAGTGAAATCGTAGATAAGAAAAACGCAAATAATGTTGTCAATTTCTTTTTTACTGGCCCCAGCCATAATGCATGATGGATTAGTTAATAGAAAACAAAAACCATGATGGCCTCACCCTTGTGAAGGTCTGACATAATAGGAACTATTAAAGAGCATGCAAAGAGTTGGCAAGTTGTTTACAACGCAGTAAAAAGTAAAATTGTAGATAATATATATATATATATATATATATATATATATATTTTTTTTACATACCGGCTCCAGTTTTGCGAGTTCCCCACACACAAAACTTCAAGTGTAAACACGTGCAATGGGGGACCACCTCTGTAGTCCCTCCTCTGTTGTATGTAGGCCTACTTTAACTTTCTTTTTTTGGCAACAGCTGTCATCGGTTGTGTACTTACTTTCCAAACTGGAGACCTTCACCCAACTGGGGGACCCTATTGTCCCTTTGGTTATAGTTCCGCGGTTTGAAAATGTAAACCTTATCAACACATACTACTAAATGTTGTCAATGTGCTTGTAAACCACCTAAGACAAGAACTGAAACATGTTTCGATTAAATGATAACACTTTTGAACGAAGCTTTAGAACTCCTTTAAGATAAATACCCATAACCCCTAGGTAGAGATCTATTTGAGCATTACGCATAATTGAAGACTTTATCTTGACCCTGAAGCGCGAATTTGTAGCGCGGACAAATCCCTCTGTCACTCAGTTAAACCGAATTTAGATTAAGGAGGTGAGTTAGGGATGGGTTTTAAAAAACAAAATTGACTTCATGCGAATTTCGAGTTTCACTTTCCTTTCGAATTCACTTTTAAACTGACCCAATTAAATTTCAAAGAGAATGAATGGTAAAGGAAGTATGCACATACTACTCGAATGGAACATACGGGATATTTTGTTTCTTTTGAACACCCGATAATGTTACCGTAAAACAACCTGGATTTTTGTTTCAAGAAATGCAATATCATTGGTTTTCCTATGTTATCCCCCTTTATTAATATTTATTTATTTTTTGGTAGTGTTTTTTTGATTTTTTTTTTCTCTGTATATTTTTTTAGATTTAATTTAAAATGCTGGGACGAGTTTTGTGTTACCAATCATAACCAAATACAATGCCATTAAAGATTACTGACTGCATATCATAGGAACTCATATTTTGTTTTCCATCACAAACTTCACATCAAGTTACACACTAACCGAGTCATATTTTAAGGGAACATCCAGGTTGCCCGGCCTGCCTAAAATGGCTGTCTTCGAAAGGAAGAACAAATAAATGAATTGAACAATAATAATAATAATAATAATACTCACAATATAGAAACAGGGAAACTTGTTTGTTAACCAATTACCTGTTAATTCTTGTTCATAAATAATATTTCACCGACTTAAGTGTTGACCCCTTTTTGAGATGAATATCCATCATATAGCGAGTCTTAAATACAAAAACATTTCTGTCTGTCATTTTAATTATGACGGATTGATTTTGCTGGTACCACTTTTCTTCCGGCAGTGAAAAACAACAAAATACCAGAAAAACACAGATAAAACAAAATGCTTGAAACGTTTGAGTATAATTGCCTCTGGGTACAATTAATGGTTTTGTTTTGACATTCAGACATATGTTGCAAATCCACAGTATGACACTACCTGGTACTTTTTTTCCTTTGCAGGTTTTATACTGAAACCACTCAGTGAAAATAAAATAGAAAATAGATTTGCTAAATGCAATTCTCAAACACGTATTCAGTATACTTTGCGGCTTGCCATTTGATTGTCCGCGTTTAGCAAATGCTGACTGTTTGGTGTAGCTTATTATTTACCGTCTGCCGTCTTCCCCGTGCTGCCATTCAAATCGCAAGTTAATGACATTTTCATTTTGCCGGTGGCCACTCATGACGTAGTTAGGATACTGGGGGCGGGCTTTACCGGTCGAAGTAAAATCAATCGAGTCAGAAGCTTGAGCCTCACTCGTCACAGCGGATAGATACCTGACGGATGCTGTGAGGAACGGATCTTCAGTCTTGAATAAAAAAAAAAAACTAAGGACATCACCTTGCTGAAGTGAGGGTTACCGTTTGGCAAACCAGCTCATGGCATCAAAGTTGCTGTGTCAGGCGAGGGCTCGCTCCCTTTACAATTCCTGACTTTTTGTGATCCAGAACACATTGTCCCGACTAAAATACCTGCTTTGTTTGTTGCTTTTTTCAGCCTTGATACAGAACCAACCATGACTGACTCGCAAGCATTTGTGACGGATATCGCTACGACAATGGTAGAGGTGTTTGGACCAACCAATCTGACCAGCTTGTTTGAAAGCACCAGCTCGTACAGTGGCCCGTGTACCGATTCTAACTCCACCCTCGGGGATGGGGTCTCTCCGACGGGGACGGTCCAAGATGGAATGCAGATCCCAAGTTCCTTTGAGATCCCTTTCCGGATTGTCTCACCCATCATAATTGCCATTATTTCCATCATCGGGCTAGTGGGTAACGGTACTGTCCTCTGCATCATCTTCAAGTACCGGGAGATGCAAAACATTACCAACTATTTTATCGCCAATCTAGCACTGACGGATGTTGCAATGCTAGGCATTTGTGCCATACCCACTGCGGCTGGTCTAGCAGGAATGAAAATGGAGGAGGGCCTGTGCAAGGGTGTTAACTACATGCAGTTTGTGAGTATACGCAATTTAGATTGTAATTTAAATATGACACCCGTCTTTAAATGTTATGGGAATGATAGAGGCCCGTTTAGCTCTGCATGACTTTCACCTTCGTCTCAATACTACAGTGTACAGCACAAGGGGGAGTATCTCTAGGGGTTTGCAGTTGGATCTGCTTCTCACTAAGCCTCTACATGCTGCACGAACAATATTTTCAATCACTACAACCTTTAGCAGGTACGCCCATTTACAGTTAGAAAGATAAAAAAAAACACAACAAAACAAGTTACACCAGCGTTCACACAAACGGAAACAAAACACTGATTCGAACCAATAATAATGCGAAATACAGCTATGGTATGCCTATACAGGTAATACCGTATGTTGCACTTTTGTTAAAATAAATGTCGTTTATAAAACCGTAAAGGGATGGGGTAATTTTGATTAAAAAAATGTTAACATTTTCTTATTTGGCCTATAGTTAATAAAACAAAGATTGTTATTGTTATTGATGTATCATCAGACATCGTCTTTGTAAAAATCAACAACTTATTGCATTCTCATTTCCTTTCCTGAATACTCGTTCATGCAATTTGCAAAAGAAAAAGTCATCGGAATTGTTTTCACCCGAAATTATTATGACACCGATAACTTTCACATAAGATACCCGCGTGGTTAGACAGACCAATGACGTAATACTGGTTTTATTTTGTGTACGGAACCAAATAGAGAAAAAGGAGAAGTCGTGGATTTACTGGAACGACAGACACGCTGTGGGGGAGGGTGTGTGTGCTGAGTTAAAGGCCCTGCGGGGGCCCTTTAAAAAACAAAAACAAAAACAACAGCAACAACACCACCAACACATAGCTCCCCACAACGTTTCTCTGTTAAAGGTTTTTTTTTTTCCCCGGGCAAGATCGTGTTTCCGTTTTGAACAGAGAACAATAGAGTAACAAGGGTAGATCCTGACAAACCGTACCATAAGGTATCGAAATGTAGGCTGCCTTAAAGATAATTATATAGAGATTGGTGTTCGACGGGGATTTTTAAAATTAATTGCAAAGAAAACAAAGTAAGGCGAGAGATTACGACAACAATTTGTCTGAAATTATTTGATGAAAAAAAATAAATAAATAATAATAATAATAATTAAAAAAAAGAAAAGAAAAAAGAATGATAATACTAATCATAAGCTGTTCCGTGTTTTATGTCATAACAAAACAAAAAACGCCTAAACCAACACGTATGAAACGATCACATTACATTTACAAGACTCAATATCTTTAAGAATCGCAGAATGACATGCGGGCTGTTTTTTGCTTCAACGATTCAAGGCTTTTACACCACATGTTTCAACACTTACAGTAACAAAGTGTATCCAAGTAGGCACAAATGGACTTAGTGTGTCCAATTTACCTGGTGTGAAACACATTTTTTACCAATGTCGTTAATGAACTGCCCCAGATTCTTCCCAGAGTAATGGGAATAAAATACAAACTAATACAAGAATAGATGCATCAATTATAAATAATCCTACGAGCTCATTGAGGTAAAAAAAAAGAATGAGTGTACCACTTACATGTCAACCTGACATCCAAGGATGCGTACGGGGTAATTTGTCAATTAAATTGCCAACTGAAAATCGATCGAATTCCCCTCCTACTGTCGAGAGAGAGAGAGATAGAGAAAAAAAATCAACATGATTCGCTTCTGGCACACTTTACATTGAGAAGGAACGAAGGTTTTTTTTTTTTAATCATGGAGCCTGTCATTCGCTAAAGTTCGACTTGCTTGTGGTAAGTGGTAACTCATTCTTGGTCTTGTAAAACATGAATGTCGATGATTTCTCGTGATGCAGTCTGACGTGCTTCCTGGCATCGTCTGCAGACTATAACCTTGGACAATGTGCAGAAATGGAGACTTAACATTTCTATCGAACCCTGTAATTTGTGTACAACCCTTGTTGTCTGAGTTTTATGTTGTGTTCGTTTTGGCTCCAATCCGTAAAAGAAACAACACGAAAGAAAACACGATAAAGAGAGGGAAACTAAGTGAATTGTGTTTTCTCGAAATGTAGAGCACTGCAAACAGTTT
The DNA here is from genome assembly GCA_021014325.1 of Plazaster borealis. NCBI lineage: Eukaryota > Metazoa > Echinodermata > Asteroidea > Forcipulatida > Labidiasteridae > Plazaster > Plazaster borealis. The sequence goes on along the minus strand of CM037459.1, from coordinate 10,707,915 downwards.
TGTATTAACGTATTATTCGGTTTGTGGTATTAAACACCATGTGTAGCGTATATTTTGTTCTTTGAGAACTTGTCTTGCTACTGCCGTGGAGGAGATTTCGGAACTGTCCTGCCTATTAACTACCTGGGCAGAAATCTGCTCCGAAATCTACTCCGCGGCAGTAGAATAAATAGCGAAACAAGTTCCTAAAGAACAAAATCTACACAGCAAAGTAGATATACACATGGTGTTACCGCACACCGAATATACATTGATACCCCACCAAGCAATGCCTAACAAAACACATGTTTGTATTATTGTTACGGTTGTTCAAGTATTTTTTTAAAGCCATGCAGCTACCTCAAGCTGAAGGTACGTGAGTCGACACAGCATAATGATAATATCATTACGATCAAATAAACACTCGAACAAAAGTGGAACATATAAGTTATACAAAGGCGTTGTCAGCAACTTGCTATTTTGTTTTGAATCAAAACACACAAAACCGGACTTGCCTTTCTGTTATTCACCATCCAGCATACATGGCACCATATCATGTTATCGTTTGTAGGATAATATGTCGGGTTAGGATAACTCCTACCCTATGTTGATGACACTGAGATTGAATTGAGACTTGTCCTCAAACAGTTCCATCTCATATTCGTATTCATTGAAGGCAATTAAGCGTTCTTGCGTGAGAACACCAATGTTAAAAGCAGCTCACAAACCGCTTTTTTTTTTCTTCATTGAATTTAGTGTTTTTCAACCGGGTATTGATTTCCCTGTGTCCTTAACACAACAATTTAATACCACCGTTTGTATAAACGTATAAGATTCATGTTGGCAATTTCAAGAGGCAATTCAACGGATGTTTTTGACAAATTTTGCTCAAAGAGGTAGGCCCTAACTCGGTTATAAACTGAAGAAAAAAAACCACGGGCATAACAAACGAATATAACGGAGCGCATGGATACCGTTGACGGCCCAAAAGACAACGAGGCGTAGACGGTGATGTCGAACTTAGGCCCATGGTTATCTCGTACAGCTTGATAGTAATTTGATTGTCTTCTCTGTCAACATTAACACATATTTTCCCGTTTTTTTCTTTCTTTCTTGTTCCTCCTTTTTTCCACATTAAATTATCAGATCATAGTATTCCGTCATTGCATACGGTACACTGCACAAACTGGATTGTTAAATTGACACCATGGGTGTTGTCAGAGGGCCTACCAACAAAATAATCAACATTTACACCATGGGTTGTTAACATGACACTAATTTCTGCAAAAACAATTACATTGGTGTTATTTTAACACCCTGAGGTGTTAATGTTGATTCTCTGTTCGTTATCTTTATATGACAACACACATGGTGTCAATTTTAGCACCCCAGTTTTTGCTCATAACACAGAGTAGAAGACGATTGCTCGGCAAATAAAAATGCAGAGTGGCTGGCGTTGCACTCAATTAGGCTGTACACATCTACTCATATATTATTATTATATGATTATTCTCAGTCATCTGAAGGGTCCATAATATGCAGGAGTGTGGATACGTGTGTGTGCGTGTGTCTGTTTGATGCGAAATACTGTATTATGGTCATTGGATGAAGACATTATAGTGCACTAGAAGGTTTTAAGTGCAGTGTATTTGGAAATAAGAGGTTTCACGAAGGAGCAATATCTAGGTCGACACAGACAGGCTATATATATATATATATATATATAATGATTTTGGGTAGAACAAAGAAAAATTGACTAGAGTGGGATTTGAACCAACGACCTCCGGTTTAACGTGCCGGCGCTCTCTCTCTCTCTCTCTATATATATATATATATATTATGTATGTGGAGTACAACCTGTACCATGTGACTGTGAGTGGGTAAAAACATTGCTTAAAATTATTTTGTTGATGTTTCCAACTCGTGAATTTCCTATGGTATCTGTTGTATAATCAATGACTCATTTAAAGTGCATTTCTAACATCCTAATACTGCTACGAAAAGTTGCGCTTTGAGGAATGATACGTTGTAATGAGTGGACTACCCACGCTCCATCGTCTTCAATTAAAACCCAGAAAAAGTGGCACCTCCAATGTTCAGTTTGTGTGTCAATGCATTGGAATTCTGATTCACAATGCTGGCTAACTTGTCACAGTTTGGATTGACTAGAGTAGAGTATTTGGACCTTTGTCTATTCACCCTTTTAGTATGTCCAAAATTAAATTCTATTTCGAGAATGCCGGGTTCTTTCATTTAAATGGCACCCCCATTAGAGACCTACTTCATATAACAATCAGCTATAGTTACTGTCAACTAAAACTTAAACAGTGAAGCTACTTTGGATGAATTGACCTGTCCGCGGCTTTACGCTACGCTCCATATCCCTTCACAAATTGGCCTGAAACCTTCCATTATGGGAAAGATCTAGCTTTATGATGTCTCTATTGACGACACTGTATACAACATCTCCACACCGGAGGAAATGTGATACAGTGACAAAAAGCCCCAATGAAATGCATCCTTTTTCTCGAACCTGTAAATAAGTCCCAGATAAATCGCACCAAGAAGGTGGGATTTAATGTGGGTTAATACCCCCTTCTTGAAGCATCCCCCCCTCTTTCTTCTGTTATCGAACTGTCTTCTAAAACGGGATTCCTCCGACCAGAATTGCAAGATTAAGCACAAATGAAACTATAGGGGAACGTTTTATCACAACATGCTCTCCTCAAAAGAGGACATTTCGTAGCCACAATTTTCGCGAGATATCTTCATATTTTGGAACAAACTCATCTATACCCCCAATTTATAATATGAAATACCCTTTGACGTTAATACCAGAATTGCAAGATTAAGCACGAATGAAACTATTGAAGAACGTTTTATCACAACATGCTCTCCTCCACAACAGGACAGTTCGTAGCCACAATTTTCGAGAGATATCTTTATGTTTTTGAACAAATGCATGTATATCCCAAATAATAAATATGAAATCCAGGGCCCTTCCTTCCGCAGTTAGAATTGAAACCCAATGCTGCATTATTGGGATCCATTCCCAAACATTAAACAGACTTTTCCTCGAAAATAGAAACACAATAAAAAAACAAAGTTTAACTGCAATGTAAAACACTATTTTATTGAATTATCGGTAAGGTCTTGAACACGGGGTTACTTATAGTTAGGTTTGTACAACTTTACTCAGTTACAACATTTGAGTGATCCAACTTCTCCGATTTTGGTTGCTTGTTAAATTCAATTTTGCTGTTCACAAACCAGCTGACATGACATACCAAAAGGTTCCCAAGGCCAGACGTTGTAACATCTGCCAACCACACATTCAATATACATGTAAAGAGAATTCACTCTACTGATTTAAACAAGGAAACCAAATAGGCCCTAACCAAGACAGAAAAGTGACAATGTCAACAACAAAAGCAGCAGCGGAAAGCAACACTCTAAAAAAATAAATGACATTAGCAGCTGCAATGACAGCTTCAGCAACGTCAACAACAGCAAGATCTACAAAGGCAACAACAACGGCAACGGGAACAACATCGGCAACGGCAACGGCAACGCCGACGCCAACGGCATCGGCAACAATATATAGCACGGCAACGACATGGACAACGGCATCTGCAACAGCAACGCGCCAACACCAACGCAGTGGTGCGGAAACAGCAACTGCAACGACAACGGCATCGTCAACTGCATGTACAATGGCAAAGGCATCGCCAACGCCAAAAGCAACGCCAACGGCGACGGCAAATGCAAACGCAACGGCAACGGCAACGGCAACGCCAACGCCAACGGCGACGGCAACGGCGACGGCAACGCCAACGGCGACGGCAAATACAACAGCAACGCCAACGGCGATGGCAAATGCACCGACAACGGCAAATGCATCGGCATCGGCAACGCCAACAGCAACGCCAACGACAACGACAGGGGCTTTGGCATCGGCAACGATATTGGCATCGGCAAATGCAACGGCAACGGCAACGGCGACGACACCGACAACGGCAACGGCCACTGCAAATCCAACGCAATGGTGATGGTCAACGGCTATTGCATCGGCAACGCCAACGCCAACGGCGACGGAAAATGCAACGGCAACGACAACGACAACGCCAACGCCAAAAACAACAACAGCAAAAGAAAACAAAAAACAAAAACAAATCGGGAGAACAAAGCGAGAACGAAGCAGTAAAACATTACCACTACGTTGCTATCACACTGGTTAAAAGAAACACAATAGCAAGTCCAATATAATAGGTATTTTATTTTTTGGGGGAAGTTTGCCTACCTGGATTAACATTAAGCCAATCTTCGTTTGGCAAATAAAAATGCTATACTAAATGTTTGTTTGCTTATTTATAGAAACAAAACGGTACTTTGTTATTGAAATGTTTTTTTTTTCTTTTCACAGTAAAACGGATGAATCTGGTTGGTGCGGTATGTGTTGTTCATATCGCGTGTGTGGTGTAAATTGATTCTCGCCACATCAAAAGTGTGGATATAGACTTGACCCACTTTTAAGAAATGACAAATTACATTCACTTCCAATTATGTTTAATTATGTGTGTACGAACTGAAGGAAATATGGCGCGTCGTGATATTTGACATTTTAGTTTCCACGTCGAAAAACCACGGTGTACGCCGAGGATCGGAATGTTGTTATATGCAGCACAATTTAGTAAGGAATATGGATAGCCCCTCCGGGTTTCACGTATAGTGCGTGACTTTTATATTGTCGGCAATCAAATTTAACAAGAAGCATTTCCTTTGGATAGCATTATAGTTACTCGCCAGTTATGCTATAGAGTCGCATGTCTGCTTCGTAATCCTGTTGTTCGTGCTGAGTGATATACATTTGATTACTGTCCGAATTCATCGGTATTGCGTTAATATTGTGAGTTTCAATTTAAATTAGTTTTATTTGCGGGGGGGGGGTCCCCACCGAAATTGCATCTTATTATACGTAAAATAAATAATTCAGGAAATTAGCAGTCTCTTTTTAATAGCAATGAGAACAGACGTAAACTCGAATATGACGTCGTGACATTCAATGGCCTAACGACAACACGGTTATGTGTTTGTTGTGTGACTGTGTGACTGTCAGTGAGTCAAGGAGGCAGAAAATACAAGACGGTTCAATCAAGACAGAAATGAGGGCAGAAAACCTGAATTCAACATCGTGTCAGAATACACAATACGTGTTTTCTATTTCGTGAAAGGAAATGTTCAAACGAGCATGAACATAATTATAACCCTTGCCTGTTGTATAAAGTAAAAACACAACAAACCAAACTCACCCGCCAGGGTCGGGTCTGAGAGTCGGGTCTGATGCCACTTATTTGAAAGGCGAAGCAGGGAAACTGCGATAGCCAGTTGACAACCCAGATATAAACTTTGTTAGGTAATGCGTTGATAAACTACATTTAGAGAGAACGGTGCATGTGTACATCAATGCTTCCGATTTAACCCGTCCAAGGTTTATTGTATTACACTTTAACAGACGTTCAAATCACAACACCATTTCAGTTCACACCAGCAGAGACTTTCTACCCTTCCTCTCAAAGTAATGAAATGTTATCACCGCACCATTGCTTCTTCTGCCGTCGCAGAGGAACACTACAAAACGGTCTTACCTTGGGAAAAAAATAGCGACACCCGCGTGAGCCGCTGTTGTTTTAATTGATCAGGCGGTTGCTCAGAAGCCAATGTAATATTACGGAAAGCCCCACGCAAAATAACCGACGGCAAGCAATCTATTTCATGTATGGGTGTAAAACGAAGACCCGTGTTAGCGTCTCGTGTGGTATGATATAAAGGAAAACCCTTTCATCGCAAGCTGAACATTTGATATTCTGACAACGAACTGTAGAGAAGATTATATTCTCTCGTGTTATAATTTCGCGGCGCACCACAGATGTTTTTTCAAAGGTTAAACGCCAGAAGGGTCCCCCGGTTCTTAAGCCCACGGTTGGCACTCTAAAGTGTGCAAGTATTTTGAATAACATTACGGCATGCTTGGCTGTGCACATTCATGTGAGAGTTACAAACGCTGTGTGCAACAATGGATACCGGTTATAAACTTAGTGGGTTGGCTTGTTATTAATATCCAGCCAGTGATGAATGCCATATCGTTTAAGAAAGGAATCGATATTAAATTTGAAGAGAAGAAACGAAAAAACTAAATAAGACAAAAATACATTAGTCTTATTGAAAGTCAAATAATATAGAGCTGCATAGAAAAGCTCTGAAGTAAACGTTTGGTGGTTGTTAAAGCCCACACAGCCATATGCATTCCTTCCAAAGCGTGGAAGAGATGGGTAGAGAGAGAGCGAGAGCACACACACGATAATGAAGTGAGCGAATATTTAAGGTTTTCAGCCGCACATTCGTCTCGGATCTCTAATTTGTATTCCGCTGCTGCTTCTTTGGTAATGACTGGCACATTAACATGGCATGTTGATGTGACTGACCTGGCCCCATCGATTAGGCCCTTAATAATGATCTCGACCTAATTAGTTTCATGTTATCTCGACTATAATAGCTCATTTGCTAGTCACGCAGAAATATGTTTTCCATCTGACCATGACCAAGGAAGGTATAATTATTTAAACTATGTTTTAAATATTGTATTATGTTTCTCTTTTCAAGATAGAAGTGGAACACAATTGTCATCACATTTCACATCATGCTTTGAAATACGAAAACAATGATGACAGGGGGAAAAAAAAGAGTAATATGGACGATATCTGTATTACATTAAAGGCTTAGTACACGTTTGGTAATTACTCAACATATATATTCGCATAAAAACTGACTTGGTAACGAGCAACAGAGAGCTGTTGGAAGTATAAAACATTGTGAAAAACGACTCACTCTGAGATAACGTAGTTTTTGAGAAAGAGGTAATTTCTCACTAAAACAATAACATCTTCTTGCAAGAAGTTTTTATTCCTATCTGAAAGCACACACATTGTACAACAAGGGTGTTTTTTCTTTCATCATTTTCTTGCAACTTCGATGACCAATTGAGCCCAAATTTTCACAGGCTTGTTATTTTATGCACATGTTGGGATACACCAAATGAGAACACTGGTCTTTGACCATTACCAAACGTGTACGATGCCTTTAATGCATATTTATACAAGTGTACAGTTGACTCAACTCTACAGCGGCCCGCCACTCACGCTACTTTATTCTACAGCTGCTGGTGTTACTCTTATTGCGAGGCTAAAACTAATTTGCTCCCCTTTTCAATTACAGTGGGCTCCAAGTATAACAATCTATGTCTGTGAAGGACCGATTCATAACAAGACCTGATTTTTGTGTTGAATAATTGTAACTAGAAAAGCTGGGTCTCGGAATGTCATCAATTTGGCTAGTGGCTATTACGCTTGTAATGTGAGCTCCGATGCACTGACAATGCCCGTACATAGACATTTGAAAAAGAAGAACACCATCGCATCCAGCTGCCGCTATGTTCCAAACAACCTCTACCAAGCTTGTAAATCCTTCTTGTGTCTAGAAAAAAAGCCTGTCATATTAATTATCAATCAATGGAACACATGCTCATTGATAAACATGCATTTTAAAACTCGGGATTATTTTCACGGACATTTGAAAAGCATTTGCAAGTGTCAGCAATTAATAAACAATGCAAAACATTAGTTAGGACCATGGAATAATCAAAATTGCGTACTGGTACACCATCTGTAAAAAACAAATAAATACAACAATGGTAATAATAATAATTAGCAGTTATTTATGGTTTTTTTTTTTTTTAAGTAGTAGTATATAATCTGTTATTGTTAATGGTGTGATGTGCACTCGACATTTCGCGCAGTGGCTACCGGTACTTCGGAGAAAGTAGACCGGCCCATCAATTCCGCTGTAATGTTAGGTGTTTGTTGTGGTGTTTGCTTTAGATTTCTAGCTTTTTTCATCACTTTCCTTCCGCCATTGGGCCCCTATTTTTTTTATAGGACAGGGGACATAAAGAAAAGTATGCCACCTTTTGTGTAATTCTGTCGTTTACTGTGAAGTTGTTTTTGATTTCCCGAGGCGTTTCAGACTACCGAATTGGGAACGTTAATGAAACCATAGTTCTCAACAGTAGAACATATAATTCAACCGGCTTGTTGAACGAACAACCCCGCTAGCTCGTAGCGCGAGAGAGAGACAGAGATAAAAAAAAAGACGATCGAGATTACGGGACCTGAGAGGTAGACGATATCAATTTGAGATAAAGACGGGAGGCTTCCTCAATTCAAAAATCTAATCAGAATATATCAAATATTGCCCATATACAGCTATGACTTTTGCTGGGAGTGGGCCCTACTTCTCGTGGAGGGTTGGGGGAATTCAGTCTAATCAAGACGGGGCCATTTGGTGAAGTCCTGTTTGATAAACAATTTCGTTATGCTTTCTATCTGGGTCGTTCGTAAACCAGGTTATTTGGATTTTTATTTTGCTAACACGGTTTTATGCTATTTACTGTGATCCACTCACTGCGTTAGATTAAAACAGCACTGTGTTCTTGGCGATTGGATCAATGGCAGTTACAAAGTGCGTATTCGTTTTTTAATGACATGTGGTTGAGATGAAATTTTCTTTTTAAAAAGGCAGAATGTACCACTGCCACGTTTACCTAGTTCCCAACCCACAAACCTCCACAAACTCGAGACCATGAACAGTGGACTTATATTTGTCCTTCCACTTTCTTCCCTTGATACGTCGTCGTTGAGTTGAATCGAATACGTCCTCGAGAGCTTTACTTTTGTTTCATCTTGTATACTGACCTTAGCAACGACCTCATAGGTTTTTGCACGCATTACCTCTTTAAGATATCCTCCACGCTCCTGCCTTTACACTGATTAGATCACCACCGGTGGTGAACCACATCGATGAGTTGTTTGATCAAAAGAATAAACGGACAAGAAAGAGGTTTATTGGTTCGTTGTGTTGGGTGTTCCTTGTCTGGAATCGATAAAAACAACCAGAAATCGTTCTTTATATAGTACACCACCACTTCAAACACTATCCTCGCAAAATACATATTTGATTATTATGGAACCCTGATATCATACATCTGTCCTTTCGGGAAGACTGGCGCTTAAGAGTCAAATTTGGCATTATTGCCGCCACTCGAGTACGCTACGTGCTCAACAACTGCTTTTCCCAACGCTGAGTTAACGTCAGCCCTTACTAGTGGTAGCACCTTGATAAAAGCACGTGCACATCTGATCAAGTACAGCTGTGTCCCGGGGGGGATCAGGAACATTTCTCGATGGTGCTACTCGCTTTTTCCGGAACTTTTTTTCCTTATCTAATTGGCCATTGCATCAAGTGATATATTTCAAAATTGGGATAGACACGTCTTCGCACTGTTGTCAAGTACTTTTCCTTTTACCTAGTGACTTCTTCGGGAAATTCGTGTCAAAATAGTAGCAAAAGGAAGCCTTAATTTGTTGAGTCGTTTTGCTTATTTAACTTTCTGTCTTCCCATAGGCTTACCCATCATGGCATTTCGAGGTGGTGCGGTAAAAACTCAACCGAACTATTCTTTCAATTTGTTCAAGCACCAGTTGGGGGATGTTACAGTGTTTGCACGTCAGTGTGGTCATTAAACAAGCGATCGAATCGACTTCGTCAGCATGCACACTCCGCGGATGATTGAAAATCAAGCAAATTACTGGCCTTTGTCAAAACAATTATTTTTGCTACAACAATACAATTGCATTGATTGTTGTAATCTCCAAGGAATCGAGAGTATCACAATAACCGGGTATGTTCCTTTCAACGGGTGGTAAATCGTGCTAAACTTTGATTTGACAATAATGAACTTAACATTTTGGCAAATATGCACACGCCGTATTTTGGAATTAATGAACAAATGCGAAGTCGACGCACGCTCGGGTCTTGAATTTTGATTGACACATTTACTGGTTAGTCACGGTTGCGAATCTGTTTATGCTAAGTGATTGTAACGAAGAATAGTCAAAACTTTAAACCACTTCAAAGTGAAACAAAATAAAGAACGAGGACGGTTGATGCGATCAAAAGATAACATACGCTTAGCCGACGCTGTTCGTCTCTTTTTCTTATCTCGCCATCAACCTTATTCTCATTTGATTTGACTTTGGCATCTGTTGTATGTATAGTAATTTAAAGCCTTTTCATCTCTATTTTCAGCTGCGACTGTCACACTGTAAATAAGAATATGTGATGGTTCATTATAAGGAAAGGATATTATGTCCTTGTCATAAGTAATACTCTTTGGTTGTGCGTTTTGTTTTGGCCTATATTTTTCTTCAAATTAACGACGGATAACAATAAACAGCTTCCGTCTGTGTACCGCTTGACCAAAGTGTGTCCTTAACAGCAATGAAGTGAAACGCAAACCCCCCTCGACCCCTCTGCTCTGCTGGTGTTGCCCGTTTCCTTGGCCTGTCAGCTGTCCGTACACGCTATAATCGTCAGTGTCAGAATCACCTTATCCGTGTGACCCGGAATCTGTGTCCAAATGACCCATAAATGGATCAAACTGACGCAGAATCCGAGTTAAAATTTCATTTGTTAAAAGCACTTTCTGGGTCAGCTTGACCCAGAAAATTGCCAGGCCCTCCCTGGAAACTAGGTCCCAGATAAATTCTGACCTTGGAGTTGTTATGATAGTCATTTTTAATGGACAACCATTCACATCATGGTAAATTTAGCAAGTTTAAGTTTGGTTGACAGTGTCATACATTAGTGGGTTACAAGTGTGCTCACGTAACACTTGATACATTTTACGCCACATCAATTTTATTCGATGAATATATAGAGCAAAAACATTAGTATGATTGCTACATTCTGGTCATCACTTTACAGGTGCCGTAAAAACTATGTCGGTCAGCATCAATAGTTGAGCCCCTGGGACTTCCCGGAACTATCTAAAATACCGTTTGGAATATCAAGTCAATGTCCGTGTCTGATTATTACTTTCATTTTGTGCACATTGCAGGTAGCCGTTCAGGCAACATGTTGCACCCTGACAGCGATGTCGATAGACCGGTACCTCCTTATCGTTCATGCTGTCAAATCAAGAAAAACTAGAACAACGACAAGAGCCATCATTGTCAACGTGGCCGTCTGGATTGGTAGGTCATTTTTTTATTTAGGGCAAGGGATTATGTGTACACATTATAGACTAACGTCAACCGCGCGGGATTGAAATTTACATGAAGCGGCACTACATTTTGATTGAGTTACTTGCCCTAAAACGTAGTTCTGGGAACATATGGTGCTTTTTCTCGTTTGGCAATATTTATGAACTTTGGATTGGATATCCCCCATGTTTTTGTTCGGGCGATGAATTACACTTCTCTTTATCTAGCCTATTTGAACGAAGACAGGTACATTTTGAAATTTGAGCGTACCTATATCAATTTGATCAGGAATTTGAGGGTTTTGAAGGTAAATGTATGTTATGATACAGCAGGGTGTGATTTGCAATGATTACTAATGGTGGTAATGAACTTTGTTTGCTTTTGAACTGTCTCCAGTATGCACTGTGAAACTAGGGTAACAATTTAGGGGGGCACAAGGGGTTGCACCACGTTTTCTTCTTGGGGGCGGGGGAGCACTTCTTGCCAGTTAAAGCCGTACTTTCCGTTTGCATTTTTCTTAAAGGGACCCCTTTTCAGCGCTCTTGTTAAGCCATTTACATATCTTATACGATAACCGAAGTGAATGTAAAAACAAATGAATTGTCTGCTGTGTAAATTAGAAAATGGTTTTAAAAACGTTGAAATTACAACATAAAAGCTTATAAAATGTACCGTTTCACTCTGGTAATAGTTTAATCTAAAAAGTCCAGATTTTAAAGAGGGCGTGGGGGGGGGGGGCACGGGCATTAATTGACGGGGGCAACCGGTTATTATTTTTATTTCTTCAAATAAATGCACACCAATTTATGCATAAAGATCAAACGCAAGGACTTGGACATTTAACGCATGCATAAAGCTGGTTGAAATACCGTCTCGATGTAAAGTATTATACGTGAAATTTCAGTAGTTTGCTAATCTTTCACGAATCGAATAGAAAAGAAAGGTTGTGGAAAGGAAAAAGAAACAAGAAAAACAACCTTACCCGTTAGTTGTTGTTTGTTTTATTTTGCAAAGACGCGTCTTATCGGATTTGCGGACGATGTGTCCTTCCTATCGTATATCTCGAACTTTAATACTTGCATAAACATCACGGCCTTTATTTGGCGATTTAATTCCCCGATCAAAGTGACAGCACAATAAGTCAAAACTATCAGCGTTTGTTATGTCTTGAAATCATGGTCAAAACGGACTGTGCATTAGCAAAATCGATGGAGCATTCGGACGATGATCGCATTTTAGAAATAACAGTATTGTTGATAACAGTATTGTTGTTTGTCTCCTCGGGTGATCCCACAACAAACCTTTTCCCGGGTCTATAATGTCGAACTCAGCGCACGATACGTACGCTGCACATTATGCACGGGTTTATTGGGATGCGACTGATAATAGTGCCAGTGATACAACTGAGTCTCACTTGTAATGGCCCTGTCACACCTTGACGTTTAAGCCAGCGTATGCCGAAGTATCAACATTTCTCTAAAACGCCGGCATACGCTGAACTTTCGATGTTTTTTTTTTTTCTTCTCCAGTTTTGGACGTATATATAACGTAATATTAACTTATGTAGAACGTTTCGATAACTGATATACAACTTATACCAACAAATGCTTAGCGTCTTGCCAGCGTTCACAACTTATGCCCAACGATAGTCTAACTTATGCATAGCGCGCGACAGCGTATCGCCGTCGATCACGTGTCGTAGCCCATAAAAAGACTGCCGCTCGACGATTCAAATCTTAACCGCACTAGACATCGCAGTATCAACATCACCGTATAAAAATCACCGTCATGCCGAAGAAAACTTCGAAGAACGCTGTCAATACACCATTATACGGTAGCTGTAAGTTAGAAACACGTTCAGTAAGTTCTCTGGTCGTCCGGAACACGTCAAAACGTCTACATACGTCAATATGCGTTGGAGATAAGTTCGACATAGGTTCAAAGCACGTTACTCATAGGTTAGAAATAAGTTTTGGGCACGCTAGAAATTATCTCGACGTATGTCGACTGATGAGTAACTTACAAGTAATGGGTGTGAACGTGTGTCATTGATCGCATAACTTACCCAACTTATGGCCCGCGTATGCGGGACGTATTTATGAGCCATACGCTGGCATAAGTCGTAACATTTTGAGCATGCACACAACATTTCGACAACCTCGCCGTACTACGACGTATACAGCGTGCTTCAGCGTGCTCTTAACTTATACGAAACTTAAACATAACTTATTCGACGTACGCCAGCGTATTCGCCAAATTTTCCATACGTCGGCATACGCTGGCTAAAACGTCAGGGTGTGACAGGGCCTTAACTTATGTAGTCAACCAGTGAGATGCTTTTTCAGTTCCACCTATACAGGCCTTCCCTCACCTCATTTATGGGCCTGTCAAACCATGGCGTATCGCCTGAACGTATGCCAAAGTATGCGAATTATCGAACATACGTTGGTGTACGCTGGTGTACGCTGATACAAGTTTGGGGGTAAGTTGGGATACGTCGTTTACGTAAAGAGCACGCTGTGATACGCTGTTAAAATTTTGAACACGTCGAGCCCGCGAAAAATTATTGAGCATGTTCAAAATTTCTCGCCGTACTGAACGTGTGCTCACGTTCTGCGTAAGTTCTCCGTAAGTTCGTGGTACGTTAGACATACGTTGACATACGCTGACATACGTTAGAGGAACGTTACTCGTAGGTTGGTATACGTTGATGTACGTCGGCTGACGGGGAAACGTACTTGAGATCGGAGCGGTATTTATACGTTCTACAGCGGCATAGGTCGCGTGTTCGTTGTACGCCGAGGATACGCTGAGGATACGTTGAACACGGCAGACAAATGCTACGAATGCGTTAAGCATACGTTACTCATACGCTCGCATACGCCGTGATACGCTGTCATAACTTTGTTATAAGTTAGTGATACGCTATCAATACATTAGTCATACGCTATGGATACGCTATCGATACGTCCTGTCCAACACCGATGTCGACTTTTCCGATGCAATTCGTTGGGAAGTTGGACGTTCTTGGACTTTGACAATTTTCGAACTATTTTGTGTACACGTCGGCATACGCCATGGTGTGACAGGGCCTTTACGACGAGTAAAGTAAGGTTTCTGCGTTCAGGTTGTAATCAGAGGTTTACTGGCTCAACAGAATGTAACTCCTCCAGTAGTAGCAAGTTGGGTGCAGACGCTTTTTATTTGTCTGTCGCATGTTTCCAACTGCTTATTATTTTGTCTGTCTGTGTTCATAAACGGTGTGGCAGTTGTTGATACATCACAGGAACAATTATTCACCTTTTTAAAAGCACGCGTTGAATCTTTTTCGCTTTTAACCGTTAACTTTTCCACTACATACCCGTGTTTGCAAAAGCAAGAGCCTTATTATCAGCGTGACATATCAAATGACAACGGCAGTATTGTAGGCGTCGAATACATTTAATGTACATTTCGAATTTTCAACACACTCTCGACATTCCCCATATAACTCGGTGCGACCTTTTAAAATAAAAGTTTTGAACAACACTACAGTCTCTCGTCCGGGTCAAAACGATTCAAGCTATCGGATCCGAGCATCTCCATCTTTGTTTCTGACCTGACCATCTTAATCATTTAATTGACCAATTTATTACCAAATGATGGGTTTTATCCCTGCATTTGTTATTAAATCAACGTTCTTTGGAGACCGGTGTAATGCGTTTTGGTGCGCAAATGCTTTACTTGATTTACATCAGTGAGTGGGAATTACAACTCCACAGGGTACGTTTGGCGATGCTGCACGCCATGCTACGACATCTGCAGCATTATTCTCCAAGTAACTAACAGTGCTTGGCTTGACCTGTTGGTTCTGTTTTCCGTTTCTAGCCCGCAGCGTATATAAGCCAATGCAGAGAACACTGAAGGTCCCATAGATGCACGGGGCTGTTATATCATTGATTTCCCTGGTCACCTAGCTTGGCATGGTCGTGAGATTATTTCATCAACCTACTGTGCGTGTTCAGAAAATAAAATTCAATATCGGGCAAAGGGGAAAGGCGGAAACTGTGCGTGTAAATCAACAAGTCAAACTAGTCGAAACAAATAAAAAGTAGAGTTCAAATTAGCCGCTACACCTTGTCCAAAATTAAAAATTTGTTCTTCATTTTTTATTTAGCTTAGGGCCACTGTGGATTGATAAATATCCTGCCTTGACACAAAAGTTCAAGCAAAAAGTGTTTGTGTAATGCCACTGACTGAAAAGAGTGGCAGACGGAGGCAAATGATAATTCCAAATCTAATTGAACACTTTTGCATCGGCCACTCCGATGCTGCAAAGTAGGGTTGATATTTTGTATACATATAAAGAAATGGTTAGCACGTGAATGTTGTTGAAAATATCCCCTTCGCGACATCAAAATGCAGGGGTTCCATCTTGAGACGATTCTTACTACATGTAACTTGACTAGCCGTTAAAATGCCAATGACCATGATAATTAAGAACAAACGTATACGTGTGTATACGATCACAATTCGAGGTTCGTTGGCTTATAACTAAGACGGCGATTCAACCCTGAAACAATCGCCATGCTATAATGCGACTTCAATAATATGCTTTTAATAATACAGTTTATCAAGTACGTACACCTTGACTGCTATTGACTTGCCCAACACGATCTAGTTAGAATATTTACCTCCAAGAAGCATTTCCTTTCAGAAGTAATAAGCGTGACACTGGAAACATTTCCCCCGTCCGTATTTATCGGTTGACAAATATCAGGGCAGAGGTGTTTTCCGGACAAAGTGCAGATGATTTGAATGGGCTTGGTTCACGTAAAAACTATCGGTTTCACCCACTTCCGAAGAGCTGCTTCTTAGTGGATTGTTGGCAGGCGTATACGCCACTCATTTTCATTGTAACGCCATAAAAGTGGTTTCGATCGTAGAGCCAGAGTGCGCTGGATTGCGCGTGAATAAGCAGTACTCCGTGATCCGGGTGATATTGTATTTCAATATTATTGAAAAGCGGCGTTTCCAGTACACAACAGATTGAATTATTTGCAGAACAGATGGAGAAATATTCTAATGAGCGGTTGACATTCGGTGGCAAGGTGATTTTATATTTATATTATTATTAAAACAAAATTATCTCCAATATTTAATATGCGCTTTTAAACAATTAACTTGAGGACAGTTATGGAGAGTGGTTTATTATTTGTAATTGGGATATATTTTGATTTAGCAGGGAGAACCTCTGTGGGTTTTTAATTTCCTTCCCAGCAACATTCACCAGACGAATTGTAAAGGTTGATTATTTAATTTCAAGGTTGTGCAGTGTACAATCATTGCGAATGACTAAAACAAATATAATATAGGCTCTAGAGAGAGATGTTAGAAAGTACGCTGACGGACCTTCTAATCACTTCAAGTAATGTATTAATTCGTATAATATATATTATTTCTCAATCCTTTTTTTTCTGAAGATCACACATAATAATAACATTCGCTAAATATTCGCGAAAGATCAGAGTCGTCTAACCAGTTTAGAGCTTATACCGATAATCAAGAGCATTTACTGTCGCTTTGAAAGTCATTACTTGCGATCGAGAATTGTGTTGGTAAGAAATTTATGTCAAGTCCAAGGAAAGGTTACCATTTGAAACCTCTGCCCGACTGATTATTTTTATAAATAAATAAAATAAAGAAAAAAGAAAACAAAAATATTCAAATATATATATATATTTACCTTTCTGTCACTCAATAAATTTGTAAAAAAATCAGGATTAATATTCCGCTCTCTCCGCAGGTTGCTCTACCTATTTTCATATTCTTACGTCCTGTACCTTGATTATGTTCTTCTATACTATTAACCTCCCTTTTCACAGAGTCATCCTGTTGTTTACTAAATTCCCTTCACTAATTATTTTGTCCTGCCCCCTATTGTTAGTTGCATTATAATGATGCAGCTTATCCTCTAATCTTACCCTTTCATGCTTCCCGCATTACCCATAATGCAGTTAACACCTTTTTGGTTCAGTAATCCACCCTTTCACATTGACCAACCTTTTTTTCTTCTAACTACTCTACTCTGATTGGTTCTTAGCCACCCCATTGTTTGCAAATTAATAACTTTGATTTGCTATAATTGTCCTGCTTTTTTCTGGATACCTTCCCATAATCCTTTGCTCCTCTTGTGGCTATAAATGAATATGTTTATGTTGGTGTTTGTTTATTTCTCTGAAGAAGGTCCGGTTTGGATCATAAGCTAAGCCCATCTCCCCTACTAAATATATACATTGTATATTATATGATTTTGGGTTGAACAAAGACAAATTGACTAGAGTGGGATTTGAACCAACGACCTCCGGTTTAACGTGCCGGCGCTCTACCAACTGAGCTATCTAGCCCTATATTGGCGGTCTCCCTATTTTGTCAATATCTTTGTTCGGGGGTGCCACAAAAGCATAACATTAATTAGAAAGAAAATGAAAAACAAAAATAATAATAATAATCACAAAATAACAACTGTTAATAAGCAAAACAAATAACACAAACAATCAAATACAAAATACATGTTATTGGAGTATGATTTTGTGACACGAAATACATAATTAAATAAATATAACATAATATAAATTTAAACAAAGCATAACATATTATTTAAAAAACATAATACATAAAATAAAATTGAAAACAAATATATAAATCAATACTAAACAAATAAAAGCGCAATATTAATAGGCTAATAAGTAAATAGATAAATAAAAACAATAACAATAACATACATAAACAATTAAATAAATAAGTGTTAAATAACAAAAATGGGGAATGTTTTGTTGATAGCCCATTTCTAAAACCTAAAACAATTAGATTAATACCAATAACAATGTGATAAATAAGTAAACTACCAGGCACAAAAAACATTGACATGGAAGGTTAGATGTAAAGCAGCCTATACGAAGGAAACAACAACTGTAACATATTGATATCAAACAAAGCTAGCCTTCGTAAATTTTTGTCCTTTGAAAGGAAAAGATTGGATGACAACGTTTTCAATATTGTATATTGTCGCAATAGTGTTCTTTGTTGTGTTCAAGATGATCACTTACGATTTTGTTTCTAGATACATTGTAGACCTGTTAGTTCATTGTTTCATTTTCGCTGTCTTCATTTAATATGCACTATTTTTAACCTCCTAATTGTAAATATCATAAATTGTTGTTTGTTTCTTGCTCAAGTAAAACTGTATTTCTGTTATTCGTGCGAGGAATGAATAAATGGGGCTGTATAGCTCCACTTTAACGAAAAAAGAAGAAGAAAAAAACAACACAAAACCCCCATTGACATCGTTTAAAGGTTAATATTCGTAGTCGTGAGTTGACGATTCTGCCAAGAATGTCACCAAACGTTCTCAGTGCTCACCTGGCTTGACCGAGAGCCCTTTCTAACCATACACCCAGGTCATCTCTTTATTATTTATAACATTAATTATCCACGTTGAAGCAGATAAGTTGACCATGAATACTAATATCTAGTGTGAATTCCAAAGAGTTCTCGTATTACTGAAGTGCATTCCTACACATAACGGGTTGTACATATCAAATAGAAAAGTGAGGAACAACAGAATGGTGAAAATGACAGACAACAAAAGTCGTCATTAACAATACGCAGCAACCACAACAACTTCAACAAAACAAAAGAAAAATCCACGAAAAAATTTAAAACAGCGTGGGGCCGATTTCACAAAGAGATAAGACTAGTCTTATCTGAAGTTAGGACCAGTAACTGGTCTTAACTTAAGACTAGTCCTATCTCTTAGCATTGCCTAGGACTGGTCCTAAGTTAGGAAGAGTTTTGTTAAATCAACCCATGGTAGGTTATTTACGTATTTCATTTTGTTTATACATATTCATTGTTTTATATTTTCCGGTAGCGGTATCTGTTTTTATGTGTGGTATGCCCCGTTTCAAAAGTCTTGTCCCTGCGCACCACCGAAGTCTCCATCTACCAACACTCTCATAGGTGCATGAAATACAAAAAAAGTACAGTAGGCCAACTTTGTCGGTAAAGGTGACTTCTTGCGTGACTTTATACAACATCACTTTTTGAAACGTGTGGGCGTTTCCCCCGGGACCTCAAATGTATATCAAATAACTCCATCTTTCGTGCGCTCGTGTGCTAGTTTGTCAGGCTGAAAGAAAATTAAGATTGGCATTTGGTGGGTGGGTGGGTTGGCCATTGTTTCTGCAGGGCTGCACACGCGCTCTTTTTGTGCATGTATGACATATAGCTGCAACACCAAACGCACGTGTTACTACCCAGATTGTACTACCACAGTATACTATAGGGTAAAGTATCGAGGGTAAAATATGATATCCACTCAAGTCGTTTCGCTTGACCATACCACTAATATATTTATATTGTAGATGAATTCTTTAGGGACAGCAAATTGATAGCAGTTCATCTTAGAAAATGTAAATTGAATAAACCCGCTGACTACGCACACACTGTGAAATTAAGTCAAAACTATACTCTCACTGAATGATATCCAATATACTTGCACGACAATACTGCGGTGACGTATTGCCAAAGAGCTACTCTTTGAAGCCTACGCATTTTTCAAGGACAATATGAGTTTTTTGATTAAAACACGTTTACCAGTAATGGCATAATCTTTTAGAAAATTGAGTTATACAAGTGGGCTCAACACTCCGTTGGAGGGGTATACACAATGTACAGAACATGCAATACAATGCGTATTTGTATAGCAATTATAATCGTTCAGAGGTACTCTGAATAAATCAGGGCTGGCCATTATCTTTCACATTTAAAAGCACCGGAAATTGTGTCACCTCAACAAAAGTTACCGTTTTATTATTTGAGCTTAAAGGTATCGTACACGTTTGGTAATGACTCAAAACAAATATTAGCATAACAAACTTACTTGGTAACAAGCAACGGAGAGCTGTTGATAGTATAACACATTGTAGGAAACGACTCCCTCTGAAGTAACGTAGTTTTTGAGAAAGAGGTAATTTTTCACTAAAAATATGAAAACTTCTTGCAAGAAGTTTTTATTCCTGTCTGAAAGCACACAAATTTGTACAACAAGGGTGTTTTTTCTTTCATCATTTTCTTGCAACTTCGATGACCAACTGAGCCCAAATTTTCACAGGCTTGTTATTTTATGCATATGATGGGATAAACCAAGTGAGAACACTGGTCTTTGACAATTTCCAAACGTGTTCAGTGCCTTTAAACCTTTCAGTAGGTACCTTCTATGCATACACTTAGCTTGCGAATCCAGGTATCGCAGCTATTGATTGCCGGTCATTCCACCATGGGTAAGCGAACCGTCTCAACAACTTCTACATACCGACTCGCTTGTCTAAGAGCGTCACAAGATGGCGTTCGATTGCAGTCGTTAATGCACCGGTGTTCATTAATGTTCAACTGTCACCTGAAGAACATGCTAATGCGCTTCTCGCTTGACTTATGAGAGTATCACGACCTCTGTAATAACGTCAAATATCATAGCTGACACAACGGAAGGGACCCCGTCTTAAAATGTCAACGCGAGTAACAGGCACTTCGATAGGGTTCTCGTAAATCGTTAAAGGCACTGAACACAAAAAAAAGGATAATTTCTACCTTTGAGATTTACTGCTCAAAACGTGACGAGAAGGAAAGAGTGGTAAAATTCAATTTCACCTGGCTATAATTGCCTTTGATGTCACACTGGTCCGCGTTGCATGTAGAGTACCGTGTATGTCACTGTGGTGAAGTAGGCCTACCGTAGTCGTTGGCCGATTATTTATCTTTCTAATGCATAGCTGAACAAGTAACCAATTGGTAAAATGAAACTTTAATCAGAAGGAGAACCTTCCCTTTCCGTATGTGTATTCCACGAGCCTCAGTATAGTCCCGAAGCAGCACGCATAGTAACGTTTCCTTCCTGTAGTGTCCGTGTGTAGGCTTAGACGTTTTGTAAACCAGTCTCTTTTTGTCAGACCTTTGCCGTGTCATCGCAAAATGTGTATTTTGTATACCGACGTCGTATCTCGACGCCCGAGATACGCCTTTTTGCATATTGAAACGTGCGTGTCGTGTTAAGTAAACCGACACTTTGTATAAACCCTCTTACTGTCGGAAAATGTTATGAACCATGCAAGCCTGCAATAAGTATAGTATCATGTAGTGAATTAATCTACATCACGCACAAACACTCATTTGCTAGTTTTGTGTACAATTGTGTTACCTTACGCAGCCCGTACAGTTGAATGGTTTCAAATTGTTGTTTAAAGTGGCCAGCTTTTAGATTTATTTATCTATTCATCATTGTATATTAAACATTTTAAAAGTTTGTCATTGTACAATATAAAACACTCAACTGTTTTAAGATTCATCGGTAACAAAGAAGAGACGTTGAATAATTCAAAAAGTCACGGGGACCCCAGTTAACATACATGAATATTGCCCGTTGACAAACAGGGGGTGTGTGGGGGATATTGTCGAATATTAAACGTTTGTGTTAAAACGTTTGCGTTCAAGTATAACATTAATATATATCAAGTATGTTAGACGTTAATAATTAGTGTTTCTCATTTTTTCTCGCTCTGAACCATGGTCTATAGCTTTATAACAATTTTATGTTAATATTTATATCAAGAAGAGTTTGTCTAGGCCATTTATACATACTAAAACCCTTCAGCTTCAGGGGGCTCCTCCCTCTAAAGTCCCGCCAACTTCGCCCCCTGACCCCACCAGGGGCCCTTGAGCGGGCCCCTGGACCCCACGCCGTATGTGCTCCTGCTGTGTGTCCCCCCCCCCACATTTCAAGACAGATTGACGCCCCTGATTAAAACAACTTTGAATTTAGGTTGTTGTCACCATAACCTGTCTATGATGAGGGCAACGGCTCGAAGCTACAAACATCAATGCATAATTTAGGAAAAACGTTTTTAGATGTAGATTTCTTGAAGTGACGATTCGTTAGTTTTTTATTGACTGATCACAAGTATCTTCGCGAGATTTTTTTTGTCAAA
Source organism: Plazaster borealis (assembly GCA_021014325.1). Lineage (NCBI taxonomy): Eukaryota > Metazoa > Echinodermata > Asteroidea > Forcipulatida > Labidiasteridae > Plazaster > Plazaster borealis. The sequence goes on along the minus strand of CM037459.1, from coordinate 10,685,756 downwards.
AATATATGCAGCGATGGCTTCCAGGGAAACCAAACTAGAGCTAATCGCCCGAAGCACTCAATTATAAGATGTCACTCAAGGGTGTTATATATTATCTTTCCTTTGTATTACCTTACGGATTCACTGACCTTTTTAGATATCTCGCATTTCAGGTTTGAAGTATCCCTGATCAAAACGTGTAATAAGTTATCGTTTTGAGGATTTGTCCATATTATTTCGTAGAAAAAAAAAGATAAGCTCAAAGCTGCGTGTCAAGCTTTCTCGTCACATGCACAGCTTCCAAGTCAAGCGCACAGGTTGTTTTTGTTTTGGATGACTCTGTTTTTGTTTTGGTAAGCTTTTTGTTTTATAGTAATGACGACTGTCGGTAAATAAGTGTGTTGATGACAATCGCCTGTGTGTCAATTGCGTCAGTATACCTCCGTAGCAACCACTCTTTCAAAACAAAATAAAGAATGATGCTACAGGAGTTAGACTATCATTTTACCGACTGGCGCAATGTCTGACAAAATGTACTGTTCGGAATTTCATTCTGCTGTTCTGTCTCAGTAAAAGTCTGAATGTTGATGCTGCTCACCGAGCAACGTTGGACTTATCTTTTCAATTTGCACACTTCTCTGAATAGTAGGAATATCATGCTCGCCAAGACACATACAGGTCACTGGAAGGGTCGGCTTGGAAATTTGATAAATCAATAAAGCCCATGGTCTGCTTCATGGATATGAGGACGCCAAAGTGGGTGGGAAATCCTGATTTGCATAAGGCAGACTATTTGCATGCAGGGAGTCGGATCCACTTCGGTTTTTTGTTGTTGCTGAATACTACAGGGCGATCTCATTCCTTTATCCGGGGCTGGGATATCTGAAGTGTTATAATATGCATACGGGTGTTATCAAATTACGGATCTTATTGCGGGTTTTCAGGCGAAAAGGAGTCTCATATTGTTTATCACGAATCCATACGCATAAGCTCGTCTAATCGGATGACGTTCCGAAGTATCGATTGTGCGGCTCGGATGGTTACATTGTGCACAATATTATTTACGACCGATTTTTATCTAATGTCCTGGTCTGGGGGCATGACCTCGTTTGAGTTTCGATGCTTTGGTTTGAACTCATAAATATTGTTAACAATCTTGAATTACCATTCTGTATTCAAATGCATGTTATTGCGACTGCGGATAAACAGCTCGACCAACAACTGAGTGCATTGGGGTAGAGCACACGGTAATCTGGCCCATGCCATCCATTTTCCACGCCTTTCAAAGTCGTCCGAACTCCCCGGTATTTAAATTCAAAGAACTCGGCACTGTCCTTCCAATGAAAATGCACGCCATTATGCAACGCGCGTATAGTTTTCAAGTTAATTCCGAAATAAAATAATATGAACTTAAGAGCACACCAAACAATTATTGTTCTCAAAAGTGAATAAAAATTATTTGCATGAATAAAGGCCTTCAACGATGTAGTTATTATGATTAGTATTATTATTTTGTGTATGATGTTTAGTTTTTCGTGTGTAAAAGTCCCACGGTGTATAATACACCTCGAGGCAAATTGTTATTATGTCACTCCCATGCTGCATGTGCTGTTTATAATAATCAAATAATAATCAAGTAAAAAGCACAGCTTACAAAACGCGGGCTCAGAAACAATTTCACCATTACTGTTTCCTGTAGTGTTTGCTTATTGAGTTCAAACTGATCTTGAAACTAAAAAAAATCACCAGAATGCCAGAATGAAACGTCGAGCGACAGTGACCTTGTCTGTCTTGTGTCATGGTAGTTTTTTGAAGATATGTTTCATTTTAAACAATCGTGCTAATGAGGTAGCCTGTGGTATGTATCGCCAAGGTATGGTAAAACGACGGCATAGACAATTTTATCAACAAATAAGAGCATATGCACACAACTGTGTTACCGTGCTCTCTTTCACAGTTGTCATGGCAATCCATTGTCATTATCACGCTGATATTGGTAATCTTTGGGGGGTTTTCTGTTTGTAGTTACTTCTTCGTCAATGCTCCATAACACTACAATCCGTAGGTACCAATTCTATACCGATGGCTTGAAACCTTTTTCTGCATAATATATTTCAGACTAATATTAAGCAATTTTGTTATTTCTTAACTAAGCACAAATGGTGGCATCAATTCATACAGTGGTACCGGTAACAAAATATAGGCTTTATATTGTTTTGCTTTTAACATTTCGTTTCTAAATTATACTTTCACTATTATGCAGTGGTTTAAAAACTAAAAATCGAGGTGGAAATATTGATAAATCAGACAAAGCATAAACGAAATGCATTTTACGTCGGATAAGCATTACTGCACTTCATCAGTCCAATTATAATTCAAAAATCCACGGCAATCTTGCAAATAGTTTTGTAATCGGTCCGCTGTCATTTTTTGTGTGTCCAACGGTAAAAGCCTATGTAAAAAACACATTACAGGTTGAAATTGACTTGCTTTTGTTGACCCACATTCCCCTGCTAACGTCAGACAACGTTTGCATAACGGCAACGTGGTAGAAGTAGATATCAGAATAAAGGAACAATGCGCACTACTATAATCAAACTTCACCTCCCCTGACATTTAGGCACTGACCGCTGGATATTATTCTAAAACCGTGGTTGGTAAACAAGGCAACATTTGTACAGAGTAATTGTTGTTTAATCTACATAAACTGTAGGCTACTGTGTTTGAGCTCGTTTGTCAATGGTTAAGATATTATGAATGAACAGTTCCTAATACTGCAGGATTATAACTAATATTCGGCACATTTAACTCTGTCCAAACATAGTGGAATGATGAAGTGTACTCCAAGGTAAATTAACAGACCCAACAGCCCACTCAGAGACGGAAAATACCTGCTACGTTAGACAGCAAATAATCTTTGTCTCAGATAAAATAACCCTGCGAATACGCTCGACGAGTACATTCGAGGCTCGCCAGGATCTCCCGTTTCTTGTCGGACCAAGTAGAGTCGATGGTGAAAAAAGAAAAAATCATTTCCTGAGGCAATTTCGGGGTGATTTCCTACGGAGACCCGCTGTCTCCCTGGAGAGCTAGTCTTACCAGCGCAGAAGTTCCGTCAAAGACATCAGTATCCGTGTGCAATGAGGTTTGAGAATGACACTTTACCGGCCTTCGAACAGTCATTAGCAGAAAGTGGGTTGAGCGAGTTACTTTCAGCCCAGATTACTGTGAACCTTATTTGTGTACATTTTGCTTACTGTATAAAAACATTTGTTTCGCCATTATTCCATATTCATATATCTTCATAATTGTAAATACGTCAACATCATTTTAAAATCACGAGTAATGATGACGGATGGGATACAATGTATCAACTGTTTTAGGGAACACCAGTTCACTGTGTTGCAGGTACGATACCCACGTTTTATCATGTTTTAAAAATGATACCCAAAACGCATTTTTACTTCGCGTGCACAATTCTTTCGAACAATTCTTGAAACAAGTCACAGGAAAAATAGTACAATAAAAAAAGAAGAAGACCCATTTCCAACTACTATGTAACTGACACCTTCCGGTCTGTCTTACAACAACGCGGTCAGAATAACAATAAATCGGTTACTCGTATTGCACATAGGATATTGAAGTCACAATGATTGATATGCCATCGTCATCAAACACAAAATAATTGGCAACCTAAATCCGAGCATTTATATCCCAGGCTTAACAAAAAATACCAGACTGGTATGAAACGCCGTTTGATGTCCGAAAAAGTCACTGCCCTCATCGTAGTCCCCGTTGAAGGACGGTCGCCTTTCGCGGTCTACCCGAGCTCTTGCCAGATGGGCAGGCCATCCACTGCTCTTTAGGATCTGCTCGTTTTGTCTCGACCATGTCTTGGGGATACGGACATGCAGGAAATAAAGTCAGCCTCGGGCTCAAGGAAGACAGGAGAAAAGTAAACTGTGCCTTGTATTTATAATATGCCAGTCGTGTACGCTGCAGACCATAGTTTGACTTGCTTCCGCGGCTGGGAGCAAGTTTTAAGTGACCTTTACTTGTCGTAGAGAGAGAGGTTTCTCGTTTGGAGCTGGTCGATGGGCGGGATTACTTTCCACAGCAGGTGTATTTTTAATGGTACTATTTACCTAAACATATTTACATTTGAGGGCAATCATGGTGACATTAATTGACCGTATCGAAGTCCCAAGAACATGTTTGTCCCCCCTTTTTTTAGATGACATATTGTCAAACAAGAGAAAGTTAGTGATCAATCAGTGGATCAACAGAGGGCGGTAGGTTGCGTTTTCAAAATGCTTGTCCTCACTGAGAACAATTATTTGCACATACAATAAAACAAGCAAAATACATAAATACATACATACAAATAAACAAACAAGTTTAAGATATCACCAATGACATTGTTCGTTACAAGCAGAGAAATCTACCAGAAGGACATCACTTTCAGATTTAACGCTGGATCCAACGTGAATTGTGACCGGTGTGATTCGTGTTTCGTGGAATGATAACCTTTGATTACTATTAATATTATCATTAATTTGTTTTAATTAGGAGGACAAATTTAGGACAATATTTTAGACGTGAGCTTTTTGGCACATTCATATGAGTAAAACCCCTTTCGTTGCGCGCGCCGTTATTGACAGCAACTCAAGTCAGCTTGTGAAGTGTTATTGCAAGTTCTCCAAAGGGGAACGTCTGAATTTCCTTTATATTATGTTATCGAGCTTCAGAAAGCTTCATTCTCAGCTTACCTGGGCATTAAATGTCAGGTCTACTTGGACAGATTCCCAAATGCCCTACATAATCTAGTATAGCTTAGTGGTGATACATGAATCATCCCTTTCGCTGATTTTCCAACCACGTGACCGGTTTAAAGGGATTAGCTAGATTGCATTCATGTGAACAGTTTTCCTTTTCAAAAATACAACCAAAACATTAACATTAACAAGTCATTGGAAAAGCTGAGCATTTATTTGATAACGAATGTTTTTGATGGAGCTCCATGGTCTGAGTTATCCTTGCAACAGCACCCTACTCAGTTCATCCAAATGAACAACAAGGGCACTGCTAACAGCCATTGTACAAGTCTACATAATAAGCCATCTGAAAACCATATTCAAAGCGCCAGTTGTTTTCACATCTGGTCCTTGTTTGAGCATTATTAAACTGTTAACATTAAAATAACATAGACGGGACCACAGAGACAATCAAAATGGCTTAACCCTGAGTGACGCCATGAACTAGCCACTAATACATTTTTTTCTAGAACAAAATCTCTGTCAAATGGCCCAAACCATAAGATATCGACCCTTCTGACTAAATAAAAAACAAATTCAATGAAACATTTTTATTTAGATGAGCCCAAATTTGTCTCTTTGTTTAGTTTATACATACTTTTCTTGACACCATACAACAAAAAACTCACACGCTTATACCATCGGACTGTTGTCAACTGTCCGTTTTATATTAGCGTGTACTACCATGGAGCTCCATGGTCTGACTTATCCTTGCAACACTACCCTATTCAGTTCATCCAAATGAACAACAAGGGCACTGCTTACAGCCATTGTACAAGTCTACATAAGAAGCCATCTGAAAACCATATGGTTCACTTCACCCAGTAGGCCTAGTGGCTATTAACCCCAATGCAAAGTAACCGCTTTAGAATTCCTATTGGCATTCCGGGATATCTGGTTATTGGTGTTTTTTGTTTTGTGTTTTGAAAAAAGGACAATTTACCATGCTATTTGGCTAGGCGTAAATGGGAAACTTGAACAGTTTTATATTTGTCGAAAACAACAAAACAAAACCCGGGATACTAATTATTTGTTTACAACGGACAGTAAATTAGTGTCCGATGGCATCATGCGAGGTTAAGGAACGGCCAAATGTTAGGTCCACAAAAAAGTAATTTTATTTGCACTTTATATCCATGACGAATTATTTCTGAATTATTAAAATTGAACCACTATCATGTTTATAATTCTTATTCGATTTATTTATTTATTTTTTATTTTTTTGCGGAGTGCCGGCTTGCTTGCTTTAAATGAGCCAAATTTTGAAAAGGTTTCATCACATCGGATTGTAGAACCCACCGTTAGCATGTTTCTACTGACACACTTTTAATCCAGAATAAATAACTCCCTTTCGGGGGTTTACACATACTTCGTAGAAAAAAAACTTTGACGTCTAATAACAAATTTACCATAACAAATTTACATGTTTGAACTATTTATTTTATTTTCCCCAGGCCTGTTTCTTTCTATTTGAAGCATCGACCTCTGTTTCCAAAATTTTATTTGCAAACACGTTTCCGTGCTTATTTGATAACATGTAACTAACTGTAAACGGTACGGGATGAACTTAATAAACTTGCTTTGAGATAGAGACGGTCAATGATATACGAACACGTAATTCTACAAGCTCATATTGGCGCTAATTTGCCAGCGTATTATAGCTCTCTCATCCAGCATCAATAAATTACCGACCATACTCCAATGTATTTTTGTTGACAATACCTGCATTTATATATTTATGTAATTCAAATAAATTAACAATATCAGAATCAAAATCAAAATGACATTCGTATCGCGTGTAACAGAGTGTAATTTATCCGTTATTTTACCTTGTTCTCGTCGTTTCGTTAATGCTACAAAATTCCCTCATTGGAGCTTATATATAAGGACATGGGTCCAATATTGTACATACCCATAATTTGGACTTTTGTCAGTCTGGACTCGAGTCAAACTAACCCGGGCGCGTGCTCAAGCCCCAACTTGTTTTCTTCTTTTTTTTTTTCTCTTCTTCATCCAGACCCGTAACACATGGGTCTTGTTTGTATTATGGAATAAATTGCTACACAACTCAATCCTTGGAAGTGATCCGGATACGGGTCCAATATTGTAAACACCCTTAATTTAGATTTGTTGTCAGTCGGGACTCGAGTCCAACTAACCTGGGCTCACGCCTTTTTTGTTTGCCTTTAGCGACCCGTAATCTGTATATTATTCTTGTTATTGGATCACAGTTGCGTCGAAACTCCCTTCTTGGAACTGATCCGGACACAGGTCCCTTTGTAGAGACAATTTTGTTTATTGATATATATTTGTTTTGGTCAGTCAGAAATCGATTGAATTTGACCAAGGCTAAAGCCTTTTTTTCCATTTAGCCACCATATCCGCAATCTTGGTCCTGTTGACCCGTCTCAGTACACTGCAAAAAAACCTGGGTGTTAAAATTGACACCATGGGTGTTGTCATTTACAGATACTCAAAAGAGAATCAAAATTAACATCATAAGGTGTTAATGTAACACCAATGTAATGGGGGACTTTTGGGCAGCAGACTTACCAGGTAAATCCTTTGTTCTCGGTAATGTGCGCATGCTCAGGACGATATGTAAACAATGGAAATTTACTTGTCTGCTGCCACCTAGCGTTCCAAAGTTTCCCATTGTGTTGGCAGAAATTTGTATTATTTTAACACCCTATGGTGTAAATGTTGATATTTTTTGTAACAACTATACGTTGACAGCACCCATTTTGTAAATTTTAACACCCCAGTTTTTGCAGTGTACATGCGAAATTTGACGGCTGGACCCATGTTTCTGGAGTTGTGTCCATGATGCCGTCCATTTAGGATTGAGGTTTTATGTTTCTTAATAAAACATAAGAATAATTATAAACAATAATAATAATAATAGTAAAAAAAGGGGGGCATTACCTTTAATGTTTTAGCCCTACTTCAGAAAGTAGGATTACAATTCCAGATTATCAATTCCTGATATCAATTAAAACAAAATAATAACACAAATACAAACAATACAAGAGAAACCGCCCTATCCATCCCATAATTTCCATCTCGGTGTCACGAATGTCTCTGGTTTCGAATCTGATAATGAAACCATTTCAACACCGTTGGCGCATTTTCAGTGACATTTTTTTCTAGTGGAAATTTTGCTCATTTTTACATCAGGCAATTTGCATTTTTTCAATTTATTCCAGAAATCAAATTAATATCACCTGAATCTTACCTTGTTCTATCCGCTAGCATTCTGACGTGCGGTAAATGGCCTCCACTGTTGACCCTAGGCAGGTTATTTCGCGTTAGACAGACCAGATTAAACTGTCATTCTATTTTTGGATGCTTTCGACCCTTCAGTACTCCGAGCAATATTGGAATATTGTCGGAATTAGTTTGGGGAACAACAACTGCTTGTCAAGCCAATATTTATATATATATATATATATATATATATTGTGGATTTCTCCCCCGTTTCACTTCGCGAGAGGTGACACTTAGTAACACCAATGCACAGAGGAAATAATGTGATTAAGTCTAGTATCAAAGTGGATTTGAATTTAAGCTCTGGCAACTTGTACTCTGCTAAGGGCGGTCACTGAGAATTGATCCCGATATATATCCCCCGGCAATTGCTTTCACGGTTTAGTGCGATGGAGGCTGAAACTGGTTTCCGTTTGTTCTCGTGTTTGTTTAAAAAAGCAAATCCACCCGTTTTCTTAACTTTTCAGCGCACGCTTGCTAGCTTACTGCCTGCATACAACTGTCCCATTGAATAAATAGTAAATCAAGTAGACCTTGAATCAGAGTTCCTCGCTTTGAAATCACTTTACAATGAGTAGAGTGTAACAGATTTTACTTACTGGTCAATAACAACTTGACGTTGAATGTTTACCACTGGTAAGAACTGAGTAGCTTTTACAAAGTTAAATTCAATTTCCTTCCAGAAGAAAGGTTTGTCGTTTTCACCAAAACCGCCGTCGGGTTTAAAGTAGAGTCTCGACTTTTCGAACACCATATGTGCTCGTGTTCATTATTCTTATGAAGACGATTACAATAAAATGTTCGCAAGCCCAGTTTTTGTCAGAATCAATGCATCTTCGAAAATGTAATACCCGTTCAGATCGTACGTCGTATATCATGCCAAGCTTCTAATTTACCTCCATGATCACAACATATGAAATATTTATTAATCGAAAGCGTACAATCGTAGTTTTGTCTAAGTTTTATGGACACGCTTGAGGGGTTATTTTCACAAAACCGATTTACATAGAGACTTGTTTTTCCCGCTTGCATTAATCCCCTCTTTTAAAAGGTTCCAAAGATGACAGCTGTTAAATAATTTGTTTACATTAACGTAGCCTTGTACACAAGTCGACACGATTCACTCGACATGTAATGCGTCTTTATTAATTTGCCTAATGACCCATCTTCATATGAACTGAATGACAATCTAGCCCAGTGATAAAGGTATCATTTTCATTTGTTCAAGACCTAAGACTTGGGTAACTCCATCGATGGCCACATACATCCATTTATCACTGTGATGTTTTCGCTTCAAATAGTAGGTCAGAACCGGCCCCGGGAGGACGACTACAGATCAGCAATTCATCTACGCAAGGGTACTTGTTGCCATGGCATTCTGCTAATGACAATCAACCATGTAGACGACAATTGCTCTAAGCTTGACGTGCCCCCATATTATGCCGGGTGCTTCGTCAGTCCTGGGATGTAATTCTAATGCGGACGTGCTTAAGTTAGTGTAGAAGACGTTGGCATGCTTGATAACCAAACTCGCTCGTTAAAGACTGGTTCTCCGTACCAATAAGCAGAATTCATTTCTTCATAATGAACTTTGAATAACGATAATGAAGTACCTGCCTTACCATAGTGGTGAGAGTCCTAACCTTTATCAAGGTGTAGAAGGTGTCCTCTCCAGGTTTTGATCACTTATTTCGTAAATAAGCACGAAGTGTTCCAGATAGACGGGTACCGCACGATCTGACCCTAGGCGAGGCATTACGAGTTCACACGTATCAGTAATCGAGAAGCGTTTCTTTTGGGGAAACAGATGGCTGGAAATGATTACTGTACGTTTAGCATCACCTAAAGGTTTGATTGAATAGGTAATGCCAACTCTAGAAACACGGAATAAAACGGGATTACAAGAATTAAGCCAGGTACAAGCTCATGTTGTGTACAACTCAGACCCAGAACAAATCACGGTTGGCCGTGATTGCAAGATGCTTGCAACTTGATGAGTATCGTACGGTGGCTCATATTCGCTAGTTCCTAGAGGACTTATGTTTCTTTGCGTATTGCGATGAATCGTCGTACTATAGCGTTAATTGCTGTATATATTGCGTTATTGCGATATGTCTCCTTACTATTGCGTGATATATCCGTACTATTGCATTATATATCCGTACTATTGCATTAATCGCTGTACCATTGCGTTATGTCGCCGTTTTTTATTGCGTTATATCGCCGTATTTTATTACGTTATATTGTCGTATTTTATTTGGCTACATCGATGTGTGTTATTGCGATATCTTGCAGTACTATCTCGTTATATCTCTGTAAAATACGGCGATGATAACACAATTAACAGCGATATAACGCAATAGTACAGCGATTAAACGCAACAGTATATACAGAGATATACCGGAACAGTACAGATATATACTGGAACAGTACGGTGGCATTGGCAAACATAAGCCACTGCAGATCAAACAGAACAGTTTAAAAATTATACCAACATTGTTTTTGGTTCCTTTTGAAGAAGAGAAAGGAGAACATGTCATATTATAGGCTAGAGTTAGTAGAGTGCATACCTCCCTATGTCTTAACAGTGAAAGTGTGGTGAATGCCGCCATAGAACCACAACAACTCAATTTAGCACATGTATAGTTACTGTCTCGTAATAATGTCAGCACATACATCATCATTTATGATCGCAGACTACACCAGGTTAACGAGCAAATTATCATAGTTGCCCATAGAATACCAATTGTTTGTCATAGTAATGGCGTAACGACAATGCCCTAACACGTTTTCGCACTGTATTATCATGCTGGTTGAATAAAGGAATGAACAATACTAACACGGTAATATAAATGCTTTCAATAAATCGGTATATTTATTTAGTACTTAATTAATCATTTATAATAGTTTCTTGTAAAATGTTCCGATTTCATTTCCACTTCCCACTTTCCTTTCTCGGGGTTAAAAGGGGAAATAAAACACAAACAAACAATATACACATTCCCAATAACGAATAGGACAGTTACAACATTTCGTCAATGTTTTCACAAAGGGACGGTGTGTCAAAATGCATTAAATTAACATTCCGAGATCTATGCATTGGAAAAGGTGTTATTTTTCAAAATGAAAGCTCTGCAGTATTAAAACATTCTTCTGCAGTTCAATTGCCCTAATGTGTTTTTTGTAAGACCTTATCAATAATAAAATAACAAACACATACCAAAACGTTGATTAATTAACACAACAATTAGATCAACATGCTTGTCTCTTCGTTAAAACGCAAAATCATGTTGACCAACTTTTGCTCGCAATCATCTGTGTATAGTTTTTACAAATGATTAGTTTTTTACGGTAATATAATTAGGCCCATTCATCATAGCATTTATGACTGTTACTTGTTTTGGTTATGTATTTCTTTCTGGAAATAATTCCCGCTTATTGCAAAAAGCTGTCCCTTTCACTGATATCCTTAATATTGTCGTGGGTTTTACCCAACACTCGAACTCACTATAGACTGCTTGAAAAGATAATGACCGAATGGCACGAACAGGTGATCTTGTACTCAAGCCTCCCTTGTTGAAACCCAAGCACGCGCTCTAAAGCCGTTAACATTATTGCTAAGTTTCGCGCTAGAGTAGCCAATAAACTCGGATTGCTGATTACGTTAACGCGAAGAGTATTTAATTGTGAAGTAAAATACCTGCCAAGAAAAAACAGTGCAACCATTCGTAAAATCTTGCCCGCGCGACCAGACAAACCTATAGACGATTTTACTTAGTGGATTATTTCGGTGCATATTATTTGTCTGAGGATGAAAGGGATATTGACTTGGACATTTTGGGCAGCTAGCTTAGGAACGGTTGATTAACAAACAAAATCAATGGTGTTAGTGCAAAACGGCACTGCACATATCAATCCTCTCAGGTTTAATTTTAAGACAGTTTGGTACATGAGAATATCTCCTTTTCCTCATACTGGGTTGGCACTGTCCGGTTTATAGTTGTAGGCGTCCGGGCAATGCACATTCTGCTTTTTGCACAAAGTTGAAGTATACTATTGTGACAAATCTTTCTCAACGAATAAGCCTCGATTGATGCGCAGTGACATTCGCATTTTTCTCTATTTAGGATTAGGTTAAACCCATTGAGCAGGTTTACCTAACATAAGTCTATTTCCGAGTAACCGAAGTTGGTGCAAGATCCGTTTTGCAAATAAATGAGACTAATACAGTGAAACCAAGCCAGACGGGGTCATATTTAGTAATGGTGACATGAGTTGCTCGATCGGGTCATTGCACGATTCAAATGTTACAGCGTAGAATGTGCCACCTAACCCGACTGTTTGAATTTAACCCGAATTATGTGTAGGCCTATGTTAACCGGGTTCAGCCCCGAACAACCCCACCCCATTGTACACTTTTTTAGGAGGGCGGAAACATGACAAAACCTTTTGAGAAATTTTATTTTCCGGAATCTACTGATTTGAATTATGATGTGGTTGTATTTCTAATATTTTTGGATAAATATAGTATGCAATATGAGTAGTTTGACTCCTATGACGCAGAACTCATGAAGCCGATAACAACAAGGAAACTGTACGCAAGTGAGACACAATCATAATATATACCGGTATTTCGCTAGGAATGTAGCATTGTTGCCTTCGGATGAAACATGGCTAAAAGGGTTTTAAGGATCATGTCCGACACTCGGTTTTGACCATTATGTTCGAACCATTGTGTCTGACAACAATTGTATCCAGCCCATTGTTCAATAACCCATTAGGTCCATGTCATTGCACCCATCACATCATTACGTCCAATCCATATTTTCCATACAAACCGTATTGCTCGATTGTTTTGTCGAACATTATGGCCTTGTCACACCTTGCGTTTTAACACACGTTCACACACGTTACTTGTAAGTTACTCATAAGTCGACATACGTCGAGATAATGTCTAGCGTACCCAACACTTATTTCTAACTTATGAGTAACGTGCTTTGAACTTATCTCCAACGCATATTGACGTGTTCTTGACGACTACGGAACTTACTGAACGTGTTTCTAACTTACATCCGTTGGTACAAGTTATCTAAAAGTTATCGAAACCTTCTATATAAGTTACTATCACGATATGCATACGTCCAACTCGTTATGTTTACGCCATGGACACGCCCAACATTGAAAACAAAAAAACACATGGATAGTTCAGCGTATGCCAGCGTTTTGGATAAATTTCGATACGTCGGCATACGCTGGCTAAAACGTCAAGGTGTGACAGGGCCATTTACGTACATCCAATGTGTCCGAAAAATCTTGTCGGACATGATGGTGCGTACATAAAAAGCCAAAGGGCGGTATTGTTATCAATTTGCAACAAAAACGTAGTTTTGGAGCAGGTAAATGAACATGTGTACTAGCTTCAACCAATACTTATACAAGGAAATTAGGAGAATTATCAAAGCTCAAATTTAAACATAGAAAGTAGTGTTTAGATCTGCCATCTGAATGCACCACTCATCTTGAGTGGGTGGCCACGTTGCAGACACACAAATAAAACGTAATGCATAGTATGGAATCAATTAGTCCTTAAATTATGTCTGAAAACGTTTTGTAACATAAATCAGAGAGCAGACCCCAATGTACGAAATTGAAATGGGCGAGCTGCATCAATCAAATAATAACCAATACAGCGCAACAATTACATATTGAACACAATTCTTGGGGGAGGGGAGGGGTAGTTCACGTAATAATGAATGACGAGCTTATTGCATTGTTACGTCCCTGCAAGAGGAAAACAAGACAATGCTATCAGCATGAGCGAGGCCGTTTCCTTCAGTGGGTAAATGACAAAATAGAAACCGTCCAATCTGGACCTGCAAATCAGGAACAGCCACGTATAAATTGTTAAAAGGGATTGTGTGTCAGTTCAAACATAGGAACAAATGATTACAAGATTTGCTTTATGGGTTCATCGGGTTCATCGTTTTGTCTTTCTTAACTTGGATCAAAGTTTGATAATTTTTAAACTTTGATCCTAGTTAAGAAATACAAAAATGACGAGGGCTGGAAGAGAACATACAATTTATACATTGTTAACGAGTATCGTGGCATCCACACGGGATGAAACTGTATTTAGGGAGCAGTTTTTGTGAGTGTTTTGCAGCGCCAAGGAGTTTATTTATTGCGGTATCTAAAAGTTGTGTTTTATTTGCATTTAAATTTGTGTGTTTTGCTATGTTTTGCATGCTGTGGGTGTGTAATGTAGTCTAATGATTAAGAGTATTACTGATAGTAACAATGACTGTTTGCCCAGCCAGACTGACACGCCTGAGCAAACAGTCACTACCCTCAACACATACTCCAACACTGACACTGACAGGTCACAGCTCACTGCACTCCTCCACATAAGCCAGCAATCCAGCAAGTCTCTTGACGACGAACTGAGTACACTGTCCAAAACTTTGAGCATAAACTCAAAATAGAGATTTTACCACATGGTGATACCGCATCATATCCTTACTTTAAAATGACTGTATTTGCTTTTGAGGTGATTTGTAACAAGGACGAACGCCTTTTTCTTGATAATATAATTAACATTTCGATTTTTCGCACGTATTCCAAGGCTATTTGCTCTTCAGTTGAGCTGTGATTAGGAGTTTTCGAGACATCACTTGCACCTGAGATCGTTTAGTGTACTCAGTCCTTGTTTGGAATACTAACGATCTGGCTTCTAAGAGATGACAGGGTATGGACCAGGAGTTATTGTCTTTCCCACTAGATCGTATACGGCCTCCTTCAGTATTAAAGTCAGACAGAAAGTCTGTTGCGTTGAGAGCGTGTTTAAGGAGTAATGGAATGATAAAGGTTACGAAAACATCTTATTTCAAGTTGCTAAAAGTTAATACCAAGAAGAAAAAAAAAGGAGGAATAATCTTCCACATAATCTTCGAGGAAATGAATAACTTGCCTACTCTTCTGCTTTCGTATTTTGAGCTAGTTGGTTTCTTGTTTACTGTTATGTGTTATCAAATCATTCACAGTACAACAAAACTTAACAATTAAATATATTACAAAATAAACTAATACAAAAAATACATAAATAAATAATTGATTGATACTTGCTGAACATCTAAACAGTAAGTGTCACCAGGCAAAACAAAACAAATAATTATATTAACACAACAATATGTATATAATTAAACTCTGGATTCACCAGCTTAAGACAGTCCAACTCTTCGGACTCAACATCAACACTGGTGTTAAATCAATTCCCATCACCCCCTTTCACTTCTGCTTAGCTTTCGATCCCAACCGGAGCATCGTCAGAGGCATAAACAAACACAGCACAGACATATCCATTTATAGCAAAAAGATGAGCATAGGATTAAGGGAAGGTATCCAGAAAAAAAAAGCGGGAAAACTATAGCTCATCAAAGTAATTAATTTACAATATATATATTATGTGTAATACAAAAAAAGGGGGCAAGAGGAACCTGCGGGGAGAGTGGGTTATTAAATCCTCTGCAAGAGGAATAGATTTGTAAACAGCTTATTTATGTATACAGCAAACCCACACTGACACCCACCAGTATCTTCTCTCCAACAGTTGCCACCCATGGTCACTGTAAGAAGGCAATTGCTAACAGTCAGTTCTGACGTATAAGGCGTATCTGCTCCACAGGTACCGGTACACCTTGCACAAAGGGCGCTCATCAGACCTAAGGAAACACCTTGTTTCTAGGGGCCACAGCGAACCCAGGGTCCAACTTGCCATCAACAGAGCCCCAAGCAAACCTGGCCACACTCTGTTGATCAACATGGGAACAAACAATGTCCCGACTAAGAGAGTTGCCCTGGACACAACGTTCCACCCTAAACTGCCTAAAGTTTCATCAATCCTCTCTGACAAGATGACTATTCTTAACTTCTCTAACAGATTATGCTCAGCAATCCCTGAGCTCCCCATGGTTACATTCCGCCGGCCTAACAACCTGGGAGACATCCTAGTCAGGGCCAAACTCCCCCAGGTGCGGGCCAAACACCACCCTCAACAGAAATGCAGAGTTGTCACAAATGTACCCGCTCACAGTGTAAAACATGTCTTTACATCAAACCCGCACTTAAAGTGAAGAGTCATAGCACTGGCTCTTCTTACAATATCAAGACCGACTCACAATGTAGCACACCTAATGTAGTCTATGTTTTATAATGTAAGAGACGTTGACTATAATATGTGGGAGAGACTTTAAACAAACCCAGTCTTCGGTTTTCGAACCATGTCTCTTCCATAAAGACTAAGAAACCGTACACCGTCTTCATCCACTTCAACAGCCGTAATCACAACGTCAAAGATGTTGAACTTATGGTGATTGAGGTTTGCAATGGTGATGACACACACCGCAAACTCAGAGAATCACACTGGATTCACTAACTTAAGACAGTCCAACCCTTTGGACTCAACATCAACACGGGTGTCAAATAAATTACAATCATCCCCATTCCACTTACTGCTTGCCCATTTCTTTCATGTAACACACATACAGTTACTGTTAATAACCTGTTCTCCCCACTGGTATATTTTACCCTTCTTTCTCTCAATAAGTTGTTTACAAATCAACCCTTTATAATAACCTATTCCTTTTGCAGAAGATTTAATAACCCGCTCTCTCCGCAGGCTCATCTCGGTTATTTTTAATTTCTACACTGATTCTGTGTTTCACAGAGTCATCTTGTTGTGACTAAACTCTCTCCACTAGTTTTGTTGTCCAACCACCTAATGTT
Source organism: Plazaster borealis (assembly GCA_021014325.1). Taxonomy (NCBI): domain Eukaryota; kingdom Metazoa; phylum Echinodermata; class Asteroidea; order Forcipulatida; family Labidiasteridae; genus Plazaster; species Plazaster borealis. Next base: position 10,668,915 of record CM037459.1, on the reverse strand, counting down.
AGTTGGGTTGTCCTGACGCAGCTTGCCCTCTAATCCTACCCTTTCATGCTTCCCGCATGGTAAAACCTAGAACGCAGTACTACCTTTCTGGTCCAGTAATCCACCCTTTCGCACTGACTATTCTTTGTCTGATTGGTTCGTAGCCACCCTATTGTTTGTAAATTAATAACTTTGATTGGTTATTTATTTTCCCGCTTTTTTCTGGATACCTTTTCCTGTGTGTTTGTGTTTGCGTTTGTTTATGCCTCTGAGGAAGGTCCGGTTTGGATCGAAAGCTATAAGGCCATCTCCCATCCTAATTTTTTATAACGTCCTGTCCTACTCGTACTATCGAACAAGAAAACAAGGGCGAGAGAAAAGGCCAAAATCCAGTATACAATCTGAAAGTATCGTCATAATACTCTGTGGATGAATGCATGAGGCTTGGTTTAACTCGATGGGATAATAATCCAGAGACGTCTCATCTAAAAAAAAGCGTTTAACAGAACCTTGGATATTTTGATTGCCGCTTGCTGTCATTTTTTTTTTTTTTTTTTTTTTTTTAATTATTATTTTGTTTCTCCTTAGTTTATATTGTATGTGTCTGCTCTGTTGAGAAACTGATCCATAAGGAAGTATTTAGTGCGCAATCGGCTACGCCAGGTCCTTGGCCGAAAGGGCAAATCTGTATAATACACATAGAGTCCCCAACGATGATATCACACGGTTGTTTTGAAATTGCCCACTACAGTGTTTGGGTAAAGTTGTGAAATTAACGCAATAATATCTGCCCATGCGTCACCCTATTCTAAACCTTAAAGGTGGATATGAAAAAAAAACACCATATAATCAAATTTAATAAATACATTTTAAAATAAAGAAGACAACATAGGGTTCAGTTATTTTGGGAGTCATCGATTTCAGCAAGTAGTTACGGGTTTGAACATTAGTTTGTAATTTGAATGGGCTTACTTTGGTTCGGACGCGCACAGAAAACAGTCATTTAGTTCTCCTGCTTTGGCTGTGATATTGTTATATAATTTTTTTAGTTTTATTTATCAAATAATTATATATGTTTTTATAAGCCGCTCATTTAAATCATGATATCCTGTTCGGATTAATTTCGTACTTTCCATTCTTGTTCCCACTTATTTTGTTATCCTTTGTGGTATGTTTCGCATTAGGCTATAGTATATCAGACAGTTTAATAGTTGGTACTGAATGAACTTTACCGTTTGACTATAAAGGAGGAATTCGGCGCAGCACCCTAAAACGAAAACTGTTTTACAAAATAATCTGTTACTATTCTACATTGCTTTCTTGATATTTTGTTTGATTGAAAGAGAAATGTCAACACACAATTTTCTTCTTAAAAAAAAAGTAATTATTTGCGTATTATTTCAATAAAATTACTATGTTTTTATTGAATGTTGATACGAGACAGGCACCTTTATTCTGTGAAAAGAATAATAAACGCTCTACTGTGAACTATGTCTCTGGGTGAAATAAACATTTGGATTGTGTTTGTTTCTTTGCAGCGTCTTTCATCGTACACAGTCCAGTAGCCATATTCTACCAGCTAAAAAACGGAGAATGCGTACTTCGCATCGGTGAAGACGGCCAGGGAGCTAGGTACTACTACCTAGGTGCTTTTCTATCCATGTACGTCCTACCTCTGATGATCATCCTCATGTGCTACGCTAAAATTCTCATGCTCGTCTGGAGGAAGACTTCCGCGGGGACAGAGAGCGCCCAAGCCCACGAGCGTTCCATTCGTCAGAAGCGCAAGATCACCCGCATGGTATTCATCGTAGTCTTGCTATTCGCCGTCTGCTGGGCACCAGTTCACTGCATTATTCTATGGGATAACTTTAAGACCGAGCAGATAACGAATCTTAACACAGCGATTGCCATGGTATGTCTGCGAATGTTTGCGTTGTGTCTGGCCTACGCAAACAGTCTCACGAACCCCTTTATATATGCCTTTACAACAGCAAGCTTCAAGAAACATTTCAAGAAAGTTCTTTCCTGTTCAACACCTACTGAAAGCACGGACCAGAAAAGTATGGGACCAACGAGCACATACAAGAAAATTGGAAAGTACGTCAATGAATATTCTTCAGTCAACACCTGTGATACAAAAGTTTGAAAAAGGTTCATAGGGTCTACAGTCTGTGTTTTGATACCTCTCCCCTACGAGCCCACATCAGTTTTGTCATTGCTAGGAAATAGATGCACATTCTTAATTGTCAATCTGATCCGTCGACCACCTGGTGCCGATCAGACCAAAGTGTGTGGCGGGCGTTAACCCTGAGTACGCCTCCGAGAGTTTCCCTTTCCTTTCCCTTTTTGAAGATACACTGTCCACTTGAGGTGGTTACGACGCCATCAATTGATTGGGCCAATTTGTCTGAATCCATAGCACTTACATTAACATGAACTGCACATGTCCGAGCGTTATGATAGAGTTAATGGTTTCCTTTGTTGGACTGTTTACAGATTCCTTGCTACGGCCCCGTCCAGTTTTAGATTGAGACAAACTCCGCATGACCTTTAAGCTCCGGGAATAAACAGTCGGCGCCACGTGCACGTTCAGTTTTTTAAAATTGCCACACCTACGGAACCGGTTGAATGGGCGCCTATTTGTTCATGTTCACCATTGACATAGCAGTGTCAGCTGCATTGACTGCCACACTTGGGACGATACAAAGTGTATAACGCTGTACATAACCGATGCTTCCGGTAGAGTGTTAACATAACCGACTTTATGTCCGATTGCATTTATTTTCCTTTCCAGTGAAGTGAGCACACACACACACACACGTTTGTAAATCCCGTAAATCGAGGACTTATCTTTGTTCTCCCATTGTTTGGACTTAGTTTTTTTTTTTTTTTGTGACGTCCCCTTTGGTTTTGTACACGAAAGCGAAGCGAGGACGTGCTCGCTCTGTCAAACACCTGGATCCCTTTTGTTAAAGTCCTCGGTTTCAATGGAAATACACGCTCACACACACAAGTGTGTAAACACCTGCAATCAAGGACCTCCCATTGTCCCTCTTTTGTTTGTACTGACACGTTTTGGCAACAGCTCTCCTTGGTTTTGCTCACACTTTCCAACATTTCAAGCTATTAGTGTTTTCGTCAGGTAAAGAGAGTGTGATTCTCCTATTCTTTTCTTTTCCTGTCTGTCTTTTTTTTTTTTTGCACTATGTATGGTTAAACGTAACGTGTCTGTAAAACAATAGTTTTTTTTTTTTTCAGAATTTGACTCATCGTAAGAGTATAGTAAATGTACAGTATGAACAATATATATGCGCATAGGGATATGGCTTGATTCGGCATGGTCCGGAATGGTTTATGCTCCCTTTATGACGACAAACTAGTTGTTTGTTCCGGTCGTTTGCATTTGGATGTACAAACCTTTTTATGTTGATATTTCAGGCTCGGTATGGGCCACGTGCTACTGCCGCATTGTGGTTTAGGCCAATTTGAGTTTTATTGCTGTACATATTAAATGCTTTCAAGAGCTTTTTGATGCCGAAGAAAAACAACATATTGCTTACGGATAAACAAACAGCGATGGAGAGATGACTCAAGTCATGACAAGAATTTCCTCATCGGTTTGAGTTCAATTAGAAGTGTCCATAACCTTATTCAGATTTGACATTTTAATTAATACGTCGGCATCACATCTTGAATATTTTAAGTGGTTATATTCATTAGTTTGTTTTCTTTTCCCTTTTCGTAACCACATTTTCTCTGCGCTACTGCCGTAAAGGTTTATGAATTTCATTATTGACATTGTGTATAAAGTATAAAACAAATCGTAAAAGCCTATGCGTGTCTATAACCGTTGATGCATCGTGGACGGTGGTGTTTTCAATAAATACAATATAAATACATACATAAAATGAGTAGTTAATGGTGACAACAATGTACAATTGCCATGGTGGAAAAAGTATAACTTACGTAAAGTGTAAACACCAACTAACAATTCTCATTTTGATCAAGAACTAAGTATCTTACTGATTTATACTGCCCATGCGTGATATCATCTGCATCTACGCGCTGTTTCGACCAGTACGTTGTGCATTATAATAGCGTGTAATTGTTATGGTGAACAACATCCCTTGTAAATGGTCTATACATTTAAATGTTAATCTTTAGTATTGTAGTTAGGGACCAATTGTTTTCAGATTTAAAAATCAAATCTATTAGATTTAAACTAAAACCTGTTCAATTTGAAATCAAATATTTAATGTTTAAATTCAAATCTAATAGGTTTGATTTTTAAATCCGGAAATGATTGGTCCCTAACTACAATCCTGAAAATTACCTTTTAAATCTCTGGCATTTATGTTTCTAAACCATCAGATATCTGCCCTTTATACACAAATAAAACAAATTCCAAGCCATGAAGCAATCTGTAAGCCATCGTGAAGACCTGATTAATTTCAGAAATGAGTGGCTAAGAGATTTGCTGTTCAACTACAATGTAAAATGCCTAGAGGGGTGATCTTACAAGTTGTTTTTCTTATGTTGTTATTGTTCTTTGTCTTTAGTAATAAATAATCAACCCAGGGTAATTAGACGTTTTCCATAATATTTGGCTAGTGTTCACTAGGAAACTTCGCATTTTAAAGATTGTTGGCAGATTATTGGAGGATAAAGTAACATAGTGTACGAACAGACTGTTCAGAATAGTTATATTGGCATCATGCAGGATCAACGTTGACTGCATAAGAAAACAACCCCCGATGACTTAAGTATTAAGTACAACTGTTTGTAATTCGTTATTATAACCTGTTATTGGCATGCTATGTTCATATCTGAGTACACAGTGGAAGGATGACATAATATATTAGATCTAAAAACAAATAAATACAAACACACAAGGGGGGGGGTAACAGGAGAGAGCAACCAAACCGACGACTAATTTTGGATGATCTCATGAAGACCCGCATCGTGGATATTGCTTTAAACCCTTAAGTAATGGCTGGTAAACCTAAGTCATGGCATATGCTATTTATTTCTTTGTTTTGTTTTTTTCCAAAGTGCAATGCCCTGGGGGAGTCAAAGTTCTTGATATTGTAGTCTGGACTATTACAAATATCAGGGAGGGGGGGGGGGCACAGGTCCCAGAGTTGTTATTTGTATTTTTGTTTTCACTCATACTTCATGCACATACACATACAGACAAACAGATCTACCCAGATCGGAAACCTTTGGTAAGTGGAGCCATCTGTTCTCTGTAGCAGGCTACCAGATGTCTTGCTGACAGCCAGTTATGTGGTTTCCAACACTCCTTCCCCCTGCCAATCAAACTTGTTGGGTTACTAGGGAGCCAGTAAATAGTGGAACATTCCCGCCTTTGTGTATGTTAGGTTACTCCCTCACTTGAAAGTTTGGTGCGCACGCAGCTCGTTTATTTATTTTACGTTAAAGGTGTTATACAGAATCGGTAAGGTTAACGAAATAATAATAATAATTTTAGTCTGAGAGCTTACTGATTATGAAGTTCATACTGGAACCAATTTTTGTTTTCTGTAAAATATTTCCCTCTGAACTGAAGTCATATTCGATAAAATTGTATCTGATAACCTACACAAACGCAACAGCTGTTTTCGGTTGTAATGACCAAAATTAAAGACAATGTGTTAACATGCTGAATATTGTAAATAGTTTTTTCACTATTTTCTCCCGACATGATTAACAGATTAAGCCCAATTTTTCACAGGTTTACTTATTTGGTTGATCACACAAAGCATGAACAATTGTGTGCGACTATTTTGTCAGCTCTACCATTCCTGTATAACACCTTTGAACTTGATACCATTGTTAACGGTACTTGTCTCATAACAGTACCTTGTAAACCATTACATGGTGCTATGCAAAGGAATAGGTCTCATACTTCAACACGTAACTCCACCTACCTTGTAGGAAAAATACTGAGCGCTTTGAAACACCGATCGGGAGTATAAAGCGCTATATAAGAACTGTGTATCATTATTATTATAAATATTTTGCTGAGTACGAAACGTAAGGATGTGTTTCATTAATAATGTATCGAGGATGCTTTGGATATGGTAACAAGGCGCAAGGACAGATTAAACTTAACGACATTTGATTGTGTCTAATGACATTATCAACCCATTTTGTAATATTTGTAACAGTGGTCAAGGACTTTATACACGGAACAAAATAATGAGTCGTCATTATATAAAACTTCCAGATGTATGGCAAAGCGTATACTACATTTAATTGGAAACGAGAGCTGGACAAAAAATCTGGCTCACAACATGGTGTGTCAAGTAATAATATTGTATCTTGAGATATACGGGTTAATGAAAGAAAGTGACTCGGCTGCCTTGGAGCGGAGTTAGATCGATATCTTACTTATGTATTACATGGACCTATAGCTTCGAGTAGATGAAATGTGTTTCCACCATTATTAGATAGGGTTGGAGCTACCTCTGACTGCATGCACACGCAATCCCGTTGACGTCATGTCACGAAACCACTCCATTTGTTTGAGATCCCCATTTTCTTGTCATATGACACACACAGAGGTAACATTAACATGATCAATACATTTTCATCTACACGACATCCTTGCTGGGCGAGGACCCTCCTGTTCCTCGGGATCGGAAACACAGATTAAACGTAGAGGACTGTCTTGAGGCAAGACCACACTCAGCACCCGTAATTAGAGGTGCAAGGCTCCAGGGCACGCTGTATTTTTTTCCCAGTATAACTTCGACCTAAATTCTTTTCAGGGGAAATGGGATATAAGTTTATCTGATTGGGTTTAAAGCAGGTTTTTTTATACAATAATAATATAATGAAGAGGAAAACAACATATATATGGCAAATTTCTTCAAATTATATTTCAGTGATTGTTAAACATCTTAAATACATGAATCGATGCATGGAATTTAAATCTTTTGACCAGACTTCCAGAGACCGTATATCAGGCCTATTTGTTAATCTTTCCTGACGGACGACACAACATTATAAGACGACGACAACGGCAAAGGCAAATGGGTCAAACCAAATAAATCGAATAAACTTAAAATAAACTTGAAATAATTAAACACAATTTTGTTTAATACATGCGAATATTAAAGAGTCCGAAGGTAAAATGACAGACCTGATAATCCTTACGACGGACAATCTATCTTCATTTCCATTGAATCCAATAACGTGACGTCAACGTACCGACTGACACAATATTACATTCGAGTACGAACCTAACTTTCTGCTTTGCTCTTTTTTTGTTCTTTTTTTTCCACTGGTGTTTTAGACTCATTTTTGTGTTTACCATTAATCATTTTTCCGGGGGGGGGGGGGGCATGAGCATTTATTATTTACTTTCTGTTAGGCACCTGCCTCAAACATTCTCTTGGTGTCTGTGTCAATATAGATGCGGAAATAAGATGGTGTGCCCTTCGCCGAGGAAAAAAACCTTTTCCGAAATTGAAAAGTTCCGGTACCTATAATTTTTAAAGTGGAAATCCATAACCTGCGTGAAACGTTCGTTATAAGCAACAGACTAGTTAAGTGCGATTATTTGAAGAAACAAAATATAGAAAACACACACAAAAATAACCGTCTGTGAGGGAGACACCAAACCCAGTAAGGGAAAGGTCATCTCTGCGTGGTAATGCAGCCACGACTGCACATAATTGAGTGTTTTCTGTAACCGCATGAACGTGCAAAACATTACATTGTGTGACCGGAAGAGGTTCAAACCGTCTCTGCATTTACCTTCAAGTTAAACCTTTCACTTCACAGTTCCTGTTTGTTGGTTGCAACATTTTTTATTGAAATATGTTTTTATTTTCAGAGAGGAGTCTTTCATTCACCTCCTCCCTTCTTAATGTAAATAAATACTACAAATAATAATAATAATAATAATAATACATAATAAAACAAAATATATACTTAGAAACAACACAGGAATTGTTGTTTGCATGCAAGCAACAAACAAAGACAACAATACAAAATAAAAATCATAATAATCATAATAGTAACAATATAACAATTTTACAGCACTCCAATACACGAAATACTTCTAGGGAGAGTTATCGTCCATACCAAGTTGACTATTTTGAACAAACAAAGGCAGAACATAATTTTTGTATAATTAGGTTACTATATCGAGAAGCTTGAAGCAACTGCCTATAAGTAAGTTAGCCGCCGTCTGAACGTTTTTACTGTCCACTCCAGCCGGTTTGATATATTGAAATATATTAAGGTTATCATGTTTTTTTCTTGTTTTGTTCTTGTTTTTTTTCTTAGAACTGCACTCGCATATTCACCTGGAACTTTTACGGGTTTTCTAAACGTGTTTAGTATTGATTTTTATCATTGATGCCGGTGTGGGCCGGTAGGCATATGACGCCAATGTGCTTTTACATAGGGTTGTGTGTATTCGCATTTCATGAGCCTGGGTACACGAATAGGCGTTCGAATTCACAGTGGCTTTCAACTTATCTTGCCCTCTTTTGTTATCAGCCCCCCTTTCTCCCCGGATCCCTTCCTTCTGTATGTTATTACCAGCTGCCCATTTGCTTTGGGGATCTCTATTACACAATTCTCGAAGAGTTTCATTTTGTTTGAAGCAGTCTGGGCAAAAAGTTTAAACTAATACCAATATCGGCTATACAAAAATACAAATAACAAGAATAGGGAATGTTTCTTCTGTTGTTTTAACGATATAAATTATATGTTGATATAAAATTCTTGGTCATATTGTCTAACAAGCTGGCAGTAGTTTTCAACCTAAACTTTGCTAATGTCTTTGAGCCCATTCATCAGAAATGTATTTATTTATTTATTTATTTATTTATTTATTTATTTATTTTATTTATTTATTTATTTATTTATTTTTTTTTTTTTTTTTGGGGGGGGATTTTTTACCTTTTTTCCAAGACTTTGCTGTCGATGCCGAAAAACAAATAACCGGCACTAATCAAACAAACTGTGCCCTCTTTGAATAAATCAGTTTAATTAACGACACTCAACATTGATAGGAACAACAACTGTGGACGATTTGATGTGTAAATACTATTATATTTTTGTTTTCGAAATGTTGAACTAAAAGTGAACGTTACGAATTGTAGTTGAGACATTCTTTATTGTCTCCCTGAGTTTATTGTATGATGTGATGAAATGTTAAAATAATAATGTATTCAATGCTAACCTTGATTACAAACGGTGCTATTATTATATGTTAATTCAAATGCTGACTGTCTTGTTATCTTAGAAATTACTATAAAATATATATTACTATATCGTTATTGTTATCAACGAGAACATTAACTAACTAACCGTCGCCCAAAATTACGTGCTTTCAAAACCTTGTTGTTTTCAATCAATATTATACCTGACTTTTTTAGACCCAAAATTTACAAATTTGTTTTCTTTTAAAGACCACTCGGATTGATGACGAAGTGGTTTTGTCATTGAGAAACTACACCATACGAGTCTAACCATTAATGCCTGTAATGTTTATGCAGTTTTCAGAGGCCGGGAGAAGAGAGATATATTCCCAAATCTAAACAATTACAAATATAATTCTCTTCTTCTAACTCCAATACAACACAATTGGAGATTTGCTGAAGGAAAAACATGCCATCCGTGACCTTCCTTTTGTTTTCTTTTGTTTTGTTCCGAACTGCCATTTAAAATAAGTATTAGGCCTATAAATAGTAAGCATGTATTTAAGTGTACGCTAGTAAGTTTTGTGAAACGTTGTAGCCTATATAAATTGGCTACATTTGAAGCTGCCCTGTTATATATCTAAACATATATGACTAGTATAGGGGAGATGTATATGAGTAACTACATAATGAGGAGCCGCTGGTTTTATATTTCAGATGTAAGACATAATTTGTAAACAATTAAATACAACAACATTTTCAAACCATCTATACCATCCGTGAAGCCGTGCTACTGTTATCAACAGTCTGTCTGTAAACATGTTTGTTTACTCTGTCAACAAATTAATACACCTTTTCAAAAATGTTAAATTACCTCTTGAGACCGTAAAGCCATGATACTGTTATCAACAATCTCTTTGTAAACCTGTTTTGTCTACTCCGTCGACAAATGGATACACCTTTTTCAAAAATTCCACATTTCCTCTCATTTTGAGACCTAGCAAAAAAAAAAAAAAAAAAAAATACAATACAATAGGTTCATCCTTGGACTAAAAACATTAATGACCTCCTATTTAAAAATTCCCACAGGGGCCGTATAATTACATCTTAGCCTGTGTGGATAAAGGCCACACCTGGCAATCACCTAGAAGCCTGAAGGTCCCACCTAATCAATCATGTCTTTGCCATATGGCTTAAAGATGGCTTGACAGGGCTCTTAAAGGCTCTTATCTGCAGTTTCAGGTCATTTGAAAGGATTATATTCACCCCAAACAAAATCTATAACAAAACACGCTAATTATATAGGTACCGGTACTGTTGAAAACAGTTCCATCGCGTAAGCGTGTGATTTTTTTTCTTCTGATGGTGACACGGCAGGTTAAACTGGTTGAGCCGACATATCGTGAGAATAATCCATCGACTGGCATACTGGATGTAGTTTCTATGTTAATCGAAGTCGTGATTTGGGTCTTCGGAAACTGCTACCAAATCAACTTAAAATTCATAAAATTTAATGAAACGTGTTGCTGTGAAACTATTAATGCTTTGTTCCCTAGTGTTTTTGCGAATTAAAGAAGCACTTTGCAATTGGCTGAATATGCAATACACAAATGCGCAGTGAGCAATTGGTCATAATTTGTTGCCGTCTTTCTGACATTTATTGGGATAAGAGAGTACAACTAAGCACATTTGATGGCGAGACTAGACTAGATTTGCAGTAATTCATAGGCCGCATGGAAATCTGCGACACTTAAATTGCTGGGGACAGAATCTGTTTTATATTTCTAACAGCAACAAATGTATTTACCTACCATCCACTCCACAGATTAAATCACCCGTTCGACATTTTATTATGTTGACATGTCATTCATTCGCCTTGGACTTAAACAGCTCCTGGCCTATAGACTGTGCAAGTCTCGTGCGTATTCTAACATTCGGACCCGTTAAAGCGCGTGAGTTTGTTTCCTTCACGCGTAAAAGCAATGTGCGTGGGACCATGGTGGTCCCAAAAATGTTCGAATTCGCGCGAGACTTGCACGGTCTATTGTCATGTCTGGGGTAACTGTGGTCGAGTGGGCCAGTTCCTTGTTCACATGTTGACGGTTTTATAATTTTATAATTTAAATAACGAAGAAAGTTTCCCTGCATGGAAATGCAAAGCAGTTGTGACTAACGAATGTATAAATACATTGATCAGTGTAAAAAAAAACAGGTTTTATGCTGTATGCGACTATTTCAAATGTTTGGCACACAAGTAGCTTTAGCTTGGCAAAGACCATCCACACAATTTTCATAGTTTGCAAGGGCACACAAAATCAGCAAACACGGACAATCTTCTGTAATACAAATATAGGTTGCATGCAACAACACCATTAAGTTTACACTCTTGGGACTGGTTTCCAATTCCTTTGTTGCTTTTCAAAGACATTTGCTCATTAGCATTTTTAACTTAACAACTTCATGAAGCTGAGTCCAAGTCACATACTCCAGTACATGTAAAAAATTACACATCATCCTTTATATGCTTATCGATAACGTTATTACATACCACTGGTCTTTGCAAGTGAGAAAAGTTGAAGTTTTGCCATTATTTTACGTCGAGCTTGTATATAAAAATGTTACGTATATTAGGCCTATGTAAATACTGTAAGAATGTTTAAATAATAAACAAGCTTTGCGTAGTGTAACATGCAAAAACATTGTGACAACGACCGACCCTAAGGAACGGACGAATAATTTAAGAGGTTTTCGAGTTATGTAGTACTATGTTAAGAGAAATTAAAGCTTACAATTCAAATATATCTGTACATAAATAAAGCCCCTACTGTACAGATCCAATGGATTAATGTGTTTATTGTGAAGCATATGGATTTACACAATAAATGTTTAGAGTTTGCAAGAAGCATCGTTGTGTTTTGATTCATTCTTGAGGGGTATGTCCATTTTGTTATGATGTGTAAACATGTTTCCGATTTCGGATAGAATGCACCCGATTTGGGTTACAACTCAATGAATACTAGTTGATAACAATATAGACATTTAGGTCACACCTTTTTTGCAAAAAACTTAATGTCTTTCGATTCAAGGTGGATAACATTATTATCATTAGGCCAGAACAACCTTATTTAAGTAAGACAAGTAAATAGATTAGTTAAAACTAAAATAAAGTAAGGCTATGGTACAAATGGACACTAATTTATCTGATTTAATCGAAGAAGTGGTGTTATTTTTAAAGCAATACTGGCTTTGAAAAATGTTTTGAATCGTTCACCGATTATATGTTTATCAAGAACGACTTGACTTATCCTTGCCGGCCGCGTTATGTTTTGCTATCAAGGCAAAATTTAAGTGTTTTCATGGTACCGTCTGGTAATGTCATCTGAACAAAGAACCACTATCTCATGTCTTTGCATTAGTTAGATTATCATTGCATGATCTTTATTTATAGGCAAGGATCATTTTCCATTAAGTGTTTCCATTAACGTTCATCTTATTTTCATTGCCTTTTGTGCGCCTGCGTACTATGAACTGGACACAATACACAAATAAAGAAAACAAAGTGGGAAATATAAGTAAATTAAACTTATATGCTGAATGTCTTTCGAGGCTAAATGTGGTGCTCATCTACCATAGCAGGCGCGGATCCAGGGGGGGCGTGGGGGGCGCACGCCCCCCCCCCCGGTTACTATAAAAAAAAAAAAAAATGAGGGAGAAAAGAAAAAAGAGGGAGAGAGAGAGAAGGGGGGGATGGGGAAAGGAAGATTTGGTGCTTGGTATATTTTCACGCCCCCCGTTTGGAAAATCCTGGATCCGCCCCTGCATAGCCTCGTTTCTTTGTCTCAGGTTATCAATCACTCTGCATTGTTCAAATAAGAAGGTAAACAACTGCGAAGAAACGATTCGGTCATTGATGTCCTGTTGCGTAGGGACAAAGTCTTTTTGTCTGAGTCATGATATTGTTATATGTTGTAATTGCGATTGTTTTTTTTTTATTACAGCTATTATGTTTATAGTTTGAACCCATACAATATGAGCTAAAAACACAAAATCCGAGATGGTCGTCGGATGGCCATTTTTAATTCCCACAGTGCATTTAACACCATCATGTGACCATGATGTGACACATCACTACCTCTTTCTTGGGCAAAATAAAAATAAAAAAAACAACAGTTGATCGTTAGTCGAGGTAGAGATAGTCATATTACAAGAGATGCGTGGTTTTGAAAATTAAAAAGTGAACCATAGCTGTCATTAAGATTTATGTATCAATTCCCACGAGAAGTGTAACCCAGGATCATTGAAAAAAATGATCATTCTAGCAAATGTTATTTAAACATGTTGTGGGTAATGTTTCGTAAAAAGACGGCTAACACATGAAGTTTCTTAGTCGCTAATACTCGAGAGAATCATGAAAGCTCATTGACCTTTTCATGAAGGTACTTAGAACAGCGGCCACGGCAAGACAATTGTGAACAAGTGGAAGAAAATACTGCTTTAAATTAAATTTAAACCGTCCCTAAAGTGATCTCGACCGTGTTTCGTTTCTCCTTCCCTTTTCTTGTTCTAAACACCTGGATAAATATGTTGGTCGACTTGGCTGTTATGTGATTAGACCCCGGGCGGTCTGTCTCTAACTGTGGATTAAAATGTGACCATTCATCAGTAAAGCCGAATGGATGTAGCATTCTGGAGGGTTTCGGTAATTGGACCCAACAGCCTCACGTTGCTGATCTGTCCAGAAGGCGCTTGGTGATGATCATAAAGATGATCGGCGGGATTCAGAATCTAAGCCCTTTACTGGTATATTAATTTGGTTAGGATCTCGCCGTGCCTCAACACGAAACGCTTAACCCAGTTGGCCCTATTCATGTAGATTTCCTGCAATATGGAACGATTTGCGTGGGGTGGAAAACACTTTTTTTTTTTTAGTGCTATTAAGTGGCTGAAATACGATCGGTTTAAGGCACTGTTCAGAATATAAGAATCTCTGAAGATGCAACGAGTGCCTGAGCTATTTTACTGAACGCACACGCTATACGTCAATATAGTTTTAGTTCACTAAGCAATCGCGTACTCTTGAGTGCCAGGTACTCCTCTAAAGGTTTGAAGGTACATGAAGATGATTTATATTTACTTTAATGCAGCTGCCATTCCATATTAAGCACAAGTCGTGACATTGTCAACAAGTTGCGCCGTGGTCCTAAATTGGTGTGGGAGAATCTGATAAAAATGGCGACTACGTGATTAAGGGCGAGACTTTTAATCTGCGAAATACGACTTAGCACGTTGATGCCAAATTAAATATGAGGTACTTTGAACTTCTTAGATTCTTATTTGGCTCTGAGAATAAGTTGGACATAAATTTATAAACGTTGTAATTGTTTATCCTGAAAAGGGACCCATTGGATGCAACAAGTCTAGGCCCTGTGTATTGTGTTTCATAATATTGTGCCAGTATAAGGTTTTCCGCGTATAGGGGTATTCATATTAATTATGGGTCAGGCTTATGGCACCTTATTCCCATTCTTCTGCACGGTTTTTAATTACATTCAAACAAAGAGCTCGCCACCGTTATAAAAGCTTGCGCAGGTTGGGCTGCTATTTAATTGATAATACAATAGTCCGTAATTATAAAGTGGCGACGTATTGTTAACGGATTGTTTATTGTTGTTGAGGTGTGTTGTTCTTACTGTTAGTGCGTGTTATGAGTCCGGCTCGAGGCAAGCGTGGTGACTTAAATATCAGCTCGAACGAAAACGGTGACAAGTGATCTTTGCTGAAATTCATTTAAATAAGTTTTCAATTATTAAGGATATTGAGTTCACTTGAGATTAAACAGTTTGTCATTGTAAAATAAAGAAAACAGGTTTGAATACCCTTCTCCGATGCTTTCAGAAAGATTCGCGAAAAGTCCTATTACGTCATCACCCATTATGCCATTTGTGGAATCTCCGTTTTGTGTTGCAACATAGATGTAAAACATAGCAACTTCACACAAATAACGTCGAAATATTGTCATTTTGACGTACGCTGTCAACGGTAGAAATGTAGTTTTGTTTTGTTTTTGTTTTTGTTTTGTTTTTTTTAAGCCTTGAGGTTTGGGCCTACTCGTTTATTCGTTAATTACGAAATATTCAGTGTCAACATATTAATATTGCAATTAAATTATAATTAAACACGTTATAAAGAGGGTTAACATATCATTCCCGCTAAAACAAATTCGCTCAATTAGCTGTTTAATGATGTGTCCCGTAATTGTTTTGTTCAACTGCACATGCAACTTCATTTTCAGATGTAATTTACCCAAATACTGGAGGTCCGCAAGGCTGCAGTCCTTCCACTTGGTCCTCTTTACACCAGTGACTACAAATAACAACCAGGCACGTGTGCTGATGATACCCCCTGTACCGGTTTCACCCCCAAAGTCATGAAACTGATTATCCTTCCGAACAGCCACGGGAAAAAGTTTACATGCTGGGCGCGCACGAGAGGCACGGGTAAACAACTGGGAGGGGGGGGGGGCACAATTATTGTTCTAATGGTCTGAACAGATGAATAGATGTTCTCTGGACCCACATAATAAAGACGTAAGCATTCTCGAAATGTACACATTGGTTCACTACTAATTTTCAAAACATAGTACATTTCGAAAAGATTACGTTTTTGTGTGCACACAATGGGATGTTTGTGTGCAGTTAGTTATGGGACCCAGCTTTCCCACACTATTTGTCAACCTTTTGAGTTCACTCACCCAGAAATCAATTCAGCATATAAAAGAGGGAGTGTTTAAAAGTAGTTCAACAAAAAAAATAGCGGAATTGATCCACACATTTTGTAGTTATTAAACAAAGTATGAAGCTGGTCCTCCCAACTGCGCCCAGTGGCTGCTCAGAAGGTTAAATAAGTTAAGTATATCGCTTTGTCCCGTTTGATGAATATGTCCTTATATCGAATGTCGCAGAAACAAATGAACTTGACTTTTTGACTTTCGTAACAATCATCAAAATATTGAACCTGCTATTTCGGGGAGTATTGCCAAGGCAAACTGGAAGCTTTATTTTCTCAGGAAGCATTTCTAAATCAGTCTGACATTATTTGAAGCTATGTTGTTTGATATAACAATATAATCGTACACACATGAAGGTATATTGGATGTTCGCCATGGTTGCAAAACAAGAAGAAGAAAGCAAAACAAACGGGGAAAAACAGTTTCGAAGTGATATGATTGAAAAGTGGACAACTAGTTTAATATTTCAATCAATGTAATATCCCTAATCATTCCTTTACTCTTTACTTTACATTTCCAAACAGAACCGTGGTGGGTTTTTTTTCTTTCTACAATAAGTATACAAACCAACTCTGATTATTGTTTACACCCAGTGCATTTCTCATTTTTTGTACCTGCCTTTTATTGGATAAATTAGTAATGTTAGCTCCTCGTCCAAATATTGTAGCTCCCAACCTTCTGTTTTTTTCTAAAATGCATTGTGTAAAATGTTACTAATTGTTTCGTTTGTTGGTGTTTTTGTTGTTGTTATTGTTGTTGTTGTTGTTGTTGTTGTTGTTGTTTTTTGTTTTTTACCTTTTTGTTTGTATTTATTGAATTACTGCTTATTGAATTAAGAAAGGAGCAACACGCACGAAACACTCAGAGGTTATCAGTATGGTGGTCTACTCAAACAAAATATTGTTCAATCTGGCACTTAACTTTCCATAGTTTATAAACCTCCTCAAGAATTACCTTGCAAAATCATCCATGGCACAATTGGGGGGGGGGGGGGGGTGGGCGGAGGAAATGACATACTTTTGGGAGGGGCTATTTAATGTTTCGAACCATTCATTTGTGATTTGTTTTTCTATTTCATGGGGGGGGGGGCTAGAGGAGGGCAAGGGTTATGAGCAAGGAGCTGCCCCCCCCCCCCCAGTTAAGCCAATGCACATGACCTGCCTTTGAGGTCACTAATTGTGTGGTTTGGGGGAGGGGTCAGTAAGCACTTCTCTAACGACTTCAAATTTAGGTCACGGCGCCATACAACTGATATTTGTCCGGCATAACTGTCACGCGCGCAGACCGCGCCATCTTGTCGAGGTCCAGTCAATTATGTTGGTGATCGATGTTTCATTGCGAATTGAAATGCAATGAGGTTGATTCCAAATTGTGCACAACCCATGAAATGTAGGCTAATGCAAGTTCTGAAAGAAACTTAACTGTGTTTAAACAGCCACTTGAGCTAACATTCTTTAACGCGAATGATATTTAAGCTTTTTTATATTGTGTTTGTTTATAATTTAATTTTAATTTTGATTTTCGTAATTATCGGTCCAAAAATTAGGCCGCAACCTCAAGGTTTTGAAAAAAACTAGAAACACTTCTGCCGTTGACGGCGTGCTTCAAAATGACAGTACTTTGACGTCGATTGTTGGATGTTGCTTTGTTCTACCCCCATGTTGCAACAAAGCGGCCATACAAAGCGGAGCTCCCACATATGACGTAACATGAGTGATGACGTAACAGGGCTTTTCACGAATCTTTCTGAAAGCACCCGTCCAGAGAAGGATATTCAAAATAATTGTTTTTTACACAACTCAAATCTGTTTTTAAAGGCATCGTACACGTTTGGTAATGGCTCTGATAATTAATGGCAAAAAATTTACTTGGTAAGAAGTACTGCAGCTTTGGATAGGACAGTGCATTTTGAGAAACTGTTCACTTGAAGTACTGCGGTTCTGAAAAAATATATCACTTTTTATCCCCCAAAACATTTGAATATGAGAAGCGTTACGCGTAACGCTTCTCAGAGTGTGTGTTCCAATGCAGATTATTCTTCCTGCATGGACATAACCCCTCCAGATTGTTGGCAATATCTCAAAAAAGCTACCACCTTTTGAAATGAAATTTCCAAATGTTAGTTTTATTGTATATATCTACAACTATGTTTGAAACCAAAAATAGGCTCCAATTACCAAACGTGTACGATGCCTTTATTCTCATGTGAACCCAATTTCTATTGATTGAATTCTGTTTTAATGAATTTCAGCAAATATCGCTTGCTGCCGTTTTCGTTCAAGTAGGTCTTTAAATAATTATGTTTTATGCTTTTCCGGCCTCCCCGTCTTCCCATGCTTCTCAGCATTATATCAGTCATTTATAGATTGGTTAACTCTGGGCTACATGTGGATGTTTTTCGCATACTATGAAGGTCGTACTGCCATTGTCATTAAAGTCAGTGAATGGCTTTGAGTCTCCTCTTCCAACTTGTTATAAAAAAACACTTCTTTAGTTTGTTGTCTGTAGCCTATTCACAATCGACACTTAAACGTCAGTGTAATTTCGGTTCATTTCGAAGTGTCTTTCATTCATTTAGCACATTACTTTAATAAAACAATAATAACAGTAATGAAATATGAACAATCAACATAAGTTAGCAGTTATTGGTTGCTGATAAATATTGGGTTGCGATTAAATATTGTCAGTTTATTC
The DNA here is from genome assembly GCA_021014325.1 of Plazaster borealis. Classification (NCBI taxonomy): domain Eukaryota; kingdom Metazoa; phylum Echinodermata; class Asteroidea; order Forcipulatida; family Labidiasteridae; genus Plazaster; species Plazaster borealis. The sequence continues at coordinate 10,650,291 of CM037459.1, read as the reverse complement.
CCTCTGTTTGTTTGAAATCCTTTATAAAACTTTTGCTCTACACTGCAAAAATTGGGGTGTTAAAATTAACACCATTAGATACCTAAGAGGAAATCAACAATAACACCACAGGTTTTAAAATTTCTGCCAAAACAATTACATTGGTGTTACTCTAACACTTTATGTGGTAAATTTTGATTCTCTCTTCGGTATCTATAATGTGTCAACATCAACGGTGTAAATTGTAACATCCCGGTTTTTGCTGTGTACGTGTCCTATTTTATTTGTGATACATATTTCCCCTGCTTCATTTCTTTCCATGTTACCTCACCTTGCCCTTTAGAACAGAGGGTGGTTGAATATGAGCAAAAGCTTCGTGGTGGCGAGACAACCAACAACACGAATAATCTAATACAAATAAATTAAGTCAACATTTGAACCATGTTGCAATTTGCGAAAAAGATGAAGTGCGATCAAGCTATGCCATAGCTTGTAAAACGTTTTCCCCTTGGAAGGAAATAGGGGAGTTGAATATCGATTGTATAAACATTTTCCTTTCCACGGAGTCGTCAACGAGGCTGTACAGTAGAGCGACATCGCGCCAGAAACTACCTCGCAACTGGTCCGTAAGGATTGCTTTTTATTGTAGCGGGTTAATGTTCCACGATGGTGACCCCAGTAAAAAGGTAAACGTACAAGTCCTCCAGTCTTTACTCCTGCCAGAGCTGCTTCCAAGTTCAGACAGAATTTCAACATGATGACCGTTAGGAAATTATTTCTTGACTACCAATTGTCCCCACCTGTCCCCCGTGTACGCTGACTATTAAGGTTTTGACGATTTGAATCAATAGTTGAGAAACCCGAGAGACGAGATGTCTCATCAATATACCGCACAAATAGACAGGGAACTTTCCCATTACCTCCATGTATATTAAAGTCGATGCTTTTTTCCCGCTTTTGTTTCGTTATAAATCGTTTTCCGTCTTCCTTCTGTCACCTAATCCGAATCAAACACACTTTTGTTTTCCAAAGTCAACATAGATGTGATTTACTTTGAAACCATGTTCCCCATTTGGATTCAAGACCTGTTTACCTTCCGGGCACGAAATACTATTAATATTTTGAAAACCTTTCGGATGTTGCTATTTATTATACATAGCGATAAGTTTGCTACTAATTCACAACTGAGTGACCTTAAAGAAAAAACATTGATGGTATTGTTGTTAATATCTGCTTTCGAAAAACGGAGATTTATGTGACCAACGGCAGGATCTTATTTAAGGTCGTCAAATCTATGTCACAAATAAAAACTGCAGAACAGGTGATTTCTTATCAGGAAACATTCAGATTAAGTATTACTTTATACATTGACGCAGGTTTTTTGATCAGGATATGATTGTTTGTGGTTTATAATTCGTTATCTAATGTGTGACATAAATGTTCAGGTCTACCCTGCACAGGTAGATGTAAACACCCCGTCTCAAATTATTCAACCATGAATATAAGTGTCATTATGAGTACCCTTCCCTTACGAAATAACCATTACTCAACATTTTTATTTATCCCTACCCAGGGGGGGGGGGGGGTAATATTCGGTTAACATCGGATATGAAATTCATGGAAGAACTGGAACCTAACCCCTTGTACACTTAATGCTTTCTTCCAGTTACTCGTTGCAAGTAAAGAGGCCACTATAATGTGAAGCCTTGCTTTTCAGGTAAACTATAGGATGCCATGTTCTCTATCATCACCAGCAGCACAATTTACAACATTTCGAAAATGAAGGTGTGACAGGAGTATCGTTAAAAGAATAATGCAACAGTAATTATGTGCATCGTCAACGGTGGGTCGGGCTCCCTCAGGCATGTGCACAATTAAAGTACGTGCCGGAACAGCGGGCGCAGGAATAAACCTTTAATTGCGAACGAGAATGTGTCAGCTGTCGGATACATGTTCTATTAAAGAAAGGGAAAATAAAGGGAAAAGGTAAAGCGCCCGAGGTGTTGAGGTTCAATTTTATCAATTGAAATGGCCTATGAAGGGGAGCATATTAAGCAGAGTATATCGTAAATGAAACCCATAAAGGCTTGATCTCGTTGTTATGGTATGGCCTGTAGCATTATATCAGAGGCTATAGACCATCGGAAAGAGAAAAAAAAAACAGACAGAAGGAAAGGGCTTGAAGAGAATGAGGGAGAGAAAGAAGAGGGGAAAAAATAACAGAAGAAGACGATAAGAAACAAGATAAAAAACATTGCTGTCGTTAATTAAATTGCAGCAGCGGTGTCTCTGGATCTCATCTTTGCAAACTGGGATAACATCTTAGCGTATGCTTATAGCTGGAAGAGGACAACAGCTTCTCCCCCTCGATCCCGCCTATTACCTCCGGTGCAGACGTTATTCCATAATATCAATGCCCTCTAGGTGTTTTACTTGGAGCATGATAACGGCTGTTGATATCACCCGCTGATATCATATAGGCTATTAGGGTTGTTGATCAACGACGTCTTTTCAGTTCGAGTTAGGTACTGTAACAGTTGTATCATTAGGAATTGGTTTATTATTCGGGTAGCGACAGCTAGGCGTAATCAATTCCCAACCCTTTTGGGACATTATTACATGAACGTTGTTTCTGTCTCTCTGAATTGCTGACACAGGTGGTTAAAGTGGATTGCAGGAAATCGATGTGTTGTAGGCTAGCATCCCTTGGTATACATACCTCTTAATGGCAGAGTTGTCACTAAGTAACCTCACCACACTTTAAGTTACACTCTTAAAAAAAAAGGATTAAATTCAACACTTGAAAGAGTTTGGTGAGTGAAAACTCTTGGTAAAGTTAAATTTACTGATTACAAAGGAGTAACATCATTATGGTATGTTTGGTTTAAGTTTGACAATGTTAACTTAACTCGTTCACATTGTTAAACCTTACTTGTGTATCACTGGCACTCTTTAAAGTTTGAATTCGACGCTATAGTTGTACAGTGTAGTAATAACCACATATATAAACCTATCAGTGCCTACAACTTTGCTCTTAACTTTTCAACAACGAATATGATCATTACAACCATTTTCCGAAAGTATAAGTTACGTTCAAAATAAAACTCAAATTTGAAAGTGGAGGGAAATTTTACTTTGCGAACCGTTTTACTTTACCCGATGTCTGATTGAACAGCAACTTTCACAGGTCTGTTGCTGTTAGGTAACATCAAGTTTGGATACCATGGTCTTTGACAATTGCCAATTTTTTTCCGCGAGCTTCAAAACTATTATTCATTAGGTTTCAGTTAAAACATAAGAGCCGATGATATGATTATGCTAATGTAAAAATTTAAAATAATGTAATATTAAAATAATACACTTTATCCATAATAGGTATCCCTGGCGTCAATTCCAATTTTGAGATCCATATATACACCGATGTAATGAGTTAACTCAAATTTTTGTAACATTGAGGACACAATTATTAACCCTTTAAAACCCTTAAGTGAGGGCTTGTAACACTACTGTTTTCCCTAAAGTGCAATGCCATGGGGGTATAGTCAAAGTCCTTGGTATCCTAGACTGGATCAATCCACACATCTTAGAGGGAATCAGGTCCAAGAGTTGTGCTGTTGTTGTTAGTAGTATTAGTTTTTGCTGTCGTTGTTGCTGCTGCTGCTGCTGCTGTTGTTGCTGCTGCTGTTGCTGCTGTTGTTGTTTATTTTTTTGAATGGCTGACAAAATATTTCACCCATATACTTCGTCGTGCACAAAATTGTACAGACATAACCAGATCTAACTCTCTAATAAAGTGGAACCACCTGCTCCTTGTATACGGCTTCCAGATGTCTTGCTGACAGCTGTGCTAGGTTCCGAAATTTCACCCCCCCCCCCCTCCGACAATCAAACTTGTCGGCTAACTTGGGAACCGGTTACTAGTGGAACCTTAACGCAATCAAGTAATTCCTGGAAAACTGTTGACCCTTGACGCACTTGACTTCAGGTCTTTGAAATTATTCCAGAAGCCACAGTGTATACGGCAGTCATCTTGACTTAAAACCATTCCAACAATTTTGTCAGCTCGAGAGCCTTTATTAGTCACACAGATTGTATTAAACAAACCTAAAGGCACTTGTTACGTTTGGTAATTACTCAAATAAGTATTAGCATACAAAACTTACTTAGTAACGAGCAACGGAGAGCTGTTGATATTATAAAACATTGTGGGAAACGACTCCTTCTGAAGTAACGTACTTTTTTGAGAAAGAGGTAATTTGTCACTAAAATATTCGAGTCTGAAAAAGACAGCAGGCATGAAGCCTTTCTCAGGCATCTGAAAGCACACAAGTTTGGGCAACAAGGGTATTTTTCCTTCATTATTTTCTTGCAATTTTGATGACCAATTGAGCCAGAATTTTCACAGGCTTGTTATTTTATGCATATGCTGGGATAAACTAAGTGAGAATACTGGTCTTTGGCAATTACCAAAAGTATCCTTTACCTTTAAATGATTGGTCAATTATTGTTTTCAAAGTAAAGTATGTCATCACTTTCACTGATTAAAAAAGTGTATAGCTGTACAAAACCCACAGAAAACTGCTTCCGTATGAAAAGCAGTCTAACCCGATGACTTTTGAAGACGCATCATATCAACGTTAATTATCTCCAATGCCGCGATCAAACAGTTTGTCGTTATTTAACTTAACCCCCCCCCCCCCCAGGAGCCACTGGGTGTATCGCTAGTACAATATTGTTTTTGTTTTTAATGAATGTCAACTGACTTTGTTCAACCCTCCATGAAGCCATCGTACTATTTGTACCAGTCTGTTTGTAAACAAATTGTTGTTTACTCCACCGAAAAAAACAAACCACACACATATTTTCAAAAATGCTAAATTCCCTCTTGAGACCTAGCCAAATAGCATATAAAAAGGGAAATTACCATGGATGATCCATTGAATAAAAAAAATCCATCAATGAACTCCCTTTTAATAATTCCCACAGGGGTTGTAAACTAATCTCTAAGCCTCAGGCTAGTCAAACCTGGCTATAATCAATCATGTCTTACCCAGATGGCTTCCATGGCTTCCAGATGGTTTAACCGACTGGAATGTGTTTTACTGCATGTGTCGAAAGGCTTTTACCTGATGTTTCAGACCATTTTAAAGGGGTTAAGTTCCCTCACAAAATAAAACAAACACAATTAAAATAAATAATATTAATAATAATAATAAACACAATCCAATAAAATAAATAAATTAGTTAATTAATTAATTAATTAATTATCAATATTAATAATACTAATAACACTACCACTACTTCTTATAAAAAAAAAAAACATATTAATACTAATAACCAGCAGAAGTAAAATAAATACCAAATAAACAAATAAATAAATAAACATGTTAAATATAAAGGTACTGTTGAAAACAGTACCGTGGCGTAAGTGTGTTAGTTTGTTATTATACACCATTCCTGGCTGTTATCAATTATGTCTTCGACATATGGCTTGAAGGGTTGGAATATATGTTGATGAGTCTAAAGGCTCTAACCTGATGTTTTATACAACTTAAAAGGGAAAATGTTCACAAACAACCATATACAATAAAAAAAAAAAAAAATGAACATGCTAAATGTACTGTTGGAAACAATACTATGGTGTAAGCGTAAGAGTTTATTCTGTTGGTGTCACGACAGGAAAAGTTGTCAACAACTTATACCTGTTTTGCCTCCATATGATGGGATTCTATGAATCAAGTGTAAAATACATATGGCACAACAACTATACTGTAGTCATTGTAATAAATTTATTTTGGTTTTGTTGTAAACCACCGGTGACTGTATAGTTTATGTTTAGGAGTTTCTGCCTTGGGGAGGGGGAGGGGGTAAAGAGTGACAACCAAGCTGTATGAGATATTCACAGGTTTATTTTGTTACTCTTCTAAAAAGCAATGCACATAATGATGTGTTATTGAAATGCATGACCTTAATTATGATGCAACGAATGATTACAATTGGTAAAATACCCTGACATTAATAGACAGCTGTTTCCTAACCAAATCAAAAACTTGTACATACCTTTTCCGAATCGACATTTTTGTCTTTCTTTTAATACTTCTTTTTTCTGATAATCAGTACGTTTCCCCTTTTTATTTTGTATTTTATTCACGACTGCTTCAATGCAATTTACTTATTTGCAGTTCCATTCCATGGTAGTTTTACACACCTGAGGAAATAAATGGCGCCCACGGCAAATCCAAAGGGTTAAATTAATCCCTGAGAGATGTGAATAATAGACTGCATTTCCGAGGAGACACGAAGAAAGTCTTACATTTTTCAAGGTAACAAGTATGGCACTGTACGATCAAACCTTATATAATTCACATTAAAAAGCAAAACAACAAAAACAACACAAACAAACACCCCGACATCCCAATAAAACAAACAGACATGAGCAAATTTTGGGATGTATGTTTTTAACACATTGGTGTGTATGCGTTAGTGTTTGTTGCAAAAAGGAATAACGAAATAAACAATTGAGAAATGTATGAACTGTGTTATATTTTTGACCAAGCAGTTTCATTACTGACAATGAAGTTGTATAATACAACTTGTTGTGTGAACTTTCGGTTTTGACAGAACGAAATGATCAATCAAACTGTCGTGTTTTTGTATCAAAAGTTTACACTGGTATTGAGCCACAGGATGGAACAATAGTTTATGCATTTATGTCATGGGGTTCAGCAAATTTTGTATTATTATTTGTCTTTTGTTTATAAACATATTCGATTCAATGTAACTAGACATGCAATGATGGTGTAATTCCGTTTAGCAGCTAATACGTCGCAATGTACAACATGTTGCCTTATATTTTTCCAATTTGAGATTGTCAACATCATCCTTCCTCCAATGGACTTTCAACTCGGGAATGGCATTGGTACACTGGAAAAGAATCTGCTGCTTATGTGAGCTCAATGTCATTACTATGATGGCCCTGAAAAGACACCGTACATCAAAATATATTGGCAAACTTTTGCTTTGATATTTGCGACTGTCGCAATTATCATAACAAATATCTTTTAAATATCTTTGGCAAATTGTTTGCGATACCGCAAATATATTTACAGACGAGTGTTCTGTGTGACCAATCCTTCCTCCATGGTTTGACCGTCACTAGACGATCGAGTACGAAGGCGAAATATATCAGTTTGTCCGTTCGTACACATTAATTAAAAACCACTCGGTATTCAAACAAGCACATTTCACAACCATGCACATAGGTTGATTTGTGGCTGTGACACTTCGACATGTAAGACGACAGATGGGGGGGGGCACTAGGGTACAGGCGTTAAGTGTGGAGGAATTTGAAAGTGTGTGGTAGGGGTTGAGGATGAGGGGAGCAATGCATGTAGGTTAAATTTGGGGTTGGGTTGATTATGAGGTTAAGGGATAGGTGTTAGGGCGTGAGGGCAGGAGCGGGGGAGGGGTGGGGGAGGGGGGTAGGGTATGTGTCAGAGTTAGGAACGTGTGTGATAGTTAATAAAGACTGCACGATTAGCCTACTTTGTGTTTGTGTTTATATGCCTCTCAGCTTAAAGGGACACGTTGCCTTGAATCGGGCGAGTTGGTCTATGAAAAGCATTTGTAACCGTTTGTTATAAAATGCATATGATGGTTAGAAAGATGTTTTAAAAGTAGAATACAATGATCCACACAAATATGTCTCGAAATTGCGTGGTTTTCCTTTTACATATCGTGAAACAACACGGTCGACCAGGAGTCAACATTTTGACTCCACAAAATGGCCGACCGTGTTTGTTCACAAAGTAAAAAGAAAACCACGCAATTTCGAGGCATATTTGTGTGGATCATTGTGTTCTACATTTATAACGTTTTTCTAACCATGCATTTTATAACAAACGGTTACAGACGCTTTTTTGTTGACCAACTCGTCCGATCCAAGGCAACGTGTCCCTCTAACATCTCCAATTCATAATTGGGCCTGCAACAAATTAATGTTAAACAAACATACAATCAACAACGTTGAAGTGATATATTAATGTATATGTTTATCCAGGTTTAACATTTTGCCTTAAAACAATTAAAATAAACCTGAAATGAACCTGTCGTTGGGATTTCCAAATGGCACGTAGCCAGACCAGTCGAGTCGAATTTTGCTTCGGGTGCGAACAAAACATTTCCAAATTATTTAGGCTGATTGCGTAAAACACTTGATCAAGCTCTTATTTTGTATATATAAGTTAAGATGCAAGATAGGTTTGTTTTCTTATTTGGTTTCGCATTGAACCTTTTCAGCTGGATTGGTAAAAGCGTGAATTACGTATGTCGATGAGTTATCAGATGCATGGGTTTGAACAGTTTTTCGCATGACCTATATACTCAGCCCTACCCTATATTCCATTAATGTAATCAAGTGACGCACATTGTCTATTATTGTCTGTTTTCTAAGGCCGTGTCCAAAGGAATTGGCTTTGGCAGGGGCTATGACAAGATCTCTGAAAATGTCGTTTCAGCTAACGGACATAGACGTAGCCGAACCCGCCTGATTCCTTTTCACGGCCTAAGTTAAAACATAAGCCTCAAACTGATTATTGTTTATGCTTTTAGAACTGCGTTCAACTCCTTGAATTATTGAATTAATTGTTGGGAGCTGTCGCGAGGTGGCGCTCTACCAGTTAACCACATTTCTTTATACGTGTGTCTTACAAGGCCTTGCATACGTTTGCCAGAGCAAACGTCGAGTGACCTGTAACCGAGAGAAGAATACAACAACACAACACTTGAATTTCGTCAACTAAAAGCCGAACAACACTTCGTCAAATATAAAAAAAAAATCCCGAAAATTTGAGCAAATAATAGGTTTATGCTTATTGTAATTCGAGTGATGCAAAGGGTGTGATTTACATGCATCCCAAATTCATCAAACCATGTAAAATTGAATGACACACGGTTTTGCGGGACCACGTCGTCCCACAAGTTTAAACCAATACATAAAACATGCTACAATGACATATTGTTGTTTGTATTCAAAGGGTCTGGATATACGTTTAATGATGACTCTGAAAATGAATGGCAATGAAAACGTACTTGGTAAGAAGTACAACAGCTTTGGATAGATAATGCATGAGAAAGTTTTCACTTCGAAGTACTGCGGTCATGGAAAAAAATATAATTGTTTATCCCCCAAAAATTGGATATGAGAAGCGTTACCGCAGTAACGCTTCTCAGACTGTGTATTCCAATCGCAGATTATTCTTCCTGCGTGGACAAACCGCTCTAGGATTGTCGGCAATATCTCAAAAACGCTACCACCTTTTGAAACGAAATTTACACAGGTTCGTTTTTTGGTATATCTACAACTAGCCTATGTAGGATTGAAACAAACAGTGGGCTCCATGTACCAAACGAAGAAGAAACAAAATGAACACAAAAACCGAAATCGATTCCTCCAGAGAATGTTTTAGTTGTAATAATTACAACTTTGAAAAACACAGCTCACATTTTAAGTACAAGGCGTGCACTCAAGTGCGGCGGGTAAATATTGTCTGCTTGCAATGCAGCCCGGAGGATCCAAGGTTGAATTTAAACCTTTCATTTCTTCATTTGCCTCGAATTTCTAACACAAATCAAATTTGCCAAACTTCTTTATTACATTGCATGATACATCATGGGTTGTATGTGTCTGAAGCAATACATTCAGCTGCACTTTGCGGTTGTTATATTCATGTCAGATAGTAGAAGCTAAAGCAGGTGAAAATAAAACTTAAAGTACAGGTGTTTCGTTTTGAGTGCATGTCACCCCCAGTTGAATATATTGAATATTTTCAACTTACTGCTCAACTATTACAAACTACGACAAATCATTATTGTTTCCTTAGAACTGCGCACTAAGCGCACTAAAAGCACAAGCAACAGCGAAAAATACAACATAATTAATACACAATAAGTAAGCTATTATAAGAAATAAATCAAAGTGATCGATAAGAAGCACAGAAATGTATACATATATATACAAATAAGTGAGTCAACAAATTCTTGTTCGGGCTAAAAGGACGAATGACGTTCACCAACTATTGTAACGGCGGGGCACGGTCTCTTATGAATCCTGCCATGTACTTCATCTGCAGATAATTGAACCCAAATTTGAGTTTTTTTCCACTTCCATTTTCAAGTTATTTATCGGACGGATTGTCATTGTGATTACTAGACTTTGGAAAGGGACCATTTTGTGCAAATTTAGTATGCCACCTAATGTTAGCAGCCAATGCGTGCGAAACAATCATACCAAGGCTGTACAAAGTAGCAGATTTGGTTTCTTCTTCTTCTGAGTTTACCACACTATGTCGGTGACAATTACCACAAACGAGGCATTCCCAGACGGACCGGTCCACTGGACTTGATTTATTCAAGTGAGGTCTAAAGAACTTGTTTCCTTATACTGTGCAGCTGCAGTACGGGTTTTTAATAATACAGGACTCCATTGAGGAATTTGTGTTATGTCACCCTTTGTTTCGATCACAAGCAATGTGGTTTAACTCTCGACAACAATATTTTGCTCACATGTGACTGTGGGTGCGTTGGGAGAGATGGTGTCAACCAGAAAATTATGACGAAATAATGTTCTTTCCATGGACCTCAAACGATGACATCCTAAGGGCCTATGAACTTTTTATTGGAGAGGGTGGTTGGATGTGTAAGATGTTTTCAAATTCAGTTCGTATGCTACAAATATTGTTTGGAAAACGGAGCCACATATCAAGACAGTTCCTTGCCACTCATGGCTGTGCAATGAGGATTAGTATTTCGCCACACTGAGTGTAGAGTAGTGGAACAAGCCTTACATTGCACCATACCAGTTGGATATGTTAAATCTTCTACGATGAATTAAGCAGCACGTTTCAAACCTACGAGGAAAATGCACACTGTCATGGTGACACAACTGCTCTGATAAACGGGTAAGCTTTTAATAAACACAAGTGGGAATTTATAATGGGAAGCAGGAGTTCAGAATAAAAACATGGCTATAATGCCTGTAAGACAGTTTCATTCTATAGAGAAAAGGGTGCGGAGTTGGGTTAGGGCTTTCAGAGAGTAAAAATCCACTTGATCTCGATATTAGATGAACTCCCCAATTTACTACAACACGTGTCAACTTTCGAACTTCCGGATCTTGAGCAAGGAAACAGCCCGGAGAATCATTGTGTAGGCCTGTGTATCTGTGCGTATTTGTTTGAGGCCCAATTCGTGTCCCTCAGCTGACAATAGAGGGCGTGCACACATCGCTGACAGCCAAATCTATATACAAGCAATAACAAATACTCAACCAATTATACAGGGCAGGGATTTTATTTACTATTTGTCAAATACCAGTATCCTCACATATGCATCAAATGACAAACCTGTGAAAATTTGGACTCAAATGGTCATCAAATTTCCAAGATAATATTGCAAGAAAAAACACCCTTATTGCTTTAAATTGTGTGCTGTCAGATGCCTAGTGAAACGCTTCATGCCCAAAGCCTTTATCAGATTAAAATTGTTTTTGTGAAAAATTACTTCTTTCTAAGAAAAATACATTACTTCAAAGAGGGTATCAACAGCTCTCTAGTGCTCTGTACTAGGTAAATTTTATGGTTATTAATTTGTACAGTAATAACGAAAGGTATACCCCCCCCCCCTTTCAAAATCTCACAGCCTCTTGACATCATTTCTGACCCCCAAAAAATAATAAGAAGAAGAAAAGAAATAAAGAAAAAAACAGAAAAAAAACATACAAGGTTTTATAATTGTTCATTGCAGTGTAGGGCCTATACATTTTTGTTGTAGCCCTTTATTTACAAAGAGTGTATTTTAGCCTTGTTTGGGGCGAAGTTTAAATTAAACATAATAATAAAAACAAATACAAATGCTGATCCAAAATGAAAACCCCCGAAAGAGTAAATTGACTAGACATCATCCTGGGAAAAGGCCTCTGCTACTCTTTTCAGCAAAATGGGTAAATGATACCCAAACATGCTCCCGGTTGAAAGTCAACAACCCAAGGGGCACAACAGTGATTCACAGAAACAACCCAGTTATGGATTAGAAATTATTTATGGGGTTCGGTGCATACTTTTAGCACTATTGTGAGGGGCAACTTTTAAGCTCAGCAATCACCGTGCTCAACTTATAATAGTGTTGAGCAAACAGCGCCCTCGCAAGTTCAATCCATTGAGAGTTGGTGAACATGGATAACGGTGAGGGTGCACTACACCAAAATAGAATAGGGAAAACATTGTGCGCCAAAGTTAAATGGAAACCTACAACTTGTTTTGTAATCAAATACTTGAAGGTCTTGGCTTGCCCCTGGAATTGTTGACTTCAACCTGGAACATTTAGATACACCCGGCCAGTAAAAAACATGGCCCTTTTTTTCGAAAGTGTAGATTGTTGTATTTATTGGGTTTTTATTTTTTTCAGGGGGGACGAGCATAGCTCAAAAATTCCACAGTTAACATACTTTAAAAAAAGGACCGAAAAGTGTGTTTAGTTGTCAGCAAGTGCATTGATTTGATTTATAGAGGAATCTTAATTATTGTTTTAGCATTGTTTAATATTTTAGCATTTAATAGTTGGCTGATCTGGGTAGCTATAATTAAGTGCGGTGAAATAATGATAACCATAATACTATATAGGATTTGAGGCATTGCATGGTGAGGTATCAATATATTTGGTTTGCGGTAACACCATGTGTGTATCTACTTGCCAGGTAGAGTTTGTTCTCAGAGAACTGTCTTGCTTAATTCTACTACCGTGGAGTAGACTGTTAGGGTGTTCGGGAGACTACTCAGTTCTGAAAAGAACTGTCCTGCTTATTAACTATTACCTGGGCGGATGGTATATAAATAGGTTGGGACTACTACTTTAGCTTATAGGATCGTAATTAACTGTACTACCGCGGAGTCAGTTCTTGGATTGGTCTCAACGTTTCGACTAGCTTGCTCTAGTCATCGTCAGGAGACTGACGATGACTAGAGCAAGCTAGTAATTACGATCCTATAAGCTAAAGTAGTAGTCCCAACCTATTTCTATACCATCCGCCCACGTAATAGGTAATAAGCAGGGCAGTTCTTTTCAGAACTGAGAAGTCTCCCGAACACCCGAACAATCTACTCCGCGGTAGTAGAATTAAGCAAGACAGTTCTCTAAGAACAAACTCTACCTGGCAAGTAGATACACACATGGTGTTACCGCAAACCAACCATAATACTAATGACAATTTTATATAGCGTCCTTCCATGAAACATGCCCCTGTGGGCGCTTAACAATTTAAATAACTTTGAAGGTCGTGGCTTTCATGAGTTGTTGAAAAATTGCCTATGCTGTGCCCCAATGGGGTTGTTGTTGATTTTCAACCTAGAGCAATTTGGGTACACTTGCCTTCTAAAAATTGTCTTATTTTTTTTGTTTTCCAAGTGCGTGGCAATAATATGCTTTTCCAAGATTGGGTCTGGCCAGTTCAATCGTTCAGGGGTGTTTACTTAGACGAGCACAGCTCAACAATTTACGGCTAACCTACTGAACATTGAAAGGGGATTTTACGTTTAATTGTTAGGAAATGCAACTGATTTAAATTCAAGGGGCTGAGAAACTTTCAAATATTATTAGCTGGAGGTCTTTTTGATTATTTATCATTGGTTGCTATGGGGTACTTACGTAGTGTGCCTCTCCCGGATAACCGGATCAGTCTATGTATAGCGCCACCAATCGAGGTGAAACCGCAACGTTTGCGTATAAAGCTTTTTACACTGTGTGAGCTTTGCTCGGTTCCAGCGGACTCATCCAAGGGTGCACCCCGCTAAAAAGGGAGAAAACAGAGCGTCGAGCTCATTCATGTTTTGTATTAGTCTATTTTAGACAGATTTGAAAGCCCCCAAAAGGGGGAAAGTGTAAAAATGTTGCCCATTGTGACCTAGGGTTTGTTGACTTTCAACTTGATGAATTGTGGATGACAAAGGCCTAGAAAAAAATGATCCTATGTTCCGAGAGGTGTAGTGATATTTTTAAAGATTGATGATCGGACGTTTGGAAAAGTTCACTGCTGTTGTAGGGGTGTTTTTTGGAGGGGGAATAACTCTCCGGGCCTTGGGACTCCCAAAATTAAATTGAGCAGAGGATAAAAGTTCAAGAGTCAATTGATAATTTTCCCTAAACTGTAAAAAGCAGTGAGACTTCTAAGTAATTTCTTTTGATTTTTGAATATTGAGCATTTTGGTGCGTTTTGGTGCACCCCAAAGGCCTCATCTGATAGGCTGACGTATACACATGCGCAGTGGACCATTCCCCTGACCTAATAATAAGCCCGTCACCCCTTCCTGCTTACGAACAATTCGACTATCAGTGATAATGTAGCTCTGTTGTGTAAATCCATTGCAAATAATTTCTGTCAGTATTTGCCTTGTACTAAAATAGGGCCCAATTGCAACATTCTTCTTACTTTGGTTTAAAAAGATCGTTTACGTTAGCCATAAGCCTCGTGTTTGTACATGTTGTGATTCTGCGCAATACGCCGAATGCTGTACAATCGTTCCCATCATGCGTCACTACATCATAAACAATGTGTACAAGGTCATCATCCCATCCCAGCGGTCCTGGATGAGACCGGTGGGGCCAAGTGATTGTTTGAACATCTGTTTATCCTGATTCCCTCAATTCCAATGACGCAACCGTACAGGGACATGTTGTGCTCCTTATTTGTTCTCCGTACTTTTGCCCCCCCCCCCCAATAAAAAAAAATGTCAATATCTCATAAACTTGTCACATACAGGAT